>OZ012615.1:11331085-12531085 GCA_963942555.1 Aleiodes leptofemur
AGAGGTGCACATGGGTCGATAATCTAGCGATTGACACATGAATATTGCACTAAGGAAATCCTAATTTCCAATAACACTGAGAAGCCAATCAGTGAGTGCATACTTGTGTTCAGTATGCATGATCTGGTTGACTTGAACGAACAGAGAGGAAATCTTGGGTTCAGATTTCTGAAGCGTTTGTTCGTTTTGAAACTGGCCATACTTGAGTTGAGTTAACTAGTTTCAAGACATTTCTTTTCTTTTCTGGCATGAAAAATAAATATAAAACTATGCGTCCAAATTTATTACTTTCAACTTTGTAACATTTACAGGTGAAAGTGTAATGAATGAGAATATGTGGGACCAAGTAATGAAGTGGAAAGATGAAATGATAAAGCGTGAAGAACCACTCAAAGTGCCAAAGAAAATCTCAGAGTCTGTTTCTGCCAATGCAGATGACGATGTAGAAGAAGATGAGTCAGATGAGCAACAGAGAAAGAAACTAGAAATATTTCAGAAAGAGCTGGATAAGAAAAATGATGAGAAAAAGAAAGATGAGTCAAATGACGCGACTGACACGCCAGCACCAATTGGAGCATCAAATCCAGATGGATCCAAACCAACCAGAAAGACAGTTGAAAAAATTTCTCAAAAAATTACAATTGTTGAGACTACCCCCAATGGGAATGCTCAAGAATCATCAGATGAGAGCACAAATCTCAACAAATCTAAAATGGCAGTTCATGAAAGAATTGATAGAAGATAATATCATAAGGAAATTAATCACAACTATGAACAAATTCTGTAATTCATCAAGCGAGACAACCAAGCAAACTTTGGACACAATGAGGACAATGAAAGAAGGGTTGAACGAGTTGAAGAAAAATACAGGCGATGTGAAAAAGATGTACAATATTATGGAAAAATTCTGTGACAATTATCAGAGACAAACTGTATTGATGAGTGAAATTAATGAGAATTTGAAACAGAGGCGTGACTTGATGATAGGTGATGAGAATGAGGCAGATGATCACAACAATGACAGTGACTCAAGAGACTGGAGAGATGAGATACAAAATATGATTGAACAGAAACTAACCAATTACAAGCAGATCGAAGCGACTAAAAATCAAAATCCTCACATCAACAGCTTAGCCAGTAACGTGACTGAAGCGCTAAAACTTGAAATCGTTAATAAAGGTGGGAACATGAGAAGAGAATACAGACTAGATAGTCACACCAAGTTCGAACACTTCTATGACTATTTTTCATCTGAACTGAGGTCTAATGGACTGCTGCATGTTATCAACAATGAAATAGACGTGAGAGTTGACGCGAAAACTTTGAAAGAACAAAAATTTATATTTCGTGATATTTTAATCAACCATCTGGATCGGAATTACCACTCCAAAGTAACTCAATTACAAGATCCAGTGGAGATAATAAACAAACTCAAGGAAATCAAAAGATGTGAAACAAATGTAACGTCTCACTCACTCAGAAAACAAGGTAATTATGCAGGAAAGGGGCCCCCCCTAAAATTAAATAATAATCAAAGTCAAATCTTCGGAAAAAAATATGGAATGCGCAAGCAGGATTTGAACCCATGACCCTCTGATTACATGTCAGGTGCTCTGACCACTGAGCTATTGCGAGTTCCTATACTTTCCTTCAAATTTTTGACCAAGATATATTATAACCTTTTCGCCACCTCCCTTCCTGAGGTAATTTAAATTAATTTTAAATTAATTTTATTTGGATGGGCCGCTTTTCTGCATATTTACCGAAAACAATTATATAGCATGAAGTATGAAATTGGCAAGCAAACAGCAGTACAGTTCTGTGAAAGATTCGAAGAAACAATTTGAACTTACGAGAATTCTCCAGGTGGAAAGTCGCTGCATGAAGATGAGGAGAGGGATGCATTTTATAATGCAGTTATGTTGTCAGTACCCACAGTGCAAACAATTGAGCACATATCGAAAACTACCAATGGAAGGACTCTAACATACGAAGAACTTAAATTGATTGTCATGCAGGATGAAGCAGCCCACAAAGACAGAAGTATTTCAGAGAACACAGAGACTCGAACAGCAAACATGGTGAGCGCTGGAAAGAGATGTTACGAGTGTCAAGCTATGGGTCATATAGCAAAAGATTGTCCAAACGAAGGACAAGGAATCCTGTGCTATAAATGCAAACGATTTGGCAATCACGTTGCTGCAGATTGTAAGTTCGTACCAACAAACTCAAGGGCCAGTTCCAAAGAGAATAACACGAGGAAATACAACAGGGGTGGTAGAAGTAATTCTGGTGGTGGAAATCCCAGGGATCCATTGAAAAGAAAATTCAATAATCAAAATACCGCCAATGCAAAAAGATTCAAGCCTGGGCATAACAACAGTCGGTATAAGAAGAGAAATGAGAAGAAGGGAAATAGTCAAAATGACAACAAAACAGCAGGCCAAAAGGGTCCCGGGAAGCCTGCAGAAGACAGCAACGGCAAAGGTGAGTTAAATATTAATTATTTATTGATGGATAATGATATTGAAAGGATGAGAAGTGAAGGATCGTTGAGTATAGAGGCAATGCACATGGACGCATGTCCTGAGAATAAAAGGAAGATTATTACTGAGTTCTTAGCTGACTCTGGTGCAACAGAGCATTGAACTAAATCAAAAATAATTTTTAAAACATTTGATGAAACAAAAAATGGGGTAATAAAATGCGCAAATAAAAATGAAACTGCTGACTTGAGAACGGAGGGAAAGGGTAGGATAGAACTGAGATTGGAGAATGGTAAAATTTTAGAAATTGAAAACGTAATCTTTGCAGAAGAGTTAAAAGAAAATCTGTTGTCACTGCATAAATTTGCAGAATTAGGACTTGCAATTTACTTGGACAATGAACAAATTAATATTTTTGATCCAAACTCAAATGAAACGTTTATCTCAGGGGTTTATCGAAGACCGTATTGGATAATCGAAGTAGAAATTGATAAGAGCAGCTTAGAAACGAAGAAAATAAGCAGGAGATTATTTGCAAATCTTGCTGAGAGTGAATCGCAGGTGAGAAGGTATTTCACTCGAAGTATAGCAGCAAAAGAAAGAGATGTGACAGATCAGAAAATTGAGGAGAAAGTTGTGGAAACTGTTAAAGCAGATGATACGATAATTGCAGAAAGCAATAAAAATGTAACAGAAAAGAATACTCAGACCAATAAATTCATAGGTGAAAGAAAAACACTGTATGAACACTCAAACTTTGACACGACAATCTGGGATCGGCAAATACATGATATAGATGAGTTGCCCTTTATAGAACCAACTGAAATTGAATTACCAACTGTGAATAAAAATAAAACCTTATCCAAAGCAATGCTATGGCATGTTAGACTTGGACATGCTTCAATTGCATACTTAAAACAGTTACAAAATAAATTCCCAGATAACAAAGAGCTGAGTGGTGTTGAGTTTGATGAGACCATCGAAGAGTGTGAAGTCTGCCTAATTTCAAAGGTTGATAAATTACCTTTTCTCACGACGCGAAGACGTACAACTAATCCATTGCAAATTATACATTCAGATGTGATGAGACCAATATCCCCAGCCTCTCACCCAAAGGGTTACCGATATATCTCTGTGTTTGTGGACGATAAATCACGGTTTGCTATGGCGTACGCTATGAAAGCGAAAAGTGACACTGGTCACTGCCTAGAAATGTTCGTAAGAAGTGCACGAAATTTACTGGGATTTGACGCGAAGGTGTGTTATTTAAGATGCGATCAAGGTACTGAATATACTGGTGGACACACAGTAGAAGTCTTGAAGAAGCTTGGTGTGGAGCTACAGTTGGCATGTCCAGATACACCTGAGCTCAATGGCGTATCTGAGCGGTTTAATCAGACAATACAAAAGAAAATAAGAGCGTATATGTATGATGCCAAACTGCCGGCGAATATGTAGGATCTAGCGATGAACGCAGCCGTGTACGCCTACAATAGAACTCCACATAAATCAAATAATATGATCACACCTCTCAAGTCTTTCGTGCCAGAGCACAGCTTTAATATAAGCCAAATCAAAAGATTCGGGTGCATGGCCTATATTAAGGTACAGAGAAACACAGGTCCGAAATTTGGAGCAAAAGGAGTACCAGTAATCCTAGTTGGTTATACCCCAGTGGGATACCAATTCTTGAGACCAGAAAATGGAAAATATTACGAGAGTAGACATGCAAGGTTCAATGAGAAACTGGTTTATGGAGATAGATACAATAAAACTAGTATCAAAGACTTTCCTGAAGTGAATGAAGAGATAAATAAAAATGAATGGTTCGTGAAATTTGATGAAAAGAGAGAAGAGACTGAAGGACCTTTGAAAACGGAGGGAGAGCTGAAACGGAGAAGAGGCAAGCCAAAGAGAGATGCGAGCAATGCAACTACTGGGCTTGACGTCACAAATAAGAGAACTCGTATGGATGACAATATCAAAGACACTAGCTTCGACAATTTAAACATAGCAGAAGAAGTGAAAGGAAACGTATTCTTGTCAGATCTAACAAATGATGAGGCTGGAAATGACATGAATCCCATGAGTGATGTGGTTTTCCATGCTCAACTGTCCAGTATAAATTCAGATCCATTGAATTACCAAGATGCGATACAAACAGAGGAGAAAGAACTCTGGCAGCTAGCGATAGATGAGGAGCTAAAATCAATGGAGAAAAATAAAGTCTGGACACTAATAGACAGACCAATGGAAATGAGCAATGGACAGAAGCTAAATATAATCGATTCAAAGTGGGTCTTCAAAAGGAAGATGGAAACTAGTGGAGATGTGAGACACAAGGCGCGCTTAGTTATCAGGGGTTTTAAAGATAAAAACCACTATGAACTCCGAGAAACCTATACTCCAGTGTCAAGACTACCTTTAGTCAGAGCAGTTATTGCTATAATTAATAAATATAGCCTAAAAGTTTGTCAACTCGACGTGAAGACAGCCTTTCTAAATGGAGAAATAGATGAGGAAATCTACATGGAGATACCGGAAGGTACAGGGCACTCCAATAAAGAGAGACGCGAGAAGGTATGTAAGTTGCAGAAGGCATTATATGGACTACGAATCAGTCCAAAGCGTTGGAATGATAAGTTTACTGAAGTGGTATTGAAAATGGGACTAACAAACTCAGATCTAGAACCTTGTCTTTTTGTATGGAGAGATGGAATTAAATTTTTATTTCTAATTGTTTATGTCGATGACATATTGATGGCGAATAATGATGAAGAGAAGTTAGATGAAGTGAAAGACAAGCTAAGTAAAGAATTTGAAATGAAAATATTAGGAGAGCCAAAAGAATTCCTCAGTATCTCTATAAGACGCGATAAAGAGAAAGGCTACATTGAACTCCATCAAGAAAAATACATTAAGAAAATTCTTACTAGATTTGGTTTTAATGAATCACACCCACAAAGAACTCCGATGATAACTATTCAAGCGACTAATCACGAGAGAAAGATGAGAGGAATGAGTGATGAAAGCGAAAAGCAGAATATGGCTGATCCACAACAAAACTATCCTTACAGAGAGGCAGTCGGTAGTTTATTGTATCTCGCAGGAGCAACAAGGCCAGACATATCTTACGCTGAGAATGTGTTAAGCAGGCATCAAGTGAATCCCACAGCAGATGACTGGAAAATGGTAAAGAGAGTTTTTCGGTATCTGAAAGGTACTATGTGTCTTGGTTTATCTTACACTGGAGAAACTGATAATATTCAAGGATTCTCAGACTCCAGTTTCGCTGATTGCAAAGGTTCCTTGACCACGTGTGGATTCATCATTCAATTATTCGGTGATACGATAGCTTGGCGAACACACAAACAGCCACATGTAGCATTATCAACGTGTCAGGCAGAATACGTTGCCATGAGTGAAGCAAGCCAAGAGATGCTTTCACTTTATAATTCACTCAGATTGATTTTAGTTGATCCTCCATTGCCTATGGTTTTATGGTGTGACAATAAAGCGGCAATTTCAGGTGTGGAAACTAATGGTGGAAATAAGTTAAGGCACATGATTGAAATCAAAGTTCATCATGTTAAAGAATGCGTAAAAAGAAGGTTGATTAAGGTTAAATGGGTGAATTTAAAGGAACAGCTAGCAGATATCTTCACAAAGCCCTTAGCTTTTGAACTGCACAAATATCTGTCAGATAAAATATTAAATAATAATGTATGAATTTAAATAATAATTTTTAATTTCCAGGAAGTAATTAAGGCGAGAATTAAGAAGGGAAGAGAAAGATGTATATGAGATAGATAAAATAAAGAACACTAAGATGAGATACCAAAGGCCAAACAGAGGACCAAAGAAGAGGAAACACATGGAGCGGTCGGGAGGGAGTGAAAGAATCTAGTGGCGCCCGCTACAGTTTTCCTCTCACATTTATCTACGCGCGAGGGCGCTTCTCATATATTGCATCTATTATTATTCTGTTAGTAGCATCGAACGTGTTTAGACGTGCTGACAAATAAATACCTTTTTCTATAATAAATAAATAATTCTTTCTTTTATTATTGTTCAAACCCGATATAATCTATCAAAATTCAATTAATGAAATAAAAGACCGGTCGTTCTTCGGATGGTTTAAGAGGAGTTCTTATAAACAACAACTATTGGTCCCTCTCTCAATGTCAAAACCATACTTTTCTAATGTGTTTTACAATACAACATCATGTCCACACCCACGCGGGAAATCAAGCATTTGTGACGGATCATAATCAGCAACAATATTTTCCAGACGAATATCATAATTAACATATTTCTTACGTCTAGTATTCTCAGCAATTCATCCCACAGCCTGTTGCGTAATAAATAATTCAGTGAGGTATTTTTCACTTTTCAAGCAATTAATAAATTTACCAATTTGTGCATGAGTGTTACTGATTACTGATATTGATTTACCTTCTGATATTTTGGTAATGTGATATTTTGACCATGTGATTTTTTCTGCGGTGATATTTTGACCACGTGATATTTTATCGTGTGATGTTTTCACAGTGATATTCTGTCGTGTGATATTCTGACTGTGATATTCAGACGTGACACCGAAGTGAGATACTTGAGCATACGGCACAGTGTCTCTAAAATTTCTTGCTAGCCCACAGAAAACGTGGGAAAGTAACCAAAAATATTTTCTAAAAATGTATTCATTGGTTCGATATTTTCAATGTTTTTTTCTCTAATTATTTACATGACATAAACGACTGACGGACGTCACAAGACTAACTCTTCAATGATGGAGAGGAAACTTGAAGAGTCTATGTGGAAGTTCATTATTTTTCCATAAAAAATAAACTTGATTGCTGCAATCACCAATATTTTTACGACAAAAAAGTCCCTCCATAAATAATCGTTCATCATATCTTCGTCAGTTTGAGAAATCTAATAACGATAAGGTATCACTGATCTGATCGCACTTGAGGTGAAAAATTTCGATATTGAGAGGAATAGGTATTTATTTTTCTTAATACGATCCTCAACCAGTTTACCGTAAATAAGAGAAATTTGATCCCAAATCTTTGTATATTCCTAGAAAATATTTTTTTCCCTCAGTGTAAGTGTAATGGAATGACAATTATTACTTTCCTTCTGTTCTACTTAAGAGTTAGGTATTTTTAGACATAAGAAGTGGGAGTTTCATATCATGGAATCAATAAGTTTTCTTTCCAGACTACTATCCTTTTCATTCAACGCGTTTTTGAACTCAAATATCGCACAATTTGAATGATTTTTCTTTTCAATGGTAATGAGAAGGTCAAACAGCAAGAGTTGTGCCAGTAGATCATTAATTCCTCCCAAAAATATCACAGAAACTGAGATACTGAAGTTTTCACCAAAGCCTTTTCGACACTTTCAAAATCGTGTACAAAAGAGATGAATTGAGAATGAGGCTATTCGACGTAGTTCAAGACGTAATGTTCAGAAATGAATGATAATAACATAGACTCAGCCAGTTGCCCCCCTCCACCTTTTTTTAATATTGGGAATATTTCCCTGACTATGCAATCTTTCCAATCAAATTACTGTGTCGAAAAAAAAAATTCTATATCTATTCGTGGGGAAGTCATTGGCAAGTACCAAAAACAAGGAGGAGCCCCACTACTTGCACGTGATTTGGACATCGTACATTCAATATTCTGCCAATGCAATTGGCAGAAAGCTTCCGAATGGATTTTTCAATCTTACATCTACCGTGAATCCGGCGGTCTGGCGCTGTGGATATAGTCAATGATTCACACGTGGTAGACTCGGGTTCGATCCCCACCGGTGACACTGGTGAGATCTAACCAGTACAAAAAGTCTTGATCAGTCGTTAAATACGCCAGTCTAAGGTGTCAAAACGCGACGTTAAATAATATAAATAAAAAAAAACATCTACCGTCATCGATCTGTGCACGGTATGGGGAAACCAAAATAGGCGTCAGAGGGTTAAGTTCGCCCCAAATATAATCAATTGAATAGTTTTGGAGATATAGCTTGCTTTTTCTGATGTTTCTATGCTAATATCTGAGAAAATATTGGACCGATTCCGCTCAGTTTCAATACCAACCTTTGTGCTGATCAGATGTATGACCTCACAAAATTTGAAGTCCCTAGCTCAATTATTTATTAAGTTATCGTGAAATCAAGATTTTTACGAAAAATTTCTCAAAAGTATTATACTGGACAAACTAAAAATCTGAGCTCCCACCACCCCTGGGGTCAAAGATGCAGCTCTTGGACGCGCATCTCCTCGTGGAGAGTGGACGCTGTGATTCCATTTTTCATCGAGAAAAGTCGAAACAACGATATTTCAACATTTTCATTTTTCTCAAAAACTATCCGGCCGATTTAGCTGAATTTTTTGTGAGAGCTTGGGGCACTCACGGCGAACTTATGGTAGAATTTTCAGATCACTAGCTAGCCCTACTTCAAAGTAAAGTGGGAAGTGCGTCATCACATACACACACACACACACATACACACAGACATTTTTTAAAAACGGTGGATCTTGATGTTTCGGGTCATTTGCAGTCATATTATGATGAAATCTCAAACTCGAAAAAAATTACGATTACAAAGCTTCCATGCGGAAGCAAAAATGAGTAAAATACACCCTGTGATAGAAGTGAAATGGTCTATCCATTCTGCTGACGCCTATGAGCGATAAAGTCCGTTTTGGAAACTAGTGAAGATAGGCTGAAGAATGTGCTTAGCTCCTAGAAAGAAAGGAGAAAAGGATTGCAGTCCTCCCACACTTTTTCAGTGAGGCCACTCTGTAATGGGATGTAGACAGTATTTTTGGAAAAGTATCTTCGTGGTAATAACAAAGAAAATACCTATCCAAGTTCGGACTTACATATGGATTTTTGCTTCCGAACGGAAGCTTCGTAATCGTAATTTTGTTCGAGTTTGAGATTTCATCATAATATAACTGCAAATGACCCAGAACGCCAAGATTCGCCGTTTTGCTTCCGAATGGAAGCATTGTAAACGCGATTTTTTTCGATCTCGGGATTTCATCGGAATATGACTCAGAATGATCCAAAACGTCGAGAAATGACATTTTTAAAAAATGTCTGTATGTATGTGTGTGTGTGTGTGTGTGTGTTTGTGTGACAGATATCAGCTCATTGCTCCGGAACGGTAATATTTGGTGACCTGAAAATTTAACAGTACTTTCTCTCTCCATGCAAATTGCTCTCCGTGAAATTTGAGCGAAATCGGTTGAGTACTTTTCGAGAAAAATCGAATTTTCGTAAATTCGTTTTTTCGATTTTTCTCCGCGAAAAATTGATTCACAGCCCCCACTCTCAGCGATGAAATTCATCTCATTTGAACACACAATTTTCACTCGGGGTAAATTTTGCTGCGATTTTTCGTTTGCGGATAATTTCAATTACAGTGTTTTTTATCCTGAATTTTGTATACACGATAGCTCAAAAACTATTTGAGTTAGAGACTCGAAATTTCGTGGGTTTGTGCATCTAATGAACGAAAAGTTTGGTATTGGAATTGGGCGAAATCGGTCCAGTAGTTTCTGAGATATTGCACAAAAACCATTTTATAAAAAGAGGTTATATCTCGAAAACTACTGGAGTGATTTCGCCCAAGTTCAGCTTAAAAGATTCATCTCAATGAGCCCCACAAATGGTGAGAATTTCAGATTTTTCAGAGGCAGTCTCTTGTAAGAGCTTTCGATAACTTAGTTTTTTCAAAAATCACGGTTTTTCTTAGCTTCCTCCCTAGGAACACTACTATTTTTTATTTCACCATTCGAAAGTAGACAATTTTTTCTATAAAATGATGACAATCGGAAAGAATAGGAATCCTATTTGGAACCTGAACTTCAATTTTTCAGATTTGTCGTACGATCATCCATTTATGATTGAAAAATTGATGGATTGTTTTTGTGGAAACAATGAATAAATAAAGTTCACCAAAGATTAAACCATCATTGAATTTGTCATCATAAGTACATATTTGTTGAGAAGATCATATTTTGTTACGGCATTTGGAATAATGAGAGATATAAATAGTAATTCGATGAATACCGTATTAAATTTCATTCGGAAGCATTTTGCCAATTGAATTGGCAAAATATTAAATGTCGCATAAGGTGTGAGGTTTGCAAATAACGCACAGGATATAACGCCTCTGCTTGTTTAAAAAATGTATGTGTGTATGTGTGTGTGTGTGTATGTGATGACGCATTTTCCACTTTACTCTGAAATGGGACTAACTAGCGATCTGAAAATGTTACCATAAGTTTGCCGTGCGTGCCCCAAACTCTCACAAAAATTTCAGCTAAATCGGCCGGATAATTTTTGAGAAAAATGAAAATGTCAAAATATCGTTTCTTCGACTTTTCTCGATGAAAAATGGAATCACAGCATCCACTCTCCGTGAGGAGATGCGCGTTCAAGAGCTGCATCTTTGACCCCGGGGGTGGTGGGAGCTCAGATTTTCAGTTTGTCCGGTATGAAACTTTTGAGAAATTTTTCGTAAAAATCTTGACTCCACGATAACTTAATAAGTAATTGAGCTAGACACTTCAAATTTCGTGAGGTTATACATCTGATGAGCACAAAGGCTGGTATTGATACTGAGCGGAATCGGTCCAGTAGTTTCTCAGATATTAGCATAGAAACATCCGAAAATGCAAGCTATGTCTTCAAAACTATTCAATAGGGAACTTGCATATTTTTTTTATTTTTTTTTTCATTTCTATGCATTCTACAGTATTGTCTGAGATTAGGGAAATTTTTTTTTTTGTTTTTAAATTGTTAATTATGGAGAAATTTACAATTAAAAATCTCCAAATTTCATACCGCTCTGAAACGGCTCTGACGTCATAATACCACATGCGTAATTCAAGCAGTGGCCAGTGATGGCGCGGCTGGAGGATATTTGAATTTTCGATGCGCTATACTCATAAAGAGGTTATGTGTATAAATTTTTTTGGAAGGAAACACATTTTTAATTGAAATTCTTTAAACAATGTTTGAAGTAAAGAAGAGGAAAATAAAGAAATACGCATTTTTTGACAATCAGCATAACCTTCATACGCCTGTTAATGAGTAACGACAGGTGACTACAGATGGCGCACACGAAGATTTTGGTATTCTGACGTCATGTCCGATTTGGAAACGTTCAAAAAAATGATTTTTCAATTAATGTTTATGAATTAATTAACGAATAAAAAATCTTTTTCCTTGCCTTTTCTGTTAATCACTATCAATAAATATTGAGAAAAAAAAATAAAAAAAAAATATGCAAGTTCCCTATTGATTATATTTGGGACGAACTTAACCCTCTGAGGCCTATTTTGGTTTTCACACTCCACGCATAAATTAGTGATGATAGATTAAAAATTGGAGAATGCATTCGAAAGCTTTCTGCCAATTGCATTGGCAGAATATTAAATTTACGATGTTCAAATTACGCGCAAGTAGTGGGGCTCCTGCTTTTTTTTGGATGATAAGAGATTGCAATACATTCACTTTATCATCGATGCACTGGTACGGTAGGAGTTCTGCTTCCCGACCAGCCCATAGAATTCACTGTTGGAAATGAAATTTCAAAAATTCAGTTTTTTCTCATCTTCACGGAAAATAATATTCAGAAATTACAATATCTTTTCAATCATGCGAATGGATTAATTCAGAAAGCTCGAGAAATCGAATCCGTTCTTCGTTTTCACTCATGAATTGAGGACACTCTTTAAATAGCTTCGAGTCTTGAGCATTTGTCAGTCGCAGACTCATGGTAACACAGGTAACCACGTTTCCGAATCACAGTAAAAAACCGAACTTCATTCAGTAATCAGAATGCTCATCATATCCAGTGATAATACGCTGTACTGAGTGAACCGATCAAATATCCATTGATTTTCTCCTATATCATTCGAGTTTATGGAACTTTTCCTATTTAGTTACCAGTTCATAGGATAGCATAACCATTCCTATGTAACAAACGAGCAAAGATGTATGGTAAGGCTATTGATTCCTCATGGAATCAGATGTCATCCGATGCCGCTAATTAGCGATTCATCTCAGCACTTAATATTACAATCTTCTTTTATAAAATATCCTATGCTCAATAATAAAATTCATTACCAAAATTAATCTATCTTTTGGAAAATTTTAGATGTTTTGAACTGATTGAGTGAAAAGATTCAACTGTTAATTGCCATCAGCTGCACTATATCTCGGAATTTGAAGAAGAAAAGAAGTGGAAATTTTATAATTAGACTTTCGTAGTCTACAGCGACCGCTACGTACACACATGCACCCCATAACGGGTTCATTCATGTATGCCAAAATGGATCATCATTGGGCTTATATTTTTGAGTCAGCATTGATATGCTAAGATTAAGTCAAACGTTGGATCAAAGTTCAGTTATCAATATTGGTTCTGATACTTGAATCCAATATATGTAAGAAAATTGATTAATTATAAGAATACGAGCAGGAGCACCATTCCGTGTGCATTATGTGAAGATCTCAGTATTATTCTCAAATTCACGATTCTGCCAATACAATTGGCTGGAAATTTCCGAATAGAATTTCCAATTTTTCAATTTGATTGAGAGGAAATTGTCTCCTTTCTGATGGTAAAATATGAAATACCAGTATTCTCAGGAAAAAATCTTAAAAAATCAAAATTTCTTAAAAAAATTATTTTTAGAATACTCTTATAGGAGACTTCCCTGGAAAAATATGGAAATTTTAGCATTCCTCCAGCGAATAAAGTCTCAAAAAAAGAATCTCAAAGCTCTTAAACTTTGAGAAAAATCCTAGCATTTATTGGGCTTAATAAAATAAATCTTTCAACCTAAACTTGAGTGTAATTGATGAGATAGTTTCGGCGATATAACCTGTTTCTACACGGAAAAAATATTCTTAAAAGAATTACTATGTTTACATAATACTAGTGGACCTTACTGGTATTAGGATCTTTTTTCCTCTGATAATTCTTCCAATCATCATGTTTTTGTTCAGATTGAACATAGCAAATTTTCTTCGCGTAGTAAGAAAATGAGCGCTTTTTGAATACTGTTTTGTTAGAATATGAAAAAAATTATAGATAATAGGAAGAATAATTATTCAATGAAGATCAATTTGTGGAATGTATCGAGATGAAATCAAATATATTGCGTAACAATATTTATTATGTGACATTGTAATTTTATTTTATAACTTCAGTGGATCAATTCAAATAATCATTCATCCCATTTGTTGTTTCCGTCAAGCAGAAAAATGACTCGGCAAATAAAAAATAATGCCATAAAATAAAAATTACTATGTCAAAAGAAAAAAAAACTCGAGGAATTTGATCCTGTATAAACCACTTAAAATTTGAGGAATCGAATTCCCTCTTCTTGTTTGCCTCTGAAACAAAATCAGTTTTTGGCGTGAATTCAGCGGGTGTAGACGTGTGAGTTGTGTAATTTCTGAACGAGCATGGAATCATTGCGCTGAATTAGATTTCTTTCTGAGGTTATCGAAGAAATTCGTTATCTTGAAAATGGAGGAATTGTCATAGATCACCCATCTGGACCTTTCAGAGTCTATTCTTCATTGGGTCTTATTCTTGGTGATAATTTGGGATTGAATTCAATTTGAGGTTTTCAGGAAAATTTCTCCTCCAACTACTCCTGTCGTTTCTGTCCTACAAATTATAGAGACATCAACAAAATTTTCGATGAGGATAATTGTAAATTGAGGCCTGAAAATAATTACGCATGTGGTGTGAAAAGGAGCGTCTCCTAATTTGACGGGTATCCAAAAGGAGTGTACTTTTCATAAAATTCCAGAATATCATGTCGTAAAGAACCGAATTGTTGATGTCCCGCATGATATGTTCGGAGGAATTTTGAGATGGTATTGCGTTGATGATGAATTATTTTATTAGTAAAAATTTTTTTTTCTCTCAATCAGCTGAACACTATTATTCGAGCATTTCATTATGACCCAAATGAAACCAATGAACAGGTAGAAATTCAACTCTCACAATTAAACAATAACTGTGAACGTATGAAAATTTTCACTGCAGTTGCCATGGAATTTGCCATGGAAGCTGCCATGACGAAGTCCATGGAATATGTCATGGTACCTGCCATAAGTATTTCGAAGAAAAACCATGGACGTTGCCATGAACAAATCGTCAAACAATTGCTTTACAAATGACGATTGTCTATGGCGAATTTGCCATGGATAAAGGAGATTTACCATCATTTTTTTATGTATAAATTCTCGTCATAGCGATGGAGTATTTACCATGGAGTATATAGTTCATGGAGTATTTACTATGGATGAACGATGATTTACCAGCATTTTTTTCCCCTATTCGAAATATCCTCATGGCGATCATCCATGGAGGATTTGCTATGGATGAATGAGGATTCACCATGGTTTTTTTTATATATAAATCCTTTTCATGGCAATCGTCCATGGGGGATTTGCCATGGATACATAACAACTTACCATGGTTTTTTTTATGCATAAATTTTCGTCATGGTGATCGTCCATGGAGTATTTGCCATGGATGAACGATTATTGATCATGGTATTTTCCCCTATTTGAAATATCCTCATGGTGATTGTCCATGGAGGAATTGCCACGGATAAATGAGGATTCACCATGGTTTTTTTCCTCATTTGAAATATCCCAATGGCGATCGTCCATGCAAGATTTGCCATGGATCAATGAGGATTCACCATGGTTTTTTTTTCATATAAATTCTCGTCATGGCAATGGTCCATGGAGGATTTGCCATGGATACATGACAACTTACCATGATTTTTTAATGCAGAAATATTCATCGTGGCGATCGTCCATAGAGTATTTGCCACGGATGAACGATTCTTTACCACGGTATTTTTCCTTATTTGGAATGTCCTCATGGCGATCGTCTATGGAGAGCTTGCCATGGATAAATGATGATTCACCATGGTCTTTTTTATGTGTAAATTCTTGTCATGGCGATTGTCTATGGCAGATTTGCCATGGATAAATGGGGATTCACCATGGTTTTTTCCCATTCGGAATATCCTCATGGCAAATACTCCATGGACAATCGCCGCGACAAAAATTATTATATAATAGAAATCATGGTAAATTGCCATGGTAATGGACCATTGCCACGACGAGAATTCATATATGAAAAAAACCATGGTGAATCCTCATTCATGCATAGCAAATCCTCCATGGACGATTGCCATGAAGAGAATTTATATATAAAAAAAACCATGGTGAATCCTCATTTATTCATAGTAAATCCTCCATGGATGATCGCCATGAGGATATTTCGAATAGGGAGAAAAACCGTGGTAAATCATCGTTCATCCATGGTAAATACTCCATGGGCGATCGCTATGACGAGAATTTATATATAAAAAAAATCATGGTAAATCTCCTTTATCCATGGAAAATTTGTCATGGACAATCGTCATTTGTAAAGCAATTGTTTGACGATTTGTCCATGGCACTGCCCATGGTTTTTCTTCGAAATACTGATGGCAGGTATCGTGACATATTCCATGGACTTCGTCATGACAGCTTCCATGGCGAATTCCATGGCAACTGCAATGAAAATTTTCATACCTGAAATTCTCATGAGCGTTGCTGAAATGTTATGTCTTATAAAAAATCTTCCTCTCATGATCGGTCATTTAATTCCATCTGAAGATGATGTTCGGGAATGATTTCTATGTGCTAGGACAATAATCAAAATCTGTATCACTACGAGACTTCACGTAAATATGCCGGAAGCTTTTGAAGTAGAAATATATGAATATTTATCTTTGCATTCGTCCTTTTTCCCTGGTGAATTGACACCTGAACATCATTTTTTCATTCACTATCCAAGCACTATGAAATTTCTCGCTTTAATCTGGAACGTTTCATCAATTCGATATGAGGATAAGCATCAGGAAAGTAAAAAAGCTGCTCGTTCGGCCATTACACGGAAAAATATTAATCGTACTGAAGCTATGAGTACGCCAATTAGGCTTGAATTATCAGTTTACAAAAAAATTCTTACAAAGAATTTAATTTAGGCCCAGTGGGGTTCCAAAATGTTCTCAAGTTCCCTCTCTGTATCCTCCCCAATGACGTTTGCAAAGAAAATATTCTACAATTGAAATGGCTCAAACGTGGAGAGTCAATGATCAAAAGTGGGACTATTATCATAAAACCAATGGAAGGAGGATATATTCTCTACGAAGTTGAAGCTTGTTTACAATGTGAAGATAAAATGTTATTTGCAACGAAACAATTGCATGATGTTTACTATGATGCAAAATACGATGCATTCAAAATATTCATGGAGAATTCTTTCGTTTGGGTCACTTTCGAATCTGAGATCACATGGGGTATGACTGATATAACATAGAAGTTACGTTTAAGCGATGGTTTTTTCATATTCCAAAAATATCTGTGTAATGAAATCTGTTATTATAAATATGAACAAAAATAAATGAATCATAATTATTTCATTCAGAAAAACTCTGACTCATTTATTTATGTATTATCAATTCGCTATTTATTGCACCCCTTCTCCTCTCCTCCTTCTCCTGCCACCATCCGGAACCAATATGAGGGGGGGGGGGATTTTTTTTCCGAACTATAAGTGAAAATTGTTCTATCCAATTGAATAATTGTAATAGAAAGGAATAAAAATAATTAATTTGAGTTAGTTATGAATAAGAGGGAAACTAATAAAAACTGCTGGGGTACGTACAAATTTTCAAGTTCACAAAATATAAAAATTGAGATCTACCAAATATTTTTCCTGAGGGCTCACTGAACTAATTTTACTATGTGAGCGTCAGAATATTTCTTCACGCTTTGACGACTCTTATTGAATTTACTATGTTTTATTGCAAATATGAATATATGACCAGTATGGTCCACCGGTACAATGTTTCTCAGTAGAAATTACCATGTGAAATTGGTAAAATAAAATATAATATTCTTTCCGGGTACCAATTCCGCTCAGATTCAACTGCAAACTTTTTGTTCATAAGATAGACAAGCTCATAAAATTTGAAATTTCTAGTTCAGTTTTTTTTGAGTTATCTTGTGGACAAAATCTAAAATTAAATTCGTTTTGTTATTCTCGTCCATGACATTAAATTGTAATTGTTGGGCTAATTGGGATATCGGACTAAATAAATTGTAAATGTCACATTTATTTCAAAATTCGCAACGTTTCGCCGCTTTGTTCCTCAAATTGAAATCACAAAAAATGAGATAATATCTGAACCAAAAATCGAATCGAAATTCAACGGGAGTAAAAATTTGAGCTCAAATGAGATGAATCTCATCGCTGAACCTAAGGGCTGTGAATCAATCTTTCGCAGAGAAAACTCGAAACATCGATTTTCCATCAAAACGATTTTTCTCGGGAGCTATTCAACCGATTCCACCCGAATTCCACTAACAGTATTTTGCACAAGGAAGAGAAATACTGTCATATTTTCGGATCGCCAAGCATAATGGTTCCAGAGTAATGTGACGATAAGCGTCATCACACACACACACACACATACGGACATTAAAAAAAAAAAACATCATTTCTCGTCGTTTTGGATCATTCCGATTAAGTTCCCGATGAAAACTTGGAACCGAAAAAAAATCATGTTCACATAGCTTCGATTCGGAAGCAAAAAAGACTGTATTATCATTAAGGGGCACACCTAGTGTGACAGCCTGAAAAAAGGTAATTTTTGGGGATTAAAAGAACAAATAAACTACTGTATCAATTGTTTTGAAATTTTTAGGGTATATTGAGACATATTTCAAAAATAGACAGTAAAATTTTTGAAGAAAAAAATCAAATATTTTTCGAGTTACCCGTGATCTCCGACGGTGCTAAAAAAAAAGATCCTCCACTGCTTCAGTGATTGCGGCCTTCTCCGTGGATGAAACCTAAAAAAAAAAATTCTCGTCCAACTAGAAGATATTGTCCGTACAATGACCTACGGTCGAAAAAAAATATCAAAAATTGACGAAACGGCGGCGTTTGAAAGAAAAAAGCTGAATTTTACCAAAAATTTCGGTCGTTTTTGACCTGCCAAAATTCAATTTTTGATCGGATCAAAGAACTGGTAGGTAATTGTATGGAGAACTATACACAGAACATGCAGAAAAAAATTTGATAGTGATCGGATCATTTGTCTCCGCGTGATCACTGCAGCAAATTCGAAGAATGCTATTTCGAAAAAATGCTTAACTCGAAAAATATTTAATTTTTTTCTCCAAAAAATTTACTGTGTATTCTCGAAATATATATAAATATACCCTTGAAATTTTGATACAATTGATTTAGTAGTTTTCTTTCTTTCTATTCTCAAAAAATCTTGGCTGTCACACTAGGTGTGCCCCTTAACTGCCAGCCTTTCCTCTGCTGCACATCGGCGAACATATCCATTCTCCGCTTGGTTCCCGGATAAAAATCGTAAGATAAATCAGTTATTCGTACCATTCATATGATGTCCGAGAAACTTCAATACACTTCGATTCACCTAGAAAAAATTAGGTGGTGATGTAGACATCAGGATCGAAATTTGACGTGGAAGTATAACAAGCTCACAGTGGCATGGCTGGTAAAGTAACGGAACTTCATTTTCCCATCTCTATAGCCAATTCGGCAACGAATGAACTGACAGATAAAAGGATTAAGTCTTAGTATAAAAATAAATACTAGCAAAATATGTGAGTTGAATCTTGAGATATTTTGAAATTGAGGATGGCTCAGGAAGCTAATAATATTTCTCTAATTCATGTTATTTGAGAGTTCTCATTGCGCAGCTGTTTAAGCCTCAAAAAATTGAGAAAAATATATTAACCCGTTGACTGTTTTTGACCACTATAGTGGAAATTGAGTTTCACGCCCTGAAATTTGAACCAGTCATCGATTGTCGTTGACTGATTTCAATTCTAGGGCGTGAATCTCAATGGCCTCTAGAGTGGACAAAAACAGTCCACGGTTCATGAGTTTAGAAAATAGGAGGACTTCATAAAAAAAAGTAGAGTACCAAAGCCAACATCATAAATGTCGTGGGTCCGTACACGACTCTGACATTTGAAAAAAAATTAAAATTCAAAAATCAATATTGTATCAATATTTGTATTTATTTGATTGATATTCTGAAAAGAACTGAGTAACACAATTGACCTCATATACAATGTCAATATATTGACCTTACATAGTACTCGTAATTGAGCAAAACATCCGGACCAATATCTCACCCGCGTGACATCCCGAGATCGATCCAAATGCTGGCCATTTATTTCTCCCGAATGTTGAAGATAGGTTGCCCGAGGTTGTGCCAGATAATGGCCGAGCTGGCCAGCCCTGCATGGAGCACAGACAAGGAGCAAAACACTTGAGATACAAACTCGCGCTAAATTGAACCCATCGACAGGATGACCTAAGCCGTCTCTCTCTTTCATTTAATTATCTCGCTCTTTCCTATAGTTACATTTAATGCTCAATTTCTTCTGTGCGAACATTCATGTATCACACGAAATCCTCAAATATGAATTTGGTTCTGCAGAAACCATGACACGCTTCTCATCGTGAACTGGCAACTATATATAGCTATTTTTACATTCTACTTCTGTACACATGTTGCCCTGAAAAGGGGATTGCAATAAACTGTTATTGGAGCATTAATTGTATCCATAAGTGATTAATATTCATTCCCCCAATACCTCAATCATTCTAAACGCTCATGCTTTTCCAACAAAAATGCGTATTATAAAAAATTCACTATCTCCTCCAATTAGAAATTGTTGGAAAAAAAACTAATCTTAAGGACATTCTAGCTGAGTCGATGATCTCACGGGAAATCAATTATGAGAATTCTAATATTCTCTACTCATTCCACGTTCATTTGTATCAACAATCCAGCCCAACTTTTCCAAACTAACCGTCCCTTCCAATACTTTAGTAATGGTCAGGCCTCCTCCCTTCCTTCTCCTCTTACCATTCTCATCATCAGGAAACTTTGATAATTATTGCTGAACCACTGAACTCAGCTAGTTCCAAGTTGGTTTGATAGTTACTACATGCTGTTATGCTCCTCACATAATCACTTGAATTCCAAATCTCGAATTATGTATTTCATAGGTATTTACTACTACTAATTTATGTAACATTCTGCTATACATGGTCATCACACAAGTCGAGTGATTGACCAGAATCAATTAACCCAAGCTAATCAATCAATCCCGATTATGTTTTCTTGGATGAAACTGGCATAAACAGTAACTAATTCAAGGAGAATATATAGCTGAGTGATCAATGCGTTTTCCTCGGTAAGGAGTTCTCTGAATTAATTATTGATGAATATGTTCCAAATTTAAGAGACTGAGAATAGTGCCATTTTTCAAAAATGATTTTCTCAGGATTTGTTTTACGTAAGCAATGAATGCTTGCATCATGATTGATTAATTCTCTCCTTAGATGAGAAAAAATATCTTTATTGGTCAAACATCGATCAATGAGTTTTTACGTGGAACTGGAAAAAACTGATATATTAGGGCTCTTTCGGATTGACAAAGAGTTTTTCATGAAATTCACAATTAACTGCTACAAAATGATGAACCATCACATTCCAAAATCAGCCTTGACTCGTTTTCACGAGCTTCTCTCGGATGGAAAGAAAAGGGAGTACAAAAAAACAAAAAAATTGGAATGAAGAGGAGGAGAAATACGAACCTCCAATTTATCATTCCACGCGCGAGAACATCTCGCAAAAGTTTTCTCGGTATACGTTCAAAACTTACCAAAGGTCAACTTTTTCGTCGCCAAAAAAAGAGATGGAACTTAAACACGAGTAGGTGAAAAGAGAGGGAGAGAGAGAAGATGAGTGGGATTAGATTGGGTGTTCGGTGAGTTTGCGGATTGAGCGTAGAAAATGTAAAAAAATGAAGAAAATCCAATTGAATTTATAAAGATATCGAGAGTATTTACGCTCCAGAAGTTCCGCGTAATCAAAGAAAATGAAGATAAAAATTAGTATTCCTACTCTGAACAAGTCATTAAATTGGTTGAAGGGTTTCATGTACGAAAATTTCATTTTATTTTCTCTCCCTGAGCAATTTAATAAAGTTGACTGCTATTTGCACAAATTTAATTGGAAAGCGTCGGATTCTTCCTCTGGAAATACTATAACATAATCATTTCTGACCCGACAATTTTCAGGATACCATGAAAATCAAAGAAAAGCTATTTCTCCAAAATTTATCCTATGATATCATTTTTCAATAGAGTTTCTTGAATCTTTGCACTGAAATTCGAAAAATGTCGAGAATTTGTTATCTCCATCATTTCTAAAACCAAAGTTTTTTATGCTAATCATGAAGGATATTTTACATTATTACTAATGATTTTCTCAGAAAGTGGAAGGTGGAAAAAGTTCACGTGAAGGACTGCGACACCTTCTTGCCGCACCTTAGTGGGTTTCTGTTTCTCTCTCCTTCACAACACACTGCTCTGCAATACATAGTTTTTAAAATGATGCGCGCGCAATTCTGGTCCAGAATTTTCATCCCCCTCTACAATGTGCCCTTGCTTCGACCTCGCTTCCCAAAACCCCACCCACCTCCATTTCCTATTCTCCCCTCTCAGTCCTCCTCCTCCACTCCTTCTTCACTTTTTACCGGATGGGAGTAATACCACGGTTTGAAGGAACAAGGAGGAGAAGAGGGAGGAGAATTGTTCGTGCAGTGGCGCTATCTTGCATGAGAAATTCACATAACCACCAAATGCCTGTATTTCACAAGTTACCTACGAAAACCATCTCTCAGTCGTGCAGTGAAGTGCGTGCAGTGAACAGACGAGCTTTTTTCAGAGTGGCTCTACTCTTACGATTGAAACTTGTGAATAGTAATTGAAGTGCTTGCGATAGGGTTAGTGATAAATAAGAATGAACGAATGGATAAGAAAATTTCATTTTCATTCAATTTCATACAAGGAGATTTTTTTTGTGCCACCCAAAATCAAGTGTTTCAATTTTATTATTATTTTCTTTCGGGGAATGATCAAGCAAAGATTTGATTCATTTGGTTTCAAATGTCATTTAGATGGAAGTGAGTAGGTTCTTCAAAACTGATGAATGGAAGCTCTCGAGATGATTCGCATCTAGGAAAAGCCACCGAATTGTTCAAAATTCTGACAATTCTGGGATCCATCCAGTGCTACCGATCGATTATCCAGTGAAACGCGTAGCACACATTGCGGCCAGTGGTTAGAACATTTACCAGTTTCCACCATAGGGTTGACGAAGGGAAAGGGAAGGCAGGGGAGAGACATGAGAGACTTGACGTACAACATATCCTACGTTTAAATCCAGGAGTTACTGGACTGTTAACGTTACTCCACTGTTATACCCAAATAGTGACTGAATGGGCTCATTGGGATGATTCGTATTATCTAATTCCTATATAACTTTGAGAAATCAAACGTTTTTATTCCATCCCGTTAGTCGTATCATGTAACTGACGTTAGTTTAATCATTATCAGGATAGTGGGAAATGACTGCTTATCTCAGATCACGTCGCGCCCGTACTTTATTTAACTGAATGCCCCCACCGTTGTATAATATCTGCAGTTATTCAAGTCGTCGTGTCAGCCTTGCGGCTGACGAAGATGCATATGATCTACTTACTATGTTTATTTGCAATTGAAAAAAATCACCGTTCGGTGGAGAAATTGAAATTATTCCTTGTCCAGGAAAAACAATGAGAGAATTATTGCGCAGCAAATCTCATTTTATCAGAATCTTTTTCGAAATCATTAGGTTGGGAGGCAGCATGGATTACGTCACCCGGAAAAGTGCAGATTCTGGATGTTGCCATAAAGTTCATTTTCGTCCACTAGTCTCTGGAATAATAGTTTTAAAAAACTCAATTGATTATGGTAATTGCAGATGATCTTATTTTTGCAATATCTTGAGGACGATCAGATTAGAATGGGCCTTGTTTCATCGTTTGAGATGAAGGAACTGCCCTACCCTGATGAGACTTCCATTTTTTTTTGTTTTACTGTTTTCTATTCACGTGATATCCATCGAGGAATGAAAATTCAGACTCGAGATTCATGGGAAAAGTCATTGGATATCGTTTGTACATAAATGTTGATAGCCACACGGCTATCTTTCCAAATAATTCAGTGCTGAATTCAAACTGTACGATGTAC
This sequence comes from Aleiodes leptofemur, assembly GCA_963942555.1. Lineage (NCBI taxonomy): Eukaryota > Metazoa > Arthropoda > Insecta > Hymenoptera > Braconidae > Aleiodes > Aleiodes leptofemur. Next base: position 11,354,818 of record OZ012615.1, read on the forward strand.
ATTTACCTTCCTACTCACCTTATGTTACATATATAACAGAGGGATATTTGCCGAACTCTATTCCATATCCGTTTCGAGAAAGTTTCTATCAGTCCTTCTAACTCGAAATATACATAGGTAAAAGCCATTCGGAAGCAAACTGGAAATATAGGAACTTTTCAATGCAAACGCGGTTATCTTTGGGAATCTTTTAGGAGGGCAGAAGGCTGATGCTGACCGTGTGCTCATCCATCGAGAATCGGACTGCCGAAATCTTCAAACTTTATCAAGAAACTTCATATTTACAGCTTTTCGTGAATAAAGTCATTCAGAAAAGTTTTGTTTACATTCCGGCGAAGAGAAGATGAATTAATTTTTAGCTTTAATTGGCATAAATTTTGCCAAGTCGCAAAAAATGAACGAATTCCATCAATTAATTCTTCATAATTATATACGAAGTTTTAAGCTCATGTAATTCATTGAATTATTTCGGTTAAAGATTCTTTGATTGACCTTCGGATGGCGTGAAATTTTGCACTTTCATTCAGTTATGATAATATTATTAAAAATTAAGAATAAGAACAAGAGTTTCTCAAAATGTTGAAAATTTTCATTGAATATTGAAGGCTAAGTTAAACTTTTGTCATTAAAATTCAGTGATAACGAGAGCATAAGCGCACGACCTCAAGCGGAATTAGCCTCCTGGGGCATTGTAACGAATCAAATCATTATTTTATACGAAACAGAATCCTATTCTGTATTTTTCAACTAACAAACGCGAAGTAACATCAGGAAGAAACATCCTTTGAGATATTTTGTGAAAATTGTATTATGCATATTTCTGGAATGGGAATATTTAGGGAAAAATATCAAAACTTTTTTCTCGGGAAAGAGTCTACAGGCTGCAAGAAAAAAGTGTTCAGCTGAATTCCCGGGAACGGAATAGTGTTTCGTTTTTCGGAACAATTGAAGGGGAAATTTCACACCAATCAGGAGCCAAATAAAAATCAACCTGCTTCGTTCATCGATATCATGACTATGAAACTGGATTTTTGAATTTATCTTCACCATGTAAATTTCGCTGAATTAAATTCTAAATATATTTCCATATTCGTTACTCTTCAAAACTCGTCATCATTTCTATCTTCAGTAATTCTTTCCATAGCATTTTACATTTCTTCAATATTCTCTCTCATTGCTTCTCTTTATCATCAACGTTCTTCTCTTTTTTTGTCTCGCCACACTTATATTTTCTGAGGGCTTCTGTAGCACACGCCTTGATGAGTAGAGAGAGCGTTTTTCATGAAAGTAGGACGTACAATAGTGAATGCTAGAGGCACGATGGAGGGAAATGGCGGAGGGTGGTCATTTATTCGTACTCACATTTTTAGGATGCAAACAAACCGTGCATAAGCGTTCGAGTTTATTTTTTATGTTTCTTTTCTTTCTTCTAACATCCTCAATTTTTTTTTCAGTGTTGAAGAGAGGTGAAGCGTTTCTGAAACAAACCATTTTCGTTTGCTATTCGAAATTATTTTTATATTCCACGGTTACGAGTTTATCCTATACAAATGACTCTTTCATTTCAAATCATTGAATTGAGGGATTGGTTAAAGTTTTGGAGTCAAGTGTTTTTCGTTTCAATTTTAAAATTAAACAATTTTTCACCTCTGGGAAAAAATTACAATTCACTCCATTCATTTACCTTTTAAAAAAATTATTTTTTCTCTCGCTCCTTTTCCCCAGTGAAATTTACTTTGACAGAATAGTGAATTTTTCGAGCAATTTGAGACGAGTATCTTCGCGAAAGCAATTTGATCGATTTTTTCCTCGAGTTGTAGCTCTGTAGTGTTTTACCCAGGCATTTATCCACTGTGATGATTTACTCCTTTTTTTTTTACTTTTTTCCCCAGTGAGTTTGCCCATTGAGGCTTCAATGTGGAAAGATATATTTTTTATATTCAATGAAATTTTTCATTTTTCCTTTTCGCGACCTAGATGAATTTTTAGAGAATCATTGTCGTTTTTGTTCAATAAATGGCACGTAAAATTCCTTTCATCAAAAAATTGTGATTGAATTGTGATTAAAAAACAGATAAAGAAAATAAAATTGAAAAATCAAAATTAATAGAAATTACAGTTGTGCTTCAACGGGGGGGCAGAAAGGAACTGGCCACCGTGGGGTGTACATAGGTTCCATAATGCCCCCCATAATCGGGGAAACTCTTCGAGTATGGTTTCTCTCTGCACTCGTTGTGCATGGTGCAGTGGCCGGTAATCCAGATGCTAAACGTCTTTACGACGATTTACTATCGAACTATAATAAACTTGTGCGACCGGTTGTGAATACGTCTGATGTATTACGTGTGTGTATTAAGCTCAAACTATCTCAGCTCATCGATGTGGTGAGTAGATTTATCATGTCAATAGATTAAGTTAATCATTTGATGAAGTCTGTCTGGAGCAATCATCGTTGAAAGGAGTTTCGATTGAATATTGCGACATCTAAGATAGATTGCGCAACTTTTGTGATAATGTTTTCAATAGTCTGTTATGCTTGGGCAATGTGTTTAGCACTGAACTGAGGTAAAACAAAGTGGAAAATTTCATATTTGTCCAGAAATAATTTCATTTTTTGTTATTTTCCAACGAAATTTATCTCAAATTATGCGATAAAGTCTAGTTACTAATCCCAGAGCAAATCAGTGCTGATTTTCAAAATTAAGAAAGATAGTCTTCTAAAGAACGTTTTAGGGCTTGAGCTCTGACAAAACATATTTGTTTCCTTGAGCAGTTAGATGCATCCAAAAATTTAGAAAAAAATCATTCAAGTTGATCCAATAATGTGGATTATCAGGGTAGTTCTTCAAATTATTTTTCATTTCCTCATTTTTTATTATTTTTTATTATCATTCCCTCATTCATTTTGGAAACCGTTTTTCCCTTATTTCTGTTGTTTCCCACAGTGGAAATTTCTCCCAACAATCGAAAGAAAATAAAAATTTTGTGTTAATGGAATCATCGATCCCAGAAGAACAGAAATCATCAATTGTCTAAACTAAATCATTTCTCTATCCATATCAAATAATAGTAATAATTTCCACGGAAAACGTGGAATATGTAGAATTTCAATCACCTCGGATTCCTGTAAGCCTTGTGGACTTTCATTGCATCCTTGAGTATGAAAGTTTCAGTTTCGAAAATCAGCTATTCTTCAAGGTAGATAGTAGAAATTTATTGTAGACTACGATCTCTTGTCAACAATGTGCTGGAAGTTTTGAAAACCTTCTGTTTTTCATTCTACACTGAACGGATTTTTGCCAGACAATTCAATTATGTAAAGATAGTACGCATCAAATCGCTTGAAGAGGTATTGATTTTAATAATAAATGCAATCATTCGAGTAAATTTGACATAATGATGTAGTTGAGATGAAATCAAATGGTATTGCTGCTTTTGGATGTGAGGAACACAATCCCGTAATTAATTGATCGAAAGGGGCAGACAGTTTCGTAGTTATCAGAGTGAGGTAGAGTTGCTGTATTGGTCTTGAGGTCTCCGAACGGAATGAATATCGAGAGATCAGGTGACAGTCTACTTTATGACATGCTCCTTAGGCATCCTTCAGGTGAGTTATCAGTTGGGAGTTTGGAGGGGGGTACGCAACACTATTCCCCATCAACAAAAAGTTGACATCCTAGAAACGAAACTGAGGTTTACTTGAGGTACCCCTTTTGAAAAAGTATATAAAACGTTTTTTCTAACCGATTTATTAGTCATATAATGTACTAGAACTATGAATATATGAATTTCATATGCAGGGTGTTTGGTAAAAAGTGTATTTCCTCCTACCCAGGGGTAGAAGAAGGTTAAGAAGCATAGGAAAGATTGAAGAAAAAAAATATTCATTCGAACAAATTTGAATTATTAAAAATTAACATCAGCCTATGAAGGCATAGTCTGATGTCACAGTTCAGAGAACGCGAACGGACTGTCTAAAAATATTAATATTTGGATACCATTTCAAAATACTATAAATATATGGCGAGTGTACGGCCTACGAACGCCACAGATACGGCCTCCAGGTGGCAACTTGGAGGTCATGCACGGTAAGTGTACTACGTTCATTCATGTTCTGTCACTGCAATGTTGCCACATTTATTCGCCTTCTCCCCACTCGGATTTTGAGGGTTAAATAACATGCATCCATAGGTTGATATCAATCATCAATAATTCAGTTCCTTTAAATAATTTTTGTTTCAATTTTCCTATGCTTCTTTAAGTATCTCCTCCCACTGGCTGGAAGTAAATACACTTTTCACCAAACACCCTGTATATAGAGGAGGGTCGGGCAAAACAGAGCTGTACGGGAAAACTGAACAGGACGGGCAAAGCGAAACAGTCAAAGTTTGGGAAGAAAAATTAAAAATAGAAACATTATTCTAACAAGTGTTCAGTTTACCTTTTTTTTTATTATAGGTTCAATTCATCTTATAGTATTAATTTGTGTTTCCCATCATTTCCGGGTGGTGGAAGCTGGTGGAAAGACGGACATAAGGGGCAAAACGGATACGTTCTGGCTCTGATGTTTTATATTCTGGAAATTGCTCGGAATCAATGGAAAATATTTGCAATAAGCTTCTTCTCATAACTCCATCGAGAAGCTGAGGGAATTTTTGATAAAAATCGTGTTCCAGGATTTATTTCCTGATTTTCCAGAAATTTGATTTTTCCGTCAGGATTTGGAGTGAAAACCTTCTTCGTTTTTTGAAAATTACATGATCTTGGGTATATTCCGGTTTCATTGGTCGGAGCGATCTGGGGTCGATTTTAAATGGAAGGTGAGCTCATTTTCCATCGATTTATGGCATTCTAATAAACAATAATCGATTCTTCAGTTAGATATGGAGCAAAAACTAATTTCTGAAGAATGAGCTAACCTCAAACTAAGTCATTGAAAAATCTATGAAAAAATAATTGAATCCCTATAAATCGATAAGGAATAAGGTCACCTCTTATTTAAGATCCATCACGTACAGTAGAACTCGAGATATCCTGAAAAATGCAAACTTTCTAGGAAATAGAAATGTATTCCGTCAAACACGGGCCAAAAAAGTCGACTTTTGGAGAAAAAAACGCCATATTGAGCAATCTTTTCATTGCTGATACGAGAATGATCCTCATAATTCGCACATAAGTTCACTCGAAAACAGCTAACGTTGGCAAATTCAAGTATTCCGTCGCATCATGTCCCTAACATGCTTGATCGGGTTTTCGAGATTTCATCGTAAGGTGAAGTAGATTGTTTTTTCATGTGTGACAAATTTTTATAACTCATCAAGCAGGATGATATTTATCTAGGACGATATATATTCTCATCATATTCCAATATATTTCGCTCATTATAACAGATGTCACTGCATTATTTATTTTCTTTTTTCAACCATTTAACTAAAATGACTTTTTTCAACTATTCGAGGTAAATAATTTTTTTTCTTTGTGGAAGACAGAACTCCTCTTACAGGGGAGGCCTATGAGGGTAGATTATGGGTTGACGGGAAGACTGCTGTGCATATATATGGGCTATGAGACTCCAAGAATGCCATATTTAGTTGAAAATTCAACCATTTAAAAATTCTCAGCAATTCAACGACTCCCATTGATGAAGTATATTTTCTAAATATTTCGGGTGATTCCAATTGTATAGAAAAACGTTGAGGCTATCTGGAGACAGCAATTTTCTAGTAACTGATTGTTTTCGTTTGGTGATATCTTTGAAGACCATAAGCAATCAATGAGAATTCAGTTAGGAATCATGTAGAATATACCTAGACAATGGATATGAGCCGTTGGCCAGCCTTTTACTTGAAACGCTGTGAGTCTGAGCACGTTTCGAAAAAAGACAAAATTTCTCCGGAACAGTGGTTCCGTTAGGAATTCCCAGTCAAGCCGAAGATAAGCTTAGAGTGAAAATCGATTCTTTTTCTCAAAAATAGAGGTTAGCAGAGAAGAATGCTGATTTGTTTGAGTTTCTGAGTTATATAGAGACTGAGATCTAAAATTTTAGAAATGAAAACAAAAATTACTTTCTTTCAATTTTACAAAATTTTACAGCTACTCAATTTTGTCTTAACGAAGTCAAATTTGAAGGATGAGGATCACCTTTTTCACTCACAATTTTCACTCGGGGTGAATTGGGCTGCAATTTTTCGTTCGCAGATGATTCCAATTACAGTTTTTCTATTTCGGATTCTGCCGTCGCGATAACTCGAAAAATATTTAAGTTGAAGACTTCGAGTTTGGTCAGTTCGTGCATCTAATAAACGAAAAGTTTTGTATTGAAATTGGGTTTGGAATTCTCTAGAACTATCCAAGCAATTACATTCAAATTGAGCTTGAAAGATTCATCTCAATGAGCCCCACAAATGGTGAGAACTTCAGACTTTTCAAAAGAAATCTTTTATTAAAGTATTCGATGAATCATCTTTCTCAAGAATCAGGGTTTTTTTTATTTATTTATGCGTTTTGAACATCATCGTTCATTCCGCTAATACAATATATATATACTTCCATAATTATACATATATAGAAAAACAAGCAGGAACCCCACTACTTGTGCGTAATTTGAACATCTTTTTTTTATTTATATATATATTATTTAACGTCACGTTTTTGACACCTTAGATTGGCGTATTCAACGACTGATCGAGACTTTTTGTACTGGTTAGATCTCACCGTCGTCACCGGCGGGGATTTGAACATCTAACATTAATATTCTGCCAATACAATTGGCAGAAAGCTTCCGAATGGATTTTTCAATCTTGAATCTACCATCACTGATCTGTGCGTGGAGTGCGGAAATTAAAATAGGCCTCAGAGGGTTAAGTTCGTCCCAAATATAATCAATTGAATAGTTTTGAAGATATAGCTTGCTTTTCCTGATGTTTCTATGCTCATATTCAAGAAACTACTGGACCGATTCCGCTCAGTTTCAATACCAACCTTTGTGCTCATCAGATGTATAACCTCACGAAATTTGAGGTCTCTTGCTCAATTATTTATTAAGTTATCGTGGAATCAAGACTTTTACGAAAAATTTCTCAAAAGTTTTATACTGGACAAACTAAAAATCTGAGCTCCCACCACCCCCGGGGTCAAAGATGCAGCTCTTAGATGCGCATCTCCTCGCGGAGAGTGGACGCTGTGATTCCATTTTTCATCGAGAAAAGTCGAAAAAACGATATTTCGACATTTTCATTTTTCTCAAAAACTATTCGGCCGATTTAGCTGAAATTTTTGTGAGAGCTTGGGTCACGCACGGCGAACTTATGGTAAAATTTTCAGATCGCTAGTTAGCCCCATTTCAGACTAAAGTGGAAAATGCGTCATCATATGCACACACACACACACACACACACACACACATACACACAGACATTTTTCAAAAACGGCAGATCTTGACGTTTTGGGTCATTTGCAGTCATATTATGTTGAAATCTTAAACTCGAAAAAAATTACGATCACAAAGCTTCCATTCGGAAGCAAAAGGGCGAGGGGCTGCTCACTCGGGGATTGGGTGGCACAGCGATTTCCAAAAGGAATCGATTCCGTGTGATTACCACTGTGATTCCCGTGATTTCCGAATCAATAAGGTAATCTGCGCTTTCCCGTGATTCCCGCTGATTCCAATGATTTCCAGTGATTCCTAAATTTCAGAAATCAGTGATTTCCGAACTGTCGATTGGAAAACCTTGCTAATTAATCATTGTAGATTAACAATAATTTATTCATGGTTAGGGGTATGCAGATGCCTGATCAATAAAACCAATTATTAAAGATAAATCATCGGCCATTATGGTCACTCCCAAAAAAATGTTTAAATTTGGAATTTAATTTTAATTTTCAAAGGCACCCACGTTTCGTCCACTCTGCGTGGACCTCATCAGGGTGCTCATTAGGGGTGTGCGAATTATTCGAATTGTCGAATACTTCAACTCGAATCGAATATTCGATATTCGATCGAATGATTCGATATTCGATGGTTTTTCTCGAATATTGGATAGTTTTCTTTCTTGCAACGAAAACGTGAATCGTGAAAACTTCTTTCACCGTCTCTTAATAAGCCTAGCGAATTTTGTAATAGGGGAAGGTGGCGTAAAATCGACACAAGGGGTAAGACGGACACACGTGGTTTTGGTATTTTATCCTATGAAAATTACTCGAAATCTATGAAAATATTGGAGATAGGTATTTCCTGATGATTCTATTGGAGAGTTGAGAAAATGTTCCATGGAAATCGTATGTCAAAAATTATTTTTATTAAATTTTTTAAAAATTCCATTTTTTTGCGTAAGACTTGAAGGATAAACTCTTCTGTTTTTGAAAAATTCCAGTTTTCCGAAAATATCTCTGATTCTGTTGGTCGTAGTGACCTGGGGTTGATCTCAAATGAAAGGCGAGCTCATCTCCCATCAATCTATGAGGTTTTAAAAGGAATTATTAATTTTGCAAGTATTTAGAGGGCAAAACTTGATTTTTAGTAAATCGTCTATGAATATTTGGAAAATGGATAGAAAAAATTTGATCCACACAAATCGATGAGAAATAAACTTAACTTCTATTTGAGATTAACCTCAGGTTGCCACGATCAAGAAAACCGGAGATATTGCCAAAAAAGTGAATTTTTTCGATTTTCGAAAGGTGTATCCTTTCAAAAATTGGTCAGAAAAACTAAAATTTCCTAAACAATCGAAAAAAAAAAAATTCTGACTCGTGTTTTCCACCTAAAATTTCGTCACCTTTTCAATGGAATAACAGAAATTCCCCATTCCGAACCGTTCAATTGGAGTGTATATTTTAGCCTACCTTCCCCTATAAATAATTTTTCCAAAGTTTACTTACTTTTTTTGCTAAATTAGTTCGAAGGCGTTTTCGGAATGAACGAAACGGTAAAAATTTGGTGAATTTTACCAAGGTCTCACCCGGAATCGTTCAGAATTAGCGAGAAGGTAAATTATAACTCATAGTTCAAATATATAGACTTTGGATGAATGCTTGCTCGATAGAGAGGGGATGAGTGATTTCCAGTATTTCCCGAAATCACGCGATTTCTTTGTGATTCCCAATGATTTCCTATACATTTGGAGGAATCACGAGGAAATCAGGAATCCATCGATTTCCAGCGATTTCTAGCGATTTCCAGCGATTTCTAGTGATTCCTAGTCTGATTTCGGATGAAATGGTTCACTGATTCCCCGAGTGAGCAGCCCCTCGCAAAAGGGAGTATATATATACATATATACATGTCTTTACATACTTAGCCCTTAATATATAATACCAGTAAGTGAACCAAAAAGAAAATTATACACAGTATCTTATTTTCTAATATTTCGTGTTATATTCTGATTCTGCAGTGTGATCACGGTTTTTCTTCGCTTTTTCCCTAGGAACACTACTATCTTTCATTTTACCATTCGAAAGTAGACAATTTTTCCTACAAAATGAGAACATTTCCATTCTGATGACAATCAGAAGAAATAGAAATCCTATTTGAAACCTGAACTTCAATTTTTAAGTTTTATCGTAGGATCTCAGTTTTCCTCTAATATTAAATTTGTATGTATCATATGACATTATTGCAATTCAATAGATTATTTTGAGCTAAGATTTCGAGTTCCAAGCTGACTTGAAGTACTGCCGATGGAATCCTGAACAGATCGATACAATCTGGAGCAATATTTGTAGGAATGTATAAGTGTGTATTTGTTGAGAAAATAATGTTATTTTTTGAGCAATGGAAAAAATAAATAGCCAATGGAGTCATCATAGGCGAAGTTCCATTCGGAAGCATTTTGTCAATTGATTCGGCGAAATATTAAATGTCGCCCGACAGCAGGGTTTGTAAATTACGCACAGAGAGTGGGGCTTATGCTTGTGTTAATAGTCTCCCGCGGAAAAAATGGAATGATTTTGGAGAGAAAAGCAAAGCTTCCGTAGCGTGATAGGGACGGACGTGAAGATGTTGCACCGAAATTTCAGATGAATAGCTCAAAAACTCTTGATCGTGGCGTGTACACCATTTTTTTAAACGACATTGCGCGAAAAATCCGTTCATAGTTTCGAGTGTGGAAATGGTAAAAACATGATAAAAACATAGTAATTAGTAAATATGAAATATTATTCACGAATTTTGACGCATCGCGATAGGTATGAAAAAGGGGAAATGAATAAAGGGTAGAGGGGCGCGGGAGTCGAGGCTCTTAACACGCCGACTGTACCAGGTGCTCGAATGCATTTTTCTAAAAAAGGCGTTAGCGACTGAAATAATGCAAATTTTGCGCTGAAATTTTGGCAGCAGGTCCTTCACTATCCATACTGTGGGATAAGACATGAAGAGAAGAATTGATTTAAAAAAATTTTCACACTGTGACGACCCTTTAAGGTCAGCCTGTTCACATCAAGTAGACTGTTCCCTCCAGGTGATTCGTTCACTCCGGATAAAATTATAATCAGTCTGTTCACGTCAGGTATGCCCGTCTCCTCTAGATGGTACATTCACTTGAAAACAATCTGTTCACCCTGGATGAAAGTATGATCAGCCTTTTCAGGCCAGGTATGCCTATTCACTCCAGGTGACTCGTTCAGTCTGAACTGATGGCTGGTTTGTTTAGTTAATTACTTTGTTTTATTTTGCATCGATTTTTTCTTGAAATTAGAGAAAACAGGAGAATTGTAAATCATCACAATCCGAACTTTTTATGAAATAATCACAATTTTTTAAGTTTCTCATCATTTTCTGAATGCTCAAGGCCATTCACAGGTACTACTTCAAATTTCCTACGGAATAAACTTTGTATATGGGAGACAACGTCATTTAATTTTGAATTCGTTGCATATATCTTTTCCTGATTTTTTTTACAGCTTTGGACATTCTCTTCTGGTTCTTTTGGAGAGGGAAAACCAAACTCTTTGTTAACGTTGGAAATGAATCGTGTCGATCTATTTTTGTTGTAATTGTCCAATGTAGTTGGGTGAATCAATATCGTTCAATAAGTTATTTTTTGATGGATTACTATGAAGTAAATCCGAGGAAAGACTCAGTTCTCTACCTGCCCTCAACATTTGTTATTTGAGGTTGGGATGAGCGATAGGCTCGTAAAAACGAAGGAAACCACTTATCCCAACTTTTTTGATTGTCTTTTATAAATCTGGCGAGATAATTGGAAATGGTTCTGTTGAGACGTTCAACCATGCGGTCAAACTCCCGTTTGTTTCTTCAGTGAAAAACCTTGGGGTGATAATGGACAGCGAGCTTACTTTCAAAGAACATGTTAACTCTGCTGCTGCGAAAGTGAACAGAACGTTCTCCCAGCTGTACTTCTTCAGAAAATATACTGACTACAATCTATGAAAAGCTCTGGTGACTTGATTTTCTGTTGAGAAATATCTAGAATGGTCCACAAAAATCATATTTAGAAAAAAAAATATCTGTGTAAACACTGTAAAAACTAATGTTTCACAAATCTTGATTTGAGATATGATTTAGAAAAAAATATCTTAAAATTAGAAGTATCTTGAATGAGGGTAATTAAAATGAAAAACGTTTGAAATTGGGAAACGGCACATGTTTTAAAATGTGACGAGACATTATTTCGTATCTGAAAAATTAAGTTGAATATATTCAGCTGCCTTTTATGTTTGAAATTAAGATATTTTTCAATTGTTCAGTCACTGGAGCTTGAAGATATGTGGTGAAACTCAGTTGCTAAATGCTATTCAGACACACCAGTGTAAAACATGTTTCGTGGCTTAGCCAAGTATTGTAGTTTCCTACACAAATATGGGAATAATGATAATGTGGATTGAACAAATTCAAAAAAAGTAATATACTTATTTTTATTTGATTTTTCCACCTTCCAGTCACCGAAAATTCATTCGATTCAGTTCCTATTCTATTGTCCCGAAATAGATGATAATTTGTATTATTTGAATTCAAGGTCCTTTGCATTTCTTCAGGTTCATCTTTCCTCCGTTGTCTTTCTACGTTGAGATACAAGAAATATTGTTCTCATCGCTTTCATTATTTCTCTAGTATGACAGGACACCGATACATTCATAGGTTATGTCAGTGAAAAATGAGACATTGGCAGATTTGAATATTTAGATATAACTGAATCGTCATTACCAAGTGTGTGTATGTCTGAGCCCAATGTGTATGTCTCAACCCAAAATATCACAGAAATATGCCAAAACATGAATTCTGTTGGAAGTGGAGCTCTTAACGTAGTACTGCTGATACTGCCCTAGTCAGTGATTATAGTATATGGTTTGCATCATGCAGCGTTTAGACACAAGATAGGGTTCCGAGTGAGTAAGTGAGAGGAAGAAAATATGAAAAGTACAGTTTTCATAGTTATTCACTAATGACTACAATTACATGCTTGGAAGCTGCATTTTCAAGAGCTTAAAATGTTTCATACATCATTTTCTATCATTTCCTTTTTTCTTTGAATCCAAATCGGAACGGTCAATTTTATAGAATATGATCAAATGTGCGATTTTTCATAAGGCTCAATGTTAAACTCGTGGAATTTCAACACAGAGAAAAAAGTATTCTTAATTTAAGATAGTGCAGGGGGTTAATTTAAGATAGTGCAGTGAGTTAATTTAACTCACAAAAGTGAGTTAATTTAACTCACAGAAGTGAGTTAATTTAACTCACAGAAGTGAGTTAATTTAACTCACAGAAGTGAGTTAAATTAACTCACTTTTAAGAGTTAAATCAACTCACTTTTATAAGCTACATGAATTCACTTTTTCTTCCTCAATTTAAGAAAGAAAAAGCGGGTTAATGTAGCTCACAAGAGGGACTGAATTCAAGTTACTTTTACATTTCCAATCGAATTTCATGGTTAGTACTTGAACCATCGTAATTCGCGTTAACGTTTTAGATAAGAAATCAAGTTTCATCATTTTATATCAGATCGACCGATACAAATCTATGTTAATATACAAAGAGCGCTTTGTATTCTAACATAGATAAACAAAGGATTAAATTATGAAAAATATTCATGACCTTGAATTTTGCGACACAATCGATTATATTCCAAATATGAATGGTCGAATATAAATACGGTTGAAGTAGACAATGTAGTAAACAATGGAAAATCGTCCTACACAGATATTTACTGGAGTCATTTTCCAGACAACCCTAGGAAATAGATTTTGAAACAAAAATAAACTAGGTAATCGCTTTCGGAATTTATAGTATTTTGATTGAGCTAAGAACTCCAACATTTAATACATGGATAATATACTGTGTGAATGAGTTAGTGATGGGCTACCTGATTCTATAGGATATGCCAATAGGTTACATATTCTTTTTCCTTGGGCCTCAGTCGTACATGTGTTGGGTATTTTGAGTGAAGTCTTTCGTACTTAATACAATTTAATGAGATGTTATGTGGGATATTGGATAGAACAAAATAAATTGTAAAAGTCAATCTTTACATTCATTTCTAAATTCACAGCGTTTCGCTCCTGATTAGGAGCTTCTTCAGGCTCTAAAATAAAACAATCAAGAAAATTACAGAGTTTTGATTTTACCGACCGTGTATAGATTATTTTTATTTTTCGTGACATCACTTTTTGCGGCAATTTCGGTCATATATATGCGTTCGTTCATGAGAAATTCATCTGAACTTAAATGGAGAGAAGGCCCAGAATGCCTGAGTATTTAAACTTCTAACCTATTCAGGTTATAGTAGTTGAAATCTCATATTATCGCGTAAAGATGGAAATTAAATTACTAAATAAATCAATTAAATTAAAGAATTAAATAAATTGAATTAATTAAAGTGCACAAGTTTCAGAAAAAAATTGGAGGTGATCGGATTCAATCTCGGGTGAGAATCGAAGCTCACAACCTTATCTACTTTCCGGGCAGTTGCTCTACCATTGAGCTACCGAGACACCTCACACCTTCAAATTTTCGGAAACTTGTGCATATCGTCACTATCATGCCAATTATATATTACAGAGTTTTGATTTTACCGACCGTGTATAGATTACTTTTATTTTTCGTGACATCACTTTTTGCGGCAATTTCGGTCATATATATGCGTTCGTTCATGAGAAATTCATCTGAACTTAAATGGAGAGAAGGCCCAGAATGCCTGAGTATTTAAACTTCTAACCTATTCAGGTTATAGTAGTTGAAATCTCATATTATCGCGTAAAGATGGAAATTAAATTACTAAATAAATCAATTAAATTAAAGAATTAAATAAATTGAATTAATTAAAGTGCACAAGTTTCAGAAAAAAATTGGAGGCGATCGGATTCGATCTCGGGTGAGAATCGAAGCTCACAACCTTATCTACTTTCCGGGCAGTTGCTCTACCATTGAGCTACCGAGACACCTCACACCTTCAAATTTTCGGAAACTTGTGCATATCGTCACTATCATGCCAATTATATATTACAGAGTTTTGATTTTACCGACCGTGTATAGATTATTTTTATTTTTCGTGACATCACTTTTTGCGGCAATTTCGGTCATATATATGCGTTCGTTCATGAGAAATTCATCTGAACTTAAATGGAGAGAAGGCCCAGAATGCCTGAGTATTTAAACTTCTAACCTATTCAGGTTATAGTAGTTGAAATCTCATATTATCGCGTAAAGATGGAAATTAAATTACTAAATAAATCAATTAAATTAAAGAATTAAATAAATTGAATTAATTAAAGTGCACAAGTTTCAGAAAAAAATTGGAGGCGATCGGATTCGATCTCGGGTGAGAATCGAAGCTCACAACCTTATCTACTTTCCGGGCAGTTGCTCTACCATTGAGCTACCGAGACACCTCACACCTTCAAATTTTCGGAAACTTGTGCATATCGTCACTATCATGCCAATTATATATTACAGAGTTTTGATTTTACCGACCGTGTATAGATTATTTTTATTTTTCGTGACATCACTTTTTGCGGCAATTTCGGTCATATATATGCGTTCGTTCATGAGAAATTCATCTGAACTTAAATGGAGAGAAGGCCCAGAATGCCTGAGTATTTAAACTTCTAACCTATTCAGGTTATAGTAGTTGAAATCTCATATTATCGCGTAAAGATGGAAATTAAATTACTAAATAAATCAATTAAATTAAAGAATTAAATAAATTGAATTAATTAAAGTGCACAAGTTTCAGAAAAAAATTGGAGGCGATCGGATTCGATCTCGGGTGAGAATCGAACCTCACAACCTTATCTACTTTCCGGGCAGTTGCTCTACCATTGAGCTACCGAGACACCTCACACCTTCAAATTTTCGGAAACTTGTGCATATCGTCACTATCATGCCAATTATATATTACAGAGTTTTGATTTTACCGACCGTGTATAGATTATTTTTATTTTTCGTGACATCACTTTTTGCGGCAATTTCGGTCATATATATGCGTTCGGTCATGAGAAATTCATCTGAACTTAAATGGAGAGAAGGCCCAGAATGCCTGAGTATTTAAACTTCTAACCTATTCAGGTTATAGTAGTTGAAATCTCATATTATCGCGTAAAGATGGAAATTAAATTACTAAATAAATCAATTAAATTAAAGAATTAAATAAATTGAATTAATTAAAGTGCACAAGTTTCAGAAAAAAATTTCTCATGAACGAACGCATATATATGACCGAAATTGCCGCAAAAAGTGATGTCACGAAAAATAAAAATAATCTATACACGGTCGGTAAAATCAAAACTCTGTAATATATAATTGGCATGATAGTGACGATATGCACAAGTTTCCGAAAATTTGAAGGTGTGAGGTGTCTCGGTAGCTCAATGGTAGAGCAACTGCCCGGAAAGTAGATAAGGTTGTGAGCTTCGATTCTCACCCGAGATTGAATCCGATCGCCTCCAATTTTTTTCTGAAACTTGTGCACTTTAATTAATTCAATTTATTTAATTCTTTAATTTAATTGATTTATTTAGTAATTTAATTTCCATCTTTACGCGATAATATGAGATTTCAACTACTATAACCTGAATAGGTTAGAAGTTTAAATACTCAGGCATTCTGGGCCTTCTCTCCATTTAAGTTCAGATGAATTTCTCATGAACGAACGCATATATATGACCGAAATTGCCGCAAAAAGTGATGTCACGAAAAATAAAAATAATCAAGAAAATTAATCTAAATAATATAAGTTAAACATTATTTCGTTTTGACATACATGATTGATATATATTCATTATTATGGCTAATTACCTTTAGATAAATGTAAGTTGTCATAATATTGAAATTGAAATTGAGAAACACGGAAAATATTTCATTTTCGCTTTTTCACTATTCATCTTCAATTAACTATAATGATAAACCAATTCACAACATTCAAAGACAAAACTCAATACATAAGTACATAAAAATAAATCAATTCGTCGACTAGTTGTGACTGTGTCTGCAAACGAGTGAGTTTTGTCTTTGAATGTTGTGAATTGGTTTATCATTGTAGTTAATTGAAGATGAATAGTGAAAAAGAGAAAATGAAATATTTTCCGTGTTTCTCAATTTCAATTTTGGTATTATGACAACTTACATTTATACAAAGGTAATGAGCCATAATCTAATTAGCCATAATCTAATATTCTAATATATATAATAAAAGAAAGTGTCCTATGTGCGTGCCGCTAAAACTGAGAAACCAACCTCCATAGCCCCATCCATGGGTGTTATATGGGGCGTTAGCCCTCCACCCCTCATCCATGAAGAAGTTTTCCGTTTTCAGCTACGGGGATTGGTTTTCGAGATATGGGGGTACCGAATATTGCTTCTTATGGGGTGAAATAATTTTCTAGATCGTTCTACAGAACACTAGAATGATCTAGAATAGTTGAGAATGCTTGAGAATGTTCTGGAATGTTCCAGAAGGTTCGGGAATTTTCTAGATTGTTCTAAAACGTTTCGGAATATTTTAAAATTGTTCAGAAAATTCAAGAACTTCCAGAAAGTTTAAGAATTTTCTCGAATATTCCAAGAGATTTAAGTATATTTTGAAATGTTTCCGAAAGTTTGAGAATATTCTAAAATATTCCAGGAGGGTTGAAAATTTTTCAAAATGATGCGAAAGGTTTGGAAATATTTTGGAATGTTCCAGAAAGTTTCAAAATAGTCTAGAATGTTTCAGGAAGTTTCAGAATTTTCTAGGATGATCCAGAAGGTTTGGATTTTTTTTTGAGATGTTACAGAAAGTTCAAGAAAATTCTCGAATGTTTTCAAAGGTTTTAGAATTTTCTAGAATGTTCCAAGAGGTGTGAAAATATTGTGGAATGTTCTAAAACGTTTGAGAACACTCTGAGGTATTCCAGAACGTCCGAGAACTTCCTGGAATATTCTCAAAGGTGTTCGAATATTTTGGAGTGTTCCAGGAAATTGGAGAATATTTTAAAATGTTTTTGAAGGTTCGCGAATCTTGTGAATTCCGACAATGTCCTAGAAGGTTTAAGAAATTAGAATATGTTTTTAATAAGAAAGAAAAGTACTTTCTATATTTTAAAGTTTATTCTTTTATCCCGACTAACACACAATCTCATATCAACTCCTGAGCGAAGCCGGATAGTTTAGCTAGTAATGAATATATATCAATCATTCATGTCAAAACGAAATAATGTTTAAATTATATTATTCAAATTAATTTTCTTGATTGTTTTATTTTAGAGCCTGAAGAAGCTCCTAATCAGGAGCAAAATGTCGTGAATTCAGAAATAAATGTAAAGATTGACTTTTACAATTTATTTTTTTCTATCATTGGATATTGATCCCACATAACCTCTAATTAAATTGTATTAAGTACAAAAGACTTCACTGAAGATACCCAACACATGTATGACTGAGGCCCAATGAAAAAGAATATGTAACCTATTGGCATATCCTATAGAATCAGGTAGCCAATTACTAACTCATTCATACAGTATATTATCCATGGATTAAATGTTGGAGTTCTTAGCTCAATAAAAATACTATAAATTCCGAAAGCGATTACCTAGGTCATTTTTGTTTCAAAATCTATTTCGTAAGTCTGTCTAGAAAATGACTCCAGTAAATATCTGTAAAGGACGATTTTCCATTGTTTACTACATTGTCTACTTCAACCGTATTTATATTGGACCATTCATATTTGGAATATAATCGATTGTGTCGCAAAATTCAAAGTCATGAATATTTTTCATAATTTAATCCTTTGTTAATCTATGTTAACATACAAAGCGCCCTTTGTATATTAACATAGATTTGTATCGGTCGATCTGATATAAAATGATGAAACTTGATTTCTTATCTAAAACTTTAACGTGAATTACGATGGTTCAAGTACTAACCATGAAATTCGATTGGAAATTTAAAAGTAACATGAATTTAGTCCCTCTTGTGAGCTACATTAACCCGCTTGTTCTTTCTTAAATTGAGGAAGAAAAAGTGAATTCATGTAACTTATAAAAGTGAGTTGATTTAACTCACAAAAGTGAGTTAAATTAACCCACTTTTACTGAGTTAAATTAACTCAGTAAAAGTGAGTTAATTTAACCCAGAAAAGTGAGTTAACTTAACTCACTTTTATGAGTTAACTTAACTCACTTTTATGAGTTAAATTAACTCACTTTTACAGAGTTGAATTGACTCAGTAAAAGTGAGTTAATTTAACTCACAAAAGTGAGTTAAATTAACTCACTTTTGTGAGTTGAATTAACCCACTGCACTATCTTAAATTAACCCCCTGCACTATCTTAAATTAAGAATACTTTTTTCTCTGTGAAGTGTCAATATCTTTTGACTCGTTCTTGCAAGCCCTTCAAAAATTTAACTGGATTATTATTTCATCATTATCTACGAATGTGCCAAATTTCGGAATTTTCGGAACGGTCAATCGAGTACTGGCGATAGTACCTTAATTTCAATTTCATGAGGTTCTCCATAGACCTTTAAGTTTTCTCGTTTAAAAAACATGGAAAATAGGGGTTTTCAACATTACTTCGTCCGGCAAGCTGTGAGGAATCTTTTTTTCCACTAAATAAATGGAGAGGTCTTTTTGAGTATGAAATTTTTGACATAAAATTTAGTTGACTCGAAACTCAATCGTTAACATTTGAGTTTCTACAGACCTTAAAAATTGAAATTTTGCGTTTTTGCATTTTACATCTAAATTATTGGAGATAGAAAAAAAAGTTGAAAGATAATTTTGTAGTTCATTAACGCTCGAATATAAAATAGTTCCAGAAAAATTTTTTGTGCCATTAATAACAACCAAGTTACAGGCTTCAAAAGTTTCATTTTTCGGAATTTCCGCCTTTATCAACTGTGTTATGTCCTAATAAATGACCGTAGAGCGAGTTATTGACTCGCATGGAAAAGAGCGGTAGCATTTCCAGTATGATATATATATCATACTTGAGTAAAAGCGCTCGAAATGCTCCCTCAACATATATATATGGGCCAACTGTCTCATTGCACTTCTTAAAGAATTTGTGCAAGTATTGATTTTTCACAGCTGCGTCCGTTACGCATTGTGTTGGAATTTTTACCCATTGTCTTTGCTAGTCAATAATGTGCTGACAAAGAGCGACCTATATATATAGATATAGATGCATTTCATTGCCAAGCGCAATCCCTCCGCGGGGAGGAAGACTAAATAGATAAATTAGAAGTATTTAAGTCTTCTGAAGCACGTAAGAATGATCAAGATCCAATATTATTTGAATTAAAAATAGAAAAAAAAGCCGGCACTTGGGATCGAACCCTGGTCTTTCGGATTACCAGTCTGTTACCTTACCGTCCTAGCTGTTAGGACCTTTCACACTTTAATGACTAAATTTGATCCTCACAACTTTATCGCCGTTTACCTTGTTTGGGGAGATGAAATTCGATCAGAATTGTTCAGAAGTTATTTGATAATGTGAAATAATTTAATCATGTCAAAAGATAAAGGAAAAATTGAAGCCTTGGCAGTACATTATTGGCCCGACAAGCGGCCAATGCTCAGGAGCCAAGCCTTGGGACTCCGAGTTTCGAACAACGCTTGGCCAATTCTGGAAGGCCAAACTACGGTGCATCGTTGCTCAGCCAATCCTGAAGGCCTGAACGACGGTGTACCGATGCTTGGCAAAGGTTTGGCCGAGCCATGGTTGCCAGGCTTCGGCATGCGAATTCTTGGCCAATGTGCGGCCAAGAGCCGAGCATTGGGCAATTCCTACCCGGGTTCCTTTTTGTTTCGTTCTGATCCGATCATTTTTCGCAAAGTTACAGCCATTTGGAAATTGTTCAAGATTTCGGCAAAATTTTCTGCTCTCTCAATTTTTGAAGTGAAACTTCTTATACGACGTCAGACGCGTGTAACGCTGGCGTTAAATTCCACGCGTTAAATTTAACGCCAGTATATGAGGTATAGGAGCGAGTGAGAGGATAGGGAAGGAGTGGGGCGGTGCCTGCGCACGAGGAACGGCAGTCTCAATAATATGCAGAGCACGGATGTATTCTTTTAATCTTCTTTTGGAAATATCGCGGAAACTAAGCGCGATAGAGTGATTTTGCTACATTCTTTTTTCATAGATTTTGAATTCAAGGTAACTGTGGGGTAAAATTGCTTCATCTCGATTAGTATCCAAAATACTTTCAAAAAAAAAATGAAAAAAAATCGACTTTTCCTGTTTTTTTTTCGTATTTTTGCATGTTTACAATAATTTTTTGAAAAAACTCAGAAACTAAGGGAGATACAGCAATTTTACGATTATTTTTTTGTAGAATAATTCAAGAGTTGTAAAAAGGTATCTCCATTAGATTTCGAGATATTTTCAAAAAATCATTGAACCAAAGACTATCATGAGTCAATTTTTTTCGTCGTAGAATTATGATGAATATCTCGGAAACTAAGCTCGTCGGAACGCGAAACCAGACATGCTACCAATTGAGCCACGCATAACTGTAGAAATAGTAATTTTTCATCTCGCTCATATAGAGAGCAGAGAAAATTTTCTGTATGTTCTCTAATGACTTCAAGTCTCACGTTGCTTACTGAATTTTTCACCCAAACTTTAAGAGAACTAAAATTTTTGTAAAAATGTAGCATAGTTTGGCTTCGGAAATTAATAATAATTATAAGACAATAGGTCCAATTTTTCCCAAATTCACACTCCAAATTCACTTGAATAATTCGAAACTTCAGTTAAGATTAGATGAGAAACTTGATATATATATAATATATATATATCAAGTTTCTCATATATTATATATATATGAACTCCTGATTTTCTTTCAAATGAAATTATACTACCAGTTGCAATAGATTCACATGTACCGTATCATGTAAGTGGACGAATTTCTCGTGATGGGAAAATAACGAATGTTGAAAAGTGACGATAGCAAAATATTTAGTAGAACAGAATTTTTAGAGGTGCATTTGGGTAACTGGACTCTTACATTCATGTTACACGTCCCAAATAAGTATAGTTGTTCACCATTGTGTATATGACAATAAAATCTGTGAAAGGTAGCAACAAAAAATAGCTGGATTTGACCTCTACTATATAATTTCGTTAAATCTACCATCGGGAA
This sequence comes from Aleiodes leptofemur, assembly GCA_963942555.1. NCBI lineage: Eukaryota > Metazoa > Arthropoda > Insecta > Hymenoptera > Braconidae > Aleiodes > Aleiodes leptofemur. The sequence continues at coordinate 11,376,401 of OZ012615.1, forward strand.
TTCCCTCAGTGTATATCAAAAAAAAATTCTGTAGTGTGTAATCTTCGGCTACTTAACGGTATTTTGAAAATGAAATAATAGGGTTATGATGGAAATACAATTGTGTCAGAAGTCTCGTGCACCATCTAAATATTTGGGGAGGATGAATCAATGAAATTTGATACTTAATACGTAGTTTATGAACTTCAGCATTGTGAAATGAAGTTTCACTTCCTACGCGCGGCACTCCACGCACCCTCTTTTTTACTGAGTGTATGTTAACATATTTTATGTCCATTATCAATATATTTCATAATATTTGAAAAATCATGAAAATGAGATTCAATAGGTCTGTAGCTTTCAACTATTGATAATACCGATTATCTCACCCATCCAATTTTGTTGCAAATTTCATGTACTAACAAGTTTGCACAAAATTTTTCGTTTTATTATCGATATTCCAGTTGATAAAGGCGAAAATTCTGAAAAATGAAACTTTTGAGGCCTGTAACTTCGTTGTTATCAGTGACACAAAAAATTCATTCGAAACTTTTTTATTGGGAGCTAAATGAACTACAAAATTGTCATCCAACTTTTTTTTCTATCTCTAATCGTTTAGCTGTAAAATGCGAAAAACGTGAAATTTCAATTTTTGAGGTCCGTAGAAACTTCAATATTAACGATTGACTTTCGACTCAACGAAATTTTTTGTCAAAAATTTAATACTCAAAAAGACCTCTCCATTTATTTAGTAAGAAGAAAAAGGTTCTTCACAGCTTGCTGGACGGAATAATGTTGAAAAACCATATTTGCCATGTTATTTGAACGAGAAAACTTGAAGGTCCATGGAGAACCTCTTAAAATTGAAATTGGGAGCTCCACATCCAACAGAATTCATGTTTGGGCATATTTTTGTGATATTTTGAACTGACAGCAAAAAAAAAGTATTCACGTTTTTTTGGCACACTCTAATATAGATGTCAAATGACCGTCATTAAATTTTCTTTATATGTGATGGTCTTTTTTCCAGCGAATTTCATAAATCAGTAAATATTTAATACATTTGATTGTAATAGAAATTTCTCGTTTTAATTCAATCGGTTTTCAATTGAGTCTTTCATAACTAAATTTATTTACGCTTGTCGAGGAATGAAAAATGATTGATGTTGAAATACATCTATATAGATGTAAAATGATGGTCATTGAATTTTTCCAATTTGAGACGGTCATTTTTCCAGTCAATTTTATAGATCTGTAGAAATTCGATTTCAATATGAATTCTTTTGATAGCGCAAAAACGGTGAAACTATATTAGAAAGTTTCCCTTTAAAATTTGCCAGAGTGCGGAATTCGATTTTCTCCCAATTTAATAATTTCAGGAAGAAGAAAGAATCATCAATATAGTTGGGAGATGACGGTCATATTTTATGTCTCTTCTATGACCGTTATTCAGTAAAATATTGCGACCGAATTCTGTCACGGTCACAACTGCTCCATCACGTGACGTCACATGACCGTCATATGACCGTCTTGCAACGCTTCATGTGACGGGAGCCCATCTCTAACCTGATCACATTTTCAGTCATGTCCAAAATAGGTCAATGCTGAATGTTTTTGGATCTAATATTTCCTGAATCATCCGTAAATAATCCACTCGTGATATAATTATGTTTCATTACGTTTAACAACACGAGATATCGGGTGGGTGGCGTGAATTGCCGCCTGTGAGCGCTCGAAAATAGTGTGTCTGCGCAAAACCCAAAAATAACTAACTTAGGATTATGTTTTATTTGTGAATGTACTAATGATTTTCGATCAAAATGAACGAAAAATCACGGAAGGTTAATAAAATATAAAGTAATGGCTGTTTAAATGGTAACATCTTCATAACCCCGTGAGGCAATGAATAGGCCACAGTGGCCCGTGAAGGGTGTGTCGAGTGCGGCGGGTTTAAAGTTGGGTAGCAGAATGAGTTGACGGCTGGTTGTGATTGTGAGTGTAAGCGCAAAATATTACTGTATAGGTAATCCGAACATATATGTATATTTCTACAATACCAACAATTGTGAGTGGAGGTACTCTTGCTCTTACAGGAGGTATAGATATACTACACTAAAAACGACGAATAGAAACTCAGAGTAATAATGCTGGAAATTCAGCAAATGATCTCTGCAGTAGCACGTGGCTTCTTGAAGTATAAGTTGAAATACGTTTCGTCCCGTTATAGTCTTTCCATATATGAGTGGATAGTGGTTTGAAAGATAGTATGGGATTCACTACCCGTTTCATTCTTCTTGCCTCTTTTTTCAGATACGTTATGATGAATATGTCAACGAAGGGAGGTTGTCGGACCGAATTCGTTATACCGTGAATGCACATTGTGGATATGCAATTACGACCTGAGATCATTTTTGTTGATTTCAGGACTAGTTAAAATTTTTCTGACAGTGAGATGGATAATACTCGATCTAATTGTTAATTTTGATCATAGAATTGGTATTTTCTCAAATTACGAGAATGAATTATGATTGATGATTTGTCCAATCATGTCTCTGATGTTTAACGGTGTGTCTAGAGTCACCATAGTAACCACATAACATCATGCCCCTTCCTACGGCAGAATATATCTCACGTCGATGCACTTCAGAAGTCTCCTTCTCTTCCACCCATCGTTCTTGATTTCTCGATGGCTGCAGCGGTCGATGTCGCCATGGAACTACAATCCTTCTCGCTTTTTCTCTCTCTTTCAAAAATTTTTTTTCTTTTCTTTTTTTTGAAGTGAAACTTCTTTAGGCGCGCTCTTGCGTTGGGAGTAAATGGGAAATTTGCCCAAACTTGCGTTACGGTGAAAAACGGAACGGAAGTGGTGGGGGTAACGCCAACATGTAAGGGCATGTTCCGAAATTCACTGGCAGTACTGAAAATGTACAGTTACAGTCACAGAAACTATACATTTTCAGTACTGGCAGTGAATTTCGGAACATGCCCTAACTATAAAAGGGAGAGAGAACCGAAGATAGTGAGAGAGTGGGGCGGCGCCTGCGTATAAGCACGGTAGTCCCAATGATATGCAGAGCCCGAGTATAGCTACATTTACAAAACGCCAATTTGTTTGGCATAATTTTTCGTAAATTTCTCGGAAACTATGGAAAATAACAAAATTTTTATAGAAACTCTGTTTAAAACGCAACCCAATTCTCAATGGTCACCTGACCGAGGGAGAGGGGGGGGGGTCAGCGACACCTCGGCCCTCGGCTAGAAGACGAAATCTTCCCCCTCCAACTAACTTACTTACGCGTGAACTCTCAAAGGATACGGCTCGACGTGTCTTTATCTCGATGAACTCTATCGTTTATTAAAGTGTTAATATTCAAAGACTTTTCTCAAAGTGATTGCAACTCAACTAATTTATTCAACTATTGTGTAAAATTGAACTATTCGTCTATTTATTTCAAGTGTATATTATCTATCGACGAGCAGGCTTTTTCCTAATAAAACGGTTTTGCCTTGCGGCTCAGTGTAATCCAACTATTACTTCTTTTTCACTATCATTAACCGCCTCCTGCAATCCACCCTGAAATCCAACAGAAAATCACCTCGCTAAAAACATTGGTCCTTCGAGTAGCCGGATGTGCAGGACAGTAAAAAGTGCAGTTTTTGTGAAGTGAGAAAAGGGACGCCTCGTGGTGAACGAATTTCGGGGTTCACACGAACTATTTCAAAGACAATAAAATTGGTGTGATAAATGTGAAACCCAACGAATATTATTTTTGTGAGTGAGTTGCTGTGTCTCTAACATCAAGGTCTCCAACATTGTTTACGTTTGCACACCAACACATTCTCGGACAGAGCAGCTCACGTCAACAATGGAGAGACACAACAAGCCACACCGATCGATATTTCTAGAATAAAATTTATCTCTCAATTTGAATTAAATTTAATTCTTTTGAGAAATAAAACAACGAAGAAAACCAACGAGGAGAGAAAATTAAATTGAATTTCTCTCTGTACGAGATTCGGGCATCTCTGAACATCTTCGGAAGTACGAGTGGTCTTCTACCCCCTCTCCATCAACTTAGTCGATTAGTGCGGCAGAGGCGTAAGAAGCTCCGCCTACTTATCGATTTCCAACTACAGCTGACTGAGACGCGACTCAACGCGCGGTATAGTACCTCTATCTCTCTCACTCTCCAGTCCCATCCTGTCATCTTTCAAAATGATAGAGAGAGAAGGGATTGATTGGACATGCAACGATATTTTCCACTGAAGACCTTTCACCTGTGGGACTCAACGATGATCTCCAACAACATCAACATCTAGGGACATGAGCAGGGATCCAGAAAACTTTGAGGAATTTACGCCTCCTTCAAGGTCAACTGGAAACCGAACACTGGAATCTCGTGGACAATCAGGTGGTCAACGACAATCAGATCTTCAGTGGCGAAGAGATCATCAACGAATTATCTCGAGAAGCAGCGGCTAGATCAACGAGTCAATCAACTGAAAATGAGGAGTAATCCGGCCATCTCCAGGTCATCTACAGGCCATCTCCAGGCCATCTCCAGGTCATCTCCAGGCCATCCAACATCTCAAGATCACCACATCTTCAAGAACTTCAACTTCTTCGGGAACTCCAGGTTGTTCAAGGTCAACTTGGAGCCATTCACAACGGGTCTGAGCCAGGAAGAATTTACGCCTCTTCTGAAGCTGCAGGGACGCCGAGTCATCAAGAATCAGGCTAGAAAAGTTCATGAATTGAAGATGCTGTGAAACCTCCAACGAAGATGAACCAACTAACAGATGGGAATGGAGAATCGACTCCATTCACTCTCATCAACAAGAGGTCATCAACTCGGAAGTTCGCGCTCCATCAACGGGTGCCCAGCTGACCCTGAGGAATTTACGCCTCCTTCAAGTTCATCTGAGCGGCCGAGACCACCGAAATCCAACAAGTCAGAAGACATGAGAAGACCAGGTGACAGTCACACTCTTGCGACTACTCTATTCAGAAGCCACAATTGAGCGCCCATATACTCAGTGGATTGTCATCACTTCCGTGTAAATCAACATCGATCAACTCAACAGGTCTCCAACTAGCCGAAGAAGGCAAATCTCCAGTCTGACTCAGAAGACGTCAACAACGAAGACATCAACCGAAAAAGCTGACAACTAGGGGCGAATCATCAAGAATGAAGTTGTCCAGCAATTCTCAATTGTGTTTGCTGACAAACTATCAAGATCAGAACTCAATGATCAAAATTGTTAGCAGAAACATCAACATTGCAATGCTCATCTCTAGAACACCCAACCAGGCTGTCACACGGGTGGCTTCCCGTGACAGAAATCATCAACTAAACCACCCAGTCCAGGGAGCATCTGCACAACTAGAAAATCAACAAGAGAATCATCAAGGAGACCAACAAGACGACGATCAACAGAAAGTCATCAAGAGAAAATTCAGCAGCCTTCCACTGCTGAATGGGGTGAGGATGTTTAAAACGCAACCCAATTCTCAATGGTCACCTGACCGAGGGAGAGGGGGGGGGGTCAGCGACACCTCGGCCCTCGGCTAGAAGACGAAATCTTCCCCCTCCAACTAACTTACTTACGCGTGAACTCTCAAAGGATACGGCTCGACGTGTCTTTATCTCGATGAACTCTATCGTTTATTAAAGTGTTAATATTCAAAGACTTTTCTCAAAGTGATTGCAACTCAACTAATTTATTCAACTATTGTGTAAAATTGAACTATTCGTCTATTTATTTCAAGTGTATATTATCTATCGACGAGCAGGCTTTTTTTCTAATAAAACGGTTTTGCCTTGCGGCTCAGTGTAATCCAACTATTACTTCTTTTTCACTATCATTAACCGCCTCCTGCAATCCACCCTGAAATTCAACAGAAAATCACCTCGCTAAAAACAAACTCTCCTTGTAGCTCTTGGAACCCTCCATAAGAAGAATTGGAGGAAATTGCGCTATCTCGTTTCGTTGCAGAGATATTTCTTGGAGAAGAATGAACGAAAAAATATCATTCATTTACTTTCAAATTGTATTTTTTTTTCGTACATCTTCTTCTGAGAACATTCTGAAGACTGAAGGAAATAGTGACAATTTTCTAGACATTCCTTTTGTAGCTCTTAAAAATTCTGTTCAAAAAGAATGAAGCCGAAATGACGCTGTCTCGCTTTTTCGATACGCATAGTTAGACGTATTGCATATCACGTAATTTTGATTCCTTCGCTGATAGAATTTGTGGTATTTTCTGAATTAAAATATCTAGTACGGCCGTGACGGTCCATATCTAAAAGAATTTTAGTGAAATTTCTAACCCAGCAAAGTATATAAATTAGTGTGGAATGGAATAGTTTATCATATAAACTCCAAGCTAGTGTTCGACGTTCGAAATTTGTATGATTGAATTTTTATCAATCAATAAAAAATGTTGAAAACACAGCCAATAATTAAGCGTTCCGATTGGGATATTCCGCTCCAAGAAAAATAAAACAGTGCAAGATATTATTTTCTAAAAAAATCAAAAGATGAGGCCGAGTTTTCCATCGATTAAGAAAGATTTTCAGGTGCTCCAAAATGTCCCTGAAAATGTACTTCAAGATGTTCTTCATTCAACAGAAAAAATTTAGACTCAATTTATTGTTCCCGAATAATATTTTGCTCCGGTTAATCATCCCTGAAGCAGAATATTCGAATTGAAATTATTACTCACCGACCATATTTTCAATCCATTTATGGAAATTAAATTAGTCAAATTTCTAACTCCAAACGTTAGTTTCAACGTTTGTATGATGAACAGTTCCATTTGACTCTCATTTATATACTCTGGCTGCTTAGTGATTATACTAGACTACGAACTTTACGAGCCTAATAATGAAATATTCTGGGCTGACTGAATGGTATTTTGAAAATAATATAATAGACTTTCGATAACCAAACAATTGTATCACAAGCCCCGTGCATGATTCCCAAAATAGTCGGGAACGATTCATCAATAGGATTTGATTCTTCACAAACATCGTACATGAATTTTAGCATTCTGATGGATAAGTTCCACTTCTAACGCGTGGCGTTCCACGCACCCTCTTTTTTTGTTTTTACTTTTTTTTGTCTCACCTTCTTTTTTTTTTAAAGAATGTAACTATTATTTTGTATTATTTTTTCTCTTTCCGCTCTCCTTCAATATGGAATTTTAAATTTAAAATTTAATTTTGTCATAATGTAAAAACCATGTAAAGTTACTATGTAACATCTCCACACAATCTTTCTCGTATTATCTTGGTCTGATGGACTGTTAAGTCCGAGACTGCATAAATTTATGTATTTATCTATCCTCTCTCCCTGTCTCCCCGTATGTATCGGGGAAAATCTATTTATGAATGTATCTATCTATCTATCGATCTATGTATCGATGCACCTACTCACTTATTCATCCCATTTCAGCTCGCTCTCCCTGCCCTGCAGATTTTGCTCATGGATAAACAGCCTCCCACTTGGCTAGTAACCATGTCTTTGAGTCGTTTTGTATAGTCAGGAGCCCTCAATATGAATAGCAAGATCAAAATTAATCGTAATTTCGAGATCTAATGGCATCGATGTAATATTTCATGCTCTGGATTGGGTTGAAGTCAGTATGATCACTGGTTTAATTTCTTTGTTGAATGTATGTGTCTTCTTCCATTCTTCAGTTATTTACAGTGTAAACTCTTCACGATGTGCTAGTCAAAGCGAATAAAATCAAGTCCAATCAGTCTATCCTGATCCGGAGATAACCAAGTTAGTATCAGGTTCTCCCGATGTGTATTCTCTGCAGATTCATCATCCTTCACCGAATATCTATGAATACTTTCCGTATGGCAGAAGCTAATGTCGATGTATCACTGTGTAGTGGTGAGTGTATCGACTGAGTGTACGAAAGGTTCCAGGATTGAATTCACTCGGATGCAAATTGATTTCCTAATTTAAAATCTGCTTTCAGTAAAAAAACAAGCAGAAGTCCCACTCCTTGTACGTAATTCAACAACCCCATCATTCATGCGATATTTATTACAAGCGGATTGCGGGCGTGATGCGCCCGCCATTAAAGGTTCGGTGGATCTCATTTAAAAAGTTGAACTTTTTTCGATAATTTTTATCCAAAAATAAAGCTTTTCCTACAAATTTTCATTTCTTTTGAAAATCAAATATTCAAAAATGATGCACATTCGATTATATCATATTGATCTTAGTTTTTATAGTCATAAGATTCAAACCTCGTTTTCAACTTACTCAAATTTAAAATGATTCAAAAGAGTGTTCTCAAAATAATTTTTTTTATTTTATTTGATTTTTAACATTTGAAATTCAATGATTCACTTTCTCCAGCATGAGCCTCTGTGAACGACGTCTTCTAATTCCCCTCCTATTTTTTTTGGCCGTTTGAAAAAATAACATTACTGTATGCTAAGACTCATGATGAAATGATAAAACGAGAGTGAAGAGCTGCAAAATATTTTAAAAATTCAAGAGAGAGTACTAAAACGAAAACTCAATAACATCAGCATGATGAGTTACATCATGTAGTTGAAAATATTCAAATTGGGGAAAAATCATTACGAATCATCAGTAATGTTAGAGTCAACAATATTCCTCTAATATCAATGAATTCGGATTGGTCCAGAGTTATGAAAAAATTCACGTCAGAAATTCGTGACACTTTTTGCCATCAAGATAATCAGTCAAGCAAGCCGAGTTATTTGGGAAAAGATGGGCATCGGCGATTAGACCGTAAACACAAAACTATGGCATTTAATGAAATGAAACATGTGATTGAATAATATTTTCAAGATTATGAGAGTTCGTCGGATAATGAATATGATGAAAAAATGAAAAAAGAATATCAAAAATGTAGAAATTTCTTAATTGGTACCATTGATATAAATGAAAAGAAGTAATGTCCCATTACTGTGGAAAAATAGATTCTAAATGTACATTTTGTAATGCATTATATTTTGCTGTAGGAAAATCTAATTGATGATTGATATTTCATTGATAATTCATTGATAATTCATTCAACAATTTTTGCCATAAAGTGAACTTGAAAAACTGCGATAACCATCCGAAATTTAAAAGAGAACTATTAACAAACAAATTGCGATATTCTAAAGGTTTTCGGAGAAATATAAGTTGTTACAACAGTGCGTTGGCTTTTGCAAGTATTGGGTGCAAAAATCGTAGCACCTTCTGGCAATGGTCCATGGGTATATAACATCCATGGACAAATATATCATCTAGACTCAGCTTCGATTTCATAGATGCCTTGCTTACATTTTTCAATCTCTGATGCCTTTCTTCCACATTCTTTTGCATAAGTGGAACTTTAAGATTATTGCAAGTTTATGAGGGATGTTCGTGTGGATTATCGTTCAATAATTTGAAGAAATGAATTCCAATTTCTAGCTCATCATAGATAAATATCGAAGGATCTTTTCCATTAATTAACGAAATGGTGAAAGCTATAAGTGACAAAGACGCTATTATATTCATATTTTTTTTTGCACAGTATGGTCAATAATGGCAGGATTAGTGGGGAGTAGCTCATGAATGTACACATTCAAATGACTACTCAATTCCGGAGTATTCTCGCTATCACATATATGGATAATATCGTCACATTAATTCAAACAAATCCAATAATTTCCCAATATTTTCTCCATCTTTTAATTAACTACAACAATCTGAATATGGTGCTCTCTCTCATCAATAGGGAATATTTCTCCATCATTAGAGATGGATTTCATTTCTATTCCTGTATTATGCAAGAATAATTTGAAGAAATTGTCAATATGACATATTTCCAAGTGATAACTTTGATTCTTCTTCATTTTGATATTGTTCAACATATATCGTGTATTTTTTTTCGATGTGATTTATGTGGACTGTGCATGATTATCATCTGTATTCCTCTGAAGTTTCATAGTAATTCCATTTTCGACGCTTTCTCTGTTCAATCTTTTGTGCGAAATCACATAATATTTCAAGTTTTTTTTTTTTGTTGGGCATCTATAATTCCAGTGAGGTCTGATGTTATTTCATCATATAGAAATTCTTCATGAATATCATCTATCAACAGATTATATGAGTATCCTCTCAACCGATTTTTCTTGTATCGAATATTTGCAGGGTCTTTATCAAAACTCAAGGATATAGCGAATACAATTGTGAAAACTCCACAATCTATACAATTCTTTTGTTGAACGGTCTCATATTCTACTCGATGATGGAAAGGGTAGAGAATTTTCAGGAATTCCAACGAATTTGGGGGTAATTCACCTACATTCATGCTATCGTATACCACGATGACGTTGTTTTATAATGTGTACAAGTCCAATGACCTATTACAGGTTCAGAATGACGAACACTTTGATCATCAGTTCCAAATAGAATTTGAATATGTAGTTCCTCTTCATTGATAGGATTGATGAATTCTGGTATTTCATACAGAATTGGTTCTTGTATAACTATCCCAGTCCTGTGTTGGAAAAAGTTGACGCGATTTCAGCATATGTTCATCTTCCAATTTCGCTGGCTCATCGAAAATGAGCCTCTTTATGTGGTCTGATAGATTCATCATATTTTAATGATCAGAATAATAATAATGAGACAAAATAAGCAGCTCTGCTTCTTCGGCGATACCAATCCAATGATAAGACCACAACATTTAACTGAATGAAATATAATTAAAATGAATATTCATCAATAGATCTCACATATGAATCAGAATAATATCACTCACTTACCTTTCTGTTTTAATGTATCAGTAAACACTCATCATCAATGAAACTGCACATATGATCACTAAATACCAATCATCACTCAAATTAATTGCACATCGATTGAATTATTGGCATTTTCAGACAATATTCCGATGAAATTACAGCAAATGTCATATTAAAAACCTGAAAACAAATGACTACAATTCCACCATCAAATGTTTCATGAAATTGAATGTGTCAACCTTCAATTAGAGATTCGAATATTACTGATCTTGCAGTCACTATTCTCTTCAACTTATCGGAATTCATTATTCATTACTGCTTTACTGCATCACTGCAGAGATGGGAATGATTCGGATATACTAAATGTAATGGCCATTAACAATAGAATTTCCGAAATCAATAACTTCAAACCTTGTTTTGTTATTAAAAATTCCGCCAATTATAATCGAACTTATGCGACATGACGTACTTTATAAGTATTCACAGCCAGGGTAATTTCATTAGATTTTCTCGCATAGTTTCTGCGATAATTACAGATAACCATAGATCTATGAAAATTGTAAAGGCAATATCTTCGGACAGGATTTGAAGATGACAATTTTAGGTTTCGTGCCTCAAAATTTGATTGGACATTGTTCTCATGACATGATGTGATATAAGAAGTGGATAAATTTCCACCCAAGAATTAAACCTCCATCATATTACATTATTTCATAATATCCAGGGTTTCTGGTAAAAAGTGTATTTCCTTCCAGCCAGTGGTAGAAGAGACTTGAAGAAGCATTGGGAAATAAAAAAAAATAATTATTATTTGAAAAAATTCGAATTATTGATGAATAATATCAGCCTATGAATGTATGCCATTTCACTGCCAAAATAGAAGTGGGGGGAAGACAAATAAATGTGGCAGCATTGCAATGACAGAACACGAATGAGTGCAGTACACTTACCAGTTATGCACCTCCGAGTTGCCACCTGGAGGCCGTATCTGCGCCGGTCGCAGGCTGTACACTTGCCGTATGCATGCAGTATACATATCGTATTTTCGAAGAATATCCGAATATCAGTATTTTTGAACAGTCTACTCGCGTTATTTAAATGGTGACGTTGCCACATATTTCCTTCTTACCCCCATTCGGATGTTGGTGGTACAATACATATGCATTCATAGGCTCATATTAATCTTCAATAATTCAAATTTGCTCAAATGATTATTTTTGTTCAATTTTTCCTATGCTTCTTGAGTCTTCTCCTACCACTGAGTCAAAGGAAATACACTTTTTACCAAACACCCTGTATTATCCCAAATGATGATATTCTGTATTTTATTTTTTTCAATATCTCAAAAGCTACTGAACCTATCTTAATGAAATTTATACAGGATATAGTTCTCTATAACTGCATTCTAACAGTCAAGTTTCATCTAAATTCGTCTGAGATTTTCTGAGATAATCACATGTAAACTTGAATCGACAAAAAGCATGGAATCAATGTCTACGGACAGGATTTAAATGTAAAAATTATTGGCTTAGGAACTCAAAATCAGTTTCAATATTATTCTAACTATCAAATGAGACAGAGAGAGTGAGAAAAATTCAGATCGGAGACAAAAAATTCTGACCGATTATTATATAGAAAAAGAATGCCAATAAGATTGGCACAACGCTTCCGAATGGAGTTCTGTGACTAATTAATTTTTATCTACTATAACATAAAGAACATTATCATTCCTAAAATATATAAAGATAAGTGGCCTGTCAAAATGGAATTAATTCAAAATTAATTTAAAATTGCCTCAAGGAGAAAGGTGGAGAAAATAAAGTAATATATCGAAATCAAAAATTTGAAGGTAAATAATGGAACTCGCAGTAGCTCAATCAGTAGGACATCAGACTGGAATTTGAGTTCAAACCTCGCTTGCACATTCCCTATTTTTCCCAAAATTTGATTCTGAGATTATCAAATTTTATAAAATAGGCCCCTAATGTGCATGATCACCAAGTTTCCTTTTATAACAATATATAAATTGAAAATGTGGGAAGAAAACTGTTATCAGCAAGTAAAACCCTTTCTAAATCAATTTGTCAGCCCTCTGCTGAAATTAAAAAAAATTAAGAAGAGAACGTCATGCATCGAGAGACATGTATCACGATTTTAACTGTCAGATTAAAATGATGATTGGCTTATTTCATAGAAAAAATTGTGTCCTTCCAGATGATTCATTCAGATGTATTTGTGTTCCCATGAAAAAAATTCAGAAAATACAAATTTATTGGAAAATCGATTTCGTGCATAGTGTGCTGAAATTGTTCCTCTATGAAATCTGAAATTCATAGCACAAATTGCGCATAGTAAAGATCTTCTCTTAAGCTGAACTCTAAGATAATTGATTGAATAGTCTCGGAGATAAGCCTGCTTTTTAAGGGGTTACATACGTCCAGCGGTGCCGAAAACGCGCTAAAAGAGAAACTCTTTTTAGAAGGGATAGGAATGGAAATTCGTAAAAATAATGTTTGCACATTGTTAATTGGTCTTTAAACTTTATAAAAAAATTTATTTAATTTTTTTTTTTTTAATTACTATTTAAAAAATAACATTCTCCGAAGCACTGTTAAAAAAAATTGCTCCACGGTCGGCATCATTTCGCTTTGAAATGTTGATGGATCTGCAAAATGTAAAAAGTTTCTTGTAAAAGAAGGTTGTAGTTATAGTCTATGGGGCCAGATTTTTTAATTTTCGAAAATTCAGCAATTTACAGCAGTTCAAAAAAAAGTTTGCGTTTTGCGTCATAAATTTCACACTTTAATAATTTCTTAATAATTGTTCAATTACAATATCAAAAATCCGGCCCCATAGACTATAACTACAACCTTCTTTTACAAGAAACTTTTTACATTTTGCAGATCCATCAACATTTCAAGGAGAAATGATGCCGACCGTGGAGCAATTTTTTTTTTTTACAATGCTTCGGGGGACGTTATTTTTTACATAGTGATTAAAAAAAAAAAAAATTAAATTAATTGTTTTATAAAGTTTAAAGACCAATTAACAATGTGCAAACATTATTTTTACGAATTTCTATTCCTATCCCTTCTGAAAGGAGTTTCTCTTATAGCGCGTTTTCGGCGCCACTGGACGTATGTAACCCCTTAAGAATCTTCCTATCTCAGGTAGGAAAAATTCATTGGGCCAATATTGGCCCAGCGCTGGGAGCCAATGTACCAATGCTGGCGCCCAATCCTCAGCCAAGACTGGCCCAATATTGATTGAGCATTGGATAATAACATTGTACCAGTGATGATTGCCGAAGCATGGCCAAGCCTCGATAACGAGCATTGGGTACTATACCGGTCTCAATGTTCAGCCAATGTTCGTTTTATTGTAGATTTTATGTTAAATAGATGAATTAGAAGTATTTAAGTCTTCTGAAGCACGTAAGAATGATCAAGATCCAATATTATTTGAATTAAAAATAGAAAAAAAAGCCGGCACTTGGGATCAAACCCTGGACCTTCGGATTACCAGTCTGTTACCTTACTTTTTTTTTTTTTTTAATTCATTTGCTTTATTATGATATAATATTTTTTTTTACATGGTATTTTACAAACTATTTACACTATGTACATCTTAAAAAACTAGCAAATACAGTGAAAAAAGAGGATTTATATTTCTCGTAATGAGGATTTTTGATACAATGCATTAGGTGATGTCTCGTGTATCTTTAGTATTTTTACTATTATTAGATATTTAATTATCTGTGTTCATATCTGTTTTTTACTTTTATTAATTGTAAATACTGAAAAACAAAACAAAATTTTTAAAAGAAAAATTATTTACTTGAGGCATATTTGGTTTGTTTTTTCTTTTTTTCCTTATAACTATATTGTGTGTGGGATGTATGTAGAAAAAAAAATAGTTTAGCTTGTGCTAGCGTTTAAGACTAGTGGAAAAAAAATACATACTAATTATTTGCTTGTTTTTGTGGGCTATTGTTTTCACCATTTGTTGGTTGATTGGTGCATGTTATTGTGCTTATAATTTGCAGTGATAGTCAACTTGTCTGTTTTATTAATGACAATTGTAAGAATTGTTGATATTTTTTATTTTTTTATTTTTTTTATTTAGTGTAAGCTCTAGTCAGTGTTTAGTCTGTTACCTTACCGTCCTAGCCGTTAGGACATTTCGTACTTCCAAAACTAAATTTGATCCTCATAAGTTTATCGCCGTTTACCTTGTTCGGAGAAATAAAATTCGATCGGAATTGTTCAGAAGTTATTTGATAATGTGAAATGATTTAATCATGTCAAAAGATAGAACCTTGGCAGTACATTATTGGCCCGACGAGTGGCCAATGCTCAGAAGCCAAGCCTTGGAAGTCCAAGTTTTGAACAATGCTCGGCCAATTCTGGCAGGCCAGACTACGGTGCATCATTGCTCAGCCGATCCTGAAGGCCCGAACTACGGTGAACCGATGCTTGGCGTAGATTTGCCCGAGCCGTGGCTACCAGGCTTTGTCATGCAAATTCTTGGCCGATGTTCGGCCAAGAGTTGAGCATTGGGGGATTCCTACCTGGGATGCTCAGATCTAAAAAACCATCAGACCGATTCTGCCCAGTTTCGATACCATACTTTGTACTCATCAGATGTATGAACTCTCAAAATTCGATGGCTCTCGCTCAATTATTCATGGAATTATGGAAGTATCGAGATTTTTACAATTTTTTTTTCAAAAGTTTCTACTGGATAAACTGAAAAGCTGAGCTCCCGCCACCCTGGGCGTTAAAGATGCAGCTCATGAGCGCACATCTCCTCGCTGGAAATGGATGCTGAGATTTTCTTTTTCATCGAGAAAAGTAGAAAAAACGATTTTTCAATATTTTCATTTTCTTCACAAACTATGGGCCGATTCAGCTGAAATTTGGGTGAGCACTTGGGGCCCACATAGCGAACATACTGTCAAATTGTCAGATCCCTAGCTAGCTCCGTTTTTAGAGTGAAGCGGAAAATGTGTCATCACACACACATACACACACATACAAACATTTTTTGAAAACTGCGGTTCTTGACGTTTTGGGTCATTTGCAGCCATATTGTGATAAAATCACAAAATAAAAAAAAATATGATTACATTGCTTCCATGCAGAAGGAAAAAGTATAATCTCATGTTTAAGGTAATTTCAAGACAAAGGGATGTATAAAAATTGAGGAACTGGGCCCTTCATGGGGAGGATTCTCGGCGCATTTATCAAATATAAATTTTCATTCTGATTGATCATAAATTCATATAGTCGATATTGAAGTATGAAACTTTAAAGTGAAACTTTTTTGCTGAGGGAGCAACAGCTTTCGAGCGTCACGGAAAAGACGGTCCGGTGGGGGGAATAGTTGAGTCCGTGGTAGGGGAGCTGGCAGAGGAGGAGAGTGTGTCAGTGGCTGAACCACTCTGATGCATGTTCTAGCGGTCGAGGGGCAAGACAGTATTGGGGGCGGGGGGATAGGCACACAACATAGCATGCTCTATGCTAGTGTAGTGGCCAAACGGGGAGACAGCAGGGGAGAGGTAGGAATAACGCAGCAGTAAATTCAAGGAGTCAATTCTGTCGATAGTTTTGTCGAAATATCTTGGATACTAAGCGAGATAGAGTGAATGTGTACGATTCCTATCTTGTAGCTCTATACGTTTTCTACGAGAAGTCATCAGTGTAGAATTGCTCCATCTCGTTTAGTTGTCGATACTCTTAAGAAACTATTGAAGAAAAAATCCAAAGAACTGGAGAAATAGATTTTTGAAGTGAAACTTCTTTTGGTGGGGTACAAACTCTTCTCGAACGACACCCAAAGGCGTCAACTTTTGAGGGGAACGCGGTTATTGAGTAGTGGGGGAAAAGAGAAATCGTGCGTTGTTGATCTCTGGTCCCTCTAGGAGTAGGGGGGGGGGGGCACCTATCCTTCGTAGTTGGCGTGGAGAAGCTAGCGGGGGGAGGGGGGTATGTAGATACGTAGCATATAGTTGTACCGAGGAAAGAATTGACACCCGAGGCATGCCGAAGCCGAAATTTGAATGGTGGGGAATGGGAGCCGATGAAAGCCGATGTCGATTCATTTGCTAGTCCTGCTCTAGCATGCTACATGCTAGTGTGATGGTGAGAAAGGCTGACAGTTCTTTGGAAATATCTCGGAATCTAAGGGAGATAAAGCGATTCCGTCTTCATCCATTTACGTAGCTCTTAGAGTTCTCTACAAAAACGAAATAAGGCGAATTCCCTGTATCTCGCTAAGTGGCCGAGATATTCTTTGAGAAACAATTTAATAGCGAAGAGATAAAACAGGATGTTAATTTTCTATCATCAGTCATTCGAGAATATTTCGCAAAGTAAGCGAAATAGAGTGATTTTTCTCTCTTTCTTCCCCTGTAGCTGTTTGAATTCTGTATAAAAAATCTCTGGGGTAAATTGCCCTATCTCGTTTAGTTTCCGGTATTCTCAAAGAGTCATTGAAATGAAAATTAATTCACTTGAATCTCTTTTTGTAGGAAATTTCGAGAGTTTAATAAGAGAGTAAGGTGAATGAGCATATCTCTATTGAATTCCGATAGATTCTTCCAAAAAACCATCGCAACAGAGACCCTATCTATGCATTGTCATAGGGTTTTAATGAATATCTCAGGAATTGAGGAATTCGCGAAATAAGGCAATTGTTGTAGAAACTCTCTTTGCAGTTTTTCAAATTATTCACAAAAAAGATTTTCAGAAAAATTTTGTTATTTCGCTTCATTTCGAAAATATTCTTGAGAAAAACGGAATTCGAAAAAATATATATAATAAAGTTTTTAGACGGATTAATTTCCTGTTATCACCAATTCTCTTTGAATATTTCGAAATTTAAGCAGGATAAGGCGATTTTACACTAATATTTTTTTTCTGTAGAGACTTTCGAGAGCTGCACAGATGGATCGTGGCGAAATTGCTCTACCTCAATAAATTCCCGAGACATTCACAAACACAATGAATTAACAAAATCTATTGGTCTGAATACTGGTTGTACAAAAAATTATGATTCGTTAACGAACAGAAAATTTTATCCCTTATTCAATAAAAAAATGCTCATCTTTATCTATACCCTATAGGCAAGAAGTGTAGCTTCTGCCACGTGGGGATTCCACGCACCCTCTTTTTTGTAAAAAGTTTATGAGAATATATAGTAAATTACGTGAAATGGAGGATTTTTGCCTCAATCCTTCTGAGTACACTGTTGAAAATATATGTAAATTTCTAGTACTTTTACAGTACACCGGTACAGTAAAATTATGTACTTTGTACAATAATGAGTATTCACCTGATTTTTACTATAAAATTCTAGCACAAAACTTGAATTTTACTCTACTGTACTCGAATTCTATGATTTCATCCTGTAAATTTACACGACTAGTACAGTACTCTGTTCAATGATAGAATTTTCTACTAAATGTACTCGAGTTTATGTAATTTTCTTGTATTTTCACTGCACAACTGTACATTGAGTTTATAGTATCGATGGAAGAAAATGCAATTGTTCTATCTAAATGAATTTTCATATACTATATACACTACAGTGCATGGAAATTAGAAGAAATGATCACATGACAATTGGTCCTGCAGGATATTTATTACGTAAAAGACTAGTGACTTCATTCCCACCATATAAATGATCTTTCTTCATTGTTTCATTCATCATAATTAGTTAATATAGATGCAGATAAAGACATAGATTGCGTAACTTAATTTGGAAAATACGATCCAGTTACACCTTTCCTGACAGAAAAATAATTGGGGTGTTATTCCACATAATTTCAGAAAATATGTCAAAAAATCAGTATAGGAAATTGGTTATGAAAATTGTAAGATACGAAACGAAATTTCAAAGCAGTGATTGACCCTAGAGGTCGGTTTTTCCCCATTTACCCTTTTTCTTTTACTTGGAATTTCCCCGCAGTGAACATCTGTGTAGCTCTGAGGGCTGCAAGATGGCATTTTTCATTACCTTCACGGACTCTACTCTTGCAATGTCCATTTTAGTGTTGAGTTTGCTACCGTAGTAGCCACTTCAACTCGAGTTGGCATAGTATTCAACGCGTTGTTTCATCTATTTTCTTTCAATTTTTTGCAATTGGACCGATGCCAGAAAAAAGAAAAATACGTTCAAAATATTTTATTCAAATATTTCTTTATTTCAAACAATGAGTTCCACGTATTCACCCGCTGTGCCTCATTCATGATAGTATTCATTGTCCTTCCCTATTCTTTTTGACAACTTTCCGAACGGACACTATTTTTCAAAGTTTTTCCCCATTTTTATCCTTGATGACACTACCTGACATAAAAATTGTTATTTATCATCGATTCATTAGGGTCATTTATGGTCGGGGAAAACCCAGCGCTTTGTCACCAGCTACTTCCTACTCCTTGGTACCTGATCAGCACTCTTTCGTACAGTCTCACTAGATTTTACTTCAGGAACAACCCTCTCACCTACCCTCACGTTTCCAACTTTGTTTCTCCAATCATGTAAATTTTCCACCAATCACAATCGATTTGAGACATCCCCACTAGTTGCATTGTCAAATTGCTAAGTTTTGAACATGAATGTTCAGTTGAAAACTGATCTTTAAATCGATTACTCCAGTTCCGGATAAATTCAGCTATTATTACTTTGATAATTTTTCTCCTGGCATCATCTCGTTGAGGTAATTAGTAAATAGTTTCATGCGAGCTCTCTAAAAGAAGTGTCTTTTTTATTCAAGTGGTAAAAGAAAAACAGTTATTTTCATTTTCATTGGAAAGAGACGGCTTCGATTGTCAACAAGCATGGAGAGACGCGTTGGATGAGTACTCTAAACCCATAAAGAGATTTGTTAAAGCAGAAGAGACTGTCAAATTAGCCAATGAAAAACTAAATCCCCTAAAAAATGACAATTATGTCCGGAAAATTATCGATGAAGCCAAGGGCCAAGCGGATAAAGTTACGCACAGTGTAGTGCCACTCATCATAGTGACGTTCCCCTTCATTGTGCATTTCCAAGAAAATCTGGATACATTGTATATTGTTGTGAGTGTGAGTATAAAATATTATATTATATTAAAAATTGAATTATATTAAAACAAATACATTATTTACGCTTTATTGTTTGTGGTTAAATTTTCCAGGAAGATTTAACTGATGCAGAAATTCTAGAGAAAATCCCAAATCTAACGCCAACGTTCATCGTGAAAGGTATACCGATTTTATATAGCATTTACTACGTTCCAAACTGAAATTAATCTACAAATAGTGTATTCAATGTTACAGGAAAATCACTTTATGATGAAGCCGCCATCTATGCAGTAGCAATGGATAAAAAAATCCTCATTCCAGTGAGTGATGTAATTGATGGTTTTCTATTAACTTTCGCATTGTACTACATCTTCGGCTGTGCTTATCCAGAAAATTTGTATCGTTCCCTGGAATTCTTTCAAAGGTGAGAAAAAACAAAATTTCTTGAAGAATTTACGCTAGTTCTAAACGTTTACGAAACAATCATTTTATTTTCCACTGCCATGCTTAATATTTCGATTGTTGATACCATGATATTAATAGACTGATTCTTTCCATTGTTTTCAGATGTTTCCTGCAAATAAATCCGAAGAAAGGATGTAAAAAAGTGGCCAAGAGGAGGAAAGTGACCCCAGTAGATCCAAAAGTTATGAAATTCATTGATGGCCTGAAGGATCAATTGAGCTGATAAATAAACGTTTCATCGAAATTGTGCCAAATACAAAATTGAATAAATGAACGATTTACTACATAAATTCCCTGGCATTCATATTTTTATGTCTCGCAAGAGAAATAATATCAATATAAATTAAATATCAAAATAACAGTGCATGTATTGTGGAATACTGTAAAACTACGAGAAATTCCATGCATTTGTAATGTAATCTTACAGTATTATCATATTGGAATATTATTTTACAAAGCAGGAAAATTACCGTAAAGTGTTATATTGTCGTGCTGTGATATCACTGTACACACAGTGAAAATCACCTTACAATAGTACTCAAATATTACTGTACATGTAATGAATTTCACTGTACAGTTGTGTTTGAATATTACTGTACCTGTAATGGAAATCACTGTACAGTAGTGTCTGAAAATTACTGTACCTGTAATGAAAATCACTGTACAGTAGTGCCCGAAAATTACTGTACAAGTAATGAAATTTACTGTGCAGTACTGTACATCGATGTACTGTAATTTTATAGTACCATGCAGTGAAAAAACTTCCAGCACATTTACAGTAATTTCTGGCCAAAAATTTTTAACAGTGTAGCTTTTCAAATTCTCTACAAAAAAATATACACGTAAATTCCTCTATTTGGCTTAGTTCTCGAAATATGTTCAAAAACTATTAATAGAAAAAATCCTACTTTTTTGTTTTTTGGATTTTATCTTGTCAATAGTTTTTTGAAAATACTCGGAAATTGAAGGAATAAACCCGTTTTTACTCTGAACTTCTTTTGTTGAAAATTTAAAGAGCCACAAAGAGAGATCAGGTGAAAATCGCTCTACCTCGTTTAGTTTCCTAGATATTCTCAAAAAGTCATCAGAATAAAGAGTCATTTTTTTCTAGAATAAGTCGATTTTTTTTTTTAATATTCCGGAAACCAAGCAAAATTAGATAATTCCGCCGCAATTGTTTTTTGAGTAAAATTTTGGAGAATTATGCGAATGGGTTAGAAGAAAATCTCTCTGCCCCGTGTAGTTTTCGAGAGATTCTTTGAAAAACTATTGAAAAGAAAATTACATTTATAAGTCTATTTTTTTGTAGTATGATTGTTTATGAACAGCCCAAAATTGAGTTTGCCCTAATCCTTTTTTTGCAGAAAATTTCTGAAGCTAAAAAATGATGATGTCAAATGGGCGTATCTCCATTAGATTTCGGAATATTCTTCAAAGATACCATTGAAATAGAGACTTCATCTAAAAGTGGCTTTTTGGCACGGAATTTCGATGAATAGCTCGGAAGCTAAGCGAGGTAATAGATTTCTAGTTGGAACTCTTTTTGTAGTTTTTGAAATTCCCTACAAAAAAGGTCGGTAAAGGGATAGTTTCACTCAGCCAAACAAAATTAAATTTTACATGATTATTTTGATTTTTTTTGTCATATGATGATATGTTTTGATTGATCAGATGTCGGTCACTGGATTTGAGGGCTGAGAGACCATCCTAATTAAATTTAAAAAAAAAACAACAATCTTTTTTCTGGAAGTTGAACCAATTGAAAGACGAAAAACAACCATTCAATGAAATTGAGATTATCACCACGTTTTGCGTAACCCGAGGCCACGACGAGGACGTAGTGGTGTATAGGCCTCGGAAAGGAACCTATCACGACCCATCCTATCAACGACACTCGGGATTTCAGATGAAGATTTCATTGACACAAACTTCACCCACCTCCATTGGGCATAAAAAATTTAATTTTTATATTAATACGAAAACAAGTACTTTATGCACATTGTGCTTTCAAAACTTACTTTTTTCTCATTTGTCAATAACTTGTACACATCGCGTGGAACAATATCAATCTAAATATACCTCATACAAAGTGAAACGAAAAGAAGCGAAAGAAAACCCTCATAAATTTAATACAGATTGAATGAAACTTCGAAATACTCATCTGGAATCTGGATTTTCTAAGAAAAATCACCCGCAGTGGTGGCAACTAACTTTTAAGGATGTAGTCTGGAGCTTTAGGTTTGAAAAATTAATTTTTTCTTTATAATGTATTCTAAATGGAAAATATATGGGGAGTATACTGTAGAAATTTCAAACCGACATTCAAAATATTAAAGAAGTTATATATATATATATATATATATATATATATATTGTAACGCCATATTTGCGTTACAATAATATTTTTTTATTAGACCGGTATCGCGGTGAAATTTAGTTTTTTTTTATTCACCAACGGATCGTCCGAGAAACGAGAAACAATATTTTTTTTTTTTTTTGAACTGATTTATGCGATTTCTTTTTCCGCCTTAAATATTCCCGCGTTTGCCGGAGTTCTACTTCATGTCGGGAGGAGGCGCCTGCAGACGGACAAGGATCGCAGGGAGCTGTCCAGGAAATTATCGACTCAGCAAACGGAAATCGATGGGAGGAGCTTTCCGTTGGACTCTATATGCTGATTGGCGGAAAACTAAAGAAATCAAGGACATCGGAAATGTTACAATTAATTCGAGGATAATTAATTGCGACACCATTTAATGAAGATATCATTATGGAAAACTTTAACGGAATTTTTGACGTTGAATTAGGAAACTTATCCTTTTATTATTCATTTAGTTACCGGAATAAAAATAAAATAATACCGGCGATAAAAGAAAGGTTTCACGTCATTGGATAATTAATTATGGGAAGAGCCACCTGTGGTCTAATTTTCGACGCATGCCGGCGTCTTCCCTCACTTTCCGTTTTGGTGACAGTTTGTACAGACGCAATTATTTTCGTTGTGATTTTGTAAAAAATTAAGAAAGCAACAATTACCGTTGCATCATAATTAATTACATAAAAACTTGTCGAGGACGATCAAAGAAATCTGGAACGTTTATTGGACGTGGAAGGAAGTTGAAGGATTAGATATTTTGAGGCTAAACCAACAACACTCCGGTAAGCGTGTGATTTATTCTCGGCATAGTTTGGACATTTTTTTTTTAGCGTCATAACGACGCCGCTAACCGCCATTTTCGGATTTTCCGTGGCGTGTTAGATTTTTTTATTATTATTGTCGCGAATTTGTATAAACGCGAATTAATTAAAGTTTTCTCGTTTCTCGATAATTATTTTATGATTTTTCGGAAATTATTATTGTCGGAAGAATTTATTGTGATTTATTTTTTTTATTTTTTTATTTGGAAAATTGGCGTTTAAAGGATTTTCAGTGATATATTTTTTTTTGATAAATATTAATTTTTTATTATTATTAATTTTTATTCATTAACGACGATTGTGGTCGTATAAATTTTATTGATTAATTTTATTTTATTTTTTTTTGTTATTTTATGTTATCGCTGAAAATCCTAAAGGCGGATTTTCATGGGACGCCGGTCGCCCATATAAAAGTAGCGCATTGAAGTGTTTGCGCGGGAAATCAGAATTGATTCAAATTGTGACTCTTAAAATTCTTGACTATTTTCTATTAACGACAATTCGAATAGTGTTGTTTAATTTTTGTTTCGTCGTGTTGGTAAGAATTTGTCTGGACTTTTGAATTAATTCTGATTTTAATTATTTTTTTTATTAATTATTTTGTTTATGAAAATTTTATTGTATCGAATCATGATTGATTAATTGTATAAAACATTTCGACAATAACGGCGATAATTTTGATTGTTTAAGGATGTATGATCACGACAAAAATTTTCGATTTGGGGCGTCAAAATTTTTTTATAGTTAGATTATTCCTCGAAGAATTTTATCGTAAAAAGTCCGGGGTAGCTATCCATGCATATAAGACAGAAAAAAATTATTGAAAATTGACAGAAAATACATGGTTTCTTATGGAGAAATAGGGGTTACGGCCATAAATTGAAGATGCTAATCATGACAACAATTTTCGATTTGGGGCGTCAAAATTTTTCTATAGTTAGATTATTCCTCGAAGAATTTTATTGTAAAAAGTCTGAGGTAGCTATCCATGCATATAAGAAAGAAAAAAATTATTGAAAATTGACAGAAAATACATGGGCTCTTATGGAGGAATAGGGGTTACGGCCATAAATTAAATAAATGTTAGATGTTCAAGCTTGCGTAGTATGAAAAATTACTATGCATAAGAAAGATGGATAGTGTAGTAACTTGACAATATTTTTAAAATACTATGCATCCATCCATCCTGAGAAGAAAAATCCAATTGAAATTCAAATTATTCCATTTAATGCTTCTTTTCTCGTCATACTCGCCATTTTCTGCTCTCATGAGTGCCACAGCCGGCCAATAAGAGAAACAGAGGAGAGCCCCGCAACCCCCCGAGCCCATCCCCACCACCGCTTCCCCCACTCCCTCGATCATACATCCTTAAACAGATTTAAAATTCAGTAACGAATTATTTTCATTTATTCTGATTATTGTAATTTCAATTTTTTTTTTTTAAAAAGAGCAGAAGTTTAAAAAAAAAAGTAGAGCTCTAATTATAATTCCGAAATGAAAATTGATTTCTTTTAATTTTTTATTTTTCTCGAAATCTGTATTCCTAGCCCAATTTTTACAGGTGACGTTGTGAACCCAGCCGCCTCCGCGGTCATTAAGATCTAGGGATCTTTTTGTTTCTGATCTAGTCGGACATTCACCTGGGAATTGTTTTGCAGTTCGTTTGTAGTTATTTGTAGTTCTTTTGTAGTTCTTTAAAATTTTGATTTCGGACGAAAGGTCGTCCTGGCGCCCAACAATTAACGTTGTTTATTTAATTTGGATTTTTGGAATTTTGATTTAACGGAGTTCCACTATTAGTCCAAGAGCCCAGCGCATCCGGACCGCAGTGATTGTATTAAAGCTGAAATTTTTTTGTAGAGGGCTCGTGATGGTATGGAACCATCAGGGGACCCAAGTTACCTTGAGTACCGGTCCAAAGGGCAGGTAACAGGTAGCTCAGGTAAGTGAAAATTGTAGTTTTTTCAAGTCAAATCATTAAGGCTAATTTTTTTATATCTTCTTCTGGACACTATGTAGAACATATAAAAAATATTGCCGGACACTTTCCGCGGTCAATAACTCGTGCCGGACACTTTGAAGCGCGGTAAATAATGACACCATTTATGTCAAAGTATTAAGGCTGAATTTTTTATATGTTATTCGGGGGACAATTCTGAAACATTCCCCCAACAGCCGGACCAAACTGATGGCTTTAACGTACCCCCAGACTCAATGAAAAGGTGATATGAGAGAGACCACGTGAGCGTTACGCATACAAGTGCGAGTGAGAGCGCATATTCGCAAGCATCATGTTCTCTGTTGTAGCCACTGCATATCGTCGCCTTAGAGTGAAAAGGGCGTAAGGGCCAAAAATACGAATCCTGGTGTGAAAGGGGCGTATGTCCACTTATTACTCCCAAATTTTTTCTAAGGCCTCTGGAACATTATTTGGGCAATTGAAAATTAAAATAAAAATAACTACCAGTCTTGAAATGAAAGGGACGTATCTCTGCACCCACGCCTCTTTGTTTTCTTAATTTTTTCCCCTCATAAGAATATTTGGGGTTACGCCCTTTTGTTTTTAGGATTTCTGATCTAAATCTCAGCACTTACGCCTTTTTGTTTTTATAATTTTTCTTATACCATATGAGAATTTTTGGTGTTACGCCCTTTTGTTTTTTGCGATTTTATCTCAATCATGGGACTTACGCTTTTTTGTTTTAAAATTTTTTTCATTGGACTTTTTTTCCGGACTTACACCTCTTTGTTATTAGCATTTTTCCAATGATTGGGAGAAATTCAATAATAAGCAGGAGCCCCACTCCTTGTGCGTAATTTGAACATCGCAAATTTAATATTCTGCCGATGCAATTGGCAGAAAGCTTCCAAATGAATTTTTCAATTTTAAATCTACCGAATTTTAAGTTTGTCCGAAATATAATCAATTGAATAGTTTTGAAAATATAGCTTGTTTTTCGGATGTTTCTATGCTAATATCTAAGAAACTACTGGACCGATTCTGATCAGTTCCAATACCAAACTTTGTGCTCATCAGATGTTTAATCGCACGAAATTTGAGGTCTCTAGCTCAATTATTCATTAAGTTATGGTAGAATCAAGATTTTTACAAAAAATTCCTCAGAAGCTTTATACTGGATAAACTAAGAACCTGAGTTCCCACCACTCCGGGGGTCAAAGATGCAGCTCTTGGACGCACATCTCCTCGCTGAGAGTGGACGCTGTGATTCCATTTTTCATCGAGAAAAGTCGAAAAAACAATATTTCGACTTTTTCATTTTTCTCAAGAACTATCCGGTCGATTTAGCTGAAATTTCCGTGAAAGCTTAGGGCACGCATCGCAAACATATGGTAAAATTTTCAGATTGCTAGCTAGCCCCATTTCAGAGTAAAGCGGAAACTGTGTCATCACACACACACCAACATACATACACACAGACATTTAAAAAAAAAACGGAGGTTCTCGATGTTTTGAGTCATTTGCAGTCATATTATGATGAAATCTCAAACTCGAAAAAAATTACGATTCCAAAGCTTTCATTCGGAAGCAAAAAAACTAAAAACGAAAAGGCGTATCTCCGGCACTTACGCCCGTTTGTTATTACCCATTTAGGAAACCGAAATAGGCCCGCAATTCGGGCAATGTCGAATTGCCGAGTTTCGATATAGGGAAACTATATTAGTCCGAACTCCTAGCCAATAATGGTGTGTCACAGCGGCACGAAATCGAGAACTAAATAGGGCGTATATCACATCTGATTTCGACCCGATACAGGGTTTTGAGTTAGGCCCGAATGTCGGGCTAAATTCGATGTGACGAATTTCGACTTAGCGCTACGATATACGCCCAACATCGAGTCCCATATCGAACTCGACAGACGCTTAATAATATAGAAACAATTTTCAAATATAAAAAAAACATAAAGTTATCATTTTTTTTTAAGGTTCCGTCATTTTAGATCTTTATTATTTATATTTCAATTTTAATCATTTCAAAGTCATTTTTGTAATTACAAATTTTAGTTCCCACAGGCGGATTTGAAACCTCGATCGTCGGATGATGAAACTTGCGCGCTGTCGACTGGACCATCACTCTATTCGACTTTGACAGAATCGTACTGTCTATATGAATCTAAAAATCATTTGATCTCAAGTTCATATCGATATTTATATTGTTTATATGGATATCCTTATTGACAGGAGTATAATAACAAAAGTGAAGTAAGAACCGAAAAACAAAACTACTTATATCTCACATCGGAACATTCATTTTTTGACACAAAATTCTTCGATTTTTCAAAATTAAAATTTTTTTGAGTATTATTTCTTCCTCTATTGATAATTGAATCATTTGATGGCAGAAAAGGAAGTTTTTTTTCTTGATCAATTTTTATATCTATTCTATTCTACATTTATATATTATTTTTATATTTTTCAAATTTGGTTCACGAACTAATCGTAAGTAAGAAGAATAATTGAAGGAAAATCAATTATGGCGTGATTTTTCAATCGTTATGTTGGAAAATGAAAAAATTTGAAAATTAATCAAGGAGAAAAATTATTCAAAAATGAACGATTGTAAAAAATTCTTGGGCGATTTTAAGGCTGATATGGATTGGAACTCGTACCACGAAATTGGGGGGAGCGATGTTGGAAATACTTTTGTAAAAAGTAGAGCAGCCGAACTTAGGTTACGCGAATTACGTTCGATAATCGTTTCGAATTAGTTGTGCGGATAAGGGTGTCATGACTTCGGTCCGAATTTCAGATAGATATAGGGTTCCCGATATTCGGCTACTCGATATAGAATCGAGTTCCGATACTAACTCACCATCCCAATATACAGGGCTTGACGTTGGGAAGAATATCGGGCTTATTCACTGAACCAATATCCACGTCCCGATATTGTTTCGTACTTTGGCCTTTGATCAACTTGCCCAAAATCGTATAAAATAATTTGGCCCGAACATCCGCCACTCTGTGAATGTCGGGAAACTCTACATGGGTAGTGGTTGGTACTTACGCCTATATGTTATTATTTTTTATTTTTTCATTAATATTGCGTAGAAGGCCTTGGGAAACCTATTGGAGCAATAATGGTAGAGATAGGCCCCTCTGTTATTTTGAAAAATTTGTTGACAAGTATCCATTATAATAGCAATTACTATAATGGAGAGAATGATGCCTGCGAATATGCGCTCTCACTCATACTCGTATGCGTAACGCTCGCGTGGTCTCTCTCATATCACCTTTTCATTGAGTCCGGGGGTACGTTAAAGCCATCAGTTTGGTCCGGCTGTTGGGGGAATGTTTCAGAATTGTCTCCCGAATAACATATAAAAAATTCAGCCTTAATACTTTGACATAAATGGTGTCATTATTTACCACGCTTCAAAGTGTCCGGCACTAGTTATTGACCGCGGAAAGCGTCCGGCAATATTTTTTATATGTTCTACATAGTGTCCAGAAGAACATATAAAAAAATTAGCCTTAATGATTTGACTTGAAAAAACAACAATTTTCACTCACCTGAGCTACCTGTTACCTGCCCTTTGGACCGGTACTCAAGGTAACTTGGGTCCCCTCATGGTTCCATACCATCACGAGCCCTCTACAAAAAAATTTCAGCTTTAATACAATCACTGCGGTCCGGATGCGCTGGGCTCTTGGACTATATTTTTATTCATTGCCGTGGATAGTAAAAATACGTGACAATATATATGTTACAGTCTCAAACACGTGTTACTAAAACTCTCAGGATGTAATCCGGAACTCGAGGTTTATGAAATCTATTTTTTTTCATAATTTATTTTGAAAGTACAATATGTGGAGAATATACTGTAAAAATTTCAGACCAGAATTCTAAATGTTGAGGAAGTTATAACACATATTCGAAAGCATTTTACAGTCTTAGATACCTGTTACCAAAACTTCAAACGCGTTTTTCTCGAAACAACATTTTTTCGGACCACCCGGGGCAAAGAACAAAGTCTATCGAACCGATTGGGCTGAAATTTGAATATGTTATTCTACACTAGAATGGCTCTCGCAGGTGCCAGAATTGTTAATTTTCAATTTAAATTTCCTATTTTTTACCCAAATTTTCGAAGAAAAATATCGCGGATTTGATTTTTTTTTTTTCAAAAAACCACCATTTTCTTTTTTCTCAATGAAAATGTCTGAATCTGGTACTTGCGATCACGACAAGCTTACAGAACACTGATTCATTCGAATTTTCTATTTCGAATTACGTGCACCAACGCTAGCACCCGGGCCAGTCACATATTTTTTTTTTGGTGGCTACTTTGGCCGTAACAAAGGCTATTTAAATATTGTGAGATGAACTAAAAAAAAATATTTTCGTGAAGTTAAAGATGTCAATAATAACATCTGGAAAATTTGGGATGACCGCATTTTATTCAGTTATAAAAAAAAATTGCTGAAATATGTTCGTAAAAAGTGCAAAAGCTCAGACTACATCCTTAATACTACAAACCACACTGTTTTGATGTTTCACTGCAGACATCCAAAATTATACTGGCTTAGAGAAGGCTCATATGGTTGATTTACGAAATTTACCGTTTTCTTAAGACCATTGGTCTCTGTTTATCATTGTGTTTCCACACCAACTGTCTTTGTGAGGAAGATATCGATTATTTCACTACCTCTTCACCTCTCATCAAGTTCCCTCTCTCTTTATTCAATCAAAACAATGATACTCTACTCTTTTAAATTGAATTATTATTCTTCTTAGATTTCAGAAGTTAAAATTTTGAAAAATGTTGAAATTTATTCATTGATTTGTTGAAAACAATGAAATTACTTCGAGCTATTTAACTCGAAGCAAAATATTCAACAAACATATTCTAACTTTTATAAAATCAAATTTTCATATTATTATAATCAATGCGACAGTTGAAACTAGCTATGGCTAAAAAATGATCAAAAAATTCGGATTTTAAATGGTAAAAATAAATACTTTTAGTTGGCTGAGTCCCCCTTACCAAAGTCAAAAAAGCGATTTTTGCTTGAAAAAATTAACTAATTTGTTATTGTGAAATAACAGATAATTATAAAACAAGTGGGAACTTGCATACATTAGAGTTATTATTATAGTTTTATCTGCTAATCCATTAGCAAGTTGCTTCCGAATGGTGCCCCCTTTTATGAGTGAACATTTTATTTTGAATATTCCCTTAATAATAATACCCAGATTTTCGTTTTATTGAAAAAACTATAAATTTACTTTTGATAAGAAACGATTCCACCTTTCATACCTATTCAATTTGATATTGTTATTATATTCTCATGGTTCTATTTATGCATTTATTCATTTATTTGGGTATCCTTGGTTACTAACCGTTAGTATTCAGTATTTAACGAGAACCAAGGTCAACTAGCCTCAGACTTTTAGAAGACAATTCATAGACAATTCGAAGAAATTCTTCATTAAAAATTTAGGTTTCCCAGAAATTTTTTGAAAAATTTCAAATTCTGTCAATTTAATTAATTGATATCAATATCCTTTTTCTTTTCCATTGTAGAACCTCCCACTATATCAAGGTGAAGTCGACAATAGTGGGAATATATTAATCGAAGAGTTTGGATATGACAAAATCTACAATTTTATGAAGATGAAGAACATAACTCAAGTTTATGATTAGTTATTATTCTTTTCAATTTTTCCGTCTGGGTTTTTGAAAAGAATATGGATTGGGAGCCTCAGATAATCATAATAAATATCATTTTCTGGAGAATATTAATACTTGTCTTTATTGCTCTTAACAGTTACATTAACTATACTGATTCATAACCACTTTGCATAATGATCAATATATTCGATCGAGACCAAAATGTGAGTGAAATTCGAAGCTCATATCTTTAGTACTTCGGTTTTTATAGGGTTTTTTCATCGAACAAACAACATTCTTCGTGCAATATTAGTGAAATCAAAATAACTCAAAAACTAATGACGAGAAAAATCTGAAAAAATTCACACAGCTAGATAATATAGTGTCTAATATTATTCCTCAATCTGGATGGAATCATTCCAAAACTTATTCTCAATTTGGAAAAAATGAAAAAATTGAAATTTTAAAGAATTACTCCTATTTAAAAAAAATTTTCTCCAGTGCTGTCACGTAACAATCCCAAGCTGCAGGTTCAGAAGACCAATATGTTAGCCAAATTTGAAATTTCTATCTCGATTATTCCGGTTGTTATTGAAGCAACAACATTTTGCATGAAAAATTATAAAAATCGACATAACTTAAAAAGCAAGCATTAGAAAAATCTGAACAAATTCACGCAGTGACGGAATATAATGCCAAATATCTGAACGAGATCGGTTGAGAACATTTTGAAAAATCAATTTTTTTGAAAAAATCGAAAATTTGTCATATTTCAAAAAATATTGAATGAATTTCAAGTAACGAGGTCTCAAAAGGAAACATTTATCACAACCAATACACAGTAAAAATATGAGATTTTTCGGTTGAAGTTTTACCGTTTTTAAGTGGAAAAAAATCCACGCGGACACACATACATACATACATACACACACACACACACACACAGACTTTTTTCTACATATCATTTTCAGACTCTCCACATCATTTTAAGTGATTTGCAACAAAAAAATCGAAATCGAAAATTCGTACGTTTGTTAAGCTTCCATTCGGAAGCAAAAAGAACCCTGATGGATCGGGCCATTGCATATCAACTATAAATCGATCAAACAGTCGATTTGTTTACAAAATCGACTGTCATGTGACCACGATGCGTCTGTGTGCGGGTGTGTGTGACGACGATGCGAATGCAATGCAGCTGCGATGCGATCGCATCGTGATCGAACCACGAGACGCACTTGGATTTTTCCGTTTCTATTGATCCAGTGAAGAGTTCTAGTGTACACCTTTTTTCTGGGATGCCTGCGGATATTTACTGGCAACGGCTCATTTATCAATATTTTGCAATGAAAATTCCGAAAAATATAGTTCATATGTTGTATTATTATACAGAAATTCATTAAAGGAACCAACATTATCTGTAGCATCTAAAAAAATTCTTGAAAATATACTTTTTTCTCTCCCGCCAAAACCCTATCCCTCCCCCCTTAACTCCATTTTATTATGTGATTCAACTTATGTTAATTGGAGAAATCAGAAGTGATCATTATTTCGAGATGATACCATTGCGAAAAAAAAATCCCTTCAATTTTGTTAACTCTTCAGCGCTCGCGCGATTTCACCCGACTTCGTAGGTCACACGGTGAGCGCTCCACCGCCGTGTTAAATTGCGATCGATGTGGCCAAATAATCAATCAGTAATTCGTGTCTACATTCTTTCAGGAAACTTATGTTTTATTTAATTTTATATTACATGAACAATTGAAGGAGGAAGCAAACCGTAAGATGATTCGAGGTTATGTTCTCATAATTGGGACCAGTACGTAAGAGCGGGAGGACGACTTGGCAACAGCGCAATTTCATGTTCAGTCGCACCGGGCGGCGTAGCACCGCTTTTCAATCCGTGATCCACAAAATGATATTTACACTGAATTTACAGGCAATTCTATACTTATCGATAGTATTTATGCATTTTAGAAAGTTCAAGGAGAGCATTGAAATTTTCAAAATTTTATCATTGGTAAAATTGAAAATAAAAACACAAAACGTAAAAAAGGCGGTGCCGTGCTCATTGTACGAGCAACGAAGGCTTAATTTATGTGGTTTCCAAAAATTGAAACATATGAAAATTGATAGTTATAATCCGCAGTCATTGTGACAAATAATTTGTGCTGAAAATGCATGATAGAAATCATTCACTTTTGAAACACTGAATCTAAATACAAGCTTTGCCTTTCCAATCATTGTAAATTTGATCCAAGATTCATAAAACACTGAAAAATTGAAAAATATCTCCAATATTACAACAAATATCATAGTATGATGTTGATACTACAACTATTCATTGCTATGTGTAACCATACGTGTGTGTGTGTGTGTGTGTCTGTGTGTGTGTGTGTGTGTGTGTGCCTGTGTGTGTGTGTGTGTGTGTGTGTGTGTGTGTGTGTGTGTGTGTGTTAGGTTCTTCGTCAGCACGTAGCCATTGAAATATACGAATTACGTACGCGTACGAAAAGGGGGAGCTCGACCTCATTTCCACACACATACTATGTGTACACACCAGGCTGTAACATTTGCATGGATTGTTTTAAACCGTAGAGCATATAAATCACCATACACCTAACCAGTCCAATGCAATTTACATTTACGCACCATCCCTCCCATTCTGTATCATTCGTACTTGACTATTTTCCCCGTATGATTCCAATTCGGAGTGCAGTTATTTGGATTTGATTGACTTTTGTTATTCTTTTTTATCGTAAGTCTGGGTCAAGAGCTTTTTGCTGTTCAAAAAATGGAATTTAATTGGAAGAAATTCGAATATGATATTTGAAAGAGTACTGAAGAACATTGCTTTCATAAAGTGGTCATATACACATTTCCATGCATTCATCGAAGAATTACACCAGGGAACTCCCCTATTTCTCATATTCTAACCCCCACGAAAAAAGTTCTATTCAAAAAGGTGAGCTGATATAATATCTTATAATTACTTACATTCCTATGATATATGCAGTTATATCTTCCAAAATATATTTGTTTGATAATCCATCCAGTTACAATGGAAATTCTATTCTAATATAATTGAAATTATAACAACAAGATATATCTTTATATGTGTCTTCGATAATATAGCTCAGAATATATTAACGATATACGATGAAATATATCTGCTTATTATAATCAAATTATAACCGTGGTTGAATCTGCTGACTATAAAAGAAATTATAAAAATATATATATATATATATTATTCATAATTGAAATGTACCCACAGATAGATCTACAGAATATGAAGAAAGTTATGAAAATATATATGCTCCGATATATTTGTGCGTTATAATTCAATTATAGGTGCAGATAGATCTTGAGGATGTACCCAAAATTGTAAAGAAATATAGCTCTCGAAGAAAATTTATTACAATTGATACAATTATCCAAATATAAGCTATATGTAGATAAGTATACAATTTCATATGAAATAGGATTCTAATGAAAAAGAAAATAATAGCAAGTGATAAAAAGAGTCATAGTTTTTCATTCATGCAACAGAATTACAATAATAACATCTGTCATTTTTGTATGATTTTATTCTGAATGATTACAGCTCTCTCTCCTGATTGATCATGGTCAAATTAATGAGCTTCTGAAAAATTATGTTCATGTAGGCAGTCCGAATCCTCGACATTAGAGTAGCGTGCGTAGCTCCGTGGTACAAAGCGGAGGTTCAGTAATCGTGCGGTCGAATGTTCAAATCCTCTAGTTCAGTCAAATTTTCATGCGAAAAATATTGTATTTCAGGTCTCAAAGCGATAGGGAAGAAGGGAATAGGATTTCAGAAAAAGAAAGTTGTATTCTGGTAGTGGGAACTGAGATAATTCTCTTACCGACTCAGTTTCGATTACAGAATTTATAATGAAAATCAGAATAAAAAATCATAATTGTAGTTTTAGCATCCAGATTAAAAGACCAAATTATATACTAGAAATATAATAGAACGGTAAAATATGGTATATCTGGGAGTTATTTCTTCTTATAATCTGAAATCTATCGTTACTCATATTCGAGGATATGTGTCCAGCTCCATTTCAGGATAGAATTTTTTCCATGGGGGAAAGTATCTGCCTATGTCATTTTTGGATTGTTTTTCAGCCTTTCAGAATGTTCGTTTGTACTTCATGAGTCCTCTCCATTGCATCGCATTTGCCTCAAACTGAACTGGGGAAACCTCTATTCGGAGAACAAAATCCAGCCCGTGTGGACAACCGATTCATATGGAGCGCTAGAATATCTCAGTGTTGACTAGACAGACAAACTAACTCTTCGCACGCAAGTGCATCACGTATCAAATTTTGTGTAAGCATGTACTTGGCTGAGCGCTCACTCGTTGCATTACTTGAGGTCACTAGAACCACTGAAGCCATACTCGAATCATGCAGCCACTGGTGTCGGTTTTCCAATTTCTTATATGAAAAATAAATCATTTTCCATTTTCCTAATAAAATTTTTTCTATTTATCCACTCCAATAAACATCGAATTTTCGATGGTAATACTGCTGTGAAAGTTTTCCTACAAACTTTCCTCCATTTCGATAATAACTCAAAGTCTCGGCTAAACAAGTATTCTCAAGTGTGTGTTACCAGCAGCCAGCATTTCATTGTCGAGAATAAAAAAGCTAAGAAAAAGTGTGGTATGTGCCACTAGCTCGTGTATAAGTCTCTCCAACTTTTATATTTCTACGTTTCATTCAAAGAAAATATATTAACTGCTCACTATTTTCTTGGGAACATTTGGACTTGGGAACGGCAGAGGAAAGGGAAAATAGGACAGAGTCAGCAATAGTTATGGTGAAAGTTTCCACTGCCATATCAGAATATATGTACGCGAATGGTGGCAGAGTATAACCACAAATTGAGCTCACGCGTGCTTCTGAAAACTACTACGATTTGTCAGTTGAAGATTTTTTCCGTATTAGTTCACCATTCCTAATGTTATCTGGAGTAGTGATGGAAAAATTTATCGAAGAACTGATAGTCGATTCGGATTCAAAGTGTCTAGATTTCGATTCTCCAATCGATTACTCGATTGTAAAAGTCGATTCTTTTAATCTTACTTGATTCCTTCGCTTTGAATAATTGTGATGAGAAAAATGATGATAATTCAATGAGGGAAGCTCTATAAAATAATTCTTCTTTAATTGAGAATGCCCAACAAGGTAAACCAATGAAGCATGCGACATATACGTGCAAAAATTCAAGCTGAAGTAATATTTGAGTGGTACCAATTTAGAAATCAAATGTTTTTAATATTTCAAAGTTTCATGGAAAACTGGGAGGTTGTAAATAATAATTCCAAATGATTGTCAATTTGCGACGTTTCGCTTAATATTTAATCTTCCTCAGGCTCTGAAAGACGAAATCACAAATTATTTATGCGCATACAAATCAAATAAATCCAATTCCCCATGAAACTGTGAAATATTAATTATGAATATGGAAATGAATCCATTCATAAATCAAAAGTTTTTGTTATCAATCTGAATATTTTTGAAGATTCTGAATTTTATTTCAGTCTTGGAATTTTTTCGTATTTAACTCAAAACTGGTCACCTAAATTGCCCCTGCGACTCTAGTCGCCTCCTGAGGAAATTGCTGCCATGTTATTTTAGCTGCGACGTTGTCGCATTCACTCTACACTGCCCAGACGCGTTTATAGAGTTTTCGGCAACGTCACTCTGCCGACAGTTCTTTTCAATATGAGAGAAATTCTGCCACCTATTAGAATTTATTCCATTCCGCCATCAATTAGGCAGGATTCGTCTATCAAAAATTATAATAATTTGCTAATCATTTCAATGAACGCATTTAAATTTTTCAGAATTTCGTACTCAATCAAATGATCATGAAAAAATAAAAGCGGCAGACACCAGCTTTTCTCTTATAGAGGGACTAGTCTAAGGTTCTTCTTCTTCTTACTTATGCTGCGATCGGTCGCAGCTGGCCTTTAACCGCTAGGTTATACAGCCAACTTCATGACTAGTCTAAGGTTAGAGGAAAAAATGTGTGGCAACCCGAGAAAGAACGGTATGTTCCTATGATTTCTCGTGCTGTCATCTACCGAATGCAAGCTCAGAGTTTAAATATGAGAATACACGAACATGGCGAGCGTCACGCGACGTGCTGCCATCTAGTCCCACGAGCTGAATACAGAGCATTAATTAATTACTAATTAGTGTATTTAATCATGCCAACGTATGTAATTGGATACAATTACTTAGGGTGATCGTGAGATTAGGATTGAAAGGGTTTTTCGAGTTTAGACTAAATATCATCCCGTTATCCTGATTTAACCGGAAATTCAAAACTGTTATTATCAAATGAATCCCAGTAATTTTCTGATTAAATTAATGACCAAGATTTACATGTATTTTTGTTTTCCAACCTTCTGGCTAAATAACTGCGGAAGCGTTTCCCAGTACGGATAAAAGTACTCAGTAAGAGATGGAGATTTCAAAATTATATAGGTTAATCACCAAAATTAGTTAATTAAGATAATTACTGAAACCAATGGAGCGCCAGGGTATAAACGGTGGAGCGCAAGCCAGGAGCGGCAGCCTTTTTTGAATCGTGGAACACGACGATCTCTCCCCAGAGTGAATTTGCTAACAGTCGGTAACATAGGTTACCATAGTGTTAATTTAAAGTTAAAAGTATAATTAAGTGTTCAAGCGTTAGTATATAATAATATTAAGTAAGGGGCCGTCCATAAATCACGTCACACGTTTAGGGGGGAGGGGGAGGGGTCTCAAATTTGTGACAAAGTGTGACAGAGGGGTCCGGGGGGGGGGGGTCTAAAGATTGTGATGTCACAGAAGTCAAATTTAAAAAAGTAGGAAATTGTTAAATATATCTTTAAAATTCCTGATTAACGTGCCAAAGAACTTCTATGCTTATTAAATGAAGACGAGAAAACTGTATGGATTGATGAAGGAGAAGACGACTCTAATCTCATTCCGAATGATATTATGGATTATAATGATGAAGGAAGTGGCATGCGAGTGATTACAAATATAAAGGATTGGTGCGTCAGTTCATGGACTAAAGAGACATAATATATTTTTATTTTTAATACCGCAATAATATTATTAAATGATATTGAATGAAGTCTCAAAGATGTTACCAAAAAAAAGTCTATCCGATTGCTCTCACTAAGATTAATTTATGCAAAAAAAAATCCTAAAATGATTGAATCTGGGGTACAAAAGTGATTGTGTGACATCACAATGCGAGAGGGGGGGGGGGGGGGGTCAATGAAAATGTGACAGAATGTGACATGGGGGAGGGGGGGGGGGTCTCAAAACCATGAAATTCATGTGACGTACTTTATGGACGGCCCCTAAATAGCAATACCAACTCATGTGTATTGTATAATATTTATAACGACTTTGAAAAGTTCATGTGTAAACCTATAAATGTGGTTAAATAAATATCGTTTAATTTCGAGTGTTTTGACAATTTTGGTGTTTTCGATTATTCACAAAAACACCTGGCGACCGGACCCACAGGTCACCAGGTTGTCGGGTTCTGTTGAATTGAGAATAATTCAAGAGAATACGTCAACTACGTAACAAGTGTTAAAAATTAATCAAAACTCGTACGTACGGTTACAACTGTTTCGACAAA
This sequence comes from Aleiodes leptofemur, assembly GCA_963942555.1. Taxonomy (NCBI): domain Eukaryota; kingdom Metazoa; phylum Arthropoda; class Insecta; order Hymenoptera; family Braconidae; genus Aleiodes; species Aleiodes leptofemur. The sequence goes on from OZ012615.1 coordinate 11,415,195, forward strand.
TTATCCGTATTTATTATTTTGTAATCTGTCTACATCAACTATTTTTATTTTCCGACTGAAATATTAAAAATTTATGGATGAGGCTAGATGAGTAATCAACTTCAAATTACATCCTCAAATACTTTGGATCCGAATGATTAAAGAGATATGAATTTTTTATCATTTCGATTTTTGCTTTCCGGATTTTATGAGGAAGTTATTGTACTTGCTCCGAAAATTGATTTTTTATCGGATCTCGACGTTTCCAGGTGCTGACATGAATTTTTGATCTTTCTTCACGGACATGTGTGTGCGTATGTGAGGAAATTTCGTGCAATGATTCCGCCACCATTAATAATCTGATCGGAACTTTTCCTCATGGAATCAAATTGTTCTCATGTAACTTAGCCCTGATGAGATTATGATCCATGACACTTCAGGATTTCTTCAGTTTTTTGAGGAAGGATGATGAAATAAATGGAAGATTGCATTGTACATCATTGAGGGGTTAGACCACTGTAAACTCGTGAAAAACAGGGTTTTTTCAGGATTTTTTTTGAGGGGGAAAAAAAAGCAGCAAAGGAATAACATTTCGTAGACTTATTGGGCATATATTTGACTTTACGAATCCAAAATTTCATAGCGAAATTCCAAAAAATGGCGACATGACAGCCATTCTCCCCGAAGCTCGTAAAATTTTTGGAGCTCCACTGCAAGCATATAGCAGGTGTAAATGTCGAACTAAGGAAAAAAATTGGCTCAATCTACATGCCTATATCTAGCGAAGTACGTGACTGATTTTGAAAATATTGATTTTTCAGTAATTGGTGGGCATTTGAATGAAAACGTTCAATTTTTGATTAAACAAAATGTCATTTTTTCTTAATAAGAAAGGGGCAAATCAAAATTTTGAAAAAATCCCGCGTACTTTGCTTCGAAATGTCATTTCGAAAATACTGTCAGAAATTCAACTCAAAAAAATTAAAATACGAGTTATGCTGCTTGCAGTTTTGAAAAAACGTGTTTTGAGATACACGCGTGTAAAGTTTTGACATGTATTCTGAGCACTGATACTATATTAACCTATTTATATTTGTGGCATGCTCCAAACTGACTGTAAACACTTCTCAGAACAGTTAAAACTCCAAACATAACACCTGAACTAATTTTCCTGGTAGAGGTCAGAAATAGTCGTTTCCGGACAGTTTGACGCGTTCGGAATAAAATTGAAATTTCAGATAGAAATAAGCGCCTTTCCGTATTGAGTTACTTTTACACATTCTTAAGGGTTCGAACTATTTTAAGAGCAAAAAAAAAAAATCGATTTTGTGAAAATTCTACAGTGTAGACCCCTTAAAGATTCGACACAAAAAAAACATCAATTATTCATTCAAAATATTCAAGAGTGACTCAAAAGTCCTCTGACGTCATTTTAATAAGACAACAAAACACGATTTACCACAAACAAATTTGAAACGTCGTTAGAGGAAAGAAATTAGTCGAAATTGAATGAAGTCAATCGTTTGAATCAATCCTGATATTCCGCGTGGAAGCACCTTAAGGTTTCGGTACTGCGACCGGCAGTACGACCGATGACAAATTTGATTTTCCAGCCAAATAAATTAAAATGAAAATAACATAAAAAAAAATTAAACACGATGAAATTAACCTCGTAATCAATCAAGAAATTAATGAAGTCAATAATAATAAAAATAAGATTTCAAGTGGAAACTATGCCGCAAAACCACTTCCGATAGACAAAAATTACATAGGGGAGGGTGGGGCAAAGTGGAACAGTGGGGCAAAGTGGAACGGTGGAGCAATGTGGAACGTCAGGACAAAACCCTCGGCATGTCGAGTGCTCCGATTTTTGGTTTATTTATCATATTTTTTTCACTGTGATTTTCGAAAAACCGCGGTTATTGTGATAACTTGAGGCATTTTTGAGTTAGAGACTTCAAATTTGGTGATTTCGTAGAGGCGAGCGGGGCAAAATGGACCCTCGGGGTAAGATGGACCCCGGGGCAAAATGGACCCCCTCTTTTTTTTGCATAATTTTTTTTTTCGTTGAGTGAACATTGCGTCATGTAGAAAACATTCAAATTTTTTGAATTCAGAGGAAGGGGGGCAAGATGAACATCGAAATGAAGCTTCCAATGTTTTTACTATTTTTAATTGAGTTAGGGGCGCTTTTCTCCAAATTATTTTTTGCCCCATTACTAAGGTATCCCGAGTCGAAATTTTTGCGACGGATTTGACGAACTTTCAACGTATTCCTTTGATCTTAGTGGATGCCGAACGTACCTTTACCATACTTTAACGTAAAATCTATTTTAACATCAGAATACATCGAGAAGGCCCGAAAACCTGGACGTCCATTTAACGTATTTGAACGTACAGTTGGATGTGGTTGATTCTGACGTGGATTTAATGTACATTTTTTTTGGTATTTTAAAAATTGACGAAATTAATGGAGGAGAAAAAGAGGAGAGGGAGAAAGATAGGAGAGGGGGAAAGGTGGGGTAGAACAGACACGTTTCAGTTTTCATGTCAACATTATGAAAAAAATGTGAAATTAGTAAAAATATTAAGAATTTATTATTTTCTGTAAGACCAGTGGAAAGTGGGAAAAATTTTCAGTGGAATTCATCTGTCAGAAATGCTTTTTTGTCATTGGTAAAAAAATTCACTTTTTGGTCGAGATTTAAAGACAAAATTCGGGAAAAAAATTGTTAAGTCTCATGAGTTTCATCGAGCGTAGCGTCTGAATTCTGAATGGCGGTGAAAAGTTAGATCATTTGCGAATGATTTATGGAGTTGTCAATTCGAAAATGTCGATTTTCAAAGTATTTATGGACAAAAAACAGAATTTCATAAAAATGCTCATAAATACTTCAAGTATAGATATTTTTCACTGGTGAATCCCATAAACCCATACCAAATGATCTCACCTTTCACCTCCATTCGGAATTTCCAAGCTATGGCCAATAGAATCGGAGATATTCGGAAAAAAGTGAATTTTTCTAAAAATTGAAAGTGGCATATTTTCAAATAATGAGCCAAAAAATTCGAATTTTCAAAAAACAAAGAAAAAATTCTGGGACTTATTGATAACCTAATGTCTCCTCAGGTTTTCAATGCGATCATCAGAAAAATCTATCTCCAACGGTTTTCTCCTCATGTCCATTTTACCCCACTTATCCTTAATTGAAATTTCGAATCGAGATGAAATAATGAAAAACGGAAAAAATTAGAATTTGAAAGGAAATTTGAGAGTTTGAAGAAAAATTATCATTTCGCCAAAAGAAATGGAGTGAAAAAAAAAATCATCAACGTATTTTCCCATCGATTTCTCGAAATTAATTCTCGATAGTCATTTTGAAAAAATTGACAGCAACTGTTAATCATTTCTTTGGAAGATCGTAGTATAAATATGCGATGCATATTTGAGCTCAATTAGAATCGCAGAAGTTATATGTTTCAGGTTAGCAGCAGAATAAGGTTCTTTAGATTTTTCTGTAATGAGTTTTTACCAAAGAGAAAAAGAGAGCAATGATACTGAATAACCTGTTCCTGTTAGAACTTCTAACCGAAAAAGATAATGATTGATAAAAAAGTAAAAAAATACAAAATAATGAAAACTATTGAGACTGCCAGGCACAGCATATGTAGTATAAGGTATAAGGTTTTGTAGTTTGTAAGTCAGTTTTTTTATAAGTGTAACTGTAATTTTATAGAGTGTTGATAATAAAACTTGCTTTTGAAACGAAACGAAAAGGTTAGCAGCAGACAACGAGGAATCTCCAGGCGGTCACAGAAGATAAGCAGCATCGGATCTGGTCAGTACTTGGATGGGTGACCGCTTGGAGTATCTCGAGAACTACTGAACCGAATTCTTTTTGAAGTGAAACTTCTTTCCAGAGGGTACCAACTTTTTTCTCGCGTCACAAAACGAGTGAAACGTTTTGAGGGGAACGTGGTAGTGGAGTAGTGGGGGAAAAGGAGAAGCGGAGAGTGCGTTGGTGGGGATGCCACTCTAGCATATGCTTTAGCGGCGGAGAGGAAAGATGGCAGAGGGGGGGGGGCGGGGATAGGATCTGCGCGTAGAGTGCTACATACATACTGTTTTTTCATTTTGTAATTGTTTTTTTCAATACACGGAAAGGATAATATGGGAAGTTTTCAAAAAGATTTTCATAAAAATTACCATGCTCCACATCATAATCTTCGCTTTTTATTTCTTAAGAAAATTGCCATTTTACACTTGGCTTTGGATTGAAATATTTCGAAAACTACCCAAAAGTTATCGAAACATGCTGTGAATGAAATTTAGAGGGAAGATTAACGAATAAAATACGCAAAACTCCGTTTTTCTATGACTCGTAGTTATTAAGATATCAATTTTTTAATGAAAAATTCAAGAAGGACGTCCAAGCACTCATTTGTTTACTATCGGGCCTCGTCCATTGTTTCTGAACTATTCATTAAAAAATTAATATCTCGGAAACTACTGGTTGTAGAAAAACGGCGTCTCGCTTATTTTCTTCGTCAATCTTCCCTCTGAATTTCATTCACAGCATGTCTCGATAAACGTTGCATAGTTTTCGAGATATTTCAATACAAAGCCAAGTGCGAAATGACTAATGGCTCATGTACCGAAAACAATCGAAGGTACCCGACTATGCCCCTTCGTCTACCATATTATGAGGCTAGAGAAAAATATGGAAGTAAACGTTTTCGTCGAATATCCCGGAATTTGAGCAAGATAGAGCAAGCTTGCACGAATCCTCCTTTATAGAGAGTTTTGAGAGCCAATTTTGTTCATTTGAAAAAACCCTAATAATTCATCGCTATCTATAGACAATTAGCAAGAAGTTTCACTTCTGTCGCGTGGGTTCCACGCACCCTCTTTTTTTTCATTTACTTCGTTTTTAGGAAATTAGGATAACAGTCATGATGCGTTATTTTTAAGCATATAATTAAGAGAGAAATCAATTAAAAACGTGAATTTGTGGTAAAAACGCGATGCGAGGGGAGGGGCAAGGCGGCTCAATTACGTTCAAGTTACGCTCAAATACATCAAAGTTGTCAACGTAAATCGTCGTCATTCAATTGTAAAATGACGTAAAACGGCACTAACTCCAACTCAATACATCGAAACTACGCCAGAGTACCTGCATTCATATGAGTGCTTCAACACAAAATCAGCGTAGTTCTGATGTATCTAGAGAAATTTTTCTACATCAAAACCTCGTTGAATTGTCACGGAAATTTCGACTCGGTATGGATAAGAGTTTCTGATAGATATACAGGGAAAGGTCAGCGTCCACCTTATAAACTTTAGGGGTTTGAAGAATCGCTAGTTACAATTCAAATACTGATAGAATCGATGGAATGAGATAGAAAATTTTTTATGGATGATCCCGAGCCATCAGAATTTTTCTGTTGTTGTAACATCGAGTGCGATACTCAAAACGATAACAAATGCGACAATTCTGTTGATATTGAATGAAAGAATTGAGCTGAGATAAAATACGGTACTTTTAGCGACACTGGATGCAGCAATTTCCAAAATTACAGCAAAAATCTGTCCGTCACTATTCAAATGATTCTTTTCCAATTTTATTGATTTGTGCACCATCAGAATTTCCATTTCTCATTTTCTTCATCCCAAGAATTTGTAAGGTGGATGCTGACATCACCCTGTGGTACCTGACCAAATCGTTCTTTTTTTCTTGAGAAAGGGAAATAGTTTAATTCAATTAGCTATTAATGGTTGAAAATCATAACATAAAACTCTCTCGCTGTGTCACAGCCAAAGAGCTACACTTCATTTTATTTAGTTCTGAACCCTGAAAGCATTGGAAACTTGATGATCTTTACTACTACTCAATTTTCCAAAGATCTGAATCATTTTTCATTAATTGAGTACTCACATTTCGATGAATTTGTACGTACAAATCCTGAATACTTCTTAAACTGATCGCTAAGCCATCAGCTACGGTAACAGAATGGCAGATTAGTTCATGAAAATAATCAAATTTCAAATACTTCCTTCACAATTGAATAAAATGAAACGTCCCAAAGCAAGAGAATATCATTTTATGATTGGCAAATATTAAGAGTTCTTGAACCAAACTCTCTTTCTTTCTCAAGGAAAAATATAGCGATTTAGTCAGGTACTATATCCATTAAGAACCCCCATCTGTGTCTTGGTTATGGGGCAAAAATGTGCCAACACTAAGGGGATTTTTTCCTACTAGCATGCCGATTCCTTAATAGCGAAAACGAACTATTCTAAATCAATAATCGCACCTAGAATTATAACTAAAACAGCTAAATTATAGTCATGTGTACTATCTGATAGCTGTACTTGATCAAAATTCGGTCGCTGTTAATATATTTCATAGCCAAGGTCTTTCCTGCTATATTTTTAGTTCCACAGTTCGAAAAATTCTCACAGTGTAAAGCTCAAAATTTTACTATTTTGACTTTTACTTTTAATAATGGTAAAGAAATTCCGTTTTGCCTCCTTTCCGCTTGATACGAGAATGTGAATATATCCTATCGGACTCAATGCTCACTCAATAAAAAAAAATGGAGAAAAAAAGAGGTCCATTTTGCCCCCGGGGTCCATCTTGTCCCGGGGTCCATTTTGCCCCAGGGGTCCAATTTGCCCCGGGGTCCATTTTACCCCGGGGGTCCATTTTGCCCCACCCTCCCCTATCTCTTATGAGTGTCAACTTTGGTATTGAGTTTCAGCAAAATCGATCCGAAAGTTCCTGAGATATTTGCGAAAAATTATTCGATGAAAAGAGAGTATATGCACTAGACTGTGCCAAATTTGACGACTATTTTTTTTTTCGGCTCCCAAGTGAAAATTACATTTTCCATTACGAAAAAATAATGCTCCCCAAATCCGGGCTTCCTATCTTTTTTTTCCAGTTAGCGCTCGCGTAAAGAAGGTTTTTTCAAGGGAAAATTTCAAAAAAATGATTTGAAACCTTTAAATTTATGGAATATGATCTCTAAAAATTTTTAAAACGCATCATTCCGTCAAGAATTCAGTGTTCAACGAAGATAATCGTGGACGAAATCAAAACAATGGCCTACACGCCTTGTGGACCAAATATAAAGCGAATTTCTGCTTAATTTATTACTAACATTCATTCTTATACACATATCGAACAATGAATGTGCAATTAAAACTTATGAATTCCATTTTCTAGACAATCCTCATGATCCAGAGAACTCATTTTCGTTCCTCAATTCTTCTCTATATTTTTTTCTTCAACGAAAAATCATAATAATAGCAAACAATATAACAAAAAATTAAATCATTTCATCACTGATTACTCACAACTTTTATTGAGTCAGAAGTTTTTAATCAATATTCATAGCGTTGATGCTTCTATTCATGGCACCAATTATAGTGATTGACATTCGTGAGTGATTTACCAACATGTTACTCCAAATATTAGGCAGAAGATGTTGCTAGCTTCTTTTCGAAGTGAAACTTCTTATACGAAGTCCTCGCGTTTAACGCTGTTGCGTTACTTTTCCACGTTTTGGTGGTGGGGGAAAAGAAAGAGAGAGAGAACGAATGTGCGCATGCGCACTCGTATCCCTGCAGCACTGCTCGTCATAGTAGGACTAGCGAAGGGATCGACATCGGCTTTCTTCGACGTCCATGCCCCACCAAATAATCTTTGGCTTCGGCGTGCCTCGTGTGTCAATTCTTTCGTTAGTACGACAATACCTGTCCTGTTACTGTTTATTTTTTATCATCAGTTCAAGAGTATCTTGGAAACTAAGTGCGATAGAGTGATTCTGCTCTCCTCCTTTTTTGTAGATCTTTAAATTCTCGACAAGAAAGCTCGAAGTTGAAACTGCTCTATCTTATTCAGATTCCGAGATATTCTCAAGAAACAATCGACAAACAAACCAAAAAAACAGGAAAAGGTTTTATTTGTTGATAATTTTCTTGGAATATGTCAGAAACTACGTAAAATAGCGTTATTTTGCTCCAATCCTTCTTCATAGCCTTGGAAATTCTCTGCAGAAGGCCGTTAGGTGAAATCGTTGTATTTCGCTTAGTTTCCCAGTTATTTTCGAAATACTATTGACAAAAAGAAACCTACTTTTCTTGTTATTTGGATTATTTATTCCCGAAAGTTTTTTTGAGAATACTCAGAAACGGAGGAAGATGCAGCGATCTCACTCTGATTTTTTTTCTCGAATTTCAAGACAAGCTATTAGAAAGGATTAGGTCAAAATGGCTTTACCTCACTGAGTTTTCAAGATATTCTTGAAAAATCATTGGCATAGAGTTACTTTTCTTTCTCAAATAAGTCTGTTGTTTGTTATTTGTTTTCAATAAATATCCCAGAAATTAAACGAGATAGCGTGATTTTGCCCTAATCCTTTCTTTGTTGAAAATTTCAAGAGCTTCAGAAGAAATTGAATCAAAAAGGGCGTTTCTTCGTTAGATTTTGATATATCTATAAGTCTATGTTCTGTTCGTAGGATTTTGATGAATGTCTCTGAAACTAAGCAAGATAATGAAATTTTTGTAGAGACCCTTTTTGTAGTTTTCGAGATTCTCTGCAAAAAAAAAAATCTTCAGAAAAATTTCGTCATCTCGCTCACTTTCCGAAATATTCTCGAAAAGAAATGGATGTTAAGGAAGAGAAAAACATCAAGTTTGTAGACAAATTGAGTGCTCTTTATCATCAATTTTCTTTGAATGTCTCGGAGTCTAAGCAAGATAGGGTATTTTTGCACTGATCCTTGAACGAGCAGCAAGAAGTTTTACTTCTGCCGCGCGTGAATTTCACGCACCCTCTTTTTGCTTCCGAATGGAAGCATTGTAAACGCGATTTTTTTCGATCTCGAGATTTCATCGGAATATGACTCAGAATGTTCCAAAACGTCGAGAAATGACATTTTTAAAAAATGTCTGTATGTATGTGTGTGTGTGTGTGTGTGTGTTTGTGTGACAGATATCAGCTCATTGCTCCGGAACGGTAATACTTGGTGACCTGAAAATTTAACAGTACTTTCTCTCCCCATGCAAATTGCTCTCCGTAAAATTTGAGGGAAATCGGTTGAGTACTTTTCGAGAAAAATCAATCTTTCGAAAAATCGTTTTTTCGATTTTTCTCCGCGAAAAATTGATTCACAGCCCCCACTCTCAGCGATGAGATTCATCTCATTTGAACACACAATTTTCACTCGGGGTAAATTTTGCTGCGATTTTTCGTTTGCGGATAATTTCAATCACAGTGTTTTTTATTCTGAATTTTGTATACACGATAGCTCAAAAACTATTTGAGTTAGAGACTCCAAATTTCGTGGGTTTGTGCATCTAATGAACGAAAAGTTTGGTATTGAAATTCGGCGAAATCGGTCAAGTAGTTTCTGAGATATTGCACGAAAACCATTTTATAAAAAGAGGTTATATCTCGAAAACTACTGGAGCGATTTCGCCCAAGTTCAGCTTAAAAGATTCATCTCAATGAGCCCCACAAATGGTGAGAATTTCACATTTTTCAGAGGCAGTCTCTTGTAAGAGTTTTCGATAACTTAGTTTTTTCAAAAATCACGGTTTTTCTTAGCTTTCTCCCTAGGAACACTTCTATTTTTTATTTCACCATTCGAAAGTAGACAATTTTTTCTACCAAATGAGTACATTTTCTTCTGACGACAATGGGAAAGGATAGGAATCCTATTTGAAACCTGAACTTCAATTTTTAAGTTTTATTGTAGGATCTCAGTTTTCATCTAATATTGAAAATTTATGTATCATATGACATTATTGCAATTGAATCGATTATTGTAAGCTAGGACTGCAGGTCCTAAGATTGAATTCTGAACAGATCGATACGGTCTGGAATAATATTCGTAGGAATGTTTAAGTGCGAATTTGTCGTAAAAATGATGTTATTTGTTTGAGCAATGGAATACATGAATAGCGATTTGATGCAAAATTGATGAAATTCCATTCGGAAGCATTTTGCCAATCGAATTGGCAACATATTAAATGTCGCACAAGGAGTGGGGCTTGCCAGTAACGCACAAAGAGTAGCACTTCTGCTTGTTTTTCTGAGTTTTGCAGGTGTCAAGTATTTTTATTGAATCATTATGATTTCAGTTTAAAGGAAAGTGCAAAGAAGAATGAAAAGAGCATAAAAATTAGTTCTATGGATCATGAGGATTGTCTAGAAAATAAAATTCAGAAGTTTTAATCACAAATCAATTGTTTGATATGTGTTGTCACGTATTTTTACTATCCACGGCAATGAATAAAAATAGTGGAACTCTGTTAAATCAAAATTAAAAAAAAATTCAAAATTAAATAAACAACGTTAATTGTTGGGCGCCAGGACGACCTTTCGTCCGAAATCAAAATTTTAAATGAACTACAAATAACTACAAACGAACTACAAAACAATTCCCAGGTGAATGTCCGACTAGATCAGAAACAAAAAGATCCCTAGATCTTAATGACCGCGGAGGCGGCTGGGTTCCAACTTCACCTGTAAATATTTGGACTAGGAATACAGATATCGATAAATAAATCAAATAAATCAATTTTCATTTCATAATTATAATTAGAGCGTTAATTTTCTTTTACCTTCTGCTCTTTGAAGAAATATAAAGTTAAAAAAATATAATAATAATTTAATAGAGAAAATAATACTTCGTTAAATAAAAAAAATTAATTCGTTACTGAATTTTAAATCTGTTTAAACAATTAAAATTATCGCCGTTATTATCGAAATGTTTTATACAATTAGTCAATCGTGATTCGATACAATCAAAATTTTCATAAAAAAAAATAATCAATAAAAAAAATAATTAAAACCAGAATTAATTCAAAAGTCCAGACAAATTCTTACTAACACAACAAACATTAATTAACAACACAATTTAAATTGTCGTTAAAAAAAAATAGTCAAGAAAATTAAAAGTCAAATTTGAATTAATTCTGATTCACGCGACAAGTACCTTAAGGCTCTATTGCCGCATGGACGATCGGCGTCCTTTAACATGCACCTTTATAATTCCCAGCAATAACTCGAAATAATAAAAAAACATAATAATAAAAAAAAATTAAATTAGACGAAACAATCGCCGTTATCGAATAAAAAAAATAATCAAAATTATCGTCTAAATTTATCGCTGGAAATTAAATTAAATGCCGACCAATTTTAATAACAAAAAAAATATTTAAATCACAATTTCTCAATTAATTTTCCCGACAATCATTTTCCGAAAAATGAAAAAAACATTAGCGAGAAACGAGAAACATTAAACCATTTGCGTTTATTTAATTTCGCGAATAATATAAAAAAAAACTATCACGCCACGGAAAATCCCAAAATGGCGGCTACCGGCGTCGTAACGACGCTAACAAAAAAAAATGTCAAAAAACTATGCCGAGAATAATCACACGCTTACCGGAGTGTTGTTGATTAACCTCGAAACCAAGTCCTTTCTTCAATCCTCCAACTTCCCCGGTAATCATCCAAGAAAATCTCCAATTATCCTCGGTAATTATAATATCTCCAAAAATAATAATTGCAACGATAAGTATTGCGATTATTGCAACGGTAATCAATCAAAATTATTTACAGCGAAAATCACGTCTGTACAATATGCCACCAAAACGGAAAGTGAGGGAAGACGCCGGCGTGCGTCGAAAATTAGACCACAGGTGGCTCTTCCCAAATTAATTGGCCAATGACGTTAATTCTATTCTTTTATCACCGGTGTTATTTTTCTTTAAATCCGGTAATTGAATTTATGATAAAAGAATAAGTCTTAAATTCTAACGTCAAAAATTCCGTAACAAATTTTTACAAGCATCTTTTCATTAATATTTATCGTAATTCATTATAATCGAATTAATTGCGATAGTCCAGACGTCCTTCATTTTCATTTCCGCCAATCATACGGAAGAATCCAAAAGAAAAAACTCCTTCCATTGATTTCCGCTATCTGCGTCGATAATCCATCTCAGCAGTTCCCTGTTGTCTTTGTCCGTCTGCTAGCGCCTCCTTCCATCTTGGAGAGAAAACTCCGGCAAACGCGGGAATATTCAAGGCGGAAATTCAAAAATAAACGAATTAATTAAATTAAAATATTCTTTCTCGTTTCTCGGGACCTTCCGTCTTGGTGATTTCAATAAAATAAACATTCACCGCGATACCGGTCTAATAACAAAGCAAATATTTGTAACGGCCAAAATATGGCGTTACAGTGTATAAGAATGAATGTTAGTAATAGATTAAGAAAAAATTCGCTTTCTATTTGGTCTACAAGGCGTGTAGGCCATTGTTTTGACTTCGTCCATGGTTATCTTCGTTGGGCATTGAATTCTCGACGAAATAATGCGTTTTTTCATGTTTAGAGAACATATTCCATGAATTTCAAGGTTTAAAATCATTTTTAAAAAAAATTTTCCTTGAAAAATGCTTATTTACGCGAGCGCTAACTGGAAAAAAAAAGATAGGATGCCCGGATTTGGAGAGTATTATTTTGTCGTAACGGAAAATGTAATTTTCACTTGGGAGCCGAAAAAAAAAAATAGTCGTTAAATTTGGCACAGTCTAATATGCACGGAACTGCTTGCCCGATTACATCCAAGTTGAGCTTAAAAGATCGATTTAAATAAGTCTCACCAATCCTAAAAATTTTAGATTTTTCAAAGGATTTTTCTATACGAATGCTAAAAAAATGGTTTTTTCAGAAACTCAAATTTTTCTCAATTTTTTTTTCAAGGTCACTAGTGTTTATTATTTCATCATTAGAAAGCAAATAATTTTGGCTAAAAATAAGACCGTATTCATCCTGATATCAATTGCATTGGCATGATATTGAATGTTCTCCGGACTGAATTTTTTAATAGTAAAGACATTATTGAGTAAATAGCGACGGTTGAAATTTACGAAGAATGCCCATGGAATTCCATGCTTGTTTGAGAATATTTTGGAAACGAATTGAGAAACGCATTTTTCACTCTGATACTTTTTTGTAGCTTCAAAAATTTTCGATAGGAACGGATGGAAACAGAATTGCGCTATCTCAATCAGCTTCCAAGATATTCAGCAAAAACAAGTGATAGAAAAATAGCGTTACCCTAGATAGATTTTTTATTCTGATCATTTTTGCTTCCGAATGGAAGCTTTACTTTCGTCAAAATTTTCGACTTCCATTTTTTTGCTGGAAATGACCTAAAATGATCTGAAAAGTCCAAAAATCGTATTTAGAAAAAATATCTGTGGGTATGTGTGTGTGTATGTATGTGACAATTTTCGTAACTTCAAATTTTTTTCCCTTAAAAGGGTAAAAGTTCAACCTAGGAATCTCATAATTTTACTGTATATCCCTTGTGATGTAATCTTTCATTTGAGACCTTGTTCATTGAAATCGGTCCAGTAGTTTTTGAGAAATAATCGATTTTCGAAATTTACAAAAAAATTTATTTCTCAAGATATTCTCAATCGATTTGATTTATATTTTACAACAATATTACACATAATGTCATCTAACTATGTGAATTTTTTCAGATTTCTCTGGTACTTGGTTTTTGAGTTATTTTGATTTTTATGATTTTTTTATCGAAAATGTTGTACCCACGATAACGATCAAAATAATAGAGATAGCAGCTCCAAATTTGGCTGATATATTGGTTCTTTGAAGTGAACGGCGCGTATTGTTAATGGATCATATTGATGGAAAATTTTCTAAGTTATGAATTATTTTCAAAATTTGAATTTTTTCATTTTTTTCGAAAATTAGGATAAGTTCTAAATCGATTGAGTCCAAATTGATGCACGACATTTGGCACCACATTATGCAACTGCGTGAATTTTTTCAGATTTTTCTGATATTTGGTTTTTGAGTTATTTTGACTTGAATTATTTTTTATCAAAAATGTTGTACCCACGATAACGATCAAAATAATAGAGATAGCAACTCCGAATTGGGCTGATATATTGGTTCTTTGAAGTTAAAGAGGCGTATTGTTAATGGATCATATTGATAGAAAATTTTCTGAATTATGAATTATTTTCAAAATTTGAATTTTTTCATTTTTCTAGAAAATTAGGATAAGTTCCAAATCGATTGAGTCCAAATTGATGCATGACATTTGGTACCACATTATGCAACTGCGTGAATTTTTTCAGATTTTTCTGGTACTTGGTTTTTGAGTTATTTTGATTTTTACGTTTTTTTATGGAAAATGTTGTACCCACGATGACGACTATAATAATAAAGATAACAACTTCAAATTTGGCTAATATATTAGTTCTTTGGAGCTCAGGAAGCGTATTAATAATGGATCATATTGATGGAAAATTTTCTGCGATACGAATGATTTCCAAAATTTACATTTTTTTTCATTTTCTTGAAGATCATGATAAGTTCTGAATCGATTCAGTCCAGATTGACGTATAACATTCATCATCATATGATGTAACTTCGTTGATTTTTTCAGATTTTTCTGGAACTTGGTTCTTGAGTTATTCTGATTTTCATTATTTTTCATCAAAAATGTTGTACACACGATAACGACTGAAATAATAAAGATAACGCATACTTTTCTTCGTTGAAATTTAAATGAAAATGGAAATTTATATGAAACGATTCAGTAAAGTGGAGGAAAATGAATGCATTCGGAAGCGACTTGCTAATAAATTAGCAGATAAAGCTATAATGATGTGGATAATGATGCAAGTTTCCACTTGTTTGAGAATATTTATGGAATCAAGCGACCTACGACGATTTTATTGGAACCTTTCTTTGTGAAAAAAAGGTTTAAGAATTTTAAGAGCTACAAGAGAACGTGAAAGTGACATGGCACTATCTCGCTTAGCCTCCGAGATATTCCCAAATAGTAATGACAAAAAAATCAACCTTTCCTGTTTACTTTGTAGCTTCACTGAATTATTAAGAGAATTTCTTCGGGATGAAGGGGTTGAGAAAAAAATTCTCTTAACAATTCCGTGAAGCTACAAGGTAAATAGAGAACTTTTATTTTTCATCATTACTTTTTTGGGAATTTCTCGGAAGCTGAGCGAGATAGTGCAATGTCACTTTGACTTTCTTTAGTAGCTCTTAAAATTCTCTGCAAAGAAGGGTTCCACACTGAGTATCTCCCTTTGGCCCTTGAGTAATCTTTGTAATCTTTATTTGAGATTTTTTTAGAATGTATTAATTCGTTATTTTCAGGAATTCTGAGTTGTAATTTTTTATTTTGTTTATGTCTCGGAAAATGGTAAATAATAGGAATATTATTTTCATTCTGTATTATTCCCAATTTGTCATGAAAAATGAAGTGTTGGGGTTTTGGGTAGCCATTCTCAGCATAATTCATTGCTTCTGCATTTTCAAAGACTGATAGGGCATTAATCGTATCATTATCTATATTTTTTAAATTATTATAATAATTACGTGTTAGTTCAATAATATGATTATCTATTCTTTGTATTTCTGCTGTATCATATAATACTTTATTGCTCACTCTATGCTGGTAATTAGTATGGGTAGATCTATGTAATGAGAGAGCTGTTCTGAGACATTGTCTTTCGAACATTCTCACTCTTTCCATTTGGTGAGTGCCAATATTCCAGAGAACTTGGGACCCATATGTTAGTAGTGGTCTTATCAATAATAAGTAACAGATAACTTTGGCTTTTTTATTAATATATTTATTATGGAATAAATATCCCAGTGATTTAAATCGTTTACGAGCTTTATTGAGTTGTAAATCTCAATGCATAGAGCACCTTGCCAAATAGTCAATATATATCCCTAAGTATTTAGTTAACTTTTTATTTGGAATGTTAGCTGGTGAATGTGTATCTGGGTTATCAGTTTTTATTGGAAATTCCTTGATTTTTTTGATTTTGTTTTTAGAGAGAAAATTTTGTGTTTTGCTAATTATTATTGTTTTACTTTTTTCGGGATTAATCCGTAAATTTCAATTGGCATACATAGTGCGTCGGGCACTCTACCGATTGAGCTATCCAGTTCTATACCAAATTTCCATTCGAATTGCCTTGATAAGTCACTCGCTCAGTATATACCCCCACCTCTGCTCATCACGCAGTAATTTAAATCAAATTTTAATCATATTATTGGTATATTATACTTTGCGTGACTTTTGCGTGCATTGTACAAATAGCGTGAGCCGTTAATTCTAACGTCTAAAATTGCAAATTACGTGTTAACATCATTTTTCTTATTAATTACACCGGCCCACAAAAAAAAAGTGGTCTGTACTTTTGACCGGACCTACCTATCCCTATGTATTTAGACGTACTGAATCCGAATCTGAAGTCAGTTTTGCTCGTACACCCTCAAAATCTTGAGTAAGTTGCAAAAAACCATGAAAATCGCCAAAAATTAGCAGTTTTGATGAGAAAAAAATTTATGGATCCATAGATCAAGTATGAATTTTGTATATTTCGGTCCACTGAATCCAAATATGAAATTTATTCAACCATAAGTCATTTCGAGTCTACGTAAATTCCAAAAAAACCTGAAAGTAGCGAAAAATAGCAAAAAATTGCAGTTATGTTGATAAAAGAAATTCTATAGAGGTAGATCAATAGATCGATCATGATTTTCATGTAGTTTGATCCGTTGGATCTAAATCTTGACCCGGTTTGGCTTATATATCTTCAAAAATCTAAGTAAATAGCAAAAAATCTCTGGCAATTTCAAAAAATTGATGTTGTTGTGATGAAAATAATTTTTTTAATCAAAACAAAATATATATTACGTTATTCGATCCACGTATTGTAAATTTAATTTTCTTTTTCAGTTTTTGTTGGCTTTCCAGTCTTGTCGTTCTTTACTAATTTTGAATTTTAACCATTTGTAAATAAATATGAATTTAGAGTTTATTTGGCTCGTTAGCCCTCAAAAAAATTAAGTTCATGCGTGTTGGTTTAGGTGAAAAGAAATATTCTAAATTTGTATTGAAAAGTATAATTATTTTATTTAACGGTTTTTCTTTGTATTACGTGTACATGTTCTCACACACACCAACTCTTACGAACTGTAACGTACTTTCTCTCCTTAGCCTATGTAAACTTGAGAGGGCGCCACAGTTCGACGCGGGAAACATTAAAGTAGACAGTTTCATTGCCTTCATCAATACTAACACACCCCCTCAATGAAATTGTGCAAGAGGAAATACTTTAACCTGATAGTGCCACCCCCTCAAACTAAATTATCTCATATCAATCTGTTAGACAAAAGAAATAACGACATTAAAGTTCACTCATCAGCCTGCTTCTTAATTTTACGAATTGTTCTTTCCCCAAAGGCTTAGTGAACATATCTGCAATTTGCTCAGTCGTGTTTATGTAATTAACCTTGATGATTCCTTCATCAACTTTCTCTCTAATGAAATGGTACTTAATATCTAAATGTTTCATTCTCTTATGATGCTCTGGGTTGTAGGCAGCTTTTATTGATGATTGATTATCTTCATACATAACGATTGTTGAATTTTCCTTATCAGTCATCAATAACTCGAGAATAACGCTTCTGAGCCAGCACGCTTCACTAGCTGCAACGCTCAAAGCAACGTATTCTGCTTCGGTGGTAGATAGAGAAACTGATTGTTGCTTTCTGCTGCACCACGACACAACGTTTCCAAACAACAGAAAGCAGTAACCCGAAGTGGATTTCCTTGTTAAAACATCACCTCCCCAATCAGCATCTACATACCCTGTGATAATTTCTTCAGTATCATTTTTCTTATAAATTAAACATAAATCAATTGTCCCTTTAATATATCGTAGGACTCTCTTAAGAGCAACATACAGCTGTTGACTAGCAGCACTTTGGAATCGACTTAAAAACATAACTGTACTACAGAGATCTGGTATAGTACTGACAGTTGCATACATTAAACTTCCTACAAGTTTACGACATTTTGGCTCTATTTCTTGACTCTCACTTTTCTCTCTTTTCTATGTGTTAAAATCAAAATTTTTATCAATTGGAATATTTGCACTTTTGCAATCTTTCATTCCGTACTTCTCGAGAACTTGGGTTGAATATTTTTCTTGACTAATAACAGTAATATTTTGTTCAATCATCTGTTTAATCTGTAAACCCAGAAAGTTTGAAGCTGAACCCAAATCACTCATGTGAAATTCCTTGTTCAATGCTATTTTTAAAGCTACTATCTTTGATTCATCTGATCCAAACATCAATACATCATCAACATACAGCAAGACATAAATCATTCCTCTTTCAATTTTCTTAGTATAAAGACAAAAGTCATTCTGTGATCTCTCGAAGCCTTTTCTTTTCATAACATCATTAAATTTAACATTCCAATACTTAGGGGACTTCTTGAGACCATAGATTGACTTATTTAGTTTACAGACTTTATCATTATCAGTCATTCTCTCAGGTAACTTCATAAATACTGTTTCTTTGATATCTCCATAAAGAAATGCACCCTTAACATCCATCTGATGAACTGGTAAACTCAACTTATTCGCAACACATAAAAAGATTCTTATTGTATTCATTTTAGCAACCGGGGAATATATTTCTTCATCATCTAGATTGTCTTTTTGCTGAAAGCCCCTTGCCACTAATCTTGCCTTGTATTTCACACCACCATTTTCATTGCACTTCAATTTAAACACCCATTTACTGTCGATAATATCACTTGCTTCAGTTACGTCTACTTCAGTCCATGTATTGTTATCATGTAGCACCTGTAATTCTGCTCTTACTGCTTCTAACCACATGTCACTATCTGGTCTTTTCATCGCTTCTGCTAATGTGACAGGTTCATTGTTAATTACTTCACCAAAAAAATTAGTTTCGTAATCTTTCATCCAGCCTGGAGCTTTCTTTTCTCTTTGACTTCTCCGCAGGTCAACGTCAGGCAGTCCATTTGCTGCTTCTTCTTCTGGATGACTATCAGACGAGGACTCATGTTCACTTTCTTCTTCATCTACTGATTCGTAGTTTGAATTTTCACTACTCTCCAGATTTTCGTCACCAGCTTCTTCTGGCCTGCATGCCTCTTCTAGATCTTCATCATCACTGAATGTGAAAATAGTGTACTGGTAATCATCATTAGTTTTAGCTCCCATGTCTGAGCTACTTCCTTCTGTGAATATGAAATCTCGAGAAGTTTCAACTTCTTTTGATTCAGGAATAAATACTCTGAGTCCCTTGGTGTCTTCTGCGTAGCCGACTAAGATGCCTCTCTTACTCTTGACGTCCCATTTTCTTCGTTTTTGCTTGGGGATATGTATGTAAACCTGTGACCCAAACGTTCTTAGTGTTTTAATATTAAAAGTCTTATTACTCCACAACTCGAATGGAGGTTTACCTTGAACAGTACTCGTACCAGTTCTATTAAGCAGATACACGGCAGTGTTCACTGCCTCTGCCCACAATTCCGTTGGTAAATTCTTGGCTACCAACATGGTCCTTGCTGATTCCACAATTGTCCGCATCTCTCTTTCCGCTCGACCATTTTGTTCGGGCGTATATGGTACCGATGTCTGATGTGTGATTCTTTTCTTCTCCAGTAAAGTTTCGAATTTCTTACTCTTGAATTCTTTTGCATTGTCTGATCGGATTATCTTAACTCAGCTTCCTGTAATATTTTCAGATTTCTCGATGAAACTCTCTAGCTTTTCATAAACTTCATCTTTGCTCTTCAAGAAGTAAACTACTCGATAATGCGAGAAATCGTCTTTCAATAAAAAGAGGTATCTGGAACCACCCAATGACTCAACCTGCATTGGTCCGCAAAGATCAATGTGTATCAACTCACACGTCTGTGTTGTCTTATTGGAGCTTCTCTGGAAAGGACTTCTACTGTGTTTCCCGTGAACACAGAGAATACATATTTCTCGTTCACTGGAGGCAAATTTCACATCATTCTTCTTCAGCACATTTTTCACCTGCTGTGTATTCTGATGTCCAAGTTTTTCATGCCAAGACATCAAGTCTTTTTCACATAGTCCCACGTACGTACGAACGAATTCATTAGTTCCTCTTTTGAAGTCCATTACAAACATCTTTCCTTGTCGTTTGGCGATGGCACAGGTCTCATTATTCTTTACGAATCTCCACTCTTTTGCATCAGCTTCAACCCTGTAACCTTTGTTTATTGCTGAAGTAACTGAGAATAAATTGGTTGCTATCTCAGGCACATAGAGAACATCATGCAATACAGTATCAATAAATTCTTCTCCAGTATTTGCCAACAACCTTACTCGTCCAATCCCTGTGGCTCTAATTACTCTACCATCTCCGACCATGATAGAGATATTCTTTTTCAGCTCTTCATATTCCTCAAATAAACTTTTGTCAAAGCACAGATGTTCGCTGGCACCGCTGTCCACGACCCAACCATCGCTCAATGTTTGTCCACACATCGCTGTCACAATAAAAGCTTGGCCTTTCCTCTCTGATTTATCATCATTTTGATTCTGATCTCTTGATGTGTTATTCTGGGTAGAATCTTTGTTTTTCTCCTTTGCTAATTTAATTCTACATGTCCTCGCAATATGTCCTTTCTTTTTACAGTAGTAGCACTCTTTGTCTTTGTAATAATTCTCATTATCTCTCTGTGGCTGATTTTTACGACACGCATTTAGTTTGTGCCCCTCTTTACCACAACCATAGCACCTTACTTTTGCTAATAATGCCACCGTTTTTTTCTGAACTCTTTGCTCGCTCTTCTTCTATCATGAGTCTAGCCAGTAAATTATTGAGAGTTTGTTCCCCTTCTGAAACCGACTCCCAAGCTGATATGAAATGTCTGTACTCATCAGGGAGTGACATCAACACTTTAGTCATTACCATCTTTTCTGAAATATTCTCTCTAAGCTGTTTCAGCTGGTTCACCATCTCCTCTATCTTGCTGAAATGAGTCGCTATTCCTCCTCCACCATACTTGTAGTTCAGGAATTTCTGGTTCAGTAAATGGACACTTGTAGTACTTTCCTTCTCGTAGATACTACACAATTTTTCCCACATCTCTGCAGCAGTATCACAACACACCAGATGAGTCATCACATCCTCAGATACTCTCGAAATAATTTGTGTCTGAGCTTTAGAATCTTTTGTCAGCCAGGCCTCCAACGCCGCTGCCACTGCTGCTGTTTCATCTGTCTCGCTTGGTTTTGCTGTTGTTCCATTTACTATGTCGAAGACTTTCATTCCTCTAAATAACACCTTGAGTTGAAACTTCCAAATCAACCAATTTTTCTCACCTTCCAGACGAATTGTTGGAACTATTACGTTGGCGTCCATCTCGAACTTTCTTTTCACCCGTTTTTAGGTTAACCGTCCACGCGTCTATTTTTTTTTTTTTTTTCTACAACTTTCCGCGTGTATTACCAAGAAGCAAACTTCTTACTCAAAACGGGACTGGGCCCATAACCTGTTGGTTTAGGTGAAAAGGAATATTCTAAATTTGTATTGAAAAGTATAATTATTTTATTTAACGGTTTTTCTTTGTATTACGTGTACATGTTCTCACACACACCAACTCTTACGAACTGTAACGTACTTTCTCTCCTTAGCCTATGTAAACTTGAGAGGGCACCACAGTTCAACGCGGGAAACATTACATTAGACAATTTCATTGCCTTCATTAATACTAACAATGCGGAAAATTGCACATATAGTAATGGAAAAAATTGATTGAAATTAATTAAATTTATTTCTATCAAAAAATCTTTTTAAAACCATACGAAGATAAGGAACGACCTTTCTGATTTGAAGCTGTTCTTCGCTTGTGTCGAACCCTTTTGTCTTCGAATAACCTACGCAAAGGGTTTCTTTTTCGCTTTCTGTTTTCATCGGGTACATCTCTTTTCAGCGTCTAGCAATGATCTGTCATCATATTGACGTTCCACTTTCCTTGATATCGACTCTCCATTCCACTTATGTCTTGGTGGAATCTTTCGTCTTGCTCTTCACTGTAGTCGCCAAGATTTTCAGGAAAGTGTTGAAGGTGAGAATGTAAGAAATGAAATTTAAGATTCATTAAGCAACCCATAGTATCGTAATTGTCCAACAACTCTTCAACTAAATTTTCGTAATCTTAACTCTTTTCATTTCCCAAAAAATTTTGTGACACATCTTCAAAACTTGACCATGCTGCTTTTTCAATGTCGTTCATTTCATCAACGGAATTATCATCTAGAAATAAAGTCCGAATTTGAGGACCATCAAAATTTCTTTCTTTTAGTTTGGCATCACTTATAACCGGAAACTTTTCTCCCAAATATCTAAAACAATTGCCATCTTTTTCCAGAGCTTTGACGAACTGCTTCATAAGAACAAGCTTAATGTGAAGTGGTGGTAGTAGGTATTTAGAAGGATTGATTAACGGTGTTCGTATCCCACTGTGAGAACCAGGATCCAAGTTCGCTCTCGCTGGCCATTCTTTCTTCACATAGTAATTTTTACAATCTCGCCCGCATGAAAATTTATATATGTACACGCATATATGTAAAAATATAAAGAATAAATATGTCAAATATATTTCACACATATGCGCATATATGTGATATATAAATGACGTATATGTATTTTATATTTTGGAAATGTCATTTTTTGCTGCATTTATATATTTACACATATAATCGACATATATGTCATTTTATATGCTGCTTATTTTTTTGGTGAATTTGAATTATATGCCATTCATAAGTCAGTTAAAATTGAGAGAAAAAAATCAGCATGTGATCGTAAATAATAATAACAATAAGAAAAATTAAAATTGAAATTTCTAGAGAGAAGAATCTCGGGAAAAAAAATGGGAAGGAGTAGGATTTGAACCCGGTTCCTTCGGATTATGAATCTGGTACTCTATTAACCGAGCTACCAAGAGATTCTATATTAGTGACGCAAAATTCGATCCTCATAACTTGATCGCCGCCTATCTTCCTGAAGCTAATTATAGTAAATTATAATTTCTAGAGGAGAGAAACTCGGAAAAAAATCGGAAATGCCCGAGTTGAATTGAAACGCATGGCTTTGGAATAAAATATTGAAAATCTAAAATAATATTTGAAAATTCAGTGAACGTATTTAATCGATTATATAGTTAAAAATACAATATTGAACATCCTTTTGACATATATGTCGCATATATTTGGAATATATGTGGCATATATGCAGCTGAACTTATCAGATAATTTCCATTTTTCCCTAGAGCATTGGAAATATAGAGTGAATATAAGTATAAAATATTTAATATATATCAGGCATATATTGTGAAATATATTCCTGCATATAAAAATATATATATGCAGGAATATATGTCAATTATTACATTTTTTGCCGCACATATATTTCGTATGATTTTTATATATGTAACATATATGTTCGCATATATATTTTTTCTGTGCGGGTAACAACTATAATAGTCTGCAGTATTTTTTATATTTTTGATTTGATTGATCATTTTATAGATGAATAAAATTTATATCCTGAAGAGGGCTTCACACAGAGGCCGAAACGTCGGTACATAATATTAATTTGAGTATTTTGATTTCATTAATTATAAAATCAGCAGAGACATAAAAGGCCACTCTTAACTATTGATTGATTCCATGTAATTTGATTTCATGTAACATCAATCGTGTTTTTCTCGAAACCATGTTTTTGGAGTCAGTGGTCTCGATATCTTGAAAACAATGCACGTATCTTTTTGGAATTTTGCACACATCTTCTGCATCCTATTGACTAGTGCTTGAACGGAGGATCTGTCTTCTTTCGAATTACAACTCATTTTATAAGACCGGACGCGAGCAAAATTTGAACCAAAATTGTACTTCCTTGTTTGAAGCTCTATTAAGAAAACAAATTTTAATTTTGGAAAAAATTCTCCGTTCAAGCACTAGCTGAACTCATCTACGAATCGAATAAATTCGGTTTTTCGATTTCATATGAAGCGCTTCAAAGCTATCAAGACCACCGTAAAGGTACTCTCCACACCTAGGGAGTGAAGAATTAATTTTCCTCCCTCGCTTCGCTTGGTCGGAAACTTGCCTCTTGGCACCTTTGGTTTAGAAAATAGACACACCCCGGATGGCAAAAAGTCAACCCCGACAAAAATTTGCCTCCCGAGGCAAGCACGGTCAACTTCTTCCCTCCCTATGTGTGTAACATACTAATTTTCAGAAGAGTTTCCGGAAATTTAAGTGCAATGGCTGGATTCTAGGAATTTTTCAATAAAAAAATCAGGAAATACGGTTTAGATATAGTTTTATGACATATGTGGAAATTGAATAGATTGATCAGTTCTTCATACAGAAAAAAAAACCAGGAAATGGCACTTCTTTACCGTCTGAATCCCATATAACCCCTAAAAGAACAAATTAATTGGAATGACACGCTACTTTTCTGAATATAGCCAATATATCGAACGATCGTGATGGATTCAATCTTTGAAAAAATAATTGCTTTTATGACTCAAGCAGTTGTTCAATACTATAACGTTCAAGTGTTGGGGGAAGTTACAGTTGAATTGTAAATTTAAGGCTAACAAATTATCAAAAATAAAAAAAACGCGCCATGTGTACGTTTAGAATATGCTGTTTGGGGGGAAAAAAATCGCTGGGTGGGCAAAAAATTGTGTGCCGGATTTGGAATTGAAAAATACTTATGCAAACACCAGATGGGCGGGCAAAATATTAAGTATAAAATTTGAGATTGGAGTAATTTTTACGCAAAAGAACGGAAATATAAGTCTGTTTTCAAGGAGTTACGTGACTAATGAATCAAGCTCTAATGATTTTCCCATGAATTTTGGAAAGTGAGCATCTCAAGGCCGTCATCATAGGCTCATGCAGCAGCTCCATCTCTGTTTATGATTTCAGAAGAACCGAAGGGGTAGGCCTTTCTATGTAGGAAAACTGACTACTATTTTTTCACTATTGGTAACAGTGCACATGGCGCGCCCGGTTTTTTTCAAACAGAATCTGTATCATCGTAGAACGGTTTGGTGTAATGGAGCTGACTCAGGTTGTGTTTTACTCAATGGAATTGTTCAATGATCCATAACTTGCAGGCGACAAATTGTAGGTACAGCACATGACTTCAATTTAATTTAGTAGTACAATGTACTAAGAGCGTTAAAAATTGGAAAGAATTCATTTATGAACAAAACATTGCGTATTGATGACGTTTCAGTACTGTTTCTTCCACATTTCCAAACTTTCCATGACATACTAAATTATCAAGATCATCCTGGGAATTAATGAAATAATTAATCGTGAAAAATAGCTATTAATCAATGTTTCAACCCTTCAGTTTGGAGACTGTGTTACGATTAGCCAACATTAAATTTTTCAATCGACTTTTCTATTTCGTGATATCGTATATGCAATACAAAGTTAATGCGCAAAGGTAACGCGGTTATTGAGAGTGGGGGACATCGCTTCCTCATCGAAGTATAAAAGGTAGATGAGGGGAGCGGGGAAATTCACCAAAAATTCGCGTAGGGCTTTGCACCTTCGCGAATCGTCACTCGTGTGGGAGTCGTGCTGACGTAAAGTTACTGGTGAAGGAAGTAAAGTAAAGAAGTCAAAGTACAGAAATTAAAGTGAAGACATTATAAAGTGAAGAACAATTGTAACGTAACGTTATTGTTGAGTGTGAGGACATTGAGGAGCAGAGTTGGAGATGTTGAGATAATTTATCGTCAAGTGAAATCTTCAAGTTCAGTAAAGTCAAGTTAAGTCAAGTCACGCTGAATCAACGTAGCGTCCAGTTCCAGTAACGTCGTCAAGGTCAGGTCCACCCACTCTCGTCACCCTTCTGGCCCGTTAAAATTTCAGTTATACAGTAGAGTCATTTTTTGTAACCAACGTCGAGTCAAGTTTCCTGTATCAAATAAAGTAAAGTCGTCATTTCTCATTGTAAAGGTTGCGTTATTAATTTATTGTTGTCTCACTCACTCAAACCTCAAGGTAAAGTACAGGACGCAAGGAGTATCGTCCTCCTTCCCCCCTGAGATTTTAGCTAGCTGGACTGTTGGCCGTCCAATAAATTTATTCATAAGACCAACTGGCGCCCAAGATAAAGTAACGTTAAAGTAGAGTCGATAAAATCAAGTTAAGTCATTTAGAGTCAAGTTTCATTAATTATAAATTGCGTCAATCGTCACAATGGCGCCCAACGTGGGGCAACGCGTCATTTTCGAGGAAAATTCAAGTAATGCTAAAGAAAATTTAAAGAAATAAATTAAAGAAAAATTAAAGTAATGTAAATGGAAAATTTAAATAATGTTGAAGAAAAATTTAAGTTGATTTTATTAAGTTGATAAAATTTGTGAAATTGAGATAAAATTTAAGTAAAGAAATAAAAGGGATTAGAGTATTGTTCCATTGTGTTGGCGATGACGTAATTATTTGGGTATTTGAGTGAGGCAAAAATAAATTCAGTGTGGATCGATAATCCATTTCCGAGAATCGACGAATTCGTACAGTATGAGTGAAAAATAAATTGTAAGAGTAAATTTAAAATTTAAATTTAAAATGCTTGATGAATTCGCGGAATTGTCAGAGGATCAGTGGAGACAAAATTTGAATGTAACTGAATATGTACAGTCGAGAGCGAGACATTACCAGGAAGCACAATTTGCTCACTGGTATCCAGCGTATTGGGGTCATCAAGTACGAGCACAGAGATATCAACATCCGGAGGGTCCATATCATGAGTACGGGAACATCTTGAGAGGAGAGGCACCAAGGTTACCTCATTTACAAAATCACGCCTATTCATTGAGTACGAGTAGAGCGGTTCACCAAACGGCTGATTGGAGGCTCAAATTCTCCGGTTCGCCGAGTCAAGATGGTGGAGAATTCTTAAGTCAATTCAAGGAGTATTGCGATGATCGAGGAACCAGAATCCTGGATAGGGTCACATTATTACCAGAGGTCCTGGAGGGTAATGCCCTATCTTGGTGGAGGTGCATCAAGAAGTCTGTCGTCACCTGGACAGACTTCGAGAGAAAATTCCGGCGAATGTTCATTCGTGAGGAATTTATGTCGTCAAATGAAGTTCCGTCTAGTCCAGTGAGGTCACATGAAGTCTCGAATGAAGTGAAGTCGAAAGAAGTCCAGTGTGGTAAAGTCTCGTCTCTTCAAGTCATGTCTAATGAAGTTCATTTAAGTAAAGCTCAGTTGAGTAAAAAGTCACTAGAAAAAGCTCAATCAGAGAAAGCTCAGCTTGCAAAAGCTCAGTCTGAGAAAGCTCGATCTAGTGATTCATCGTTTATAAAAGCTCCATCTAGTAACTTTTGTCCAGGTAAAGCTCATTCTAGGGAAATTCAGTCAAGTAAAGCTCGAGTAATTGAAGTAAAGGGTCATGAAGTTCAGTCTGGTAAAGTAAAGTCATGTGAAGTACCGTCTGGTAAAGTCCAGTCCAGTAAAGTTTTGTCTGAGAAATTACAGTCAGGTAAAAGACAGTCTAGTAAAGTCGAGTCATGGGAAGAAAAATCCCGTAGAGTAAATCCCACTAGAGTCAAGTCAAGTAGAGTAAAGTCAAGTAAAGTAAAATCAAGTAAAGTAAAGTCGAGTAAAGTAAAGTATCGTAAAGTCAAGTATCGTAAAGTAAAGTATCGTAAAGTAAAGTATAGCAAAGGGAAACCTTGTAAAGTAAAGTCAAGTAGAGTCCGGTCAAGTATGGGAAATTTCGAGTCAGGTAATGTTGACATGCAATTAAATCAAAGTAAAATAATGTATCGTAAAGTCGAGTTTAGTAAAGTAGAGCCTGATGGAAGACCAGAAGACTTATTTAAGAGCAAGGTCAAATTACATGAGGAGAAATCCCGTCAAGTACCGTCGAGTAGAGTAAAGTCAAGTAAGAGAAAGTTCAGTAAAGTATTGTCAAGTAGATTAAAGTTCAGGGAAAAGTCAGAAGAGCGGGTCAAGAGTACCAGAATGAGTTTAGTAGAGAAAAGACTGAAGGTTCAGAGACGTGAATGGTACTGGTGGAAACACAGGCTGAAAATCCGAAAAACTGACAATTCCGAGAGTTATAGAAAAAGGTTACTGTATGAAGTATGGGTAATGAGTGTAGAATGTAGTATGGGTTATGAGTATGAGTGATGAAATAAAAAGTAAAGAGTGAAGTATGGGTAATGAGTGGAGATTTTGCTCTGTAATAGAAACAAATGTGGATTGGAGAGAGTATCGAGTGATGGAGTATAGAATGAGATATGGGTAATGAGTGAAGAAATTTTTTGTAATAACGAAGACGTCGAAGTTGTGAGTATTGAATGGGTTATGTAAAACGTAGAGAATGATCGAGAAATTCAAATTGAAGTGATGGCGGAAAGAAGAATAATAATGGTTAATGTTTTGGTCAAGTAATAGGGCAGAAGGACTCTCCTTCTTAAAAAATTAAATAAGGGGCGTTGTGACGAGTTACAAAGTAACTCGTCAACTTAAGTTCAGAGTAACGCGGTTATTGAGAGTGGGGGACATCGCTTCCTCATCGAAGTATAAAAGGTAGATGAGGGGAGCGGGGAAATTCACCAAAAATTCGCGTAGGGCTTTGCACCTTCGCGAATCGTCACTCGTGTGGGAGTCGTGCTGACGTAAAGTTACTGGTGAAGGAAGTAAAGTAAAGAAGTCAAAGTACAGAAATTAAAGTGAAGACATTATAAAGTGAAGAACAATTGTAAAGTAACGTTATTGTTGAGTGTGAGGACATTGAGGAGCAGAGTTGGAGATGTTGAGATAATTTATCGTCAAGTGAAATCTTCAAGTTCAGTAAAGTCAAGTTAAGTCAAGTCACGCTGAATCAACGTAGCGTCCAGTTCCAGTAACGTCGTCAAGGTCAGGTCCACCCACTCTCGTCACCCTTCTGGCCCGTTAAAATTTCAGTTATACAGTAGAGTCATTTTTTGTAACCAACGTCGAGTCAAGTTTCCTGTATCAAATAAAGTAAAGTCGTCATTTCTCATTGTAAAGGTTGCGTTATTAATTTATTGTTGTCTCACTCACTCAAACCTCAAGGTAAAGTACAGGACGCAAGGAGTATCGTCCTCCTTCCCCCCTGAGATTTTAGCTAGCTGGACTGTTGGCCGTCCAATAAATTTATTCATAAGACCAACTGGCGCCCAAGATAAAGTAACGTTAAAGTAGAGTCGATAAAATCAAGTTAAGTCATTTAGAGTCAAGTTTCATTAATTATAATTTATCTATGCTAAGTTAATATAAAGTTATCTTTAAATATGGCGCGTAATTTTGTGTTTCACAGATTTTTCCACCATCTTCGGTTCGATTATTTTATGGAGTATTTTGTTCTCTTTGAAAAAAACCGGGCGCGCCATGTGCACTGTTACCAATAGTGAAAAAATAGTAGTCAGTTTT
Source organism: Aleiodes leptofemur (assembly GCA_963942555.1). Lineage (NCBI taxonomy): Eukaryota > Metazoa > Arthropoda > Insecta > Hymenoptera > Braconidae > Aleiodes > Aleiodes leptofemur. The sequence goes on from OZ012615.1 coordinate 11,444,579, forward strand.
CCTACATAGAAAGGCCTACCCCTTCGGTTCTTCTGAAATCATAAACAGAGATGGAGCTGCTGCATGAGCCTATGATGACGGCCTTGAGATGCTCACTTTCCAAAATTCATGGGAAAATCATTAGAGCTTGATTCATTAGTCACGTAACTCCTTGAAAACAGACTTATATTTCCGTTCTTTTGCGTAAAAATTACTCCAATCTCAAATTTTATACTTAATATTTTGCCCGCCCATCTGGTGTTTGCATAAGTATTTTTCAATTCCAAATCCGGCACACAATTTTTTGCCCACCCAGCGATTTTTTTCCCCCCAAACAGCATGTTCTAAACGTACACATGGCGCGTTTTTTTTATTTTTGATAATTTGTTAGCCCATATTCCCTTTCTTTTGCGTCATTTGGATGATTTTCCTCCATACACTTCTTTATAAACAAGTTGCAATGGAAAGATCGAGCTACTTTCTTATGTAGAAAAGCCTATGCTTTCTTTTCCACTACAACAATTATAAATACAATTGGTACTGTTGCATTATAGCTATGATGATAGTCCTCGAATACACAGTTCCAAGATTTCCTGAAAAAACCTTCCATGTTTTTTTTCAGAGCAGCAAGTTTCAATGGAGTAATATGAAAAATTAAATTGAATAAATTTCTCTTCATACTCCACACTCGGGACTCATGTTTCTAGGACGTTGAGCTGTAAATTTTCTTTTTCATGTTTTCCCTCAGTTCAGTGCTTTCAAATTCTGTTCATAAGATTCGTGCTTCTAAACTCAGATGCATCCTACTTCGAGGCAACTTATCCAGTTTCATTCTTTTGTTCAATCATGATTTACGCTTCCACCTATTTTTCAATGAATTTTTATTTGATCTTGATTTCAATTGTTTTTCATCTTTACATTTCTGGAGTAATAGTATGTTCAAATTTTTAGAACCGATAGGCCATCTACATTTTTGAATAAGAGACTCATTAATCATTATCCATTCCGACTTATTACTTCTTAGCATGTTTGTATAATGTGCTTTCACACCCAATGGATCTCTGAATATCGCACTCATCACTTGATACTTTTCATTGCATATATTTAGTTTGTATGAAGGAACTGCCGAAATTCTATAGTTTTCAAATTTGGTACCATCGTTTGGTAACATGTCTCCAACGAATTTGAGTACAAATATGGAACTCGTGGAAATCATTTCATTCTTAACTAGTAACTTTTGTATAGTGCTACATTTGGTACAGAATCCATTTTGTGTGTATCTAACGGATAATGCTGTGAAAGCCTCTTGGAAAGTTAAATTTTTTTTCTTGAGCCTTGTCAACGAGATTGAGCATATAAATTGTGGTACCGTATTTGTAGCAGTGTATTGACATGCTACACATGTATTGGAAACTTTCAACGTGTGCTTCAAAAGTTGATGCAAACTATCGTCCCTCTGACATAATGCTTCTATGAAGCGCGCTGGATCTTGAGGTTCAGATGAATCGAAAGGATGACCCACTGATTTCCTAATTTCAGCAGATTCTAAGATTTTCGATTGATCCAGATAAGTCTCTAGTAAACTCGATAACTCAATATACTTTTGTTGTTTTTTTATCAAGAGTTCTCTTCTTATACGACTACAATTAAATAAAGCCTGAATGGTGGCATTCGCATAGCTGATGTTATTCGAAGATGTTGGGAAGGCACGAATTGACCAATCTGACGACTTTTGTATCGGCTCTATGTCATGTATGTCAGCAACATTGAATTGCTTGACTGCCCATAAGAAATCGAACGTCTTGCACCAAGTTTTTAGGGATAATTCATACAGTGGCAAATCTGAGCGATAGATAGCTCTCAAGCGATTATATTCCTGTATTCCATATATACTGATTTTGATTGAATGCGGGTCAAAGTTAGTAAGGTAAAGACCGTTCAAAGTCTTGACTCTAGATAAGGCGACATATGTTTGCCCTGATATGAATATAGAGTTTCCTACATCAATCACAGCATTATTTAAACTCAACCCTTGACTCTTATGGATCGTCATTGCATAACATAGACAGATAGGGAATTGACGACGAGTTACGAAAGCATTATCCATTACTTGAATTTTCGCACTGGTGCGTTCGATAACACATTCATCTCCGTTATTTAGAACAATATTTATAGTTTCAATACCTGGCTTATTCAAATATTGGGAAAAGGATTTGAACTTCCCAATAGCTCCATTCACAAGGCCCTTAGTAACATCAATATTACGTCTAATCATAACTTTAGCTCCAATCTTAACTTTGATCTGATTTAATAAACCAGCGGTTTCACTGGCGTCATCGTCAAACTTTTCCATCATTTTTTCAGCTTTTTTTTTATACAATTTCGAGCCACTATATTCATCTAATGCATCAAGAATCACTTCCTCAGAATTGATTCGATCTAACATTCGTTCATTCAAGATATTACATTGTTCACGTGTTGGAAGTAAACAAACTGTATCAGGTGGTAGGCTTTCAATATAATCACATAATGTGTCCAGTCTTTCATCATAAGTCAGAGAGTCATTACGTTCTATCTTTCTGGATTCTAATATTCCGATGTCTTCTGTAGTCGATACGCCAACTCTCATACGTGACAAAATGTCACCATATCTCGTATCCGTTTTTTGTCGCATTTTTATGGTTAATTCATCATAAGTGAATAAATTCGTCCAGAGATTGAACGTTCCCACGGACCCAACATGTTTCGACATTTCAGATTCAGTTAATCCAATGTATGTTGGATTTGAACGAACGGGAGGAAGCTGGAGCAAATCACCCAATACAAGGATATGTTTCCCGCCAAACCAACCATTCTCTGCATCATCACCCGAATTGAATATTTCAGTTAAACGAAAATGAATGAAAAGAAGCGTAAGATTCGAAACCATTGATATTTCATCAATTATTATCAGTTTTACGTTCTTCAATTGTTCTCGTAGAACTTTCAAGGCTTTGTCCGATAACTGTCGATATTTTAAGATATTAGACCCATGTTCCACGGGTAATTGAAGTAATTTGTGTATGGTCAAACCATTTATGTTATACGCAGCCAACCCAGTGGGAGCAGTGATGGCCACTTCATGTGGGGTTTCTGATCGAATCCACCGTTGGATTACTTCAATGAGAAAGCTTTTGCCAGTGCCTCCTTCTCCACTCACAAAGAGTCTCAGAAGTTCACTTCCTTCTGAATTAGTTGCACTCTTCATTTTTTCGAATACGCGCAGCTGATCTTTGTTCATTTTACTTATCATTTCAGTTAAGTCACCTGAATCATCCTTCTTAACCTTAGCATTCAGATCATGGAAATCTCGCATAGCTGCTTCAGCTTCTACTGGATCACAGCCTAACAAAATTTCATCATCGTCTGAATCTTGAATATCTTCTTCATCTTTTAGAATTTGTTCAACTTCTTTCTGAAGCGTTTCATATCCTCTCTGAATTTCCTCTAATCTTTCATGATACTCATAAGCTTCAAGCAATTCGTCTTTATGATGAAAGAATGATTCAGCAAAGGTTTTAAAATCCCCTTTCAATTCATCGGTATCTCTCCATGGTTTAAATAACAGTAACAAGCTATAATAATAATTTTCTGGTTGAATCGAGACATTATATCTGTAATGATTGATCAAATATCCACGGGATCTCTTCCTCATATACCATGTATTTTTCATTGGATAATATTCCCAATTTTTATTGGCAGGCTCATCTTTTGAAACATCATACCATTTTGCAAAATCATATAAGGATAGTGATTCTAACTTATCTGGTCGTGAAGGGTAGTGATCATCAATCAAATTCTGATAGAAAATGTCTTCTGATTTTGGATCTAATTGCTTAACATCGGCATGGGATTTAATTCTTTTGTTTCGAATTTGTTGTACATTCACCCATCTGATAACTGTTTCTGGGTCTGATTTGTATAATGGTAAACCGAGTAATGTGTCGGCAGCTTCCATTGAACCTACTTCTCGATGGTTCAAACTACGAAAGCCAGCATTCCACACACGTGAACTCAGTTTTTTGTCCGAATTGATGTCAGTGAAAACTTCAGAAATTCCATCTTTTTTCTCGGCTTTGTCTACATATTTAGTGATATATCCTGTGACTTGTGCTGTTTTCTCAGCGATGAATTGAATGTCCATATTACCTCCCCAGGTACTCAAAATAGCTGGGTTATAATCGTTAATATCTTTTTCTTCTTCCGTGCGAGGAAGATCATAGAGACGGAATTTCGTTTTCAATTTCCTTCGGTTAGCAATCGATAAAGCAATACTTCTCAATTTAAAAGTACTCTTAACCGTTCGAGAGAAACCAAAACGGCAGACTTTGGTTTTTTTCCCGTTCGCCGCTGTTCTAACTCTCAAACAGTAATTCGTATGTCGATGTTTTTGGAAAGTAGTTACTTTTCTGTGTAGATTAGGGGATACTGATTGTACAGGTATTTTACAAGTCACAAATCGGGTAATAAAAGCGATAACTTCTTCATCCGAATTTGTTCCTATAATTGGTGCGTCTTCAACCCAGATCATCATATGAAAATGTGGTGTTCCTCGGCCTTGATACTCTCTACGCCAGAACCAATGTTGAATTTTTCCTATTGGGTGGCTTTCAGATAAAATGAAATCAAGAATTGCCTGAAATTTATTATCTATGAAGCGGCAAACAGAAACAGGATCACTTGCAATTAATTCTCCGGGAGATAATTTATCACTATACGGTGAATTGATTGTTCGTAAATAATGAATCAAATCATCCCACATCCATTCAGCTGGGCTCACTGTTAAGAACCATGTAGCTGGTCCATAATGTTGAACCATACAATTGAGATTATTTCGTGGAATTCGCCAATATTGCTCAGAATTCCGAACACGTTCAAATATAGTATCGATTCGACCTTCTAGTTCACCTCTATTCAATTTCTCCAAATATTGTCCAGCATTAATGCGTTCTTTTGGATTAGTAATATTCAATAAATGATAAATTCCGCTATTGAGTTGTCGAACATTAGCATCATGCTGCAAGAAAAAGAGATATTGTAGATTCAATCGATAACGAGGATCCACAGAGCACAAACGATTTTTAATATACATAGCATCAGTTAATCGCGAAGACCTTTCTTCATGTAGACCATTTTTACCATACGGATATAGGTCTGGAAAGCAAAGTAGATCTAAAGATCTGAGCCAATGGCTCAAGCAGACGTCTTTAACTTTCTTCATTTGATATAATCTCGTAGCTGATGCATTGACTCGCTGATCATGCATTGGTTGTATAGTATACTTAGCATACATTTTGCCATCATCTTCTACCTGCGTTAATAGAGCAGCTTTTACGGGTTTTTCCTCATTTGGGTCGGTTTCCTCATTTAGATCGGAAGTGGGTGCATCATGTTCAACGTGAAATTCAACATTTGGATCCAGGAAGGAAAACAAATCGTGGGCTGATTCTGGTAATATAATATTTTCATAATGTGGATTAATTTGTTTCAGTTTGGCTAATGCACGAAATACTTTTTCAATATCTACCAAATTTTCCCATACAATATTCGATTTTGTTGGTAAACTCCGAACCAAAATTAATAATTCATGCTTTTCATTCAAAGGATCTTCTGGAGGACAAATTTTATTCAAGGTTTCTTCCAGTGGTAGAGGCAAATAGAACGTTTGTCCTTTCATTTTCAAATTGCGGTGACGGTGAGGTAAATTCTTATTTGATACTGTTCCTGCTCGCTGCACAACTTGATAAGATTTAGCTCTTTGTATGAGAATTTTTCCATTATCATTCAAGTTCTTTATTTCATTAGGAACTTCGCCTGCATCCAAATTATTCAATACACAAGTTGGTGGCATATCCTTCGTTCTAAAATAGTCCAAACAGTACGTGCAAATAGAATTATCTTCAAAAATAACTTTCCCATTAGCTAGGCCATCCGTATGATTATCAACATAATGCTGGATCAATCGTTCCCAATTAGGATTAACGATTGGATTTTTCAAATTTGATAATTTTTTCACCTCTCGTGGGAAGCAAAGCTTTTGGCAAGATATACAAATACATGACGCAGTTTCCAAAGATCGTTTGGTGAAAGCAAGGAAACCTGCTTTGAATTGTTTTTGTATCTCATTTTCGTCCAAACAAATATCTTGATCATTCATATTCGACCAATTTCCTTCGGTTTGAACATTACCTGAAATTTCTATCAATAGTTCTGCATTAGAAGTCCCCAGTGCATCATCTAATGTATCTAGTTCGTTGAACAATGCCTTCATTCGATAGAGTAACCTTTTGAGATATCTTACCGACGGAAAATGAGGTGATAGCAGTTGAAGTGTCGAAAAAAAAGTACTACTACAATAGTTTTCTATATAGCAATTGCTCAAGTGTCCCCGTTTGAAATGTGAATCACACTCGATGAAAATTTCTTGAAGGAATTTCGAGAATGTTTGCAATGTCCGAGTTCTCAATGTCTGGAGCAAAGAAATATAGTGATCAATGATACTTTGATCATGATACACTCGGCAGAATTTCGTGCATCCCCAAGATTTCAACTTTTTTTTATTCATTTTCATCGGCATGATATTCCTAACCTGACCTTTACTATTCATTATTAGAACAGTATCATGCAATTCTTCAGAAACGTAAGATGTTCGATAGAAATAGGATTCACTAGAAGCTCTATGCACGGATTCCACACAAAGATCACGTAATTGATCCTTAAGAGTTTTATAATATGGTTTATTCTTCGAAAGATGAAGTTCTGCTTTGTTTCTCAATATCTGAAGAATATGATACATTTTCTGTTTATAAATGCGTCTCTGCTCCAAACACATTCTAATAATCCTTTCAGCTTCTAAACGCTCCTCAAGTACAGTTCCTTCTTTGAGTTTCTCAGTCAAGTTTTGAATGTAAACTTCGGTAGACAATTTTAACTTAAGATTATTCAATTTCTTTTCAATGTTACGATTTTCGGATTTTACTTTCGTTTCATTCCTCGAATCCTTGGAAGCGTGAAATCCTTTTGCGCGACATTTATCGACATCGGATTTATTAGTTTCATCATTCACAGTATTAGTTTCTGCAACAGATTTTCCAGGATGATCCTCACGACTCGTACTGTTTTGTTTGGCATTAGGTTCCTGTTTTGAAGTCGACTCAGCGTTAACATCTTGATATTTTGATTGGAATTCGCTTTTGAAAGCGTGAAATATTTTAGAGCGAGATTTATCAACATCGGATTTATTAATTTCCTCATTAATAGTATCAGTTTCTGGAGCCGATTTTTTATAATAATCTCCGCGATTTGATCTCTTCCGTTTGGTTCCAGGTTCCTTTTCTGAGGTCCACTCAGCATTAGCATCTCGATATTTACGTTTTCGACTTGCCATCAATTCTCTAGCACGTATGACATCTAATGGTAATAGATTAGAGTTACGATTGCGATTAACCACAGTCGGAAAGTGGATTATTTGATCCGTTTCATACATCAAATACAAATGATCGCGCATTGAATTATGATTATATTCAATCAATTGTGGATTTTGTTGGAAAAGTAGAGACGTTGCGAAAGCAATGGCATAAACACCACAATCGTCACTATTTGGCTGTTGCTGAACCTTACGAAATACGACATTTTTATTATTTACATGGTAATGAGGTAGCAAATGCTGCAAGTATATACGATGATCTTGATGAAGAGTTCTCGAATTTAATGAATCATAAACATATATTTTTTTAGAATCATAATAGGTACAAATCCAATGCTCATTAGACGAATATAGAATTTGGATGTGCTTTTGATGTGGCGGTATAGGTTCTATACGCTGTAGTCTATTCAAGCAGACAGTATCCCGGGGCTTATAATCAGAACCGTTCTCTAACATGATCCGAAATTGATACATATGATCATCATTTAGTCTCAATCCTTGGCGTATTTGGTCTAAAAGGAGATTTCGACGATTGACCTGACTCAAGGCGGCGGAAAGATCATCTTCATCAGAATCTACTAAATAAAAATCGTTTTGATTAGTCTCGTGTACTTTATCACGATTGAGATTAGTTTTTTGGGAAGTCTGCTTCGGGTTAGTTTGAGATTCTTGAAATTTACTCTCAAATCTAGCTTTCGGATCATGGGATTTACTCTCAGTCTCATTAGGTTCAATCACAGATTCAGAAAACTTTTGCTGAGACTTTATTTGGGATTTTCCAAGTTTCTGTTCCGTGGAAGATTTAGTTGAATTCATTGAATTCTTCTTGGAATAGTTGTCTTTTACTTTGGGTGTCCTAGAAGTTCTGAAAATAGGAATTTGTGGAAAAAGCATGATTCTTTTAGTTGAAAGCATCTCAACTGCATGTGAACGCAGTCTCGAAGTGTCATAGTGAACAGTTTCACAATGAGGCCAAATATTTTCAGCTAGGGAAGTGGCAAAAGCCATCGCAAATAGTCCACAGTCTGTTGAATTGGTTTGTCGTTGGACTTCTACGAATCGCACGGGATTTATATTGAAAGAATAACTAGGAAAGAGTTTTCTTAAGAAAATGAGCCATTTTGGATGAGCTGTTTGTCCTGGTCTCCACATTGAATCAAAAATATAGATTTGTTGACCATCGTACAGAGAACACACCCAATGATCAGATGAATCATCTTGATTGTGCTCCAAGTACTCGCCATCGCGTGAATGTAGCAATTGGATATGCGTTTTGCTAGGATCAACAGGTTCAATCAATTCAGGGATTTGAATCTTCCAACTCTCTTGGAACGGAAAACCATATTGTTGTTCCATGAGATATGAAAAATAATCAATCTGCTCATCTGTCAATAAATTCATTTTTTGAGATAGAATCCATTCATAGTCAGTTGGCTTTAATGGCTCCATGTTGCTGAATAGGATGTAGAAAAAGTGCTATAGATGGGAGCAGAGTGCAACGGATGCAGATGCGCTGCAATAAATGCAACAAAACTGTGGTGAATAAAGAGAAACTTTTGTAGGCTCAGGTAAATCATGATGTAAGCAGAAAAAAAGAACTGCAATGGATGCAGAGAAACTGCAATAGCCGTACAAAAACTGCAATAGATGCAGAGAAACTGCAATAGCCGTACAAAAACTGCAATAGATGCAGAGAAACTGCAATAGATGCAGAGAAACTGCAATAGCCGTACAAAAACTGCAGAGATGCAGAGAAACTGCAATAGATGCAGAAAAATGCAATAGATGCAGAGAAACTGCAATAGATGCAGAGAAACTGCAATAGATGCAGGAAGATACAATGAATGCAGAAAAACTGCAATGAATGCAGAAAAACTGCAATGAATGCAGAAAAACAGCAATGAATGCAGAGAAACTGCAAAGAATGCAGAAATACAACGAAAGTGCAGAAAGGTGAATTATTTGGAATAAAATATAGAAAGAGTGCCGAAAAACTGGAAAAATTAGAAGAAGAGAAAAAATTTTCCGATGAAAAAGAAGGAGTAGGAAAGAAAAGAAGAATTTTAGTAGTGAATCGAATTGAAAGAAGGAAGGAAAGAAGTGAATCAAGTTGAAAGAAGAAAGGATATTTTTAGAGGTTAGGAAAGTATAAACTAAGAATCTACGGGCATGTGTCACCTAAACAGAATTGGAAAGAGAAAAACACAGTATTGGAAAGAATGAATTGAAAGAATTAACTCTAATATTTAGAATGCACGAATGAACAATTATAACAAGAGGAAATAATTGACGAAATGTAAACTGTAATAACACAAAACGTAAATTGATCGATGCACAAAGAATGATGAAAAAAAGTCCCTAGAAAGTCCCTAGATATTTAGTTACGGGAACTTCGGTGTTGTGTGGATGCGCTTCAATTGGCGGTTATTATGAATTGAATTCATAAATTGAATATATCAATTCCCATGAAATTCTATGGAATTCCATGAAAGTTGCATCACATTCTATGAGATTCTATGAAATTTCCATGATATTCTATGAGATTCTATGAAATTTCCATGATATTCTATGAGATTCTATGAAAGTTTGCATGAAATTCCAGGAAATTCTATGAGGCTCTATGAAATTCGCATGGATATCTATGAGATTCAATGAAATATGCATGAAATCCTATGAGATTCTTTGGAATTTGCATGAAATTTTATGAGATTCAATGAAATTGGATGAAATTCTACGAGATCCTATGAAATTTGAATGAAATTCTATGAGACTCTATGAAATTTGAATGAAGTTATATGAGAGTCTATGAAATTTACGTGAAATTCTATAAAATTTGCATGAAATTCTGTGAGATTCTATGAAATTTGCATGACATTCTAGGGAATTCTATAAAAATCTATGAAATCTCATGAGATTCTATAACATTCTAAGAAATTTGAACGAAATTCTATGAAATTTGCATGAAATCCTGAGATCCTATGAGATTATATGCAATTCTAGCAAATTCTATGCAATTCTATCTCATTCTATGAGATTTGAATGAAGACCTATGGAATTTGAATGAAATTCTACGAGATTCTATGAAGTTTTGATAAAATATGAAAATCTGTAGAAAATTTCCATGAAATGCTCTGAATTTCTATGGAATTTTCATGAAATTCTATGGAAAAATCGAACACAGGGTGATAATTTTAGAAATTTAATTGTATTTAAAGTACTATGTACATTTTTTTAATACGTTTATTATAGTTAATAAAAAATAAAAGTGTTGCCCTTTCCACCAGAGCCTCTGCCACGTGGTCCACCTCTTCTGCCACGGCCTCCTCTCTTCGTGGCTAACAAAAATTTATTCTTCCAGTATCTAGAATCAAACAAAAATTGAAAAATGGAATTAGTTGATCAAAAAAAAAATTAATCGATCAATACCAGCATTCAGGTCGAAAACTCACTTCGCATCACGTTGGGCCTGATTCCTCCCGCCTCTTGGACGAGGTTCAGCCCTGCCCCCATCATTCCCATGTTCCCCTCTCTGGAGGGCATCAATTTGGGCCTGGAGGTCTGCAATCATTTGCAGACGTGCAGCACCTCCAGCCCCTCTTCCTCCTCTACCATCAGCACGTCCACGACCTCCTGGTCTTGCTGCATTTAGTAGCGGCGGTTGTGGTTGCTGTGGCTGTGGTGGTTGTGGTGGTTGTGGTGGTTGTGGTGGTTGTGGTGGTTGTGGTGGTTGTGGTGGTTGTGGTGGTTGTGGTGGTTGTGGTGGTTGTTGTGCTCGTTGTTGTGCTCGTTGTTGCTGTGGTCGTTGTTGCTGTAGTGGTGGTGGTGGTGGTGATGGTGGTGGTGGTGGTGGCGGTGGTGGTGGTGGTGGTGGTGGTGGTGGTGGTGCTGGTGGTTGCCCTCCAAGCTCGTGATCATCAAACTCCTGAAAAAAAATTAATTATTAATATTGTATTAATGATGAGTAATTTTCCTACTTTCCCGTGAAATTAAAATTCTCATCTGCATGAATTTTCTCGTAGAATCATGCAAATTTATTGACTAATTCATTTAAATGAATTCATTGATAAATTTGCATGATTCTACGCGAAATGATAATTTTTATCTGTATGAATTTCCACGTAGAATCATGCAAATCTATTGACTGAGATTCATTTAAATAAATTAATTGAGAAACTTGCATGATTCTACGTGGAACTGCTTGTATAAATTTTCATATAGAATCAGGCAAATTTAGCAATTAATTTAATCAATGAATTAGTCAATGAATTTGCATGAGTCTACGTGAAAATTCATACAGATAAGAATTTTAATTTCACGTGGAATCATGCAAATTTACTAATGAATGAATTAATATATTTGCACGATTCTACGTGGAAATATTTGTATGAATTTTCACATAGAATCATGCAAATCTATTGACTCAGATTCATTTGAATAAATTAATTGAGAAACTTGCATGATTCTACGTGGAAACGCTTGTATAAATTTTCATATAGAATCCGGCAAATTTATCAATTAATTCAATTAATTAATTAGTCAATGAATTTGCATGATTCTGCGTGAAAATTCATACAGATAAGAATTTTAATTTCACGTGAAATCATGCAAATTTACTAATGAATGAATTGATAAATTTGCACGATTCTACGTGGAAATATCTGTATGTATTTTCACATAGAATCATGCAAATTTATTGATTAATCAATTCATTCATTCATTATTTATTTATTTTCAATTCATGAATAAATTTGCATGATTCTACGTGAAATTACAATTTTTATCTGTATGAATTTTCACGTAGATTTAAATAAATAATTGAGAAACTTGCACGATTCTACGTGGAAATTCATACAAATAGGAATTGTGATTTTCATAGTTTTTCGTGAAAATTCAACCTAACGTGAAATACAATTCTGCCGGCGCATTCCAACACTTTTATAAATTATTCCAACAATTTTCATAAATTGGAATAAGTTGATAGAATGAGCCGGCAGAATTGTATTTTAGGTTAGGTTGAACTTCTCGAAAAAGTATGAAAATTACAAATTTATTATAATATAATTTAATTTAAACACTTACCAGATCCTCGAAATCCTCGAGCACTTGAGCCATGGCCTTTTTTTTTTTTATATAAATATAAAAGAAACCTCTCTGCCTGTTGTTTGCCAGAAACAAAATGGCCGAGACGAAGGAAACCGTCGGAGAAGGAAACATGAAGTTCCCATTAAAAAACACGAAAGTGTTCATAAAAGGATCACTTTTTTTTCTCATAACAGATGGCAGCACTAGGCACCATAATGGTAGCACCAGCGCGGGAATATTTAAAATACAAAATAAAAATAATTCAAAATTGTTTTTTCCATTCATTCACTATTATCAATTATTTATTCATAAATTATATCCATTTTACAAATTATTCGTTTACATTAATTTACAAACTATTTATTTACAAATTAATTTATTTAAAATATTCACAAATTATTTTTTTTACAAACTATTTATTTACAAATTAATATTTATTTACAAATTATTTATTTACAAACTATATTTATTTACAAATCAATATTTACAAATTATTTTTTTAAAATATTTACAAATTTTTTTTTTTCAAACTATACAAAGATTTATTTAAAAATTGAAATTATTTATTTGAAAAAATATTTATTGATGAATACGAAATGCACTGGAGATACGCCCTTTCCGTCCCAATCCTTTCTCGTATCTCGTAATTCCAATACAATGCAATATGAGCTGTGATTTTTTCCATTAACTTCTCTTTTAATTCATATTCAATATTCAATAATGAATTAATAATTTTTTTCCGTTTGAGAAACTGCTTAACACGGTTTATATTACTCCGAACTTTTTGAGGTTACGGTGCACTGTTGTTGTTTTGACGGCTGTACATTTATATTCAGTGCCGCCAACATTAAGAAAAAATGTCTTCACCAATTCATTTCAGCCAGTTGAATGCAGCCAACGTTACAACGAAATGTCTCACCGAGAAACTTTTTAACCAAAAACGTCGGGATGGGGCGTGGCTTACATCAAAATATTTTTTTATAAATAAACAAATCATTTTTTCAAACAAAGGAGGTTTATTTCTTCACTGAAATATTGCAATCAACGTCCAGTATTTTTTGTGACGAGGGAAGAGGCGTAATTAAAAAAAAAAAAAAAAAGTGTCAAATAGTAAAAGAATAGTTAGCCAGTGCACGTTCTAAACGTACACATGGCGCAAAACGCTCCCGCGTTTTCTGATTGAGTTATGATTATTGGCCTCGAACACTGAGGAGTACGTAGAGATGTGACTCAGCCTCCTTGTCTCGGCCTCACCTTTCGCCGAATAGACTGAACTGGAGTAATGCACAAATGATTCCAGTCATAGTTGAATGAAAGAAAAAGAAATTCAGTTTTCATTCCAACTGGCCAAACTGGCTTATATTTTAACATGAAACTTTTTTTTTATAAATTCAGGAAATAGATTTTTGTCGACTCACTACCTTTGCAGTTAGCTTGACTGAGTGAATTCGGAATCTTAGGATTTAATTGACGAAGTCCCTTACAATTTGATTTGGAAAATATCTGAGATTATTGACTTGACAATTTAAACTTAGAAAATCAGTGAAACCTTGATTTTACTTATTGTTTGTTTTCTTCTTCTTACGCTTTCTCATTTTGAGAATGTAACTTCAACTGAACTAATTATCGACTGGCTGACGACTACTCACGATTACTTCTGACTACCAACCGCTTACCGACAAAACAGAATATTCTGCGGTTTTTAAAGGTTTTCATAAAGGCGTTCGCTTAATTTTCTAAGGGTCTTTGAATCCAACTCGGGATTACTCTATCCCTTCCATATAGTCTTATTTCAACTATCCTATATGTGGGTGAATTTCATTTGCTGTTTCGGGAAGGCCCGTTCTCCCTTTCACAATTGTTTTGACTCCAACTGTTCCAACGAAAATTTTTCTAACATAAATTATTCTTGATTGACACTTTTCATATTCCCCGAAGTTCCTTTCACCCATCACTTCTAGAACAGGCCTGGGCAGATTTCAGGTAGTCGGGAGCTCCGCGCCTTAATCCCATTACCGCTCCTTCTACCTGAAGCCTAATCCGGTCATAAACCGTAACCCCCTCCAATTCTTCATTTGGAAAAATGCCGTCAAACTATTATTGTGGGATTGCAACCAAATATTCGTTGAGGACTATGCAAATCATCAAATTGTTTCGCATGAAATTGTCCATTTGGTAATTTTACAATTATTTTCCCCTTAGTGTAGACTCTACACTGTAGAGTGGTGTTACTCTTCAATTCTCTAAAATTCACATTCTGTCACAAATGTGAGATGTTCCTCCTTCTCCTCAACAAATGGTGTAATTTATCGATGGCCTGTAATGTGCATATGATCTTCTTAACTTCCTTTTTTTTAAACGCTGAGTCTCACGTCAACTGTAATTTCAACTGTAGAGTCGATGGATAGAATTGCAGCTCCATGCGAAAACATCACAATGAAAGAAAATCTGATAACAACACATGCAAAAATGACTTAGATCTGTAATACACAACATCCATGACATGGAGTGATATCAACACATAGCTATATGAGTGCGGACAGTTAACTCTAATTAGATTTCATCCAATCTCAAATTCAAAATGATAACATGCTCGAACTACCTCTTTATGATCTAATCATCATAAAACAAACAAACAATGTCAGACTTCCTAAAATCTCGTTCAAATATTCGGGTAATACTTTGGTAAATCTGGAGATTAGCGGCCTTTCAAAATAAAATTAATCTAAAATTGCCTCAGGAAGGAAGGTGGAGAAAATACAATAATATATCGGAATCAAAAATTCGAAGGTAAATAGTGGAACTCGCAATAGCTCAATTGGTAGAGTACCAGACATGTAATGTGATGTTTGTGAGTTCAAACCTCGCTTGCGCATTCCCTATTTCCTCCGAATGTTAATTCTGAGATTTTCAAATTTTATAAAAAAAGGCCCCTAATATACAAATTCACCAATACTCTATCGAATTTCACACGATGAATTAGGCTCAAAATAGTTTTCAAACGGCACGGAGAAGTATAAACCAGGCACCTGATATATGTAAAAAAAACTCATCATGACTTGATCAAACGAAATCTGAAATTTCGTCTTCGTCATTGATTTTCTCAAATATTGTGATTCACAGGATACAGTAGTATTTTCGTCAAGATTATAGTTCGAGGAAAATCGGAGCTACATGAAATGGTCATTAGCAAGATTGCTCTATGTCACTCCTTTTTCCGAATATTTTACAGAAATTGACCAGCTATTTTCTTTTATGAACTCATTCACGTTTCTACCCCTTCAACTCTAATTATAATTGATCGAAAAATTCATTGTTGAGATATATTCAAACAGTATCCCAAGAATAAATACAAGCATCTCACAAATATACGTTCATGTGGGATCTCGAGAAGGTAGTCAGCAAGTGAAACTAAGTTTGGTGACGAGGGATAATTGAGGATTACAGTCAAGAGGATATCTCATTTCGTTCGTCAAGAGAGTTGAAAGCCTTCACTTTCAGTAGGTACAGTAGTGTAGGAAAAGGAATGGGTCCCCATTCCTCTTTCTATACTCCTGGATAAGAGTGGGAAGCAAAGAGTGAGAACAAAGAAGAGGGATGAGACGACGGCACAAGAGAGAATTGGAAGAAAATCTCACAATGGTTGCCAGTGTTTTCCCAGTTGAAGAGGATTGGATATTATTGTCTTCGAATTAGAAAATTATAATACCGTAAGAGACACCTTCACTCAATTCTTCGGAAAAATTAGTACGATTCGGTATTGGGTGCAGATTTATCTTTGAATAACTTCTTTTTTAGCTATCAGTTCCAAAGTTTCGTCAACAGTAAAAAATTCGATGATTTTTTCCAGCTTTAATTACACATTAAGGATGTATTCTAATTTTTTGGGTAAAAAAGAGACCTATCTTTCGGAATTTTTTTTGAGAATGCTATGGAAGAGATGAATATGAAAATGAATAGGTATGATTAATAAAGTCTTGAAATACAACATAAAAATTTTTTTCATCGATTTTTTCCAACTTCTGTATACAAAATCCATTGCTCAACCTAACGCTGTAATTTTGGGGCCGCTCGGCTCCCACACGATATCTCGACAACGGCTTATCTGATACAAAAAAATCGAAATGCTTTAGATTCGGTATGATAGTGGCTACAGATTAAACCTCCAAAATATTAATTTTCAACTGATTTCGTTAATTTTATCTCAAAAAAAGAAAAATAACTGAAAAAAGTGTGCATTTTTCACCGTTTTTTGTAAAACAAAAATAGTAAAAATCCTAATTTTAACTTGATGGAGGTTCATCTTGTGATTTCTTATGTGTAGAATATGTGGTGTAAATTTCAGAAGGATCGGCCCACTGGTTCTGGAGAAATCGTGGGGGAGGTCTGAAAAAACGTTGTTTAGAGAAAAACGCGTTTTACGTTGTTTTAAACAAGAATTTTTTTTGATAAACAAGAAATCATAAAAAAAATCTTACCAAAATTTACTCTGTGATACCTGCACAATGTTCTGAGATGTATATACATTCGGAAAATGTGTTTAAAAAAATGTGAAGAAAAAAAAATTTCAATCTAGAATACATCCTTAATGGGATTGTTCATTTCGAATTATAATTTTTGTATCAATCATTTCCAAAAACGATTTACTAAATTCATGGAGTGCAATTCGCATTTTTTTTCTTCCTCTGAACTTTCTCCAATAATTATTATCCAGCCAAGATTTCATTACGATTCACAAGAGAAACTCTTGAGGCCTTCAACTGCCCCATATAGTACGGATCAACTAGATTAATCTTCCATCCGCTATTGACCCTCCTAGCACATAACTTCCGAGGATCATGAAACAAGCATCCCCTCATGCCTCTTAGGGACGTCGATCATTCAACATCTCCTTACGCACACAAGACTTTCCCGTTCTTCATACTTGGTTACATTCCCATATTGTTTAACTCATCCAATCATCCCCCATGACAAGCAGGAGCCACACTACTTGTGCGTAATTTGAACATCGTACATTTAGCATTCTGCCAATGCAACTCCCGAATGGATCTTTTAATTGTGAATCTACCATCATTGATCTGTGCCTGGAGTGGGGAAACCAAAATATGCCTCGAAGGGTTAAGCTCATCCCAAATATAATCAATTGAATAGTTTTGGAGATATAGCCTGCTTTTTCGGATGTTTCTATGCTAATATTTAAGAAACTACTGGACCGATTTCGCTCAGTTCCAATACCAAACTTTGTGCTCATCAGATGTATACCCTCACAAAATTTAAGGTCTCTAGCTCAATTATTTATCAAGTTATAGAGGAATCAAGATTTTAACAAAAAATTTCTCAAAAGTTTTATAGTGGATAAACTAAAAATCTGAGCTCTCACCATGCTCGGGGTCAAAGATGCAGCTGATAAGTGCGCATCTCTTCGCTGAGAGTGGATGCTGTGATTTCATTTTTCATCGAGAAAAGTCGAAGAAACGATACTTCGACATTTTCATTTTTCTCGAGAACTATCCGGCCGATTCAGCTGAAATTTTCGTGGGAGCTTGGGGGACGCATCGCAAACATATGGTAAGATTTTCAGGTCACTAGCTAGCCCTGTTTCAGAGTAAAGCGGAAAATGTGTCATCACACACACACACACACACACACACACACACACACACACACACACACACACACACCTCCCTACACACAGACATTTCTTTTAAAACGGCGGTTCTTGGCGTTTTGGGTCATTTGCAGTCATAAGCAAAAACCTCAACAAATGGACTAAATGATATATTACTAATAAATATTGTTCGGAATACAAATCAAATCGAATCTTGTAATATTGCTAAATAATGCATCACTGTTGATTGGCTGAATTTATCTTATATAATCCTTTCTGTAGTCCCCAGATGGGAATTAACAAGTGGCTCAGGCTTAGGCCAAGCCTGCCCCAAGTCTAGTCAAGCCTGTTCGGGGCTTGATAACCAGACCTGGTCTAACCTTGGGGAATTCTTGGGATGGAACTTCGGGCTAAGCTTGAATACTAAGCCGGGGCCAAGTATTGGTATTCAGCTTCGGTCCAAAGTACATTCGACTGAAATGCCAAGCTCAAGCCGATATCAATTTAATGTTGATAAAAAATGTTTAAAAAACCTTTGAACATCAATGTTTGTTAAATTATCAGCCTTTCAGTAAACAAGTTACTTAGAATAACATTGACAAAAAATGATTATGGAAAAAAATGCTCCAGCTCGGAGACGAACCTGCTACGATTGATTCTAAAATATTTTAATAAAAAAGCTTCTTATCGGTGTTAATTATTCTCGATCCGGATGGTATGAATATATTTATCCAGATGCCGTCGTCCTGGACGTTATTCCTCTGATGATTTCTGTGGTCTATTGGAATCTCTATGAAAGGAATCTCTTGAAATTTGACTCTCAGCTTCACCATTTCGGAAATATTCATCATACAATCTGCATGAATCTTTTCAAATGATCTGTTTAGCTCTGTTTCCTTTCTGCTTACAGGCTGAACCATAAAAAATGCAATTTTCTGCAATCAAAATAATATCTTCATCTGCAATCTCTCTCTTGAAGGGAATCGTCGTATCTCTAGAAATTTTATTAACAATGATTCAGTTATTTTCAAGTTCCTGCTGGAAATGCCTTGCATTAATTCTTGAAACTCATTCTAAAATTTATTTCCACGAGATAATCGAGAAAAGAATCTAAAAGAATGAAAATAAAATAAGTGAATTGTATTTAGAAAGAAATGGAAAATGACAAACTCTAGAGGAGATCATGGATTCGCAAAATTAATCATTTTATACGCGTGTGTACTTAACTCTATTATCTCCTAACATCCTATCTGTTTTTCCAAGGACATAAAATACTGGGAACATAGAACCAGACACTCCATATCCTTGAAGAGGCCCTCGGTTTCTCTTCTCCTTTCTCCCCTTATTGCTGAAATTCTTCAGCATATGTGTTGACAGTATACACCCATGTAAAGGATGGCGGAAAAGAATGACTGTTCTTGAAACTCACTGGTGCATATTTCAAGCAACGAGTACATCCAGCCATTGATAAAGGAGAAAAAAAGCATATTTTCTGGAGAATGCGAGTAGAAAAAAAGAGAATATTCCTCTCGAGAGGAAAGCATTGCATGAGTGATTTATGAGATGATGCGAGAAACTTTTCTGCACAAAAAAAAGGGGGAAAAATCACTATTACGATGATGAGGTGAGTAGAATGCTTCCTTCACTCATCATAATGCAAAAATGTTTCGAGTAAATGCTCATTGAATGCTACTACTATTCTATGCAGCTATGGTATATTCTATACAGATATTACGAGATACTCCATTCGTTTGCTATTGGGATATACGGAAAAAATTGACGACTGAAATGGAAAGAAGGCCGAGGAAACAAATTCCAGTTTAGTCCTGGCAGTATTCTTCCCTTCTTTCCTCCTTAGCTGCTTTACTAGGGATGACAGGGATATCATCGTTTTCTGATATAAGTTCACTCACCGTCAGAAGTACTGCTGAAGAAAAGATCCAAGCCATTGAATGATCATGTATATTCTCTCGGATGTCGCCGTGAAAAATGCAAAAAAAAATGAATTTGAATCAATAATGAGGGCGACGAGACAATTTCACTTCGGTGCGAGTTTTTGTGGAACAGCTCAAGAGTTTAAAGGAGATGGAACGAAGTGAACTACTATTTTTTCATCGCTCTTATCCTTCTCTGCCAATAAAGTAATCGCAAAACTTTTCATATTTTCACTCATTTTGAGATGGGCAAAATTGGAATGAGATGAAAACCAAATTAATATAGAGATATTGAATTTCAGCCGGAGTTTGAATGTTCTATACACTGAAAATCTTTCAATATTCGAAGCCGGAAAAGTAGAATAATGCGAAATATGGTAATTATGCACATAAAGGGCCTATTTTATGAAATTTGATAATTATTAGAATCGAATACTGAAAAAAAAGGGAGTGCACAAGCGAGGTTTGAACTCATATCCTCCAAATTACCAGCCTGATGCTTTAGCAATTGAGCTACTGCGAGTTCCACTATTTACCCTCAAATTTTCGATTCCGATATACTACCTAGTTTCTCCACCTCCCTATCTGAGGCAATTTTAGATTAATTTTATCTTGATAGGCCACTAATCTCCATATTCACCGCAGAGCACGTACTTGCTACATATTCTGCATTGGACATTTCCTGAGTTTTACGATGGAATCATTGAGAAAATTCTGTTTCTATTTTTTCTGGAATACTTATTTTTGTGATATGGGTTACAGGCCCACTGAAGGCTCACTCTAATAAACAATGTCGTGAAAACCGTGCGGCCTCGTCATTGTAGTTTGCAAGACCTGATTAACTATTAGAATAACAATTTCCAGCAATTTGGTTTGGCTGCCTGCCTTTTTTAATCCGGAAGAAATTCTCAGTTAAAAATTTCTCAGCAAAAATTTCTCAAACAAAAAAAAATCCAACACAAAATTTTCTCATGACCATAATTTCTCATATTCAAAATTTCTCAGTTAAAAAAGAATCAACGCAACATCCTTATAGAAAATCCATTTGAAGTCAATAAAAAAATACATTTAATATGAAATATCATGCGCAACACCACGCAAATAATCATCTCATGACCATAATTTCTCATATTCAAAATTTCTCAGTTAAAAAAGAATTAACATAACATCCTTATGGAAAATCCGTTTGAAATCAGTAAAAAAAAACATTCAATAGGAAATATTATGCGCAACACCACGCAAATAATCATCGAGCGGAACATCGTCATATTTCTTCACAACGTTTACAAGACGACGTTCATTACGACGATACACAGCCTTGGTCACCTTTGAAGCGTCACCGCGGATCAACTGCTCTAACTTCAAATCAACAAGAGCCTGTTCATCACGTAGGAAGTCGATAAACTTCCACACATTCAAATGTGCAGCCTGGGCACGATTACGAAGACCACTATGCCAGCCTTCAACAGGATTTTTGGTACGATGATCACCTGCCAACGTCATAGAGTAATGATTCCAAAGTTGAGGTTTGAATGTTGAACCTGTGCGACCTCTACGATTCAATCCACCAACCCATGTACTCTCAAAATAATCAAGCAGCTGCTGCAGCTCATCAGCATGTTCAGTGAAAAACCGTGTTTTAATAAGGAATTCATAGGCAGTCACTACATCATCAACTGGAACAAAGGCCAATGCATATAACATTTTCAATTGAAGTGCATAATCCCCATCTTCTGCGTATTCAGCTTGCAGACCGCATCCTTGAACTTTACGCCATATACTCTGACCAAAATGGAAATAACAGCCACGCATTACAACACCATTGAAGACTTTTCCAGCAGCGTTAATGAAAGCTGCTTCAAAATCGGACATGATAAAGTTAGGTTTTAATCGAGGCTCAATCTCTAGCAACTGGCTCAACGTGCCACGATATAATTTTTTAGATTTACCAAATAATAGGATAAAAACGAGTGGCAGTATTTCACCATTAACAACACCATGTATGCTGTACAGCTGATAAAATATAGTGGGAACAATATAGAACGTTCCATCACTATACCATGTGTCCGATGCTGCCAAATAATTTAAATTTTTCTTAGTAGTAAATATAACGAATCGTCCTTGAAAATTATTAGGTAATTCGATTGAATCGCAAATCATAAAATCACTCCCACTCCAGGCTTTACGATATTCATCAGGTATAGCAAACTCATCGAGATTCACAGGATTATCTGGTATTACTTTATTTGCTGCTCGGATCCTTGACACTGTACGGCTTAAGTTTGCACGACTACCCAAAACACCAGCAGTTGACGTAGACGCTGTACTCACAGCAGCAGCAACAATATTACCAGTAGGCTCCTTTGATGACGTAGCCTTGGCTCGTATTTTAGCCCGAATTTTAGCAGCTTCAATTTTAGCAGGCTCTGGAGCATGCTGATGATCGAACTCTTCAACTATTTGACTTACAACGATTTACAAAAATCAACAAAACGAATAAGGAGCGATGAAAAAAACAAACCACTTCTCGATTTTGAAGAAGTATAACAGCGACCACTGCATTTCCCAGTAGTATAATAGACGCAACGCCATATCACTTTATCCACACCATCGCGATGAAAATTGTACATGAATCCCTTTTCATATAAAGTCTTTTTTCCTTTTTGATTGATAATAAAATGCAGCGGCATATTAAAAACTAGTGATTTCCAATATATTATACGATTAAACAACGAAATAAATAGCGTTAGAACACATCAGAACACCAAGTACTGGACAAAACAAGTAGAGAAAAACAGAGAATCCAAGGATAAATAACGAAAATAAATGGAAAGACAGTAGAAGGTTGCAAATCTAGTAGAGGGGATATAAGACATCAGTGAAGAAAACGAAGGGGAACAGCAAGGAGGAGGGCCAACTACAGTGAAGAAATAAAAAAAAAATTTCATGAAAATTTTTCGTCAAAGAAAATATAATGGAATAATTGATAGGCTGGTTCATTTCCATGTTTACAATGTTAATTTACGATCCATGGGATATTGGAAGGTTATAAAGAACAATACTAAATGATTGTCAATTCGCGACGTTTCGCTTAATATTTAAGCTTCCTCAGGCTCTGGAAGACAAAAAATTACAAAAAATTCGTTACTATACAAGATAACACAAACCATTAACGACAAACTCTCTTATCTCTCATGTATAACCTCAAATATTTTAACTTTTTTCAGCAATTACTTTCAAATTAAATTTATTCCCTGTAGAGGATATCAGTAAATTACCTTGACATTTCCAGTATTTTAGTCGAACTAATCCTAAACAGTTTCATATTGAGTACCAATAACATTGCACATTAATCAAAATACATATACAACAAATTACACTTTGTTATCACGATTTCCCGCGATCTCTTATGTTCAGATGTTATGTCATAGAGTGGGGCATCATGACATAGAGTGAGGCGATATGAGTGGCAAGTCGCACTAATTTCACCCGCAACAGAGAGAGATAAGAGAGTTTGTCGTTAATGGTTTGTGTTATCTTGTATAGTAACGAATTTTTTGTAATTTTTTGTAATTTTTTGTCTTCCAGAGCCTGAGGAAGCTTAAATATTAAGCGACACGTCGCGAATTGACAATCATCTAGTATTGTTCTTTATAACCTTCCAATATCCCATGAATCGTAAATTAATAATGGAATGATTTCTCGCCCGAGTAAATATTATCGAATAAATATTAGCATTGAGGAATTATGTCAGGGAGAAATTATACCTGAATAAATCATTGCTGAGAAATTTCAACGCGAGAAATTTTTGGATGAGAAAAAAGAGATCGTCACCATTTGGTTTTATTTAATTTTATATCGATTCAGTTTCAAAATTCCTACCTATTACAATTTATTTCACTTTCTCCGGCTGATCAAAAAACATCGGTTGAGCTTTTTGTAATTGAGGACCCCGGAAGTTTTTTTTGATAAAATTTGATCCAATCATATCTAATTTCCCCTTATTAGATGGAACCAGATTTAATTAGATCTGCAATCATATCTCGATGGATATGACGTCATATCTACGGAGATATAGGGAGATATGCTAGTAGATCTGACTCGATCTGATAAGATCTGAGACCCCCCCCCCTTCCCTCACAACAAATGGATTAAGTAATACAAATGAGAATGACAGGTTTTTATGAAATTCAACATTTTTCACTATTTTTTCACTCCTGTAATCAAGGTATCAGCTAGGCCAGTGATACTCTCAGTTATACCAGTGTCTGGGCCCTGCTGATTAGAAATGATTATATCAAAGTTCTTTTCCCCAGTGGATTAAATGAACCTGCAATGAATTTCATCGATGAAATTTTGTCGCATAGAGAAGGATTTCAATTCATTCCGAGTTTACCACCTCATGACAATCATCCATCGATAGAATCATTGTGTAGAAGAGATCAAAATATCTGGCTTCTGTCAAATAATTTCCCATTGTTTATTTGAGAATTGAGAAACGAGAAAGTCATACACATCAGTTATTGATTTTCAATGGATACCCTCATTGATGTAATTAAAAATGTCCACAAATTTCGATGTCATTCATATTGATGATATTACTGTTTGAATTATTTGAAAATGATACGTATCATTCCACAAAACCGTCGATAATTGATTTTGTCTCTGATAATTTAATATTTTGTCTCCCATTCTGGTTATCAGAGTACTTCAGTCCAGGGATTCATAACTATTGCTTTTTCTGGTGATTGAATCATCATCGTTCTCCTCTCCATGGTCGTCCTTCTGCCCTTCATGCGCTGTTAGGTTTCAACAATCTCTAATAACAGAGATTTGTGGATTATCTTGATTGAAAAATGAGCTGGTCAATAATCTCAGATACTTATGGTTTTTCAAACGCTCTTAACTCTCGTCATATTATCACACTGGAAATGGTTTGAATGGCGAAATTGTGACATGAAATTGCAGCAGAGCCTAAGTGAGGGCCATTGAAAACACACAACATCAATTGGAGCAGCAAGGTCAAGATAGAAGCAAAAACTAAGCCAATAACTTTTCTCATAAATCAGCGAAACCCTGGTTTATCTATGAGAATCTCCTATGTGAAACAAGAATTTTATGGGTTAATAGACCGTGACAGTCTGGAGCTGTACTGGATATCAGTACAATTCCAGTACTGATCTCATACTGGTATGATTTCATTACTCTAGTACTGAGTCCCTGCATTATCCCAGTATTTTCAGTCGGTATTGTGTCTGCATAAGCTGAGAACTGGATCGGTCTGATTTAATTCATTAGTAACGATTTTTAGCTGGCTATTCATTTGTTATTCATTATTATTATTATTATTATTATTTATTCATTCATTATCATTAAACAATTATGATTGCTCTTCGGTACCAGTATGGGAAACACCTATATGGTTTAATTAAAAAATCAAGAATAGAATGCGAGCGTTGTTCCGTGATCGTGAACTCAACCCGAGTCGAAAAATAAAGTGTTCTGAGTTGTACGTATAATGCTGTTGTCTTCAAATTCCTTTGTTCTCGCATTTTTTCATCGATTTCATAAGACAGTCTGTAACTTCAAAGCTGTCACTACTTTTCGGTGAATAGAAAAAATGTGCACACGCTGTTCTCCGTCTTCACAAGGATTGGGACTATTGAGACAGGTATAAGGGTCAAGGGGTAATAACTATAGAAATATTTTATTGCTGCATTACAATTTTTCCGGGTACGTCAAAAGTGGTTTTCGCGTCGTTACGAGATGTTCCCAGTTCGGAACTTAGAAAACTTTTCAATTTGTGGGACTTAGAAGAAAATCTTCACAAAATTCAACACGAATTTTCGGGTTTTTCCCTTTTTTATTGAGGTGGCAAAAGGAGGGATTGTAGGGTGAAAGGTTAGGAACTTTTAACTGTGCTGTCTAGATGCAAAGGGCAGAAGACATACTAAGCAAATCAGTCTTTCGTTACTCTTTGAACGGTGCGCTTCGTAGTCAATAATTTATCAATATCGTCAAAAGACAAATTCCGTAATGTCCGCAATCGTGTCTTGGTGAGAAGAAAAGAAGACTAGTATCATTCTATCGGGTGTTGTCGTATGTGAAGTGATGCAGATTGTCTAAAAATTGTGTAACTTATTAGATATATGTGAAAATTATCAAGCAATTTTGTATACTGAAAATTTTCAATTATAATATTTTTGCGATGAACTTTTCAGAATCGGATAATTGCATAAGGTACATTAGACATAATTGTATAGAGCATATCAAATATTATTGTACATGGGTTGTATTACTTATGAGATCGATGAGAAAAATGAGAAAAATATTACTCTCTAAAATATGTAGAATATTCTTTGATAACAAATAAATGAAGATCCTCTATTTCAATTGCGTTTTTTATCGTATCTTATAGATTCTCTAAAAGGGAAAAACCCCATCCCTAACCGTACCACCTCTCCTTTCGACCACCCGCTGTAGGCCCTACCATAAACCCATTAGAAAAGGATGGATGTATTGGTCTGCGGTCATGAAAAAGGACAGTTTCTGGTGTAAAAGTTGTCGTACGCCAATTAAGAATCGTAAAATTGAGGGCATTTTGAGTCTTCACTCAATGTCATATTCCACTAAGTACAACTCTATCACAGATCGAAGACAGCTTAAGGCGGGGGGTAAGGGTTTACGCGTGGAGAAAAAAACACTTTTTATACGATTTTTTTTTAGACGTATAGATTAAGCAGATTTATTGAAACCTTTTGAACATTATTAAGCATGGATTGAACAACATTGAGTAATTTTTTTATGCAAAAATATTCACTAACAACGGAGCTTTTCCAAGAATGTTTCTTTGAAATAGACGATCGGCGGTGATCACTGTATCTCAGCTGGAAATTATCAGAAATAAAAATCCATTGAAATTTAGTCAAAGTATCATTAAATCCTCTCCCCAACGTTCTCTGATTATTTTTTTTTTTTACATTAAAGGGGTTTTCTACCAAAATTGTGCCACAAAATGGCGGAATTTTTCGTAAAAAATAGCAGTTTTTACTTTAAATGACCACCAAAAATTGAAAAATGAAAAAAAAAATAATCAGAGAACGTTGGGGGGAGGATTTGATGATACTTTGACTAAATTTCTATGGATTTTTATTTCTGATCATTTTTAGCTGAGATACAGTGATCACCGCAAATCGTCTATTTCAATAGACGTTCTCAGAAATGCTCCGTCACCGGCTTGTCTGTGGATATTTTCGTATAAAAAAATTACTTCATGTTGTTGAATCCACACTCAATAATGTTCAAAAGGTTTCAATAAAAATGCTCAATCCACACGTCTAAAAAAAATTCATAAAAAAAGCGTTTTTTTTTCTCGCGTAAACCCTTACCCCCCCCCCCCCCCCCCCCTTAAGGAATAGAAAATTTGATTACCCCTATTCAAAATATTTGTCAGTTTCAGAACAGTTTTAACAATTAAATGACAGTTCAGAATACTTTATTTTTCGACTCGGGAAGTGATTAGTTTCGATTGGAATTCGCTCACTCGTTGGCCTTTGTTGCCTTGGAATGAGACAACACTAGCAAATGAATCCGAAATCTAACATTAGCTTTGGGATTAACAGTACCACCTGGAAACTCCGAGACTTTAGTGATACCCGTACTGTAAAAATCTTGTCCTAACTCTGGTGCATAATACTGATTATCAATACCGGCCCACGATTGAAACATTTCTGGTAACCATTTATGAAACTACTGGGCTGAGACTGAATTGACAATCGAGCCAGTAATGGAACGACCCAGGGTCACGGTATAATAGGACACTGGTCTGTACCATATCTGGCCCAGCCATAAACGACTGGGAATGCCTACTTTGGTAGTGACGAAACAAGATATGGTGAATATCTATTTATGATATTCTATTCAAATCTCCTGATCATCTTTATCGCTCATGCTCCATCTAGAATATGGAAATGGTGATTGCTGATTCACTCGTTTTCATGTAGTGATTATGACTTCAATGATAATACTGCAGATAATCTGGAGGTACAAGAATAGTTTGGAGATAAAGGAAGAGAAATTCTGGCAAAAACTCAGGAAATAACGAATGTTACTGAGATTCTCTTCTTTATGGATTATCTCTGAGGAAAGAGGTTCAACTGCTCCATACATTCTTCAAATCTACTTGTCTGGTTATATCTACAGCTATATCCCTTCTTACAATTTCCCACTAGGGAATGCCTCAGCAGATTTCTGTATTTACGTAGATTATGAGGAGAGCTGAAGATATTATGGTAGCGATACCTCATTCTGATTCAATTAATATATTGAAGTGAAACTTCTTTTGGCAGGGTAGCAACTTTTTCCGAGCGTCACGAAGAAGTGAAGACTTTTAAGGGGAACGTGGTTGTTGAGTAGTGGGGGAAGCGGAGAACTCTTGCGTTGCTGGCGTCGGGTTCCTCTCTGAGTGGTGAGGGGAATCTCTCTCCATCGTTAGTGTGGAGGAGCTCGCGAAGGAAGGGGGGGAGAGTGAGTCAATTTCTGTCAACAGTTTTTTGGAATTATCTTGGAAACTAAGGGAGATACGGCAATTTTGCCGTGATTCTCTTTTGTAGCTGTCGAAATTCTCTACACAAAAGGATCCAGGTGAAATCCCTGTATCTCGCTGAGTTTCGGAGATATTCTCTGAAAAATATATGAATGATGAAGAGATAAAAAAGGATGCCAATTTTCGATCATCAGTAATTTGAAAATATCTCGGAAACTAAACGAGATAAAGTCATTTTTATTCTGTTTCTTTCTGATAACCTCTTGAATTCTCTACAACAAAGCTCCAAGATAAAATCGTTTCATTTCGTTTAGTTTCCTAGATATTCTCATGAAATCATTGAGATAAAAAGTTATTTTTCCCGGGAATAGGTATTTTTTGCTATTGTTGTATGATGAATATCTCTAAAATCAAGCGAGATAGCGTAATTTCACCACAATCCTTGTTTGTAGAGAATTTCACGAGCTAAACGAATGGATTGGGATGAAATTACTCTCTCTCTCACTTCGATTTGGAGATATTCTTGGAAAATTATTGAAAGAGAAATTCCATCTATAAGTCTGTTTTTTGTGGTAGGATTTTTTATCATATTCCGGATACTGAGCGAGATGATGCAATTCTTGGAAGAATCCGTTTTGTAGTTTTCGGAATTTCCTGCAAAAAAAATCTTCAAAAAAATTTAATTATCTCGCTCATTTTCACTTGTAATACCCCGAGTGCTTGAGAATTAGTGGGTGTTTCCCGAAAGTTTTGTTGCTCAGCAAAACGTGCGTGAAATTTGGGATTAACAAAATCCCGAGCACTCACCCAGGTGGAAATATGCATGACATATTCTGACAAAAAATGTTATAATGTAACAAAAAATGGCAAAATATGACAAATTATCAGGGTGATGGTAAATTCTGTCATAATGTTTCCTTTTTTGACATATTATGACAAGAAATGTCATTTTTTTTCTCACCAATAATGACCGAATATGTTAGATTCGGTCATCGATCAAAAATGTCAAAAATTGTTAGAAATTGACATTTTTTGTTGAACATGCGTCAAAAAATGTCATTTGTTCTCGAAAATTTCCGACTGTTTTCTGATATTTTATGACATATTTTGATTTGTCATAAATTGACAAATTCTGATAATCAATGACATTTTCTCATGAAATATGTGATAATTTTTCAGGCATTATTTGTCATATTTTTCATGGGCATAAAGTGTAAGAATATGACAAAATATGTCATAATAAGACATATTATAACAAATTTACATATGTCATAATTAGCCATATCCTGATCAATTCGGACAAATATTTTTGGGAAAATGTGGATGTCATAATTTGACAAAAAAAGTCATAATATAACAAAAATCACAAAATATGACAATTGAAGAGAATAATATCAAGTGTTGTCATTATATTTCATTTTTTGACATATCACAATAGAAAATATCATTTTTTTTCTGACCAATAATAACCGATATGTCAGATTTTCTCATTGACCAAAAATTACATAAATTGTGAAAATTTAACATTTTTTGTCAAACATATGTCAAACAATGACATTTGTTCGAAAAAATTTATGACCGTTCTTGACATTTTATGACATATTCTGATTTATCATCAATTGACAAATTGTGGAAATCAATGAAATTTCTTCGTGAAAAATATCATACCCTTTCGAACATAATCTGTCATAATTTTAGTAGTCATAAAATGGGGAAGTATGACATAATATGTCATAATTTGTCAGAAAATGACTGAAACTGGTAGTTCCGAAGGCACCGCTAGAGTGCGCATTGTCGAGAAACTAGTCCCTAAGCCCGCTATCGTTTTAGAAGTCATAAATTCAAACGGGCGAGCCAGTTTTCTTCGTGAATCTGACCGGGCAAAGATAATGCTCAACAAGATTACCGCATTTTTGATATTATCCGTATGGGTCGTTCCCATACGGCATAAAAGAATAGTACCCGTTTGTGTTGGCCTTTCTACTTGTGTCATGCAATGCCATGTCCAGTCCCTTATGCTTCATCAAGGTGTACGACATATTATGACATGAAGTCTTATAGTATATTTGGATAATTCAAAGAATGGCACAAATGCCGAAGGAATATGTCGAAATTTGTCCGATA
Source organism: Aleiodes leptofemur (assembly GCA_963942555.1). NCBI lineage: Eukaryota > Metazoa > Arthropoda > Insecta > Hymenoptera > Braconidae > Aleiodes > Aleiodes leptofemur. Next base: position 11,475,316 of record OZ012615.1, read on the forward strand.
ATGACAGTTTATGAGCAATTATATCAAATTCTGACATAAGTTCTCTCTAAGATCCAGTTAAAATTTGTCATATAATAATTTTGACAGAATTTGACATTTTTCTACTGAAAATAACAAATTCGGAGAACGAGTTCGGAAATATTTTGTCATTACATGTTAAAAAGTCTCATATGATGATAAAATTTGTCGTTTCCTGTTATTTTTCCTCATTTTTTTGACGTTTATGTCAGAATATGTCAAGTGGCGAGAATTGTGTGTCACACAATGAAATAAAAAAAATGACACATTCTGTTATAATTTGTTAAATTATGACAGAAATTTTTCTGGGAAGACTTGACAAAAAATGACATACTGTTCCAATAGATGGTCAAAAATGCACATATTATGACAAAAAAAGTCAAATTATAACATTTTATGATAGATTCTGTGAAAATCTGTCAAATTATGACGGATTTTTTTTCAAAATGTGTCAAATTTGATCAGAATTTGACATTTTCTGACCGAATTTGACATGCATATTTCCACCTGGGCACGCGCGAGGGATTTTGTGTCTAACTGAACGCACACATTGCTGAGCGGGTAAGTTTTAGGGAAATACCTAATTAATTTTCAAGCACGGGGGTATTCGAGGATCATTCTTTTTAATTCTAATTTTGGTGAATGGGTGTACGGGTTTGACATTTTCGTGGAATAGAGTGAGTTGGAATTTGTTAGAAAACTTTCGTTTGCTGCTTAGCGACAGCCGTGGTATTACCAAAAATTATGAAAATGATACACACCACGTGATATCAATCCCTTGCTCCTATCGGTCGAAATTGTGATTGAAAAAATGATCAGAAATATTCTTCGAAGAAAACGGTTGTCAAAAAAAAAGAGTATTAGGTTTCAAGACAAAACGATTTCATTCTCTCATCAATTTCCTTTGAATATTTCGTAATCTGGGCCTGATAGGACGATTTTGCACTCATCCTTTTTCCAGAGATACAACAAAAGATTGAAAAAAAATCGCTCTATATCGATGAATTCCCAAGATATTTACAAAATCTATAATTCGAGAAAATCTGTTTGTCTCAATACTCGATAGTTGTGAAAAACATTATAATATGTTATCAAACAAGAAACCAATATGCTACGGGCAAAGACATACTTTTCCTCTTCACAAAATCCGGGAAATGGATTCCAAATCGATCGTTCACTTTTCACAGTATTGGAAGGGACATTTTGTTTGATTTTTTCATTGATGTTTTCGAGGGATTCATCTCCAAATCTAGCCTTGTTTCCACTCATGCTGGCGAATGTCACGGTTATTCAATGATCTGTCAATGAACGACAACTGGAATTTGTTGAGAAAATTTTAATTTGTCACTTAGCAACAGCCGTGGTTTTACCAAAAATGATCGAAATAATACACACCACGTCATGTCAAATCCTTTGCTTTTATTGGTCAAAATTAGGATAGAAAAAATAATCACCATAAGTTCTTTATGTTTGTCTCGCTGTAGCAAGAATACACATCTGTTCATCGCTCAACAAAAAATTCATATGAAGAACTTAGAAAATCTATACTAGAGCATGTGTCTCCAATGGAAAAACTCAATACTATGAGCTGTTTACAGAAATCGAAATCTTTTGCTTACAGCCAATACCTTCATTCAGAACTATGCACAAACGAGCTGCAAATTTCTCCAGAAAATCTGTAGAAACAGAATTATCAATAAAATTTTCTATGTAGATTAAACGTAGGAGAACTGTTGATGGTGTATGGAAATTCCTGGATCATTTTAATTGAATATTTTGTACACGGAGAGGAAAGTTTGAGAAAAACTATGATGCTCAGCACTGTAACCGAGGTGCAAACATCTCACACCGGTCCTTTTTACGGAGAAGAATCGGAAAAGTTGACAATCGTATGCGAAAATTTAACAAGCCTTTATTAATTTTTGTTTAAAAAAACGAGAGATTTCCCGGGACGGCACCGTAAAATTCTCGATTTCTTCAATTTTGGAGAGGCATTCGAAAAAAGTGATAAATAATGCTTACTAAATGTGGGTCAGTGAAAAAATTTTACGGTGCTGTCAAAGAATTTTCCTTCTCTTTTCAATTTTTCTTTCAAATGTTCCCAATGATTTTTTGGAAATGATGGGAATTGAACACATTTACTTGTTTGTAAAGTTGGGCACAATCACATTGATAGATGAATTAGAAGAGGAAACAAATTCTATCGAAATGGTGTCAGTATTGATTTTTTTGAGATATTTGTGAAGATATGTGAATAATGTAGAGTATTAATTTACTTCGATGAATTGATACGTTTAATTAATAAAGAAGTAACATTACTGATTGGTCTGATTCAACTCCTTTCCCTTTGCACTCAAATTGCTAGAGATTGGCACAAATGTGAGATTCCGAAGATTATTAACTATTTTCTTTTTTTCTAGGAGAAATGGTGAGTGATGAGTGCATGGACTACAATTTTTTTCTAATAGTTTATGGAACCAGAAAATCATAATTTTTTGCTGGATTATAAAATATAAGAATTTTTGTTCTCTTCGTTCAACAATTTCTTGATGCAATCATAATTTCCACACAGAAGGAACGCCGAAGACATTTTCGAAGGCCTGAAATGATTGCCAATGTAACTGTCAATAATCTTTGCACCTTTAATTCACTTTCATTTAATTTTAATAATGTTCAGTATTTTCATGCAGCCCATCCATGTGATATTGAGAAAAACCACAGACGGGCGAAATATCCTGAAATTTTATGCTGAAGTGAGCCGTGGTGGCGAATCATAGATTCTGAAGAACCATTCAGTTGCCATGTAACACAGTTAATTCAAGCCTCTCATGGTGCCATATTTATTGTTAAGAACTGGTTATAATGTAACTCTTTTGATTGTGTATCAAAACTGATATTCGTAACGTTGAATAATAATGAACTATCATCACCAAATCCATTTGTTCAATCAATTTGAAATCCCCCCGCCCTTATTTATTCAAACCAATAAATTAAAAAAATTAAAATAAACGAAAAATCATAAATGAGCAATGTAAAAATTGATTCATAACCGAAAAATTTTCTGGGACTTCTAGAAAAATTGTAGTGGAGCATAATAAATTTGACGGTGCCATCCGTATTTTTTAGTATGATGTCATTTTTCGCCTCGTTTACCGGAAAAAATCGTAATTTTTCTTGGATTCTCACTGCGAAAATTCATTGATTTTCCTCTCCGTGTAAAAAAGTGATTTTGTCGCAAAAGTGAGAATTAAATCTCAAACATTGTAATTCAATGGCTCTCCATTCTCCAGTGATGAAATAATTATCTTTCAAGAAATAAAAAAAAAACGTTATATTCCATGCCCACTGAAGCACGGACGCTATTCCCCCAGCATCCATTAGAATCAGCGCGCAATTACCATTAGAATGGTATGTGTTTAGCTGAAGCAAGTTCAGTAATATTGAATGACATTTTAATGGGTTACAACCAAAGTGTGGAAGTAACAGGATTCGCTTACTGATAGAATACTACGCATGGATTAATTTCAAACTTATGAACGATTATATTATTCTTCTACGAATAATTAGATGGTGCTTGATGTGGAAGATATCCATTCATCAGTCCGATATTTTTTTCCCCTAGACTCTTGCTAATGTAAGGCTCACTCAGGAGGATAGCCAATAACCAAGTGTTTTATTGACATCATGATTTTTTTTCATCTCGCGGTCTTGTTCCCGAATGGAAGTTTTGCAATCGTAAAAATTTGCGACTTTCATTTTGTTGCTGCTTGAATGCCTAAAACAAAAACTAAAATGATCTGGAACGTTGAAGAATCATATTTAGAAAAAATATCATTGCGTGCCTGCGTTTATATGTACATCTGTGGGGATAATATTTCTCACTCAGAATGGTGAAAAATGCACTTAAAAATCTCACACTTTGAATGTACATACCTCGTAATCTGCTCAGCAGTTTTTGAAATATGATCGATTTTTAATTATGTTTTATTTCTCAACAAATTCTCAATCGATTTCATCTAGATTGAGCAATAACATTTGATATCATATCAGCCAGCTGCGTGAATTTTTTTAGATTTTTCCCGGTACTCATTTTTTGAATTATTTTGATTCTAATGATTTTCCATGAATACTGTTGTTTCCTCGATCACAACCGGAATAATAAAGACAGAAACTTCAAACTTGACTCATATCATAGTTTTCCGAATTTACAGTCGGTCTTTTAACTCGATAATATTGACGGTGAACTTTATGAGATATGAGTGATTTTTCAATTATTCATTTTTTCTATATCTAGATACGCGATAGCGTATCGGCCAAGTACATGTTAAAGGGCCGAGTGCTGAGCGTATATATTCTCGACAGAACGTCCCCCTCCTCTACTCTTTTTTCTTGATTATTTAATTGCTCAAGAACGAGACAAGCTACGCAAAAAGTAGCCTTATTTACATGACCTAATTCGACATCGAGCATTCGAATGGTGATTTTTTATTTTTGTTTTAAAATCAATGTTCAATTATAAACGTCCCATAGCAACGGCCGCGGAACATTTTTCGCCAATTACATTATCTCGAAGCTACATTTCTCTTAGAAGGTTGGCACTACTGTCTTTCTCGTTGACAGTCATTCTATCGATAAAACCGGAGTACAATCCGAAAGTCAGTAAAGAAAATTACCATTCGCTGGTAAGTAATTATCGACTTTCAGGAATTTATGGGTTGAAGTCAGACTAGCCGGAGGGAAAAAGTCAGAACAGGAAACTGCTCGAAAAAATAATGTCCTAATGCTAACTTGGACGAAAATGATGTACAGGAGAATTTTTAAATGCAGTAAAATTAACCCTCTAACGCCGCATTCGGACAAACTCACACCCGCGGCGCTAGAGTGGGGATAGCCAACCGCGTGCGCTCTCAGTCCCCACTACCTCAGTTTACGAGACTCAGGCTCGGTCATTATCGTGATACATACGTCTGATGGGTTCCCTCAGGGCCCCTTCCTTTGTTATTTCAATAGTCTTGAATTATTTTTTTTTTTTCAAATTATTTCTGTCGATGTAGAATGAAGAAATACAAAAAATGGAACGTAAAAGCTCTAAATTTTCGACTAACCATAACGTGCCCGATAAAATTCCAGAACAAACAGTAACCTCATAGTGGGTACGGTATTGCTCGCTAGAGCTCACGGATACACACTAACGCAGATATGTGCCGCCTGCCTAGCAAGCCGCAGAGTGGGGGAAACGCCCATAAGCGTTAAAGAGTAAAAACGCCGAAACTTTTTTATGTAGAAATATTTATTCGAAGAATCCGTAACTTCTGGAAAAAAAATTAATGACAATAAAAAAGATGGAAAATGATATGTTTTCATGAAAAAAAATGTCCTCACATGCACTGATCCGTAAAGGAACTAGTGCGATAAATAATCTCCAGGATTATTAATTGCACGGATAAATAATTGAGAAAATATTTATTGGTGGAATTATTAATAGTCCGATGACATCATCATGGCGAATGGAAAATTAGGAGAACTTAAAAATAATGAGAGACATGAAGAATCGCATTGAACTATGGACGGCAAAATGATTTTCAAAATTGTTTAATGGAGGAATTAAATTTAAGACGAATGAATGATTAGTAGGCCTATAAATTTTGGGGTAATCATAATTCCAAAAATAAATTTTGGACCGATTTTATTTCAATGAGAATTGGAAATTCCCCGAAATAGTATATTATATGCCTAGGGCAGTAATGTAAGGAATGTCTCAGAGCACATGTAATTGTTGGCCGAGGTGAAGCCGAGGTTAACAAACATGTGCTCTGAGGCTTTCTTACTTACTGCCCAAGGTGTGTATACTATTTTTCTGCACACTGGGACGGAAGTGAGCTCACGCCCGAGCGCAGCGAGGGCTGAAAGTCTCACTTCCGTCCCAGTGTACAGAAAATTTTATCTGACCCATTCATAGAAATAAGAAAAGAAAATCGAATGCATTCTAATTCGGAATTCCCATAAATGATTTTTTTCGGGGAAATTCCCATTCTCCAGAAAATCCAATCGGTCTGAAATTGATTTTCGAAATTATAATTGCTTCGAAATTCATAGGTCTACTGATTATTCATTCACCCCAAATTTAATTCTTTTTTTCATTTATTTAAATTTCATTCCTACATTGAACAATTTCGACAATTATTATTTCTTCCATAGCTCAATGCGCTTTTTCATTTTCCTCATTATTTCTAGTTTCTCCTAATTCTCCATTCGCAATGATAATGTCGTCAGACTATTAATAATTCCGCGGATAAATATTCCGTCAAACATTCATTCATGCAATTAGTGATTCTAGCAATTATTTATCACACTATTTCCTTTTCGGAATGGCTGTATGTGGGGAAAAGTTTTTTTATAAAGACATATCATTCTCTATCTTTTTTATTGTCAATAATTCTTTTTTCCAACAGCTACGGATTCTGCGAATAAATATTTCTAAATAAAGGAGTTTCGGCATCTCAATTTCACACACTTAAGAGAATTCGGTCATTTATCCATGCGGAGGGGAAATTTTCGACCAAAAAAAAATAAGTTTCTGAAAGCTTCAGTTCAAAATTCAAATTTTGAAAGGTCGCTCATAATTTTTTAAAGTTTATTAGTGCATTACTTTAGATTTTTTCAAGCGACCTTCTAATATTCAAATTGAAATTCTATACATTTTTTTTTCTTCATTTAGTACAATAATCAATAGAAATACACCACGAGATGAACTATAAATCAAGCGCAATATAGAAAACATCATTTTGTTTTATTTGAAAATTTTACAAGTAAAACGTATCATTCTACACTCAGCAAAACAATTGAAGGGTCCGAATTTTTTTCCCATTTTTTCAGTGATTTTCAAAGGACTGTAACTTCGCAAAAAGTGAACGAATCGAGATGAAAAAAAATTAAGCTTGGAATGTGTACTTTTGAAATCTTGGGATGGAAATCTTTTCGAACATTATTTATGGCGCGAAAAAAGCAATCAAGACAAAGGAATTTTTTTTGTTTTCTTTTTTTCAATTTTCAAAATGTTCCACGGGCTCCAAAATTTTTTAGCCTTTAGCCTGATTCTTTAGCTTCAATTCAATTCTTCTTTCTTTCTGTACGACCATTTGTCACTGAGATATCGGTAGTTGAATGAAAAAATACCTTTTGTCTTTGATCATCGATATCTCATGAACTATTGGTCGCACAGCGAACGGAAGGTGGGTTTCGTAAACTTGAATCAACGCTCTATGCGTATCTTTTGATATTTTCTGGAAAAAAAAGTTCTTCTCATTCTTAAAATTGGTGTGAAGAAGTGGCGAAGAAAGGATTTTTTTGGTGTTTTTGAAGAGCGACATGAATTTTGCGAAGATTGCGAAAAGTACTAATGCTTTAAGGTGCTTTTTGAGTTTAGGATATGCCCAGACACCTTGCAAAATCTCAAGTCAATCGTTCGAACCGTTTCTTTTATTCAAACGCTCAAAGTTCCAGCAATAGTTTAAAGAGCACACTTTTGCACCTTAAACATGAATTAACGATGAATAAGTTGATAATTTTTCTTTTTTATCATTTTTCTCGCCGTTCCGCATTGAATGATGAACATTTCATAAACAATCATCAAACCTAAGAAAAAAATGATTTTTCTTTCTCAAATTCAAGGAAAATTAAAATTTTTATTTTATTTGAAAAAAAGTTGAAATGTTCTAAAAAATTTATAGAGAAATTCGCTTGGGGGTATCAATTCAAATTGATGTAATGAAATTCCAATTCGACGAATTATGGCGCACAAAGTGGAAAATTACTCCAAAACTGAACAGGTGACTCTATAAACTTTTTAGAACATTTCAACTTTTTTTTTGAATGAAAAAAAAAAATTTAATTTCACTTAAATTTGGGAAAAAAATTAAAAAATCATTTTTTTCTTAACTTTGATGATTGTTTATGAAATGTTCATCATTTAATGCGAAACGGCGAGAAAAATGATAAACAAGCAGGAGCCTCACTATTTGTGCGTAATTTGAACATCGAACATTTAATATTCTGCCAATGCGATTGGCAGAAAGCTTCCGAATGAATTTTTCAATTGTTGAATCTTCCATTACTGATCTGTGCGTGGAGTGCGAAAATTAAAATAGGCCTCAGAGGGTTAAGTTCGCCCCAAATATAATCAATTGAATAGTTTTGAAGATATAGATAGATAATAATTTATTGCTTGAAAAGATACAAGAAAATAACATCTTTGTTGCAATAGGGGATTACATCGTGGTATTAGTAGTACATTCTGATTCATTCAGAGAGTTTTCCATCATTCTCTCTCTTAACATACAACTATTCAATGTGTAGTAATATATTGCCTTAATAATTTTTGTGTCATTTACTCTGCTCAACAGATGGCTTAGCGAATAGACTTCAATTTGTATTTTACATTTCTTAAAACTGTCGTATAATTTTATTCTCTCAGTCTTATGAGCCTCACAAGAGATTACAAAATGTTCAATCGTGTCAGGCTGATTGTTTGTACAAGTAGGGCAGACTCCGTCAGGATTAAATTTGTAAGCATTACCGTTTAAGTATAATGAGGAGTAGTATCTATTGGCGAGACGTAATTGTGAAACAATTCTTTTTATTGTGATTCCGACGTTAAAACTTAAGTACGAACGTGAGTTTAATATCGCTCTATCCTCAATTTGTAGGTAACAGGCGTTTTGAACTTGACTTGTCAATTCATTTCTGCTTTTCCTTACTAATTTTGTTAGTACTCCATTTATCGCTTCTTTCCAATTATTAACATCTGCAGTCTTTACTAGAGGCAACAGTTCTGGGTCTATCGACTCTATGAATTTACAAACTTGTGCTACCCAGTTGTATTGCTGTTCCTCAGTGCCATTGTTATATAATTTTAATTGATTCATGAAACAAATACGCGGAAGTCGTGACTTTTCCATCTGTAATACCTTAAGTACCCAGTTAAATGTGAGTTCCCACCCCTTGACGGATAGTGGGAGTCTGTCAATTTCGGCCACAACAACTCCATTAGCCGTAGAACGGGGCATACAGAGTATGCTCTTGTAAAATGACGTTTGGATACATTCAATGTTATCTGCGTACTTTGGAATCCATAGCGGACATGCATATAAGAGAACTGAGCGAATCATTGCATCGAAAAGTTTATTAATGCTCTCCATCGAGTTAATTTTGGCTTTGAAAATAAGTGATTGTACCCCAGCCGCTGCATAACGCGCTTTACCCATGGCCTCCATCATAGCGATTCTCCCCATACCAGACGAACTGAAGGTTACCCCCAAATAAGTGAATTTTTTAACGATTTCTAACTCCTCACCATTGAACTGGAATTTGTAATCCTTCGGGACTCTACCTCCCCTTGCACAATATAAAATTTTCGTTTTTTGCTGGTTAACTGTGAGACGGTTTTGTTCACAATATTCTTTGAGTATTTTCAGTTTAGTCTTTTGATCAGCCTTATTTCTGGCAGTGATAGCGAGATCATCCGCGTATTTAAGTAGAAGAACATCAGTTTTACAATCTAAAGCAATACCGTACGAGCCCTTATCTCTAAAAAGTTCTTCCATGTCTGCAATATATAAAATAAAGAGCAGGGGGCTCAGAATTTCGCCCTGGAGAACGCCCTGCGTTACCTCAGTCTCCTCTGTAAGACCTTGCGACGTTTTGACACTAATCTTTGCATTATCATACAAATTAGCCAAGGCTCTCAATATCTTGGCACTGACACCTAATTTGAATAGTTTTTCCCAAAGTTTGTGATGATTGATGGTATCAAACGCACGTTTGAAGTCGATGAAGGTAACGAGGGCTGACCCCTTTTTTTTTCTAAGACTTGCCTGTATAACTCCATTCAGGGTAAAAATGTTGTCAAAGCACTCTCTGCCCCTTCTGAAGCCAGCCTGTCCTTCAGGCAAAATATTACATTTCTCAGCCCATTTATATAGTCTTCCATTGATTAAACTAGTGAAAATTTTCGTTACGTGGTTTATCAAAGCTATACCTCTATAATTTTCTGGTTCACTCTTATCACCTTTTTCATAAAGCATCGTGATGATCGCTTTTGACCATTCTCCCGGTACTAGGCCACTCCGGAAGACCTTATTAAACAACGAAAGTAAAAAGAGCTTCCAGTTTTGAGGTAGAGCCTTGAAAAACTCATTTGTTAATTGGTCGTCCCCCGCTGCTTTATTATTTTTGCTCTTCCCTAGTACATAATTCAATTCTTCTATTGTAAAATCGGGATCTAAGGTAGGGTGTTCAACACCTATAAAGACTGAATCATGCGACTCTTTTGGGGGAAAGATTTCTTTATAAAAGTCTTCCCATTTGTCTTTTGTAATTTCTGATTTTGAGTGCTCGTACGGGCGGAAAGAATTTATTGTTTTCCAGAAATCAGTGGGATTTTTTACATTATTGACTTTGTTAATAATCTCTTGTGTATAGTTTTTTGCCTTTGTGGTATACACCTGTTTATATTCATTGAAAGCCACTTCAAATTCTGCTAGCGCAGCTTCTTCGAAATTCGCTTTTCGGCACTTTTTTAATTTTTTATCTGCGATTCTCTTTAGGTTTTTACATGTGGCGTCATACCAAGGGTTCTTTGGATGCCAATTTTCCTCAACATACTTTTGTTTCTTTATCATACCCGCGAGGGAGGCGGATTCAAAAATGGCCCTGCGCAAATTATTATAGATGAATTCCGATGAGTCTGTTGAAAAATCTGCCTGCACAAGCGGTGACCATCCCATCTCCCTCCCAAAAGTACCTGCCTGATCCCCACGCCATTTCAAGGTGGGTGGGGTTATAAATGATTCTTCGGTTGACTTTTCTGTTATAACTGCTTCTTTAATAGACAAGAGTAGGGGGAAGTGATCTGAGAAAGTCACCTCGTGCAGTACTTCCAAATCTAATATCTCATTTGCAGCATTAAAATTTGTCCAAACTAAGTCTATAATACTCTTACCAATTTTCTTTTTGCTATTACGATTTTTTCTGCCTTTATACGTAATCTGCGCAGGAGCATCTCCCCTCGTTCTCCCGTTTATCACAACAAAGCCATTCTCTCTCATAAATTCACAAACCAAAATACCTCTTTCATTTTTCTTTTCATCAACAGCTGATCCAAACGAACTTAGGCAAGGATTCTGAAGGGACTCCTCCGGGACACTTTCCGGAATTCCGACTCTAGCATTAAAGTCCCCCACCAGAAATATGTAGGGATTGTTGAATCTAGCCTGTATCATATCTAGTGTGACCCGGAAACGTCCCAGCAGTTCTCCCAACCTACTGTTCGGTCTAAAATATACAGAACCTATAATATAGTCTTTTCTATCTATCACAACGTGAATGAAGATCCAGCTCTCCGTAGCTTCCAGCAGAGATGATTGGATGTGTTTCTTAGTTAGAATTAGTAAGCCTCCACTTGCGTGGCCTTTTGTTTTTGATTTGATAGCGTTACTCCAGTATGCGTCATAATCGTTCCAAATTCTGTTAAGTTTAGGCGGTGTGACGCACCATGTCTCTGAGATGCAGATTGTTTCTTTATTTATTATATTTGCATTCGGACGCAGGTTTGCGTAGCCCCTGGCGTTCCAGATGGTAAATTTGAGTGGTTCATTGCCTTTGAGTTTGCCCCGTTTTTTGGAAATTGGGCATCGTTTTGTGCGTGAATTTCAGCGGAGACTGTATTTCTTGTGTTGTCACGAATTTCACCCGGTTTATCGTGAGCCCCAGACTGTCGGGCATTTGGCGGAAGCTCAATTAATTGTGATTTTACGTCATCCCACGTCCATAGCGTGTTGTTCCTTAAAATATGATTTTTGACTATCTTGACGCTTTCTCCTTTCAACCTCAATTCTCTCACAATTCGTCTCATTTGACTGGCCCGTCTAGCTTCATCCACCGTTTGATCGTTATTGATATAAATATTCGTACCCTCTAGCGCGGTCCTTTTCATTTGCATGATTTTGTCTTTATCGAGTAAATTCTGAAGTATAACTTTTATGATATTTTCCTTCTTTCCCAGGATTCCAACGCTTTCAATGTTGACCACGAACTTGAATTTTTCATTAAGAAATGAGCTGATTTGGTTTTTCAGCTCAATTTTGCTGTTTATCTCAATACCTTTAATGATAATATTTTTTCGGCGATTGTCTCGTGTGACTCTCTCTAGCTGTGTAGTCAAACTTTTTACCTGTGAAGAGAGTGATTCAATTCCTTTATTTGTACTTGAATTCTGGGATTGAATCTTATTTACAACTCTATTTTCTAGTTCACTCGTTAATTCTACCAGCATATCCTCTCTCGGTTGTTTCACTTGATTCCTCAGTTTTTTTATTTCATTATTTACCTTTGTAAGTTCAGCATGTGTGTTTTGCCTAATTGTGGATATATCTACATAAATCTTCTCTACTACTTGTCGGTTATCTTCCGCCAATTTTGAGAGTTTGGAATTAATTGATTTTTCTAGCGAGGCCATATTTGAGGCGCTTTCCTCACGCATTGCTTTAATATCAGACCAGATTTTATGTAGTATTGACTCATCGTTCCCCTCGCCCATTTCAGGTGCGTCTGGATCCACTCGTGACAATAGAGGTGTTGATGGGCTCAGTGCTGAAATTGTATAATCGGTGGCTTTTTTTTTTTTATTAATTTGGGGAGGAGACAGTTCTGTCAGGGTTTTTTCCCAGCTATCCTCAAGCTCTCTTTTTTGTCTGTCAAATAACTCTTTGATTGAGCCGAGGGAATTTGCTCTATCTCTGTGTAACCGTTCTGCGTTTGTTAGTCGGCCCCTCTTCCTCTTCCTTTCTTCCGTAGTGCCACGCGTTTGTCTCTCAAGTGACTCTGCTGCGTTATCTACTGATGGCTCAACAGAAGGTAGTATCAAGTTGTAAGTAGATATAGGTGTAGATGTAGCTGGTGTGATGAGGATTATCGGCCTCTCAGGTGAGAGATGAGAAGTCAGCTCTAGTTGGGAATCTTTCAATACAGGCGTATTCTTATGATTATTGTTCTCTTTTCCCGCTGATTTTAACATAACCTCGTACCTTTAGCACAATTTTTCACTTCAAACTTATCTATAATGGCTTCACTATTCACCGTACTTTATCACTTAAAAAATCAACCACTTCACTGTTATTAATTTTTGCTTACACTTATAAGGGATTTCAATATATTACTACTAATTTTTTGTGATTTTGCGGGACGCAAAAAGATGCACAACTGCTCAGCTTATCGGTAACCACGTGACCCCCATAGTTTTGAAGATATAGCTTGCTTTTTCTGATGTTTCTATGCTAATATCTAAGAAACCACTGGACCGATTCCGCTCAGTTTCAATACCAACCTTTGTGCTCATCAGATGTATAACCTCACAAAGTTTGAGGTCTCTAGCTCAATTATTTATCAAGTTATCGTGGAATCAAGATTTTCACGGAAAATTTCTCAAAAGTTTTATACTGGACAAACTAAAAATCTGAGCTCCCACCATCCCCGGGGTCAACGATGCAGCTCCTGGACACGCATCTCCTCGCGGAGAGTGGACGCTGTGATTCCATTTTTCATCGAGAAAAGTCGAAAAAACGATATTTCGACATTTTCATGTTTCTCAAAGACTATCCGACCGATTGAGCTGAAATTTCCGTGAGAGCTTGGGGCACGCACGGTCAACTCATGGTAAAATTTTCAGCTCGCTAGTTAGCCCCATTTCAGAGTAAAGTGGAAAATGCGTCATCACATACAGACACACACACTCATACACACAGACATTTTTTTAAAACGGCGGATCTTGACGTTTTGGGTCATTTACAGTCATATTATGATGAAATCTCAAACTTGAAAAAAATTACGATTACAAAGCTTCCATTCGGAAGCAAAAAGAAAAATTATTATCTTAATCATCGTTAAGTCATGTTTAAGGAGCAAAAGTGTGCTCCTTACATTATTGCTGGAACTTCGGGCGTTTAAATAAAAAAAACGGTTCGAAAGATTGACTTGAAATTTTGCGGGGTGTCTGGGGATATCTTAAATTCAAAAAGCACCTTGAAGCGTAAGTACTTTTCGCAATATTCGCAAAGTTCAGGTCGTTTTTCAACAACACCAAAAAAATCATTTTTTTGCCACTTTTTCAAACCAATTTTGAGAATGAAAAAAACTTTGTTTCCAGAAAACATCAAAAGATACGCATAGAGCATTGATTCAAGTTTACGAAACCCACCATCCGTTCGCTGTGCGACCAATAGTTCATGAGATATCGATGATCGAAGACAAAAAGGTGTTTTTCCATTCAACTACCGATCTCTCAGTGACAAATGGTCGTACAGAAAGAAAAAACAACTGAATTAAATGGATCATTTTGAAAATCGAAGAAAAAACGAAATAAATTCCTTCGTCTTTATTGCTTTTTTCGCGCCATAAATAATGTTCAAAAAAATTTCCATTCCAAGATTTCAAAAGTACACATTCCAAGCTTCACATTTTTTTCATCTCGATCCGTTCACTTTCCGCGAAGTTACACTCCTTTGAAAATCACTGAAAAAATTGAAAAAAAATTCTGACCCTTCAATTGTTTAGCTGAGTATAGAATGATTCGTTTTACTTGTAAAAGTATTAAATAAAACAAAATGATGTTCTCTATATTGCGCTTGATTTACAGTTCATCTCGTGGTATATTTCTATCAACTATTGTACCAAATGAAAAAAACAAAATGTATGGAATTCTAATTTGAATATTAGAAGGTCGCTCGAAAAAATCGAAAGTAATGCACTGATAAACTTTAAAAAATTATGAGCGACCTTTCAAAATTTAAATTTTGAACTGAAACTTTCAGAAACTTATTTTTTTTTGGTACATGAAATTATGCCGTAAAGAGAAAAAAAAATTAAAGAAAAAAAAAATATCGATTTTTGACGATTTTTGAAATTTGAGAAAATGGGGAGCTGCCCCTTAAAATTTTTTTTTTGAGCTGTCCTTTGGAGAGGGCTGTTAAAACATCAAAAACTAACATTTTTTCACTCGAGACTCGAAAAAAAAAAATAGTCGGTTTTTTTGCGCCACCCTCCTATACATTGTAACGCCATATTTTTGACGTCACGATGTTTTTTTGTTAGACCGGTATCGCGGTGAATAATTTATTCAAAAAGATGAAAATTAAGCCACCAAGACGGAGGGTCCGGGAAACGAGAGAATATTTGCTTGTTTGATAATGAATTAATTGATTTGATTTTCTTTCGCTTGCAATTTTCCCGCATTTGCCGGAGTTTATTCATCATTCAATGGAGCCACCGGACAGACAAGGATCATCGAGGAAACTGCAGAGCCTTATTGACGCAGTTAGCGGAAATCGATGGGTGGAGCTTACCGCTGGACTCTCGCAGCGGATTGGAGGAAATTGAAGGACATCGATTAATTGCACAATTAATTAAAGAAAAATTAATTGCAATGAAAGTTAATGTGAAAATGTTAACATACGAGATTTTCGGAATTTTAGAAGTTAGAAGTAATTAATCATTCCTTATTGACATTATTTAATTACCGAAATAAGAATAAAATTGTTACGGCCACAACCCGAAAAACACGTGAATTTGAATAACCTTTTAATGAAGAAAATAGTAGATTATACGTACTAGTCACGGTTGCGATTGTACTTGTAATAAAAATAAGGGAACGGTTTGCCGCGGTAAAACACTAAAGTGTACCGATGTCTGAAGGACAGGGGTGACTGGACAAAATAAGTTGATTCAAAAATAAATGCTATAATCTGTATATTTTCATCCAACACCAAATAATTTATTGGAGGATAAATCAAACGTCTAATATGAGTCAATACGATAGAAGAAAATTATGATCGCTTCAGCGTAAAATTGAACTTACAGTTGGAATTGAAAGAAACTAACAACGGTTTATAGTTGAAATTCAGTTGTTGAAATGCTGATGAATGTTGCTGGCGATGTAGATGACTCTTTGGTTGGACATTTGGCCTGATGCAGGATGCACGATCCCAGTAGATGTAGTTCAGAATGCTTAAACGATGGTTGTTGGTTCATCGTAGAATGAGTCGAACGTTTTCATTTAAGAATGCTTCTACTCTACTCTGAACTGAAGACTTGGACTTTTCTCCGAAAGTTTTGAACACTTTTAGTTAATTAATCAGGATTTGAGCAGAGTAACATTCTAGATAAAAGACTAGTTACTGAAGATGTCAACTCGGACAGAGCAACGTTACTGACTGCATACTTGCTATTAAAGGTCTGATGAGTAGAGTAACGTTGTAGATTAGACTTGGTACTGATGGTGAGGAGTTGTGTGTTGATCACCTTTTATAGTAAAAATGGGTCCCATCATGCACAGGTTCCTTTTTCTTTGCGTATGTACCCAAATTTTCCGTATCTCTAAAAAGACGGTCTTGTAGAGCTAGGCATCATAAAATAGTCTTAATCGTCATAAATTTCCCTATGATAAGCCCAGTGCACTAGGTGTTCTTTTCCACGCTCAGTCAATTCCGTGGTATCAAATCTCTTATTTTCGGATATCAGTTTGTTCTTCACCACCACTAACGAAACTGCGTAAATGAACACACGTGGCTCCTACTGTTCTCTTGCAAGAATTATTTCCTACCTTCTTCGTGTGTGTTTTTCCTTTTTCTACTCACTGTCAAATAAAGTAATAAAAGCGGCAATGAGGCAGAACTGAGAAGTTCTTAATGTATGCCTTCTATCATTTTTATCTCGTGATTCTTTCCTCATGAGTCTTCTGGGATCGCAACAAAATATATCGGCTATGAAAGAATGTCTCTAACGTCATTGGATAATTAATATTTGGAAGAGCCACCTGTGATCTGATTTTCGACGCACGCCGGCGTCTTCCTCACTTTCCGTTTTGGTGTCATTTGGGCAACACGTGTTTTCATCGTTGCAAAAATTGAGAAATTATAACGGAGTGATTAACGTAGTAAATTAATTGAATTTGGATGAAAAAATTGTTGAGAAAATTTACTAAAGAATTTTTGGGAAGCTGTACACGTAGAAAAATTCTGACTGCGGTGGTCATGGCGCTGGCCATGGCCACTGCCATGGCGGCCGCCACCACAAATTTGCCGCTTTCTATGAAGTTCTTTCCCATGGCAATTTTTCCATGGCGATTCTATCCAAGGCATATTTTTGCACGGCATTTCTTCCCATGATGATTCTTTTCATTTTTTCCCATGGCTTTTTTTTCATAGCTTTCTTTTCCATGGCCTTTTTTTCTATGGCGTTTATTTTCCATAGTGACTTTTTTCATAGTGATCCTTTCCATGGCGATCCTTTCCATGGCGTTTCACTCCATTGCATTTTCTCCATGGCAGAATTCCTCAATGCAAAATTTGCTATGGAGAAATTTGCTATAGCCATAAATTCATGAAAGGCATGAAAAATTTATGGAAAAGTCATGAAAAGAATCATCATGCAAAAAATTGCCATGGAAAGAATCGTCATGAAAAATCGCCATGGGAAAGAACTCCATGGAAAGCGGCAAATTTGTGATGGCGGCCACCATGGCGGTGGCCATCAGAATTTTTCTACGTGTACCGGAGCTATTGGAGAAATTAAAAGGAATTAACAGCTGGAGTTTAGTCAACAAATCTCCGGTAAGCGTGTGAATTTTCTCGGTGAAATTAACAAATTTTCAATAGCGTCATTTATATTTTAGAATAATTTTTTTATTATTTTTATTTTTTGTTCAACGATCAATTCAATTTCGTTAAAAATTTAATTCGTCGATCGTTTTATTTTTTTTAAATTTCGGTTGAAATAATCAGATTATCGTTAGTCGCAGATGACGCTCGTAAAATTTCTCGAAACCTTAAGGTGCTTCCACACAGAATATTGGGATTGATTCAAATATTTGACTTCATTTTTTTTTGACTAAGAATTCGATTTTAACGACGTTTCAAATTTGTTCGTGGTAATTTGTGATATGTCGTGTTGTTGGAATAACGTCATGGACTTTTGAGTCAATCTTGAGTATTCATGAATAATTATTTGATTTTTTTTATTGTATCGAATCTTTAATGATTTTTTTTTTTTTGTGAATATTTTTTTTTTATAACGACAATATTTATTTTTTTTAAAGAATTCTCGACATTATCGCTCAAATTATATGATCAAAATTTTAAATGATTTTATTTTTATTCTTTTATTTATTAGCTCTGTATTCCTAGTTCCAGTTTCAGGTGAATGTCGGAACCCAGCCGCCTACGCGGTCAATTGAAGTAATTGTTTCGTTACTGACTAGTCGGATATCCACCTGGGGATTTTAATTTGGTTTCGTTTAGTAATTTTGATTTTTCGTTTATTGGACGAAGTGTCGTCCTGGCGCCCCACTATTTTGTTGATTTATTTTGATTTGAATTTTGGAATTCCATTTTTTGGGCCATTGAGTTTCTCGGACTTTTCGACTTCCGTGTGTTGAAAAATACGTGACACCATATATACTTTACTAGCATCAAGGCCTTCAGTTCAATAGTGCTACTAATGTACAAGTATTTTATAATACCCATTAAAGATAGTGGCATCATTAATAAGCCTCTCTCTATAGGGTATCGATTTCACTTACAAATCATTCTCCATCAAATCGGTATTGTCTCACCTGTTCTCAACTTCACGACCGTGAAGCTGCTGAACAACCGAACTGTAGAGATATTGTGGAATGGAGCTGTTTCATGGACTATCGCCGAAATTGACATTGAATTTTTGGCAGTTCACGAATTAAATATTCATGGGTTTACACCTTGAGATGTTCCTATAAAGACACCTGGAGATGTTCCCGGAAGTGACCGCAAAGTATCCCTGAAAAAACTCATCGTTATTCTCTTGTTTCCGAATAGAAGCATTGTAAACGTCAGATTTTTCGATTTCGAGTTTCCATCTAAATATGACTCTGAATGATCCAGAACGTCGAAGAATCATATTTTCAAAATATGTCTGTATGTGTGTATGAGTGTGCGTGTGTGTGTGTGTTGAGTGAATTGCCATTCTCTGGAATGGCTATACTTAGAGCTCTAGAAATTAGACAGTATTTTTCCTCTGTGTTCAAAATGTTGTCGCAGAATTTTAGCGAAATCGGCTGGATAGTTTCCAAGAAAAATAGAATTTGCAAAAAAAACATGTTTTTGGATTCTCTCGATGGAAAATTAATTCGTGGCCCCCAGTTTCAGCTATGAGATTCATTCCATTAGAACTCACATTTTTTGTTTTGGAAATTATATTAATTTTAGTGATTTTCAGTTTAGAGCTTAGTGGCACAATAATTTGACGAATATTTGAGCGGAAACTTCAAATTTTGTCAGTTTGTATATCTTATGGATGTACAGTTTGGGCGAAATGAATCCAGTCGTTTCTGAGATATTCGCAAAGAAGATTTTTTTCGAAGACGTATTTTTCAAAAACTACTGGGCTGTTTCGCACCAGCTTGTACTAAAAAAATTCTTTATAATGAAGGCATGAACTCTCTAAATTTACGATTTATTGGTCAAGTGTTTCATCTTGTTATGAAAAAAATTAACTTTTTTAGGAAAAATCAGAAATTTCAATTTTTTCCGTCTTTCTCTGAGAACACATATAGTTTCCATTTCATCATAATAAAGTATATACTTTTTCTCATAAAATATGGCTATTTTTATCCCGATATGACGATTCGAAAAATATTTTATGTGTATGTTAACGTAAGTTGACGTAATTCATGTCAATCAAAATGGTCATCATCAAATTAGAGATTGGAAATTCCATTCGGAAGCTTTCTGCCAATTGTATTGGCAGAATATTAAGTCTAAGAAATTAAACAAGGCACGAAGAGTTAACGCCTGCTTGTTTTCGCTGAAAATAGAAAAAAAAAATTTTGTTCCGTTTACATAAGACCTTGAACAACTGTCATCATCACAACACTCGCAACTGATTTACTGAAATTCAAAAGAATGAAACGCTCAAATCCTCAAGGATACTTGTGATCGAAGATATCAAGTAAACAGACTCAGTATCAGTAGTAATAGTGTAGAATCAATCGTCCAAGTAGGTCAGCCAGTACGTCGCCATACATTTCGGTTCACTGTTTGCAAAATCATCTCTCTATCTCTCTTTCATCTCATCTTTCGCTGTTTTATTTTTATTTCATTACACTTTTCTGCGGAAGCTTCTGAGATTATACCTATTACTATTCTATTATGATTATTTTGTCAATTTCTTCATTTCGGTTTTCACCTTGGTCGATGAATTTCAACCTCACTGTATTGTTTGTTCAACACTATAAACAATAATAAACTCTACATCTATCTCTCTCTATCTCTCTTTCTCAATGTAATGCGAATTATGTCACCAGATATTCGAGCCAACACAGAATACCTGACAGATGATATTCTGCAAGATTGAACGATAGCATCAGTGGTATTGGAAAGCTCACAGGCGAACTTCGATAGAATATAGGAATGTCAGTTGCTTGGATACGGAGGGGTGTATGTGGAGGTCCGGGAATAGGAATATGGTTTTAGGCTTACACGATTTGCTGAGATATCGTTCTGGTATCTGGGTTGTAACTTGGCTATAAGTCAAATACAATAAGAAATATAGCTTCATCATACAGATAGTCTTGCAAAATGGATCAATCAGCGAAGGAATTATTGGAAAGTCTCGATTTCTTCTTATGTGACAGCATTAATATCGTGCTGGAGGATGAATGAAAAGACTTATCGAGAAACATTATGCAGATTATATTGTTCGAATATTCAAAGGAGTGAATTTCCACAAAAAAATTTCAAGAGACCTTTTTTGAAGAAGATTTTATGAACTTAATCAAGGTTTTTCGACAGATTTTCCCGGAGCTTCTGAGATAATTCGGATGAACGCCGAATAAATATTGATGAACTTGTGAACGGTGATCGATGCGTTATTGACACAAAGTATTCTCTTCATTTTATTCAGTGAACCGTCAACATTTCTATACGTTTCTGTGACCATTCCTCATTACAATGAATTGCTTCATGATTTTTCTCCTCCGTTACGGCTACAATCCAAAAAACACGTGGATTTGAATAATGTTTTGATGAAAGAAGTAGTAGATTATTCGAACTAAACACGTTTGCGGTTGTACCCGAAATAAGAATAAAGGATGGGTTTGCTGCGGCAAAAAACAGAAGTATACCGATGTCTGAAGGACAGAGGTTTTCGGATAAAATAAGTTTATTCAGAATTAAATGCTATAATTTGTATATTTTCAAACAATCCCAAACAATTTATTCGAGGATAAACTGAACGTCTAATTTGATTCAATACGATAAAAGAAAATAACCATCGCTTCAGCATAGAACTAAACTTACAGTTAGAATTGGAAGAAACTAACAACGGTTCATAGTTGAAATTTAGTTGTTGGGATTCTGGTGAATGTTGCTGGCGATGTAGATGACTCTTTCGTTGCGCAATTGCACTGATGCAGGATGCTGGATCTCAGTAGATGTAGTTCGGAAGCCTTGAAAGATGTTTGTTGGCTCATCGTAAAGTGACTCGAACGTTTTTCATTCAAAAGTACTTCTACTTTACTTTGAACTAAAGACTTGGACTTTATTCCAGAAGGTTGAATACTCCAGTTAGTCGATCAGAATTTGAGAAGACGAACATTCTAAATAAAAGACTGGTAGCTGGAGATGTTAGCTCAGACAGAGTAACGTTACTGACTGCATACTTGTTACTGAAGGTTAAGAGTCGTGTTTATAGTGAAAGGTGGTCACGTTATTCACAGGTACCTTTTTCTCTGTGTATGTACATTAGACTGGTCGTTAGAAACTAAATTTTAGCAGACGTCCCCCAGAAAGTTTCGAATTGGTGGAAAACTATCACCATTTTTTTTCTTCTTTCGACGCAAGGCACACGTGCCGCAGAGCACTTGAAGTTTATTTTCCGTTTTACGGGGAAAATGGATGAATACTTTTTTGCATAGAATTTAATTTTTTACAAAAATTGTCATGACTTTTTGTGCCATAAGATGTATATTCATGGCGATATTCGCTAAAAACTGTCGTAAGTTTCATAAAGTGTGTATTCTAAGTATTAAAAATGTTAGAAAAAATATTTTCCAAAATATATAGGAATGAAAATCCGGTGATAATTATATTAAAAAATTTTTAAATACTGATTTTCAATAATTGTTCCTTCATATGATATCGCCCCTTGGAAGTAATGCAATTATGATAGATTGATAATATATTCGATATTGTCGATGATAGAACATTATTATTTTCATTATTAAATATAAATTATTTACTCATTAACTATTCAGAATAAAATTCGTATCAGTAATTCAATTACATGGTGAGTTTCCATTCTTATCGACTAGGTTCCCATTTTTATCACTGGCAGAAATTTCGTGGAACGTCCTCCAATAATAGTTTCATCTAGTCAAGAAACTAAATTTTTATCAATACCACAACTGAAAAATTCTACCGGTAATGCAATGGCAAATGCAATTTTTGATGCTCTACAAGAATATGGGATTGGTGATCTGGTTGTTGGTTTATGTTGTGATGCCACTGCTTCGAACACAGGCCGACTCAATGGTGCAACAACTTTAATTCAAGGATTATTAGGAGAAGATCTTCTCCTATTTTCATGCCGACATCATATATTTGAAGTTATATTAAGAGCTGTATCTGACAGTGAAATCTCCAATGTTTCCTCCGACAGTATTCATTTACCGAAGAAGATAAAAATATATGGAAAATAATTCGTTATTGTATTTTAAATTAATTTACATGAGAAAAAATTCGATTACTGTGATGGATTTCAGGTGGCATTGATCATTGGTCTTCTTGGGCTCTGTAGAATCTGCGAGCTTTATAATTTGAAAACTGGAGACATTCAAGATCACAACACATGTCTCATTATCGAGCTCATGAAGACAAAAACGGGTGGAGATCATTCTTTCACTATTACCGGAGACTACTACGAGATGGTCGAGCGATATATGTGTCTGAGGCCATCAAAAATGGATCAGAAGAACTTTTTTTATCAGATATGATAACGGTAAATGTTCTCGTCACGTCATAGGGATCCACAAGCTGGCTGAAATCCCTAAAATGGTTGCCAGCTACTTGAACCTATCGAATCCCGAACAATACACGGGTCATGCCTTCAGACGCACAGGAGCGACTCTCGCTGCAGAAGGGGGCATGAATCTTATGGATCTCAAAAAGGCAGAAGGCTGGAAATCTTCTGCCATCGCTGAAGGCTACGTAGACAGCTCTTTGGCTCAGAAGGAAAAAGTTGCAGGACAGATCAGCAGCACATTCTTAAAGTCAACGACACCTTCTTGCAATATTCTTCGACAAACTTTATTGTTGGTACAAAAAACTTCAACAAGAGTTCGCCCATGCTCTTCAACTTCCGACGAAGACCCTTCACCTTCAGCCTCAAAGATCTTGAGGACGGAAGCTCAGATTCCTATATCGCCTTCAGCTCATGTGAATGGAATACTCAAGGAGAATCAATTGAATACGATCAACAGAGCTCCAGTCGACAACCACCATATTATTTAGCTGCATTTCCACAATTGTTCAAATTTTAATATTCTAGGTTCCGCGAAAAAGAAAATTCAATTTAAGAACATTAATTTTTTACAGTGTAGTATTCTTTCATCCGAAGATTTATAGTCGATAAAGAAGAAAGTTTAAATTTGTATGTGTTTCATATATATTACAATCTATTATTGTATTTTATAGTGGATTTGTTTCAAATATTAAAAATGTCACGAGTGCCAATGATTTTTCTATGCTCCAAAATATCGTTACAATAAAATTTCAATACATTTCTGTATTCTCCAACTCCTAGAAACTGCAGATCTGATACATTTATTGAATTTTCTTCTTTTTACTTTTTTTTCATTTGATTTTTCTTTTTTTTTCAAATGGGGGAAGGGGGGCTGCGCCCCCAACCCCCCGTTCGCCTAAATCTCGAGAAAGGAAAGGAAAAATGAAAAAGATTACCTCAGGCCGGTTACACGTCTCCACCGCACAACGTCAATTCAACACACATACAATCCAACACACAAATTCAACACATGTACAATTCGCTCGAAAATTTCTCAACACACGTAAAATTACTCACATGTCTGTACAGCACAACATCAATTCAACACACTTTTAATGAACGCAAATTGAACACAGCTAAAATGAAAAGTACAGGTGCGTAGCTGCTCGCTCGCTAAGCTCATCTGAAAAATTTCATCTGAATATTCGAAAAGAAGACATTCCAAATTTCAATTTCTTTCTTTCCATCTCGATCTGATCATTTTCCGTGGAGTGGCAGTTGTTTGAAAATCATGGAAAACAAGCAGGCGTTAACTCCTTGTGGGTTATTGAATTCTTAGAATTAATATTCTGCCAATACAATTGGCAGTAGGCTTCCGACTGGAATTTTCAATCTCTGATCCAATAATGACCATTTTAATTACCATGAATTACGTTAACTTACGTTAACAGATACATACAATGTTTTCCAATCGTCATATCAGGATGAAAAGGATCTCATTTTATGCGGAAAAGTATATATTTTATTATTATTGAATAAAAACTATATGTGTTCTCAGGACAAAATGGAGATGAATTGAAATTCCTGATTTTTTTCTAAAAAAGTTAATTTTTTTCATAACACAAAGAAATACTCGACCGATAAATTGAGAATCTAGAGAGCTCATTCCCTTCATTATGACGAATTTTTTGAGTACAAGTTGGTGTAAATCAGCCCAGTAGTTTTTGAGAAATACGCTTCTAAAAAAATCATTTTTTGCAAATATCTCAGAAATGACTGGACGAATTTCGCCTAGATTCAATACCAGACTGTACCTTCATCAGATGTACAAACTGACAAAATTTGGAGTCTCTAGCTCAAATACTCGTCGACTTATCGTTCCGCTAAATTCTGAACTGAAAATCACTAAAATTGAAATAATTTCAAAAACGGAAAATCCGGGAAAAATTTACACCGAGTGAAAAATGTGAGTTTTAATGGGATGAATATCATAGCCCAGACTGGGGGCTACGAATTGATTTTTCATCGGGAAAATTAAAAAAAAAAGCTTTTTTGGAGATTCCATTTTTCTTGGAAACTATTCAACCGATTCCACTGAAATTTTGCTGACCACATTCTGCACACAGAGGAAAAATACTGTCAAATTTTGAGAGCGCTAAGCATAGCTATTCCAGAGAAAATGACGATACAGGTCAATACACTTAGACACACATACAAACATACAGACATGCTTTAAAAATATGATTTTTCGACGTTTTGGATCATTTGGAGTCATATTCCGATGAAAACTTGAAATCAGAAAATCCGACGTTTACAAAGCTCTCATTCGGAAGCAAAATGGAAGAAAATTCTGCTCCTCTAATTGTTTTCTTGAGTGTATATGGGTCATTCCATGCCAAATCGACAAATTTTTTTACCCGACCCCCATTGATTTGGCTGGAGATTTTTTATCTCTTTCTACCCCCCGAAAGACGTTTCTCAGAATTTTTCAGATTTTTCCACCCGACCTAAAGAAAGATATGAATTAAAGGAAAAAACTGCTCTTTTTTTTCAAATAGCTATAACTTTCTCAAAAATGAACGTATTGGAATGTTTTTTTTTCAAAATTTTTGTTTTCAAAGGTACTTTTCGGAAAAAAATACAAAAAGAAGTTCAGAAGCCCGAATATATGGCATATTTTGTTTTTTTCGGAAAAACTGTCATTTTCTCCGAGTCCGACCACTTTTTTTTTTTGTTTTGAAACTTCAACTAATTCTGCGATGATCCCCGCACACTTCAAGCTGTGCCGGTAATCGCTTCTAATTTTTTTTTCTGATTGAAATTTTTTTTTTGCAAATTCCACTTATTTTACATAATTTTATTCTGAAATTTTTTCGGCTTCCTCGTCGAACTTCAGAAGTTAAAAAATGGAATTTCATTCGAACATTTCAAGTGTTTAACTTTTAACAAGCAGAAGTGCTACTCTTTGTGCGTTACTGGCAAGCCCCACTCCTTGTGCGACATTTAATATGTTGCCAATTCGATTGGCAAAATGCTTCCGAATGGAATTTCATCAATTTTGCATCAAATCGCTATTCATGTATTCCATTGCTCAAACAAATAACATCATTTTCACGACAAATTCGCACTTAAACATTTCTACGAATATTGTTTCAGACCGTATCGATCTGTTCAGGATTCAATCTTAGAACCTGCAGTCCTAGCTTACAATAATTGATTAAATTGCAATAATGTCATATGATACATAAATTTTCAATATTAGATGAAAACTGAGATCCTACAATAAAACTTAAAAATTGAAGTTCAGGTTTCAAATAAGATTCCTATTCTTTCCGATTGTCATCAGAAGAAAATGTACTCATTTGGTAGAAAAAATTGTCTACTTTCGAATGGTGAAATAAAAAATAGAAGTGTTTTTAGGGAGAAAGCTAAGAAAAACCGTGATTTTTGAAAAAACTAAGTTATCGAAAACTCTTACAAGAGACTGCCTCTGAAAAATCTGAAATTCTCACCATTTGTGGGGCTCACTGAGATGAATCTTTTAAGCTGAACTTGGGTGGAATCGCTCCAGTAGTTTTCAAGATATAACCTCTTTTCATAAAATGGTTTTCGTGCAATATCTCAGAAACTACTTGACCGATTTCGCCGAATTTCAATACCAAACTTTTCGTTCATTAGATGCACAAACCCACGAAATTTGGAGTCTCTAACTCAAATAGTTTTTGAGCTATCGTGTATACAAAATTCAGGATAAAAAACACTGTAATTGAAATTATCCGCAAACGAAAAATCGCAGCAAAATTTATCCCGAGTGAAAATTGTGTGTTCAAATGAGATGAATTTCATCGCTGAGAGTGGGGGCTGTGAATCAATTTTTCGCGGAGAAAAATCGAAAAAACGATTTTTCGAAAATTTGAGTTTTCTCGAAAAGTACTCAACCGATTTCGCTCAAATTTCACGACGAGCAATTTGCATGGGGAGAGAAAGTACTGTTAAATTTTCAGGTCACCAAGTATTACCGTTCCGGAGCAATGAGCTGATATCTGTCACACAAACACACACACACACACACACACACACACATACATACAGACATTTTTTAAAAATGTCATTTCTCGACGTTTTGGAACATTCTGAGTCATATTTCGATGAAATCTCGAGATCGAAAAAAATGGCGTTTACAATGCTTCCATTCGGAAGCAAAAAACAGTTATTTTTCTCAAAAAGTAAGAAACCAGAGGAGGACGATCTGTAGCCTTGAGTAAAGTCATAGCCCCAACGTAATATCTTTAGATAAATAAAAAATATTTCTTCGTATGTGTTCAAATCAATTTATTCCATATTAAACATTTTATTTGATTCTAATATTCAATATTACGTCTAGTTTTTTTTATTTCTTCTTACTCGATCAAAAAACTTTGGCATTGTAATCACTCGTAAATAAAAAATTAATAAATAGCACTTCCCGTCAAATAGTGAATACTTTATTCAGCAGTATTATCTCCGCGTGATACGATGAACAAATCAACAGTACAATTATTCTAGAAACATAACCTTTCCTTTATTTTTAACTCTATAAAGAACTTGGCGTTTCTCCCACCAATTCAGCGAGTACAGCATACATAAAGTGGGGGGACCTACAGAAAAGTCCAAGCGAACGCTGCGTCCTGCTACGACTTGTGGCTTAGAGGGTTAAAAAATTGAGATGATACCATCTTTACTGATAATCGACAGTTTATAAATTATCACATCTAATCAGCTAGGGATTACTTCTAAGCCCGCTTCATTTTTGAAGTGGCCACTCTTCAGTAAAAGAAAAGGAAGCGGTCATGAAGCATTAAAAATTATCTTTTCTTATTGTTTTGAAAAAAGTAATAGTTTTCTAGGAGTTAAACACTTAAATTCTCGAATAAAATTTCATTTTTTAACTTCTGAAGTTCAACGAGGAAGCCAAAGAAATTTCAGAATGAAATTATGTAAAATAAGTGAAATTTGAAGAAAAAAAAATTTCAATCTGAAATAAAAATTAGAAGCGATTGTCGGCACAACTTGAAGTGGGCGGGAATCATCGCAGAATTAGTTGAAGTTTCAAACAAAAAAAAAAAAAAAGTGGTCGGACTCGGAGAAAATGACAGTCTTTCCGAAAAAAACAAAATATCCAGATACGCGATAGCGTATCGGCCAAGTACATGTTGAAGGGCCGAGCGCTGAGCGTATATATTCCCGACAGAACTTCCCCCTCCACTACTCTTCTTTCTTTATTATTTAATTGCTCGAAAACGGAACAAGCTACGCAAAAAGTAGCCTTAGTTACATCACCTAGTTCGACATCGAGCATTCCAATGGTGATTTTTTTTTTTTTTTTTAATCAATATTTAATTAAAAACGTCCCATAGCAACGACCGCGGAACATTTTTCGCCAATTACATTATCTCGAAGCTACATTTCTCTTAAAAGGTTGGCACTACTGTCTTTCTCGTTGACAGCCAGTCTATCGATAAAACAGGAGTAAAATCCGAAAGTCGGTAAAGAAAATTACCATTCGCTGGTGAGTAATTATCGACTTTCAGGAATTTATGGCTTGAGGTCAGACTAGCTGGAGGGAAAGAAAGCGCTTTTGTTTACTTCTCTGTTTCCAGAAAAGGATGACATATGTTTCTTAGCAATGACATTATCTTGGGATAATGTCTGCATGTTTCTCAAGTTGATTGCAGAGTCAGTAAGTAGAAAACATACGGATTTTTTGATCAATTGAGGGGACTAATTTTTCTTGATTATTCCACTGATAAGGAAAGGATTTGCCCAAGTTTTGAAAATATGATTGAATTGAAAAAACTTGCACTGATTCGTTCCTTATCAGTGGAATAATCAGGGAATAATTAATCTCCTCGATTGGTCAAAAAATCTCTAAGTTTCCTATTTACTGGCTCTGCAATTAACTTAAGAAACATGCAGACATTATCCCAAGATAATGTCATTGCTAAGAAACATATCTCATCCTTTCCTGGAAGAAGAGAAGTAAACAAAAGCTCTTAGAGTCAGAATAGAAAATTGCTCGAAAAAATAATGTCCTAATGCTAATTTGGACGAAAATGATGTACAGAAGAATTTTTAAATGTAGTAAAATTAAGATGCCGAATTTTTTGTATGTAGAAATATTTATCCGAAGAATCCGTAACTTTTTGAAAAGAAATTATTGACGATAAAAAAGATGGTAAATGATATGTTTTCATAAAAAAAATTTCCTTACATATACTAATTCCGAAAAGGAACTAGTGCGATAAATAATCGCCAGGATCATTAATTACACGAATAAATAATTGAGAAAATATTTATTCGTGGAATTATTAATAGTCCGATGACATTATCATTTTGAATAGAAAATTGGGAGAACTTAGAGATAATGAGTAGAATGAAAAATCGCATTGAACAATAGACGAAGAAATGATATTCAGCATTGTTCAATGGAGGAATTAAATTTAAGATGAATGAATGATTAGTAGGCCTATAAATTTCGGGGTAATTATGATTTCAAAAATAAATTCTGGACCGATTTCATTTCCTGGAGAATTGGAAATTCGACGAAAATTTTATTTGACACATTCATAGAAATAAGAAAAAAAATCGAATGCATTCTAATTTGGCGAATTTATGGGTTTTCGGTAAAAAAACGGATTTTTTTCGGGAAAATTCTCACTCTCCAGGAAATACAAGCGGTCTATATTTGACTTTTGAAATTATAATCACCCCAAAATTTATAGGCCTACTGATTATTAATTCATCCCAAATTCAATTCCTACATTGAACAATTTTGACAATGATTTCTTCCGCACGCTACGCGTGTGGTCAGTGGCACTTTCCACACGTTGTGCGTAAAAAAATTGTATCTTACACGTGCGGTAAAGATTTTAGGACTCGTGGGATTACAACCCTCGCCTTCGGCTCGTTTTGCAGCCTCACGATCGTCAGAAAAGTACTTTACCGCACTTGTTAGGTAATATACTATTTCTTCCATAGTTCAATGCGCTTTTTTCATTTTCCTCATTATTTCTAATTTCTCCTAATTCTCCATTCACAATGATAATGTCGTTGTACTATTAATAATTCCGCGGATAAATATTTCGTCAGACAGTCATTCGTGCAATTAATGATTCCAGCGATTATTTATCGCACTGTTTCCTTTTTGGAATTACTATATGTGGGGAAAAAATTTTTTTATAAAGAAATTTTTTTTCCAACAGTAACGGATTCTTCGAATGAATATTTTTAACTAAAAGAGTTTCGGCATCTTAATTTCACACACTTTAGAGAAATCATGTGTATCTAATTCTGTCATTTATCCACGCGGAGGGGGAATTTTTGAAAGAATTAGTTATGGGACTTTTTTCTTTGCCCAGTTTTTTGATCCAACCTTTTTCGTCCGGCTCGTGTGACCTCAACCCGAATTTATTGAAGAAGATTCCGAAAAATTTAAAAAAACAATGAAATCTGGGAGACAAAAACAGAAACTGAAGTTTCTGTTAAAAAAACGTGGCCAAGTACATGTTGCTGGGAATCCCTCTTCTTGAAAAAATGAATGAGATAATTGGAAGGAGCCAAGAATTGAAACTATTCTGCGAAGGCTGATAAGGAGGAGCAGAAACAAATACGATTAGATGGGAGATTATTTGGTAGGGAAAATTAGAAACTTGGCTTTTTCGACATCTGAAGTCATTGATAAGAATCAAAAAGGCAAAGTTTCTAATTTTCCCTACCAAATAATCTGCCATCTAATCGTATTTGTTTCTGCTCCTCCTCATCAGCCTTCGCAGAATAGTTTCAATTCTTGGCTCCTTCCAATTATCTCATTCATTTTTTCAAGAAGAGGGATTCCCAGCAACATGTACTTGGCCACGTTTTTTTAACAGAAACTTCAGTTTCTGTTTTTGTCTCCCAGATTCCATATATCCGGACTTCTGAATTTCTTTTCGTATTTTTTTCCGAAAAGTACATTTGAAAACAAAAATTTTGAAGAGAAAAAACGTCCCAATACGTTCTTTTTTGGGAAAGTTATAGCTATTTGAAGAAAAAAAAGAGTTTTTTTTCTTTAATTCATATTTTCCTTTAGGTTGGGTGAAAAAATCTGAAGAAATTCTGAAAAACGTCTCTCGGGGGGGGAGAAAGAGATGAAAAATCTCCAGCCAGATCAAAGGGGGTCGGGTAAAAAAATTTGTCTCTCGAAGTCTTCTTGTATTGTGCCATGACAACGTCGAATCATGAGCTTTTACGGAATGGATGACAATGTCCTGCACAAGCATAACTGAATGAAGATATCACATGCATTTATCTGAGAATAGTTTGCAAGAAAGGTGTCTCGTTATCACGATGTTAATCATTTGACCGATGATTTTCTATGGTTTTCTCGTCGTCATTTTGACGGTTTTCACATTGCTTGCTCTTAAAGTTCACGGAAGTACAGATGGAGATGGAGTGAGGGGACATGAAAAAGAGAGCTTTGTAGATAAAATGTAGATCTCGAGATTATGGGAGGAATATAATCGCATTTGATCGAGTTGGGATAGTGCCCAAATGCAATATACATATATATTGTAGAGTCCACTAAAGAATGAACATACTTTTAGATTGATTGTAGATGGGGCAGTTTTATTCAGTTGTATCTTATGCTAGATCTAAATTGAAAGTGACCCACATATGGAAAATAAGATCATTCGTTCTCCTTGCAAGGGACTCATACATCCGGCTTCACACACATGACTGAGGAGGAGATCTCGTTTGCACATATATAGCACGAAATTCCTCTTTCGCGGGAACAACGTCAAAGTCAGAGAAATGTGAAACGTTTTCACCTCGAAACCCTGAATTGTCAGGCGCTCTGGGTACCATCTTCCTACTTGAAACTTGTGCTGGAATCCTCTATTTTCCTACTTAGGAGAGGTGGTGTATTTACCGTTCACTTAACATACAGAGCTGAATTATTATGAGTTAGTAGTTTATCTATGATTTAAAATGCTTTAATTTTATTTCATTATTATCCAATTTCGTGAATTTGATCAGTTGGAAGAATATTTAAACTCGTAAAAATAGAAAAACAAGATTTCCTGAGAATCAATCTTCCTGAGAGGTGGTCATTGAGCGGTATTTCCCTCCACGGTGGTTAATACCGCTCAGCAATTTTCTTGGATCGCTCGGGTGAACGTTCCATCGCTCAATTCTTACGATGATAGTAAAATGATGGTAATATATAATGAAATAAAATGATTTCTCCATTTTTTAAATATATACTTCCACATGGAAATATATATCCTCTTTTTTCAACATTATAGACTCATAAGACTCTGAAAACAATTTACATCATCTTTGATTCAACTCTTTGGGCAATCATCTCAGATGAATTGATCAGCAGTTTTCACTGCTACACAATCTGCGGTTACATGTCTCTACAGCACAGCGTCAATTCAACAAACAAATTCAACACATGTGCAATTCACTCGAAAATATTTCAACACACGTAAAATTACTCACATGTCTGTACAGCGCAAAATCAATTCAACACAAATTGAGGAAAATTAGGTTGGTAGAAAAGAAGAAAATACCGAGATTGTGACAAAAAATAGAAAAAAATAGTACAGAATTTTGATGCAACAAATGATATTATTGAATACCTCCGTGGCCATGCACATAATGTGAAAATCTGAAAAATAAGTTTTGAATCATTTTAATTTTCCCGTAATTGATTCATGCATTATATAATTGTATCCTGTTGTCTGGGAGGTATCGCACTGAATTATGTTGTGTTTAAATGATTTATTTTTCAATTTTCTTTTTGAATCTTTGTTAAATTTGATTGTGTTGAAATGAACTTATGCAGAAATTAAATGTGATGGAATGAACTTGTGTTGTATTTGATTGTGTTGAATTTGTATGTTGAATTGTATGTGTGTTGAATTGACGGTGGGTGGTGGAGACATGCCACCCGATCAGAAATGCAAATGTAGCAGGGACATTCTGCGCCGACAGTCCTTCTCCAATCGCCGTCAAGGCCTCATCGAGATCTTTAATTTTCCACTTTCCTTTTTTTTTTCTTCAATTCTCCAGATTTTTTGGCTTGTGGCATCCTGAAAGGAGGAGATGATTCAATTGTAATGCACTTATTCAGATTCGGATCACCAAAGACCTGTCACATTCTGTGTCTCTCTACACTGACAAAAATAGTCTTAGCAACAATGAGTGGTACTACTTCAATATCATAACACTGAACGATACAAGCAACATTCTCCCAGCGGTATTAGCCGTAGAGGGCAACATGAAGAAAATATAAAGAAAAATATACCAGTGCACTGGGAAAAATATTTAAAAAATTCTACCTATCAAGAAAAGTTCAAGAAATCTTGATATCATCATTTTTGTTAAATTCATTGGTGAAAATACAATGAATATCTTGAAGTAACACTGACGGAATATTATTAGAAAATGGAGTCATTGTCTGTTCTCCATTCATCTTCACGAAATCATTTTTGATTTGGGGAATTATACTTGAAATTAGTTATTTCATCATAGATCATTAACAAAACATCACCAAAACTTCTATTTATTGAAAGGTATAGGGAATAAATGGCTGAGCGATATACCCTGCTGAGCGGTACAGGTACCGCTTCCCCTATACTAGAATCCTCAACCAGTAACTCATTTCTGACACTGTAACTGATAATCAATTCTTTTGAATTTGTCGAGTGTGAATCTTCTGTTGCTTATGCTTGTCGAGACCTTCGTTCTCTCTCATGAGTTAGTGTAACATCAAGATCTGGTTTTCTTCAATATCGTGGCACACTGTTACAATAACGTTCTTGCTCAAAGTTGAAGAAAAATTGAAATAAAATGACAGGAACTGAGGTTTACAGGGAAATTGGGAGCTGATGACCCCTGGCAAATTGCTGTCATAACCATCAAGACTGTCGGGTTAGAAAAATTCAGTTAGAAAATTTTCAAGTTCCCTCAGTTTGGTTTGTACGGAATACAACTTTGATGTCATTTTTTGGTGACAGTTTTGTTACTATGATCACTCCATTAACCCCTCAAGTACGGGGCCTCAGCCAGCTAAACTGTCCTAGCGGCCGGGTGCCTTGTGACATGCGAAATCAGAAGTTTGTAAGAGAAAAACAAATTCCTCAAAAATTAATTGGTTAAAATCGAATTGAATGCTTTTGGAAGGTTGCATATCACACTTGAATTATCCACCTTCACGAAGCATTTTGCAGAATCTAAAAATCTTGAACATTGTAAGAGATATTGAAATTTTTATGCAACGTGGTGAGGGTCTCTATGACATAGAGACCCTGGCCGGTGGGACAGGCACGAGGGTCCATATACGTATATGGATCCCGTACTTGAGGGGTTAATAATTGAGCTACAGACTTCAAATTTCGTAAGTTTATACATGTTATAAGCGGGAAGTTTGATATTGAACCTGGGTAAAATCGATCCAGTAGATTCTGAGATGTTTGCGAAAAACTATTTTTTGTGTAACGCTTGTATCTTAAAAACGATTCCTTTGATTTTTACCAGGTTATGCTTAAAGGAATCTGTTCTAATGAGAGTGACAAACGCTGTCAGTTTCTGCGAATCGATTCGTTGTCGATTGTCCATGAAAAAATCGTCTTTTCGGAAAAATTACTAATTCTGATTTTTCTCAATTCTCTCTTGAAAGCACATATATCAGTTCTTAGACCATCGCATTCTAAATACTCCTTTGCATAAAACTGGACGGTTTCTACCCTGATATGATTATTAGAACCTGGGGAAGTGGAGTAATCCAAATGTAATTTGATTGATTATTTTTAAAGTTCCATTCGGAAGCGTTATGCCAATTTTATTGGCGAAATATCACATGGCATGGGGTTTCTAAATAACGCACAAAGAGTGATCATCCACTCAGAAATGAGCAGGTGGCACTCCTGCTTATTTCTATCCTGAACTTGTTAACAGGATAACTCGAAATCAATTTTTTTTTCGTCAACAGGATTGCTGAAAATTAAGAACACATTTTGTTTCTTCTCCGTACTGGACTCGTTGATAGGACCACTTAGCATCAAATTTTTGTTTTCTCATTGCGTGCCTTGCTGTCATATTTCATTGTCAGTTTTTAACTTGTAGAACTAGATTCTTTCTCACTACGCTACCGATATACTCCAGTCTCTCCTCCAATGCATTCACAAAATCTGGAAAATTATTGGCTACTGGCTTATGATAGTTCGGGCCACAACTTCTGATTAAATGTAGAAGTAATGTCAGTTCACGTTTCAACATCAGCATCTCTATGCAATATTCTGTACTGTGACGTCTGGCTGATGTATATATGCTCATAGAAATGATTGAATTCATCTGTCACAATCTCTCAGGCTGTCAGATATAAATCTTAGTGAATAATCAAAACTCTTCGATTTTATCTTTAACCATGTCATTTAATTTAGGAGTCAATGATGTTGCTCTCATTCTTTATAATCTCACGCAGCCTCATTATTTCTCGAGAAATATGAGATTCAAAATTCCTTCCTCGAGTCAAATGTATCTCTAAGGGTTATTAGAGATACAGTGACTGCTGTGGCCTGCTTATTGAGGACTGGAATTGCTTCTGGCCATTGGGTAGAATAATTAGTTATAATGAGGACGTAGCAATTTCCCTCAGTTGACTTTGGTAAAGAACCAAGGATATCGATGGTGATTCTCCCGAATGAACCTCCAGAATTTCAGAACTTGCCTCTTGGCACTGCTATCGGTGGAGCATGATGAGCATAATTAACACCAACTTCCTACATCAATTCTGCAAGTAGTTTAGTCATAATTTTTCACGATCCTCGCTAAAGTTTTCTTCATTCTGACATGTTCATACTCGAAGAATTCTGGGTCCCCGGGAAAAAATGTTTCGATCTGATCAGATCCAATTAGATCCGAGTTCCTTGGATCTGTTCGGATCTGAGATTTGGCATGCTCTGATCAGTTCTAATTAGATTTGAGTTTGTTGAAAAAGGAGCTGAGCTACCGGCTGATCCTGAATTACCGCGGGATCAAGAGATCAATGACGTCGAGATAATTGCGAGTATCGACACCAGAGGCGATTTGGGGATTACCAGTATGGTCTCGCGAATTATTGTTCTCCTTCGCGTGGGTCTCATCAGTGAAGCATCATCGTTGCTAAGTCGAGTTTAAAATCATTGACTACCTTTTCCTAAAACCAACGCCGGAGTCGATGGACGCGTGGCGGTTATAATTGACAATTATATTCGAGGCTTGTTGAGAGATATTAGAGTCAGTGATTAAGAAAACTATCAGCCAGGGACATTAATAACGATTGACAACCGGTATTAACACGTATGAAAATACTTTATAAAGTCTTTATAAAGAATTCTTTATAAAACGTGTTTTATAAGAAATTGGAACTTTTCTTAGAAAGATTTTCTCATGGAGTTTTCATCGTAGTTTTCATACTTCATAAAATTTCGTTTTATGAAGGCGATTCTTATAAAAAAAATTTTCATAAAGGAAAGCAAAAGATATAAAATATCATTAATATTTTTTGCATGAATCCTATTCTATAAATTCATTATTTATAGAAAATGTCTTCATAAAATTGAATTTTATGAAGACATTTCTTATAAAATTACTTTTTACAAAGATTTTATCTCTCAGTTAAATGCTTTATTTATTCTATTTATTTGTATAATTATCCTTTGAAAAATAGCTGGATGGGGAACTCCAAACAGTGTTAACAAAAATGCAGACTTCAGCCGTTGGAGCCATTGTCCGGTTTCGACAGCAAGGAAGTCTGTTTCTCAGATAAGTGTGTCGGACTGCGCTGCGATCTCGCTTATATGCACTTTTCGTGAAACTCCGCTTACGGACGGGATTTCGACGGTGCGCAACCTATCGGCGGCGGTGGTACTACAATTCTCCTTCACTTTGACGTTCGGCGCTGTCCCTTTGACTTCTATTTCTTCCTCGCGCTTCAGTTCAATTCTTCTTCTTTGCACCTCTTATTTTTTTTCCTCTTTTATTCATTTATTATTTTTTTTTCATTAATTACTAATGAATTAGGTATGAGGTTCTTACAGGAGATACTTCTGTGAGATAGATATCATTTTACAAAATAAAATTTTATGAAGATGTTTTCTATGAAATTTATATGTATAACTCAGCGAAAAAATTGAGGAAAGAGTAAATTTTGTCGTTTTTCTTCGTGATTTTCAAATGGCTGTAACTTTCCGAAAAATCATTGGATCGGAATAAAAAAAATGGTTCCAAAGCTTGGAGTCTCCACCTCTGAAATCTTGAGATGGAATTTTTTTGACCATCCGATATAACGAGATAAGAAGGTTGAAAGCGGAAATTTTTTTCCCGTTATTTTTCATTTTTCCAAATTGGTCTACGGACTTCAAAAAAATTTTCTCGACTCAACCCTTATCAAGATCATGTAGCGTGGCCTTTCAGCTCCAATTCTTTTTTATTTCTTACGATCATTTGTTGCTGCGATATCGTCAATTGAATCAAAAAATACCCTTTTGCCTTTAATCGCCGATATCTCAGGAACTACTGATCGCACATCGAGCGGATGATGGGATCCGTAAACTTAAATAAATTTACTATGAGGTTCTTGCACTATTTCATTGAAGAAAATTTTCTTCCATTTTCAAAATTGGTTTGAAAAAGTATCGAAAAATGAAGTTTTTTTTTATTTTTTGAAAATTGCCGCGAATTTTGCGAATTTGGGAAAAACTGCTAATGTTTCAACATTTTTCTTCAGTTTACTGTTTGCTGAAACACCCGCTCAATTTTCAAGCCAAACGGCTGGACCGTTTTTTTCTCGAATGAACAAAGTTTCAGCAAAAATTAAAGGAACACTTTTTTGTTCCTTATACCCCAATTCATGATGATTAAGGCCGAAAATGTTTTCTCTCCCTTATTTCTCCGTGATTTTTTGTGCGAAATTCGTTTACTTTCATCGAGAAAGAAACAATGAAAAAAAATCAATAGAAAAATTCAATTTTTTTTTTAATCAATAGAAAATTCGAATTTTTCTTAAA
Organism: Aleiodes leptofemur; assembly: GCA_963942555.1. Taxonomy (NCBI): domain Eukaryota; kingdom Metazoa; phylum Arthropoda; class Insecta; order Hymenoptera; family Braconidae; genus Aleiodes; species Aleiodes leptofemur. The sequence goes on from OZ012615.1 coordinate 11,513,490, forward strand.
TCCGTAGAAAATTAGAATTTTTTTTCTTTAAAAATCAATAAAAGAATCTTCTTCAAAAACCAACAGAAAAATCGAAAGAAGAATTCAAAAAATTGGATAAAAAACTGCCAAAATCGTATTTGACTTGGAGAGATAGTGTCTCAGCAATTTTTTTTAAACAATAAAATTTTTTCTATTGATTGTTGAAACAAAATTTTTTTGATTATTTTTTCGTTTTTTTCGATAAAATTCAACAGAATTTGCACAAAAAATCACGAAGAAATGACGGAGAAGAAACATTTTCGGCCCTAAACTGACGGAATTTACTGTTCCCTTAATTTTTTCGCTGAGCTCAACAAAAAAAATTAAGGGAACAGTAAATTCAATTTAATTCAATATATATTGCTGAGCTCAGCAAACAAAATTAAGGGAACAGTAAATTTTGTCAGTCGAAGGCCGAAAATGTTTCTTCTTCGTCATCTCTTTGTGATTTTTTGTGCAAAATCTGTTGAATTTCATCGAAAAAAGGAAAAAATAATCAATAAAATTTGTTTCAAAAATCAATAAAAAAAATTTTATTGTTTGAAAAAAATTTCTGAGTCGCAATCTCTCCCAGTCAACTACAATTTTGGCAGTTTTTTATCCAATTTTCTGAATTTTTGAAGTGAAACTTCTTTTGGGAGGGTACCAACTTTTTTCTCGCGTCACAAACGAGTGAAAGGTTTTGAGGGGAACGTGGTAGTCAAGTAGTGGGGGAAAAGTAGAAGCAAGAAAGAGGAGAGTGCGTTGGTGGGGATGCCACTCTAGCATATGCTTTAGTGGCGGAGCGGGAAGACGGCAGAGGGGGGGGGGGGGAAGCGTAGGATCTTCGCGTAGAGTACTACATACATACTGTTTTTTCATTTTGTAATTTTTTTTTCCAATACACGGAGAGGATAATATGGGAATTTTTCTAATAGATTTTTATAAAAATTACTATGCTCCACATCATAATCTTCGCTTTTTATTTCTGAAGAAAATTGCCATTTCACACTTGGCTTTGGATTGAAATATCTCGAAAACTACTCAAAAGTTATCGAGACATGTTGCGAATGAAATTTAGAGGGAAAATTAACGGATGGAATAAGCAAAACTCCGTTTTTCAATGACTGGTAGTTATTAAGATATCAATTTTTTAATGAAAAATTCAGGAAGGATGTCCGAGCGCTCATTTGTTTACTATCGGGCCTCGTCCATTGTTCCTGAAGTACTCATTAAAAAATTGATATCTCGGAAACTACTGGTTGTAGAAGAACGGCGTTTCGCTTATTTTCTTCGTCAATCTTCCCTCTGAATTTCATTCACAGCATGTCTCGATGAATGTTGCATAGTTTTCGAGATATTTCAATCCAAAGCCAAGTGCGAAATGACTAATGGCTCATGTACCGAAAACAATCGAAAGTACCCGACTATGCCCCTTCGTCTACCATATTATGAGGCTAGCATGAGGAGAATATGGAAGTAAACGTTTTCTTCGAATATCCCGGAATTTCAGCAAGATAGAGCAAGCTTGCACGAATCCTCCTTTATAGAGAGTTTTGAGAGCTACAAGAAAGGATTGAAGCAAAACCGCTCCATCTCAATCCATTTCCTGTGTATTTACGAAAAACTGATTTTAAAAAATGTAGTTGTCTGAACACTTCATAGTCGTGAAAAAATGATAGTTCATTAGTGAACAGATAACCAAAATACTATATATATAATACTTTTCTTGCAGTTTCCCTTCAAAATTGACCCGGTATCCTCACATTCCTCAATTATTATCACTTGTTCATTTGAAAAATTCCAGTAATTCATCGCTATCTACACACAATGAGCAAGAAGTTTCACTTCTGTCGCGTGGGTTCCACGCACCCTCTTTTCTATAGATTTTTCTGTTGGTTTTTAAAAAAGATTCTTTTATTGATTTTTGAAGAAAAAAAATTCTAATTTTTTACGAATTTAAAAAAAATTTGAATTTTCTATTGATTTGAAAAAAAATTGTATTTTTCCATTGATTTTTTTCCATTGTTTCTTTCTCGATGAAATTAAACGAATTCACAGAAAAAATCACGAAGAAATAAAGAAGAAAGAACATTTTCGGCCTTAATCATCATTAATTGGGGTTTAAGGAACAAAAAAGTGTTCCTTTAATTTTCGCTGAAACTTTGTTCATTTGAGAAGCAAAACGGTCCAGCCGACTGGCTTGAAAATTGAGGGGGTGTTTCAGCAAACAGTAAACTAAAGAAAAATGTTGAAACATTTGCAGCTTTTCCCAAATTCGCAAAATTTAGGGCAATTTTCAAAAGAGAAAAAAAACTTCATTTTTCGATACTTTTTCGAACCAATTTTGAAAATGGAAGAAAATTTTTTTCAATGAAATAGTGCAAGAACCTCATAGTAAATTTATTTAAGTTTACGGATCCCATCATCCGCTCGATGTGCGATCAGTAGTTCCTGAGATATCGGCGATTAAAGGCAAAAGGGTATTTTTTGATTCAATTGACGATATCTCAGCAACAAATGATCGTAAGAAATAGAGAAGAACTGAAGCTGAAAGGCCACGACACACGATCTCGATAAGGGTTGAGTCGAGAAAATTCTTTTGAAGTCTGTAAACCAATTTGGAAAAATGAAAAATAACGGAAAAAAAATTTCCGCTTTCAACCTTCTTATCTCGTTATAACGGATGGTCAAAAAAAATTCCATCTCAAGATTTCAGAGGTGGAGAGTCCAAGCTTTGGAACCATTTTTTTTATTCCGATCCAATGATTTTTCGGAAAGTTACAGCCATTTGAAAATCACGAAGAAAAACGACAAAATTTACTGTTTCCTCAATTTTTTGCTGAGTGATATATATAAATTCCATAGAAAACATCTCCATAAAATTGTATTTTGTAAAGACGTTTTCTTTAGAAACACTTCTGTGAGATAATTATCTCACAGAAGTATCTCCTGTAAGAACCTCATACCTAATTTATTAATAATTAATGAAAAAAAAAATAATAAGAGCAAATAATGAACAAGAGAGGAAAGAAAAATAAGAGGCGCAGAGAAGAAGAATTAAATTGAAGCACGAGGGAGAAATAAAATTCAAAGGGACAGCGCCAAACGTCAAAGTGAAGGAGAACTGTAGTACCGCCGCTGTCGATAGGTCGCGCACCATCGGAATCCCGTCCGTAAGTGGAGTTCGACGAAAAGTGCATATAAGCGAGATCGCGGCGCAGTTCGACACACTTAGCTGAGAAACAGACTTCCTTGCTGTCGAAACTGGACAATGGCTCCAACGACTAAAGTCTGCCTTTTTGTTAACACTGTTTGGGGTTCCCCATCCAGCTATTTTTCAAAGGATAACTATTCAAATAAATAGAATAAATAAAGCATTCAACTGAGAGATAAAATCTTTGTGAAAAGTCGTTTTATAAGAAATGTCTCTATAAATTTAGATGTAGGGATCATGGGACGTTGGAATGATTGAAATATAACAATATTAAGTAATTGTCAATAGAACACCTGTCATAAAGGTTACAAATTACTATTATAAAAGACTGGCAGAACAACACTAAGAAACTTGCAGCGATGAAGAACAGGAGAATTTTCCTACTCGAATGCAAGAGAAATGAAATAACACCTTCACACATAAACAACAACATTAAATTAATAATTTCCTTACAATTAGACGACCACCCATACGGAAAAGAGGCAGATTACATCACAAATAGATTAAAGAACTCGATTTTGAACTTAGAAATTAAGATTACAGTGTGCAAAATTAAGAAACTGGAAAATAGCAACAGTGACATAACAAACCAACTGAGGACTCGTCTAAACAATGGTCTGTCTGAAGATATTGAACATAACATCAACGACATCTACGAAAAAACGTTCAAATCGATCAGACACAGCAACAAGAAGAAAATCAATGGTCTAAAAACGGACAGGTCAACGGTCAAGGTTTCAACACATCAAGAAACAACAATATACAACTACACCTCGACCATTTTACCGGAAGAGGTGAAGCGTGTATTATGTTTGGAACCTAAATTTGGGCTATCAGTTGAGAGTGACGAACTCCCGATCCCGAAGGTCATCAAAGACCTCGAGCTGTGCATTCAAGACCTGACGGTAGAGAATGTTGACGAAGAGGCTCAGAGTGATGAGAAGAACCAAATCAGAGCGAACGTGATAAATATCATCTCCAACTTTTATAACAAACAGAATAAAAAAAGAAAAAATCAGCTGAGAGACGACGTAGATGCTACGAGAAAATTCCTCAAAGAAAATCAACACCTGATTCTAGCGAAGTCTGACAAAGGCAACGCAACAGTAGTTATGGAGAAAGAGGAATACCTCCGAGTCATGAAAGGGATGCTGAATGATCAATCAACGTACAAGAGAATTAAGAAAGACCCTACGAAGAAGTATGAAACAAAAGCCAACTCAATAGTGAAGATGTTACTGGAAAATGAGGTGATTGATGATAAATTAGCCAAGTCTCTAAAAACGCACGACTGTTTAATTCCAAAAATGTATGGATTGAGGAAGATCCATAAGACTGGCTGCAACCTTAGACCAGTGGTCAGCTGCATAAAAGCACCTAGCTCTATGATAGCTAAGATACTTCATCAACTACTGGAAGAAGTGGGAAAATGCTCACGATACAACATCAGGAATTCCAAAGAGTTTGCTTGGTTCGCTGAAGACATCACACTACCAAAAGGCTACGTACTGATTTCTCTTGACGTGGTTTCGCTTTTTACTAATATACCAAAAGAACTGGTCTTGAGTATAGTAGGAGAATCTTGGAAAGAATGGGCACCGAAGATCAAAGCCCCCAAAGGAGTGATCCTTACCATGATAAAGTTCTGCTTCGAAGCTAGCTACTTCACGTTTGATGGAGATATTTTCCTGCAAACTGATGGAAGCAGCATGGGTAATCCAGCTAGCCCAATCCCAGCAGGTCTGGTGATGAGCTTTGTTATCTCAAAAGTATTGAGTGAATTACCGTTTGAAATCCCATGGATTAGATTATACGTTGATGATACGGTGTTACCAGTTCCAGAGGCACTTATCGATCTCACTGTCAAAAAGTTCAACTCCGTTCATGATCGTATCCAGTTTACTGTAGAGAGAGAGGTTGATAATTCTCTGTGTTTCTTGGATATAAAGATCCACCGTATGGAAAACGGGAGCTTGAAGCTCAACTGGTACCAGAAACCCACCAGCTCAGGAAGAGTTATCAACTATGCGTCGAATCACTTGATTTCACACAAGATTGGCGTAGTTTCTGGGATGTTACAGAGGGCAGTTGGCCTAAGTCATGAGGATTTTCACGAAGAAAATATTTGTTTAGTTAAAACCATGCTAAAGAAGAATGGCTACCCAGAGAAATTCGTCAATAGATGTGTGAAACAGTTTCAGGTTAGAAGAAATTCTGAACACCAGAAAGAAAAGTCCATTCAACAGAGGAAATGCTTTAAATTCCCTCTGGTGAAGGGCCTTTCTCAACAAGTTAATCGATGTCTCTCAAATACTGACTCGAAGCTAGTCTTCTACAACTTGAAAAAGGTAGGAGACCTCTACTCAAGGTTAAAAGATCCAGTGCCATTGAAGGAAAGATCAGAAGTCATCTATAAGATCCCATGTGAATGCTCCAAGTGTTACATAGGACAAACCAAGCAGAGACTTGGAGAAAGGCTGCGACAGCACAAAAACGACTGTGCTGCGAACAAGATCCTTAGAAAAGAAAAAACAGCGTTAGCTATTCACCGTTTTGACACTGAACACTCGTTTCGGTTTGATGAAGCGAGTATATTGGATACTGAGTCAAATTGGAAAAAGAGAAACATTAGTGAAATGATTTTTATCAATCAAAATGACACAGTAAACAAAAGAGAAGACACCCAATACTTGAGTAGAATCTACAGTGGTATCCTGAGAGAATTCAAATGGAGGTCGGCAAAGAAGAGACTGAACTGATCAGATGTTCACACAACATGACGTGTAGGAGGTGCTGACATCTGATCGATCAAGACGTTCGATAGAGCAATTAACTTTGTAACCTTTATGACAGGTGTACTGTAAACAAAACGAAAATATCATTCGAGAAAAAAAGAGCACACTGCAATGTTAATTATTGTATTTGTGCATGTGTTTAGTTTCCGATTGGATAACATTAACTTTATGGTGACTACATATTAATGATGTCAAGGTATTAATGTTTGTAATTTTTATCGTTTATTTATTTGTGTCGTAAAGATTCATTGGAACCATTAGAAAAATATTATGTGAGGTTAAGATAAGAAACAAGAGTTTGTTGTTTAAAAGAATTTTTCTAAAATCATCGGAAGAACGACCAGTTTTTAATTTAATTTAATTTACTTTAATGTCATTTAATTGATTAGATTGCATTGAAATAATTGTATTTTGTATTATGCTTTCCAGAACCTGCGGAAGCCTGAATCAAACAGGTGAAACGTCGTTCTATTGACAATTACTTAATATTGTTATATTTCAATCATTCCTACGTCCCATGATCCCTACATCTAAATTTATTAATATGGAAATGAACAACACTATTGATTGTCTCTATAAAATTCAATTTTATGAAGATATTTTCTATAAAGTATGAATTTATAGAAGAGGATTCATACAAAAAATATTAATGGTATTTTATATCTTTTGCTTTCCTTTATAAATTTTTTTTTTATAAGAATCGCCTTTATAAAACAAAATTTTATAAAGGATGAAAACTACGATGAAAACTTCATAAGAAAATCTCTATAAGAAAAGTTCCAATTTCTTATAAAACACGTTTTATAAAGAATTCTTTATAAAGACTTTATAAAGTATTTTCATACGTGAATATAATTATCGGATTCTTTTCCATTGATTTTTGAATTAAACTCTCGTTGTTCATAGGGAATGTGGAAAATATATTTGAATGGTATTCATATATTTGTGCAATTAATAAACATTGAGTAAAATGAGACGAAGAGTGACAAAGTGTGTGAATCTATCTGATGCTAATAAAACTGACGCTGATGTCGATAGACACGTGATGTTAATAGTTAACAATTGTTTTAACGGTTTTGAGTAGAGCAAATCCAACTAGTGCATCATTAACTTACATTAATCGCGACTTACAACCGGGATTAAGTCAACAGTCAATTATTCGATCATTATGAGTGATTAAAGAGACAGTTATCGAACAGAGACAATTTATCAAAGGAAACAATAAATTCAGTGCGGGAAAACTATGTTGAGTATTTGTATCTAGTCACGTAATTCATTGAAGAGATATATTTTCGATAAAACATGTGTCAATTATCATCGAAAAGATCCACTCAAACTCCTTATAATCATTACACTAACTCATCATAATACAGTTCAATAAATTGAGAAAATCAGCAAGCATCGAAATTCTCCCGTAAGAATCTCCTCAAAATTTAACGAAATTCTCAACAAGTTCCTTAGATCTGATCAGATTTGAGTTCCTTGGATCTGATCAGATCCAATTAAATCTGCATGAAATCCAGAATGAACAAGCAGGAGCCCCACTATTTGCACGTAATTTGGACATCCTACTTTTAATATTCTGCCAATGCAATTGGCAGAAAGCTTCCGAATGGATTTTTCAATTTTACATCTACCATCATCGATCTGTGCGAGGAATGAGAAAACCAAAATAGGCCTCAGAGGGTTAAGTTCGTCCCGAATATAATCAATTGAATAGTTTTGAAGATATAACTCGCTTTTTCGGATGTTTCTGTGCTAATATCTGAGAAACTACTGAACCGATTCCGCTCAGTTTCAATACCAACCTTTGTGCTTATCAGATGTATAACCTCACGAAATTTGAGGTCTCTAGCTCAATTATTTATTAACTTATCATGGAATCAAGATTTTTACGGAAAATTTCTCAAAAATTTTATACTGGACAAACTCAAAATCTGAGCTCCCACCACCCCCGGGGTCGAAGATGGAGCTCTTGGACGCGCATCTCCTCGCGGAGAGTGGACGCTGTGATTCGATTTTTCATGGAGAAAAGTCGAAAAAACGACATGTCGACATTTTCATTTTTCTCCAAAACTATCCGGCCGATTTAGCTGAAATTTTTGTGAGAGCTTGGGGCACGCACGGCGAACTTATGGTGGAATTTTCAAATCACTAGTTAGCCCCATTCCAGAGTAAAGTGAAAAATGCGTCATCACATACACACACACACACACACACATACACACAGACATTTCTTAAAAACGGCGAATCTTGACGTTTTGGGTCATTTGCAGTCATATCATGATGAAATCTCAAACTCGAAAAAAATTCCGAATCCAAAGCTTCCATTCGGAAGCAAAAAGTCAAAATTTTCAGAGAAACTGAAAAATAAATAAGAATCTGAATTTTATGTTGAACTAATGGATCAAAACTGAAATTTTCAGAGAAAAAAAAATTGAAATAAAAATTGAACCTGAGCGGGACCAAACCCGGAACCATACAATCATCAGTCTGCTACTCTTACCACTCAGCTACCACAAGTTTCCTTAGTTCCGAATGAAAGTCATATCGCCATAATTGAAGGAAATCAAAATTACTAGAGGAAATAACTTCGGAGAAAAGTCGGGAATGCCCAAGTGGAACCCAGAATTTTTTCTATTCATGAAAATAAATATGAAATTCTACGATAATGTAATGAGCACACACCTGACTAATTTTGGATTTTTTCAAACAAATAAATATTTATTTTCGAAATAAATCAAAAATTCGTACTTATAGCTTCAAGAATCCTTCTACGGGTGTAAATTTTTCATTTTTGCTTCCGAATGGAAGCTTTGTTTTCGCAATTTTTTTCGAAATGCCAATTTTAATTGGAAACGACTCAAAATGATCTAAAACGTCGAGAAATCATAATGAGAAAAAAAGTAGACATGTATGTATGTGTGTCTGTATGTACGACTTTACGACTCTCTATTACTCGAGAATGGTGAGAGATAAAAATCTGAAATTTTGGCATGATATCAGTTTTGATGAAGTGTATGTCTCTTAAAAATTTCAGCAAGATCGGTTCGATGGTTTCTGAGATATAGCAATTTTTTAAGAATCGTATTTTTCAAAATTTCTCAATTTGCGTGAGACGAATCCCGTTCAAAATTTTACTCAGGACTAGCAACCATAATATCTAACTTTTGGCGAATTTTTATGAATTTAATCCCATTATTCTATTAGTTATTAATTTTTTTGTGCTTTTTTTCGAAAATTCGGTTTTACGACCATAGCTCGATGAATAATCGACTTAAAGACTTCAAATTTTTTCTGTATATGTAGTTTCTGATAAGGATGGTTGGGATTGAATCTGAGGCATATCGGCTGAACGGTTCTCGAGATGTTTGAATTGATGTTTTTCCGAAAATAGGCTGTATCTTCCAAACTACTCATCCGATTTCATCGGGATGGAGCTCAAAAGATTCGTCTTCATGAGCTGAACAAACCCTCAGTTTTTGGAATTTTTAGATGAAGTTTTCCGCTTATTACATTGAAAAATGTTTTTTTTTCTCGATATTTTCAAAAAAAATCCAAAAAATTCCATTTTTCTCGATTTTTTGAATGGACACCCCTATTTTTTATTTGGTTTTCTGAAAGAGCACATTTTTCTCTTTCAAATAAGCTTCTACTCACCTTCGTAAGACAATCAGAAACTGTACCCAAAAGGGAACATTAAAAGTGAAGAAGTGATTTTTTATGTAAAATTTAGTATATATAGTTTTTTTTCGAGAGAGATGATAGAAAAAATTTAGGAAGAACCATTCGGAAGCATCCTGCTAATTCCTTAGCAGAAATTGAAAGAAAGAAAAAGCGATTTACAGGATAACGTAGATGAAATAGCGACTAACGCCTGCTTGTTTTTGCCTCGAATGGGAGCTTTGGAATCATCATTTTTCTTGAGTTTCAGACTTCATCAAAATATGACTCCAAATGACCCGAAACGTCAAGAATCGCAGTTTTGCTTCCGAATGGAAGCTTTGTAATCGTAATTTTTTTTAAGTTTGAGATTTTATCATAATATGACTTAGCTGAAATAGCGACTAACGCCTGCTTGTTTTTGCCTCGAATGGGAGCTTTGGAATCATCATTTTTCTTGAGTTTCAGATTTCATCAAAATATGACTCCAAATGACCCAAAACGTCAAGATCCGCCGTTTTAAAAGAATGTCTGTGTGTATGTGTGTGTGTGTGTGTGTATGTGATGACGCATTTTCCACTTCATTCTGAAATGGGGCTAACTAGCGATCTGAAAATTTTAACATAAGTTTGCTGTGTGTGCCCCAAGCTCTCACAAAAATTTCAGCTGAGTCGGCCGGATAGTTCTTGAGAAAAATGAAAATGTCGAAATATCGCTTTTTCAACTTTTCTCAATAAAAAATGGAATCACAGCCTCCACTCGCAGCGAGGAGATGCGCGTCTGAGAGCTGCATCTTCAACCCCCGGGGTGGTGGGAGCTCAGATTTTTAGTTTCTCCAGTATAAAACTTTTGAGAAATTTTTCGTAAAAATATTGATTTCATGATAACTTAATAAATAATTGAGCTAGAGACCTCAAATTTTGTGAGATTATACATCTAATGAGCACAAAGTTTGGTATTGAAACTGAGCGGAATCAGTCCAGTAGTTTCTTAGATATTAGCATAGAAGCATCCGAAAAAGCAAGCTATATCTCCAAAACTATTCAATTGATTAAATTACGCGCAAGTAGTGGGGCTCCTGCTCGTTTCAAAATAATTTATCTGTTGGGGAATTAAAAAAAAAAAATTGTCAAATATCTGCTTTTTTCAATTTCATTGAATTCTACCTCATAAAGTTTCCTTCTATCGCCTGATGCATCATCATGTGGATTTCTTCCCAGGTCATATTAAAAATTGGAGGAACTGGACTTCTTGGTACTATTCATTGAAAACGTGTAAGCTTCTGATTCACTGATATCCAGAGCCGATGTAGTTTGCCTTAAAAGTTCCACAGAGTGTCAGTTGCACCTGTGTTACTATTTCAACGAAAGCAGAACTCCCATCCGGAAGCAAAAGTTTACCTTTCCGGACATAGCTTCAGTTCGATCAGTCGTAGCAACCTGGTTAATATCTTAAATGAAAGATGACATCATTTTCCATCGATTGATATCATTCGAATCCTTGTTTTATCGATTTTTCAATTACTCATAGCCCATTTCCTGGAAATCAATTTCTACGTTATATCGGTTAAAAATGCTGGCAAGGTTATCGACCGAGCCAGGGTTATCGGGTGAACCGCGAGGCATCAATTGATCAGGGTCATCAATCAGGGCGTCATCGTCACCGATGAAGCCCATCGTCTCACTCTGAGACCTTCTCCTCACCGTAGCCGGGAAATAGTGAAGACGTGTTTCCACATAATCCGTAAATCATCATGAAATTAATAAAATGAACGCATCAGTGTGCGATATTAACGGTCGCGTTGCTTAAAATTGATAACTTGCTACACGACGCTAATTCACATAAACTTCGTACGTGCATCATCAACAAACTCAACGTCATTAATCATTAATTAATAAAGACAATGATCGGGAAATTAACTTCGGTTACTTACATTCAGCTCCTTCAATTGCTAGACACCACGTGGTCAGTGCATCATCTGAGGAATTATGTATCATCATTGTTAGAGACTTTTCGTATTGAATAAACTGATGCTACAGTTGATAGACACATTTAGTGTAATTAAAATCCTAATTAATCGGGTTTGTTAATTAACAATCAGTGAAATTCAACAATAGAAATAATTATCTAGCACTTCGATGTGAGACCGGTCTTACAACCTGGCAGGCAAATGTGATTATCGACTATTAACGAAACTCATCTAACCATCGAATTAAATCAGTGTTCATTACCGCAACTAAACTCAGATAATTATCATTGCTGAAATATCGAAGTTATCAGACAATTATCATGAAACTATCGCTAGACGAATCATCTACAATAATTCGTACGTGCATTATCAATAATCCTTCAGACTATCAATTAATCTAGAGAACTTCAACTCACGCGAACATTATCAGTGAGACGAACAATTGAACATTATCAGTAAAAAACCCGTGTAAATATTGTAAATATTCTCTGAAACTTATCATTAAAATCTGTGATATATTCATTATAAATCACGTGTGCTGTATAAAGTTATTTCACGCATGCAATTGTCGAGATAAATCCAAAGCCAGCTTCTTGTATCCCCTTCCTGCCGCAGTCAGGTGAAGAGAGTACGAGCCTATCTTAATACAGTCCACTAAATTGAAGGTCATCAAAGTAAGTTATCACGTCCACACGATAAGTAACTTCGGTGGACGTCCGAAAATCCCCTGGGTTTTTAACAATATATATTTAAAAAACCTGTAACTTTCTCTTTACAGATATATAAATCGATTGGAAATGAACTCACTTTACATTTGAGAATCAGTACAACTGATAAAACCGTAGATATTTCTGAAAAACTGAAATTATTCAAAACCGAAAAAATTTTCTCCATCAAAAACTTTTCAATCAATTATCCCTCCGAGCCATCCCATGCACCAGTGTTATAAGAAGTATAAGTCTACCATATCGGAAGTCTCTAGCTTGAACATTTTCTTAGTTATCGTGCTAACAAGAATGATATTGAAAAAGTCATTAAAATTAAAATTTTTCAAAAACTATCATCAATAAATAGATAAAAATCGGTACCGAGCTACCTCATATGATTGCCAGCACAGCCTATAAATCTGAGCGAAATCGATTCAGAAGTTTTCAAAATTTTGGTGAAATACAAAATTTCGAAATTTGTTAATCTCTCGAAAACTACTGAACCGATTACAATTTCAAAAAAAGGGCTTAAAGTGGAGAGTTCAGTAACCGGAATATACTGACAAAATTTCAGAATCCTACATTTAAAACTTCAGAAGTTATTGAGACATGTGTGTGTGCACAGACATACACACACACACACACACACACACTCTTTCTAAATATTACTTTTGGACTTTTTGGATCATTCTAAGTAGTTCCCAACAAAAAAATCCAGATCGAAAATTTTCAGGATAAGAATGCTTCCTTTCGGAAGCAAAATCGATAAAACAAAGATCCGAATGATATAAATCGATGGAAAATGAGCTCACCTTCTATTTAAGCTGCCAACCAGGTTGCTACGACTGATAGAACCGAAGTTATGTCCAGAAAGGTGAATTTTGTCAAAACTGAAAAAATTTCGTCCGTGAAAACTTTTCAATCAATTATGCCCACGAGCAATCCCATGCATCACTGTTATGAGAAGGATGAATTCACTAAATTGGGAGTCTCTAGCTTGAATTTTCTTTCAGTTATCGTGCTAACAAGGACACCATTTGAAAAATCATCAAAATCAAAATTTTCAAAAAACTATCATCAATAAATATATAGATCATCAAGAATGACGTTGATTGAAAATTGGTAACCAGAAAAACATTAAAAATTGAATCAATCAATCGATATCCGCAAAGCATAAAAATAGAATTCGCAATGGAATCATTGAATGTTAATTCAATTCAAATTATTGAATACTCTGCTCCTTTTAAATTTAAACAGGAATGGAAATTCATGTGAAACGATTTAGTAAAGTGGTGAAAAAGCAACCATTCGGAAGCGACTTGCTCATAAATCAGCAGATAAAGCTATAATGATACCGATAATGATGCAAACTTCCACTTGTTTTTTCAAATGAAACGAACATCTTGGAAATTGAGTGAGATTGTGGAAGAAGAAGTAACAGTGGAATGATATTGATTCATATGAATGACACAGTGAAAGAAAGAAAACACTCAAAACACAGAATTTACAGTGGGATCCTGAGTGAAGTCAAAGTGGGGTCAGGACTGAAGAGGCCAAGCTAATCAGATGTTCACATGGTCTGAAGCTGAGGAAGGACTGACATCTGATTGATCATGACGGTCGATATCCGATTTAATTGCAGCTCTCACCATGACAGGTGGAATTGTGTACACAAGTAGAGTACCATTTTAGCTCAACACACTACAATATTGATGGAAATATTCTTGCATGTGTTACATTTTCGATTGGATAAAATTATCTTGATGTTCAGTACGTACTAATGCTGTCAAGGTGTTAATGTTTTTGTTCGTTCCTTTATTTATTCTTGTAATAGTTATCGTACTATCCCAGGGATACATGAGTATATTATTAGATTTGAGGTTAGAAAAGGAAAACAAGTGGAAGATTATCTGTTAAATTTTCTCACATAGCTTTCCCTGCTGATTGATTAGTTATCCGCTTCTGAATGGTCAACCTATTTTTTTTTAAGAAATTGACTCATAAACAATTTATTATTCAATGGTTTACTAATCAAAAGGGAATCACATCGTCCTTATAATATAGAAATTTTTACTGAATAAAAAACAACACGAACATCAGCACTTTAATGTGGTTAAAGTCAGCCAATATCCATAATTCATATTTGCTTTTATTTACATTGTTCACTGTACCGTGGGTCAACGCAAAATCTGTTGAAAAGTTTGAGCTAGTACCATGGTATCAATAACATAGATGTCATTTGTCATGTTGTTGAGATATCCACTAATTCATCAGTATCAATCTCAACACATATTTTGGGACCGAAACATCACCACGTGTACATTGTGGTCCAACCGAACATGTGCTGAGTGTAGTATACTAAGATCTAGTCACACATGAATTCCCAACAGCTTACTGGGTCCATCTATGGTTTTGACCAACACAAATGAATAGCAACCTAGAGTTGATAGAATCGGTTCTTAATATCTCTTGGACGTTGTCATACATTCATTCTTCATCTCTTCCATTAAGGATGTTCTACAGGTATTGTAAGCGGAGGTTGTGTGGCATGAGAGGGGCAGTGATTTCGTCAGTGTTCCAATCCCTGAACATGAAAAAATGAGTTTTCAAATTCCTCACTGAAATTATTTTCAGGGAATCATGGACTGCTGCGGGTGTTCAAATATTATATTATTATCATTACATTTCATAGATATTTTTGTTATTCTTTATTTAATTAGTCGGGGAATTATTTTGAAGAAAGCGTTGCATTCGAAGGAATTCTGGCGACACAAGTTGGCTCCACTTACTTGCGAGTGACAATTTTTCAATCAGTTTCATCAATTTTAATGCCAATTATTGACCCAATCGTCGTAGAAAAATGGGGCATTTGTGCGGGGGGTAATTTCTCATATCCGAAGTTTCATCCAATTTGAAATTTCTTTCGAAAAGTTTCTTAAGCTTTTGTGAATTTCACTTTGTATAGTTCATTGGCTATCGTGCTCCCAAGGTATTCCATAAAAGTACGCTCAAAACGGAGATGACCAAAAAACAAGTGGTAGGGAAAGTTTGAAAACATTCAGTCAGCTGAGCGATACGATGGCAATCATCCTCTGTGAATCTGGGCAAAATCGGTTTGGAAGTTCTTGAAATATAAACAAAAAAATTCTCTTTGAAAATCATCGATGTTTAAAAACCGCTCAACCAATTTTGGTCAAACAGGGTTCAAAATGAAAAATCCAGTGATAAGAATATACTGTCAAAATTTCAAGTTCCACGGCTGAATCATGCAGGAGTAATGGAAATGTATCGGACCATGCAGACAGACATACCGAGACACATACATTCACACACACAAACATTTTTTCTAGATATCATCCTCCTCTTTCCAGATCATATTAGGTAGTTCTCAACAGAAAAACAGGATTTGGAAATTCTCACGTTTGTAGAACCATTATTCAGGAGCGGAAAGGAAAAGACAGAAAGATTGTTGATTCTGTTTAACAATGTGAGTGACGACCAGTATTTCAATTTCACTTTTTGTATGATGGTTTCCCAGAACCTGAGGAAGCCTGAATAAAACGGGTGAAACTGCTGTTCAGTTGACAATCAATCCGTATTGTTAAATTCAATCATTGCAACGTCCCATGACCTCTGGCTCTTAATTTATTAACATGGAGATGAATGTCACAATTGAATCATATAAAAATCCATTCCCTTAAATTTAGGTTGTTCACTCAGCTGTGGACTGGGAATAAGTCAGGAGGACATCAACCAATTCAAGTTAAGAGTGAATTTTGGCTTCTTCGACTGTCCTTAAGGAGGGGGGCGGGGCGGTAAGGTTTAGTCGGTGAAAAGAGCATATACTCAAGAATTTTTTTAGACGTTACAGACAATGCTGGTTGATTGAATTAACTTCTATATAATAATACAAGATATGCGAGTGCTACCAAAAATTGAAGAATCGATTAAAAAGGAACTCGACGACATTACCTCGAAAAGCATCTTACCCAATCAACGCACTTGGCATTTTCGTTTAACATGATCGAGTGAAGAGTTTTAGTGTACACCGCAGAACCACTTTTTTCGAGGCACCTGCGAAGATTTACTGCCAACGGCTTATTGATCAATATTTTGCGATGAAAATTCGCAAAAACATACTTCAGATGTTATTTGATTGTATAGAAGTTAATTAAATGAACCAGCAGTACCTGCATCGTCTCGAAAATTTCTTGAAAATATGCTTTTTTCACTGCTTAGACTTCACCCCCCCCCCCCTTAAGAGAATGAATAGTGATACGAGGGAATATCATAGTGATTTCTTCACAGAATGTTAAATTCCCCAACAAATTAGTGATGGCATTTTTTCCCATCATCAATATGTCAGCCATTCGCAGATTTGTCGTTGAGCCGACTAGTTCTTACAAAATCTGTGAAGAGACCTCTCCTACAGGAAACTCAACAGGCTCCATAAGAAAAATCTGTCATCATATCCTTCAGGAGTCTATAATTTCAAAGATACAAAAGTCAGACACAGTTTAAGAAGATCGAGATTGAATTGATGAATATTCAGAAGAAGTCACCAGTTCATATGATTTCTCCTCGCCTCACCACGTTCAACATGATTCAATAATCTAAGAGCATGACATAAAAAATTCAGGAAGGAAAGTACCAATACATCGATTTCCTCCCACATTCAGTCTATTTCAGCCCTTAGGATACCATTCTCCATTTTGTAACGTCTATCATTCTTCTCACGATTGATTTTGACAATTCTATCACCCTCTCTTTTCTTCAAAAGTCTTCCGTAATTCGAAGAGAAGCTTCATTATTATGAGTAGTTCATTTCACTCAAACCCCTTGGGAATTGCAGTGAAACTTCCTATTTCCGTGGAAGGAATCGCTGGAAGGTGCCGATCCTCAATATATCGTTCAACGCTGTGCTTAATCATGGGTCCTCAGGCGCTCATAATATTCATCCTCTGGGGAAAAAGCTAAACTTTTGGCATGAGTCAAAGCACCGTCAAGCTCCTGTTACAATATTTTTTCTCTATTTGTTCCTTCGGCTTCGGCTTTTTCATGTCCTATTCGAATTTCTTTTATCGCACTAGTCATTAAGGAAATTTTCTTGACATCACAAAGAAATTTACCATGGAGATTGGAATTTCTTTTCGAAATGTACCGGAGATGAATCGTACGGGAACAATTTTGTCCCTTTCTCCCTCAATACTCTTGATTATCACTGAGAATGAGGAGATTACAATTTTTGCATTAGTTTGGAAATTTTTGAATGAATTGACAACAAGCAGGAGCCACACTACTTGTGCGTAATTTGAACATCGTACATTTAGTATTCTACCAATGCGGTTGGCAGAAAGCTTCCGAATGAATTTGTAATTTTCTCTTTACCATTATTGATCTGTGCGTGGAGCGGGGAAACCAAAATAGGCCTCAGAAGCTCATCCCAAATATCATCAATTGAATAGTTTTGAAGATATGTCTTGGATGTTATGTCCCGAAAATGATAATTATGTTATTTATTAATTACTTAATAAAAGAATAAGAGTAGGTCATGATAAGTAAGCATAAAGAATGCAATACTTCGATTGCATTCACATTGTTTTCCGAAGTCATCATATTTCGACACATAACGTGTTGAAGTACGATTCTTCGATTATATAAGCGAGTGCATAATGCAGCTCGAGTCAGTTAACTCCTAATAAGCGAAATTAAGTTACCTCTCAGAACTTATATTTTGCTGTTAGATTAATCGTAAGATTATAAATTATAAATCGATTTTCAATCAATAAATAGTTAATTTAAAGTATCTCTCTCTGGAGATTATTATTAAAAGAACCCAACATAACAAATTGGTGGCAGCGAGTTTCTCCAACAGGCAGGGTCTGATCAACCATTGTCTAGGACTTCAGAGAGTACGAGAATAATTTAACTAGATATTGACAATCAGTTTCAAATTGATAAGTAACAAGCCTATCATTGTTGTGATAGCAAATCAAGGATCCTTAAGAGAAATCTCACATTCAGAGATAAATAGACGATTCTTTCCGGGCGGAAGGGAATCACACATAGGTACATTCAACGATTCATTGCTTAATTTCTAAAAAGTTAATTGAATCATGGCACAACAAGGACGAGATGAGTTCGCCTCCTTAGAAAGCCTTGGGAACCAAGTAAGACGAAGCCTTTTCCCTAACAATTCTCAGGATAATAATCCTCAGAATAATACTAGATCGCAGATCGACACCAGTAGGTCACAGGCACACACGTCACAGGATAACTTCAATCGAGGGGTCAATACAAGAAGACAACACTCAACTCTTGAAAATTTAGTTCCATTAAGTGAAGATGATATCCAATTAACTTCACGCAACACGGAACAGGCTGTCAATAGTCACGAGGATGACCGAAGTTCGCAGAATTCGGAGGAACCAGGGATTGAAACATTTGGGACTCCTACTTTGGACTTTTCAATTCCAGCAGGTTCACTACGGGTAGGTAATTTTACACCTAGCCCAATAGTGCAAGAACGACCACCTCGACGGGTTGATATCCTAATGGATAGATATCAACAATTACATAATGAAATGCACGAATTACGAGCAAGAGAAGCTCAAAAAATTGTAGAAAATACAGAATATCAAAAAATATTGAATGACGCTCAAGTTCGACTCCAAAGTGTCGAAAATGAGAGGGATCAATTCAAAGAAGAATTGTGTCGAGCATGGGCTGCACAAAATGAAAATAATCAGCAGGCAGCAAATGGAAGAAGAGTGACTTTTGACGATGATGAATTCATGAGTATCAAAACAGCATTGCAAATAGTGCGTCAATTCAATGGAGATAATGATCTCGACGCATTTTTGATCTCATGCAAAACTGCACAGAAAATGGTTCATCCAAATAAACAAGCAAGGCTACTTGAGTATATTATAGGAAGTAAATTAGATGGAAAAGCCCTATTACAACTGAAACGCAAAATTATCAATAGCTTTGACGACTTGGAAAAAGAACTACAAGCACTTTTTGGGAAACTCAAATCTCTACTCGGATTACAAGTAGAATTTAATCGATTACAACAAAAAGAGCAAGAAGACGTCACTCAATTCTCAACACGAGCAGAACAGGTGACCATGGATTTAATTGAGTCCATTCAGCAAGTAAATCCTCATTGGGACGAAAAAGAAAAAAAAGGTGCTGAAGAAGCAATTTATACGTTGGCAAAAGTCAACTTCGAGCAAGGCTTAAAAGGACAACTACAGATTCTTGTAAGGGCTGAAAAATACAGTACTTTGCATGAAGCCTGTATTGGCGCCATAGGATTAGAAAGAACCATTTCTACTAATTTTGGAAATAGAGGAAAACCTCCAGGGAATACTAAACATTCTATAGGAGGGAATCGACAGTCAACTGGAAGACAGTCAATACATCAGACCAACTGTTTTAATTGTGGACAACCAGGACATATGGCTAAAGATTGCAGGGCACCACAGGTACAAAGAAAATCAATATTACCGGTTGCCTCAGATCGACGAAGCATCAATGCATATGGCCCAGTTTGCAAATTTTGCAACAATGCAGGTCATGACGCAGCTGATTGCAGAAAATTAAAGAAAAAACTTGGAATGTCTGAATCAGCAAAAATAAACATTGAAGAAAATAAAACGCCTGTAAAAAAGCAGGGCAATGGGACACAGAAAAATAATAATAGAAAAAATGATCATACAGGGACATCTGAAGATAGCACTCTACCAATAGGTACTTTTCAAGTTTTAATGATGGAGCCCACAAAATCAGGGAACCCAGAAAAAGAAGAAAAGGAAAATAAGAAGAGAATCATCAAAGCAGCAGAACCATCTCAAATAAAAAATCGTTTAATTCTTTCTGCTGATGAATTAAAGAAACCTACGATGTTTCTCGCAGATTCTGGAGCTATGACTTCAGTAATAAAACTTGAAAAATTGAGTGAAGGAGTAGTAATACTCAAAGGAACTCAAATACTACGTGGAATAGCTAATCAGGATGTCATCACTCTTGGGAAAGTCATTTTATATTTGAAAATAGGAAATGAAGAATTGGGTCATTTATTTAATATAGTGCCCGATGATTTTCCTTGCGTCGGAGGAATACTCGGTGAAGATTTTCTCGAGTCTCCAGATTTAAAAGTTGCTACTGATCCCGGAAAAGCATTAGTGATAAATGGAACACATTTGGGATTCTATAATGCTGAAGAACCTTCTAAAATAACAGCAAGAACAGAAACTCTTGCCTGGGTAAAAACTCACAGTTTAAGTCCAGGTGTGGTCCATAAAAGAGAATTAGAGAAAGGTATATTTTTAGGGGGATGCCTCACTAAACCTATTGAGGGACGAGCAATAGTAAGCATAATAAATACCACAGAAGAAGACGTATATTTGAATATGCCAGTGGTTAAATTAGAAGAAATTCCCACAACAGAAGTGATGCTGACACAAACAGAGCATACGTCAGTACCTTTGAAGGAACGTATGAAATTATTGCATGCAAATTTACGGATAGACCATTTGAATAACGAAGAAAAGGCAAGTCTCGTAGAACTTCTAGGAGAATATAATAGTATCGTTCAATTGCCAGGAGATTCTCCAGGAATAACGAATCATCTGGAACATACTATTCCTACGAAACCAGGGACACAGGCCGTTAACATTCGTCCACATCGATTACCTCATTCACAAAAAGATGAAGTAGATCGACAGGTCAAGGAGATGTTACACAATGGTGTTGTGCGACCGAGTAAGAGTCAATGGAATGCACCTTTACTCGTCGTTCCGAAAAAAACTGATGCGTCAGGAAAAATTAAATTCCGAGTTGTAGTAGACTTCAGACGACTCAATGACATAACTATCGGAGATTCATTTCCCCTACCAAATATCACGGAAATCTTGGATCAATTGGGAAATGCCAAATATTTTTCGACACTCGATCTCGCTTCTGGATTTCATCAAATACCAGTAAAAGAAGAGGATAAATGCAAAACTGCTTTTTCCACTCCTTATGGCCATTATGAGTTCAACAGATTGCCTTTCGGAGTCAAAGGTGGTCCAGCAACGTTTCAAAGACTGATGAATTCAGTCTTGGCTGGAATTCAGGGATTGCGATGTTTCGTTTATCTAGACGACATTGTGGTTTTTGGAAGCAGCCTCGAGGAACATAATGCAAGGCTCAGAGAAGTTTTCCAGAGACTGAAGAGTTCAAATTTGAGATTGCAACCAGATAAGTGCAATTTCTTGAGGAAAGAAGTCAACTATTTAGGTCATATAATTTCTGAAGAAGGGATTAAGGCTGACCAGAGTAAAATAGAGGCAGTGAAAAATTTTCCAGTACCGAAAAATGCAAAAGGCATTATGTCATTTTTGGGATTAGCTGGATATTATCGGAAATTCATTAAAGATTTTTCGGCAATAGCCAAACCATTAACTGAGCTACTGAAGAAAAATATTACTTGGAAATGGACCGAAAAAGAACAACTCTCTTTTGAGAATCTGAAAGAGAAGTTAACAAGTGCACCAATTCTCCAGTATCCTGATTTTGAAAAAACATTCATTCTAACAACAGATGCTTCAAATTATGCATTAGGAGCTGTCTTGTCTCAAGGAGAGATTGGCAAAGATCTTCCAATTGCATATGCCAGCAGAACTTTGAATAAAGCTGAACAAAATTACAATACAACAGAGAAAGAGTTACTAGCTATTGTTTGGGGAGTGAAACATTTCAAGCCATATCTGTTCGGTAAGAAATTCACTATAGTTACAGATCATCGTCCTTTGAGATGGATCTTCAATACCAAGGACCCAGGATCTCGACTCATGCATTGGAGAATCAAATTAGAAGAGTATGAATATGAGGTGGTACACAAACCAGGAAAATTAAACACAAACGCTGATGCTTTAAGTCGAATTGCCGTAATAACGCGGGCTCAGCAGAAAAAAGAAGACTCTGCAAATACTGAAAAAACAATAACAGAAGTTATTACACCATCGGACGAAGAAAAACTGACCATTCTCAAGGAGTATCACGATACACCACTTGGAGGTCATCCTGGAATACAAAGAATGTATGACAGAGTCAAATTAAAGTATGCATGGAAAGGAATGAGAGATGACATTGAAAAATATGTTAACTCATGTGGAAAATGTCAAACTAATAAGCTAGGAAAAGCTACAAAAGTGCCAATGGTAATATCGGAAGTTCCTGAAACAGCATTTGAGCAATGTGCAATGGACATAGTAGGTCCATTGACGGAAACTGATCTCGGAAACAAATATATCTTAACATTCCAAGATTCTTTGACAAAATTCAGCAAGGCAATTGCTATTCCCGATCAAGAAGCTAATACAATCGCAAGGGCTTTTGTAGAAAAAATTATCTGTGAACATGGGACACCAACGAGATTATTGACTGATCAAGGGACGAATTTTGTGGGAGAAATTTTCAAGAATGTCTGTAAATTATTACGGATAAAAAAAATACAAACTACGGCTTATCATCCGCAAACAAATGGAGCTCTTGAGAGATCACACCGCACTCTCGCTGAATATCTGAGAAGTTTCATTGCTGAAGAACAAAATGATTGGGATACGTGGCTTCCGTATGCGACATTTACGTATAACACTACTCCACATACGGCTACAAAAATTACGCCATTTCAGATGTTATACGGTCGACAAGCCGAATTACCAACGTCATTGAAACACCCACCGAGGGCAACGTACTCTTATGATGACTATGCACAAGAATTACGAGAAAGACTACGTGCAACACATCAGGTGGCAAGAGAAAAATTGAGCAACGCAAAACATATTGCTAAACGGCAATATGATAAAAATGCCAAAGAAATGCAATTTCAAGTCGGAGATAAAGTTCTTCTGAAAAATGAAATTGTACGAAGGGGAAGATCAAAAAAATTAACTTCTCCATGGATTGGACCTTACGAGATAATTGAGAAGAATTCTGATGTGAACTATACTATCAGATCTGGAAAGAAGAATAAATTATTTCGAGTTCATGTCAATCGATTACAGCAATTTATCGATTTCTGACTATATGGACCCTCAAACCTCAGAATAAAACAACAGATGAAATGCGAATTCTTGTCGTACAAGCAGCAAGTTTTCTTTATAATTTCGATCATGCTAGGGAGCATGATTTTGCCCGTGGAAGGGGAGGGACATATGATTGAGCAATCATTACACGACGATTTTATCAGAAACAAGAATTTAATTGAAAGAATTCTTGACAATAATAAAACCAGGAAAAACCGCAGAGGATTAATTGATGGATTAGGAACGATGAACGTGGAAGATCCGAAAGAAATTTACAAACAACTCAGCAAGTTAGAGCAGGGTCAAGGAACTTCTCATGACGCTGCAAGGAAGCAAATTGAAATTGTGAACTCGACAATTTTTCAGTTGCGACAGACTGAAGAAATCTTTAAAAAAAATGAAGAATCAAGGGAAGTCCTGCAAAAAACCGGAATGATCCATGTGACGGACTTCTGTGAGATTGTAACATCAGACTTGACAATCAGAGGTCGCAAGTCATCCGAGATAAAATGCCATCTTCATATGCAGCCAAAACTGAATCTGTCACTAAGCGACATTGAGAAGGGAGATCGGAACCAAAGCTGTGTCCAGATAAAGGAAATCCGACTCAAAAACGTCATAAGTGATGATCTTATTCGACATAGTTACGGGAGTAAGACTATACTGCTAGTGTTGACGGACAACACCTACAACAGTCATCGCTGGAGTATAGTACCATTTCTCTATGAAGAAGGGTCGTAATCAATTTCAGATGTGGAGGTTATATATTCTCCACAGTGAAATCTACTTTTATACACACACGGATTTTGAAATAAATCAACCTCTGTAGAGTTATCAACCTTTAAAAAATAATAAGTATGATAATATGTAAAAAAAAAAAAAAATATTAATTTTGTTTGCAATTTTAATAGTTCGTTAGAAGGAGAAGATTTTGAAAAGATAAAAATCTTTTTCCCTGGCCGGGAGGGATGTTATGTCCCGAAAATGATAATTATGTTATTTATTAATTACTTAATAAAAGAATAAGAGTAGGTCATGATAAGTAAGCATAAAGAATGCAATACTTCGATTGCATTCACATTGTTTTCCGAAGTCATCATATTTCGACACATAACGTGTTGAAGTACGATTCTTCGATTATATAAGCGAGTGCATAATGCAGCTCGAGTCAGTTAACTCCTAATAAGCGAAATTAAGTTACCTCTCAGAACTTATATTTTGCTGTTAGATTAATCGTAAGATTATAAATTATAAATCGATTTTCAATCAATAAATAGTTAATTTAAAGTATCTCTCTCTGGAGATTATTATTAAAAGAACCCAACATAACATCTTGCTTTTTCGGATGTTTCTATGCTAATATCTTTCTTTCTTTCTTTCTTTATTTGAATAAAGACTCCAGGTTTTCAAAACCCATCGGAGTCTTAAAGTTTCACAATCTCTGATACAGTTAACCTTCATTTCAATCAACTCAAGTGTTATTTACATTTCGTTAAACATTTAATTATTGAGTTGACGATAAAATTGGAAGTATAATAATAATATCTAAGAAACTACTGGACCGATTCCACTCAGTTTCTATACCGAACTTATACCGAACTTGTGCTCATCAGATGTATAACCTCACAAAATTTGACGTCTCTAGCTCAATTATTCATTAACCCCTCAAGTACGGGGTCCATATACGTATATGGACCCTTGTGCCTGTCCCACCGGCCGAGGTCTCTATGTCATAGAGACCCTCACCACGTTGCATAAGAATTTCAATATCTCTTACAATTTTCAAGATTTTTAGATTTTGCAAAATGTTTCGTGAAGGTGGATAATTTAAGTTTGATATGCAGCCTTTAAAAAACAATTAATTCGATTTTAACTAATTAATTTTTGAGGAATTTGTTTTTTTGTTCAAACTTCTGATTTTACATGTCCCAAGGCGCCCGACCGCTAGGACAGTTTAGCTCGATGAGGCCCCGTACTTGAGGGGTTAAGTTATAGAGAAATCAAGATTTTTACGAAAAATTTCTCAAAAGTTTCATACTGGATAAACTAAAAATCTGGGCTCCCACCACCCCGGGGGTCAAAGATGCAGATCATGAGCGTGCATCTCCTCGCTAAAAGTGGACGCTGTAATCACATTTTTCATCGAGAAAAGTCGAAAAACGATATTTCGACATTTTCATTTTTCTCAAGAACTATCCGGCCGATTCAGCTGAAATTTTTGGGAGCGCTTGAGGCATGCATGGCAAACATATGATAACATTTCCAGATCACTAGCTAGCCCCGTTTCAGAGTAAAGCGGAAAATGCGGCATCACACACAGACACACACACACGCCCACATACATACACACAGATATTTTTCAAAAACGGCGGTTCTTGACGTTTTGGCTCATTTGCAGTCACATCATGATAAAATCTCAAACTCGAAAAAAATTGCGATTATAAAGCTTTTATTCAGAAGCAAAAAGAGGCAATTGGTAATGGTGATCTGGAAAGAGAGTGCTTTGCGACAGTGTTCCCTGATACAGAAATGAGTGATGAAGTTTACGATTAAGTCAATGGACTCAATCATTCGAGGAGAAAATATTATCAAGTATTGTCTTCCAATTAGAGAGGGGAGCGATTGACGGTTGATGAAGGTATGTGAAATTGGATATTGCCATGAATGTTTCTGCATCGTCAAATGCATGATTTTGAGATCGGAAAAGAATTGTCGATAGCAAGTTAGGAAAAACATAAATGATCGTGAATATTTCCACACCACGTTCGCTGTCATGAGTGTCAGTTACTAGGAGGGTATATGGATTATATGAAACTAGAATAGAAGAGATATAAGCACTGTACGAGATGAGTATCTTAAGTCAAGATATCAGTTAGAGAGAAATAGCTCAAAATGAAAAATATCTTAGAATTGAAATTCACTAGGAACCACCTCTCTGAAGTATTTTCGAAGTGTTGCGAACCTAGCAGCTCAGAATCCTATGGAATTACTTCTCAAAATGTTCGTTCAGACATGAACGGGTGGAGGAGTTCGGTCTTTCAACGCACTATCAAAATCCATGAGGAATGAGAATTGAATCTTCAAATGAGAATAAAAGCTACGCACCACACTCCAGACAGCACTCTAATTTTTATCAACATTTTATCACATAAGCGAGCCGCCAACAAACAGGCAGCAGACAGACGGGTGACCTGAATCGAGATCACCGTATCATAAGAATGTCACACATCCGGCGAGTATGGATTCACTTCAATTGATGCATTGAAAAGGCATGACATGACCGAAAAACTTGGACGTGTAATACGCTTGTATCAACACCTGATATCATTTCTTGTATAAAAAGTGGCAGACACACAGATGATCACCTTCAGTAGCAAGTGCGCACTCAGCAGCATTACTCTGTCCGAGTTAACATCTCCAGTAACAAGACTTCTATCTAGAATGTTACTCGACTCAAATTCTGATCAATCAGCTCAAGTATCAAAACTTTCGAAGTGAAATTCAAGTCTTTAGTTCAAAGTTAGGTAGAAGCATTCTTCAATGAAAACGTTCGAGTCATTCTACGATGAACCCACACCATCGTTTGAGCATTCCGAACTGCAGCTATTAGGATCCAGCATCCTGCATTAGGGCAATTGCGCAACAAGAGAGTCATCTATATCCCCAGCGATATTCACTAGAATTCCAACAGCTCAACTTCAACCATGTGACGTGGGATTTTTACCACGTCACCTGTACGCTGTAGAGAAGGATATTCGTGAGTAGAGAGAGAAAATTTCGCGAAATATAACTTAAACATCTTCCAGGTCATGAGGAAAAACTGACTAAGGCTGTCTAAGCACGATTATCTATTTTTCTACGTTAAATAATACCAAGAAATTACGTAGAATCTCCGCGGAACATAGCTAATTACAGCCATAATACCGCCATTTTACTTCACGTCAGATTCTCCGTAGGGCAGTATCTTTTGGTTATCTTGGGGCGGAAGAGAAGGCTCGGAAGCACGTATGGTTGAGTGACCAAAATAACGTGTTTCCTAGGGCTTCCGGATCACCCTCTTGGTCATCCTGAAGAGTGAGTGCAGAGGACGGCTTGAAAGGAGTTACGCTCCAGGTCGTGGGGATGATCGGGCCCTCGGAGGAAAGGCCTGGAGGCAGGGAATAACGCCCACTGCCAATGAAATTGCCAAACTCGAGTTTATGTTATCGCCGAGGCGAGTCCGATCATTCCCTGGGAGACGTGCCCCTCTGGCTGACGACTATCCACCCTAAGAAAAAGGGAAAACCACCTCCCTAAAACGGCTCAAAAATAATCAACCGAAAGGGTCCCCTCCAATCCAATTTCTCAACAATTACCTCATTAACCATATTTTCTATCCTCTTCTAAAGCCACCATATGCCCCCACTCACTACTCTCAAAACTGCCCTCAATCAATCCTCTGCTGATCCCCAATATCCACCGATAAACCTTTTAAGTTTACCTGAAAAATTAGTAAAGAAAAGAATTAAAATTGAATACGGAAGAATTCAATTTCGTTTGAATTCTCCCGCCTAAGTAGAAGCGCATGAGTGAGTGGCATGAAGTATCTCTGAGTGGTGCGAGAGTGCAGCATACAGCAGCTGGCCCCACCACTCAACTCGACTCAACGCACTCCCCGGTCCCGAAAAAATCAGATCGTGAAGTGCTGTGTAGCAGAGTAGACTGCCTGTCACTCTGCTCCAGAGATTCACTCGTGTTTTTGCGGAATATAAAAAGTCTCCGGAACTCCCAGTTTTCCCCAATATGAGTTCAGAAACGCCGCGCAAAACAATGGTGAGTCGTGTTTTAATTATTTGAATCGTGAGTGTATAATTTGAGGAATTTCTAGTGCGAATATTAATTATCCTTCTTAAGGGGTCTGTCTACTTTGGATGCATGCTATCTTTATCAATTTTTTTCAAGAATACTGTTATGTTCATTAGTGTAAAATTTGTTGGGCTTAATGAAAACATCTGTAAAGTACGAGAAAAAATTTTTTTTGATTGATTTTAATTACTTTTTTGACATTAGTCTACTTGACATGCCCCATGTTGTCCAACCGGTACCAGGTGGATTTCTGAAGAAATCAGCCTGGAACCAGCCAGTCTAACCAGGGGCACACATAGTGTACTAATCCCCTGGGCAGCGTTTGTCCACATGACCTGCCCCTCCTATGATGTTACATTGTATAACTTTCATTGGTTTATTTGGCTTTTTGGTGATGTTGGGAGACATCTCCATGATGTTCATTGTTTATGTTGAATAATTAAGTTGTTTATGTGTTTCTTGTGAGTAAATGTGTGTGAAAACGATTTTTAACAAGACAAAAATTGAAAATTGATGTATCAACTTGTTGAGTCATTCTCATTCAGGTTTTATTATGTAAAACCTGAATGAGGAGGACCACCAAGTTGTTAAAGACCACATGCTTGACTCTATTTGGCTCCCCACTCTCAGCACATGCCAGCAGAGTCACGACGAGCACGTGGTGGGGCACAGACTCCAAAAAATGTGCTGGGTCTGACGCTGAGAAGCAGCCGACAAACCCAACAATGATGAAAATGAATTAACCATAATTTGCTACCAGAGGCTCATGTTTTTCTGAACGGAGCCACTGTTGAGCTATGGTGTGACCTTTGTGTTTCCATGAAAATGAGGTGAAAAATTAATGAAACTCCGCCTCCCATCAACAAGGCAATAAAATTATTAAATATTTAAATTTCCTCACTCCATGAAAAGAACCTTGTCTTAAATGTGCTATTATTATGGATTTCA
Organism: Aleiodes leptofemur; assembly: GCA_963942555.1. NCBI lineage: Eukaryota > Metazoa > Arthropoda > Insecta > Hymenoptera > Braconidae > Aleiodes > Aleiodes leptofemur. Next base: position 11,542,712 of record OZ012615.1, read on the forward strand.
TCATTGTTTAAGCCAAAAGTCAAAGATATTAATTTTATTTTGAGCTATTTCAGTTATTGTTGGAATACTCAAATTTCAGGTACTTCATCAAGTTACAAATGTCTAATTAGCCAGAATATAAATTATTCAATCACACTCACACAACACACATTCACACCAATTTTTCAACAGTTTAACTTTGTTCATATTGTAGTTGTCACTTTACTAAACTTGTTTTTTTAATTTATTTAAATACTGATGGATTAGCACGTTTCCCTGAGTTTCATCAATCTTATCATTAGTACCTATCAATTACTTGAAGGTAGTCAGGAGTTATTCTACCGACTAAATCAAAGAAATTTTCAATTAAATTGTCCAGATTTTTCTGCTTAGAGATGTAATAAAATTCAGCAAAATAATCCATAAAATATACCCTCTTTTTACCTCTTTTTGGGATATAGTTTTTCAACCTCCCCCAAGCATTTTCAATATTCTGTGTGTGTACCTGTGTCTCAGGATCCACAAACCGGAACCTGTGGTTTACTGTACCATGTTGGAACCCTTCATTTTCCAACGAGCCATAAGCTCTCCAGCAATCAGTGTATATTGTGGTGCCTGGGACAACGTATTTTTTAATAATGTTAATTAAAGTGACTCTAGTACGGTTGTTTACAACAACAGCAAACATCCTCTTTCCATCTCGTTCAATACCACCAACAACCCAATAACCCCTGTGAGCATGAGTAGAATTTTCACCCGGCCCAATCCTTGTTTCATCAACCTCAACTATTTTGTTAGGACCCCCCAATTTTTGGAAATTGTCTAAATAATCTGCTTTGCAAATTAGGCGAAAAATTCTGCTCCATTTAACACACGTGGTTGCTGTTATTTTTAACTGTGACATTAAGGTTTTTTGTTGGCAATTAAAAACCAATTTGTATGCAAATAGAAGACATAATTCACTGATATTGACCTTTGATTTTTCAAAAATTGTGTCAAGATAAATTGTTATTCTAGAATTGCATTTTTTTCCTTCATATATTTTTCTGCACACAAATAAAGTTTTTGTTTTATTTAAAGTACATAATTTGTTACATGAAAGGCAACCTAACCTCCTTGGAACTACTTCATGTTCTTGTAAAAAATCTAAAAGTCGATCTTTGTTGTTGCAAATCACAGTGAACTCTCTCAATCTCATATTGTAAATGAATTTGTTATTACCTTAAACGTTGTTCTTACTTGAATTTTTTTGTCCAGATGAAATTACAGCTTCTTGTTGAATTGTTGAAATTTTACTCTTTGCACGTGTCAGAGGACTCTTTATACTTATGGAAATGTCCTCAGCAAGTTGGCGGAGTGTTACACAAAACGGAGACACAGTCAAGTCAAGTGGGAACTACTTTCGGCTATCCCCACTCTTGGGGCACGTGTTCTATACAATACCCACTTTTTTACTGTGAAAATGTCAGGTAAACAGGAGTCCGCTACAAGTGCGCTGTTGAAAAAATCTGAACAACGGCCCATCAGATCTGAAAAAAATGGGTGGTTTCAGGTTCAATGTGACAGTGGCTATATCCCGAACCAGAATTATTATTTTCATTATTTTTTCCTGACCAAAAACAGCAAAAAACAAAAAAACCGTTTTCTAATTTTTCGTCCGCCATTTTGTTATTTTTGCATATAAATTGAAATTGAAGGTTCGGGAAATAGCCACTATCATATTGAACCTAAAACCTCCCAATTTTTTCGTATCTGATGAGCCGTTGTTCAGCTTTTTTCAACAGCACACTTGTAGCGGACTCCTGTTTACCTGACATTTTCACAGTAAAAAAGTAATTAAAATTAATCAAAAAAAATTTTTTCACGTTCTTTACAAATGTTTTTCTTGAGCCCATCAAGTTTCACATTAATAAACATAACAGTATTCTTGAAAAAAAAAGAATGAACATAGCATGCATTTAAAGTAGACAGACCCCTTAATTGGCTTTAGATAGATGTAAACTATCATAATATTATAAATTGTGAAGAATAGTTTAGCTTCTGGGCATTACTTTTCATTTCCTCTACGTGTAATCTATTGAAAATTCTAATTAACACTTCGATGAATGAATTACTCTATTTCACTGAGATCTATGATTGTATAGAGACTAGAATGATAATACTACTTCATGTCATCAAGCGTTTGTTGTGACTCACTTTTCTACACTATCAGAGTGTTCGTGTGTGTTTACGTGTATTCAGCACCTTTGCCCTCTTTTAGGTGTCCTCGAACCGGCTGAGTCTGGATCTTGTTGAGTCGATGTCATCGAATGAGCGAGGATGAACAAATTTGAAGGGTATAAAGAAGAAAAAATTACAATTTTAATGGTGAAAATTTTAATTAAATTGAATAATTAACATTCAAATGGTGATCATAAGAATTTTTTAATTATTCGGCCAATACCATCATGGAAAATTGCCACCATCACCGCCATATGTAGAAACGGCAGCACTGTTGAAACTGGGACTTCAGACAGAATGTTATGAGGCGGTTAATGCCTAAACTCCCGAAGTGGTATCTAGGTATTCTACTTACCATCGGAAAGACACGTGAGGGAATGGGGGGTAGTGACCCCCTATGACTCGATAGTTTCGAGTTCAAATGAACAAACCAGCGACATACGGCTTTCGGAGCATCAGATTGAGATGATGGATTAATTTGATGAGAATAATTCCATTGTTTCATAGAAATAATAAGAAATTCGAATGGCAATGATGTATAATGCAATAATTTTCTTATTTTTCTGGTTGAATCGTTAATTGTTTGCAATGAAACTGATTTTCAATGTTTCAAATGGCAAAAGAAGGTTGCAGGAGTTCGATTTCAGAGAAATTTCGGGGAATTTGGTAAAAATATTGAATTTACCAAAAATTTCACGAAATCTCACGATATCTCACGAAATCTACAAATTTCCAGATTTCTGGTTAGATTGTTAATTGTTTGGAATAAAACTGATTTTCTTTTTTTACATTTTCTTTTCGTCAATGCTGACAGAAAATGATGCCAATGTATATTATTGCGTCTGATATTTCGAGCAGCGTTGCATGTGAACTCTTCCGGTAACTAATTCCTTGATTGTAGCAGTATCATATGTGATAGTTCGAGCAACGTTGCATGGGACGATTTTTACAGTGAATAATTCGTTAATTTAAAATAATAATAAAAAATTCTCTAATTCTAGCAGTAACGTATGCGATAGTGGGAGCTACATCATGGGCGAAAATTGTTGCAGTAACCAATTCGTTGTTTCTAGCAGTAACGTATGCGATAGTCGAAGCAACACCTTGCGCGGCAATTGTTGCTGTAACTAATTCTTTGATATTAGCAGTATTGTATGCGAAAGTCAGAGCAACACCTTTTGCGACGATTGTTGCAGTAACTGATTCGTTGGTTCTAGCAGTAACGTAGGTGATAGTTCGAGCTACATCGCATGTAATAATTGTTCTGGTAACTAATTCCTTGCTTTTAGCAGCATTGTATGCGATAGTCAGAGTAACACCCTGTGCAACAATTGTTGCAGTAACTGATTCGTTGTTTCTAGCAGTAACGAATGCGAGAGTTGAAGCAACACCATGTGTGACAATTGTTCTGGTAATTAATTCTTCAATTTCAGCAGTATCGCATGCGATAGTTTGAACAACGTTACATGTAACGATTATCCTAGTAGCTAATTCGCAGTTCCTAGCATTATCTGCCACAATTTCGCAGTAACTAATTGGTTGATTCCATCAGCAGTGTTTGTGAAAGTTAGAGCGACACCATGTGCGACAATTGTTCCGGTAATTAATTCGTTGCTTTTAGCAGTATCGGATGTAGTATTTGGAGCAGCATCATATGATGCTAGTATTATGCTACAGTTAGCGCACATTGTAATCCCACTGAGACAGTCGCCGGTACGTATTCATGTCTCTTTATATATTCTCGTAATCTTCAAACGGCGATTTAACACATTCACATTCGTTGTTCCTCACGCACAGAAAGAGCTACAAGTCGATCACATTATTACGCATTTTGAAGATTAACACTCAAGTTATCAACTATCACTTCCGAGTTAATAACTTCAGGATATCCATTGTGGGTACATGTTCAAAGAATCGAATAGACGAAACGACGAATTGATATACCAAAACTTGAACGACTTGGGGAATTTCTAGCCTTTCTTATTAATTGAACTACATAGCTCCATATTTTTAACGGAAGAAGATATAAATGGCGCTTCCATTTGCTGTGCCAATCCTTTCCATATCGTTATATGAACGTTGAAAATTATAGTTTATGTTGAAGTGCTAGGTACTGAAGTATTGAATAGAATTGATGGCAAGACTTGTTCACATGTGAATCGGAACGAAAGAGTTGAGAACTTCTGCAATTGATCCAATTCTGAAGATAATCCCGAAATACCTTTTCCACGACGTTTTTCCAGACTTTCTGTACAATGGATACTCTGAGGTGAATAGTGCAATTATGATCATTATTTAGTACGAAAATAACTTGGAAGCTTTGTGTTTACCGGATATTTTCTGTTTATTGACGATGCTGCCATATTCCTTGATTGCATTTGAACATTTCTTCACACTGTAGAAACACAGAAAAAGTACTTTAATTCATGAATCAGTCATGAAATTGATGATTCCGTATGTAATTGTGAAACTGGAGAAAATAATAGACGATGGCTCCATCAACTCGACATGATGAAGGAAAGCAATGAGTAAATTCATTTTTCTCTTCTTGTCCTACAAAAATCTTCCTCGGGAAATTCCTCAGCATTCATTTTTGGCCAACGGATTCTTCACAGGATCCAAATGAAAATGAGGAGAAATAGAAATCAGGTGGCATATGAATTGAACTGTTGAGCTGATGATTGGGAGAAACTTAGAAAAATTCGAGCTGATCCTGTTACATTCTGCGCCCATATACTCATGTGAATAAAGGGCCATCGAGATCAGAACTACTGTCATCAGCACAAATTTTAAGATCGCTTTGAAATCATTACTTCATGAGATTGCTTAGAGGTTCTCCTATAATGGATGTCACATGCTAAATGCTGTCATGTTGGAATGATTCGTTCTTCAAATGGAATTTTAGAGTTTCAGTGGGATCCCAACAGATATTCACATAGTTCGGAAGTGCCATTCATTTCTCCCTTCGCGAAAAAGATCAAGCCATGTAGTTCAATGGGCTGTTCAATAATGTGATATTTCTGTGGTGACCTCAATTATAGAGGCTGGAAATTTCTTAAGTCATTCGATTTTTTGTATATGAATGCGTTATTTTCTCTATTCAATTCTTTGAACACGTACGCGCAATGGATATTCGAGAGTTATTGACACGAAATCGATGGCTGATTTTGGAAATGGATAATACTATACTCCACCTGTAGCTCTTTCGATACATGAGGAATAACGAATGTGATAGTGCTTGACCGCCAATCGAAGACAAAGAGAATGCATAAGGAGACATGGATACGTATTTGCAGGTGCTGTATTTGGATTATAATGTGCGATATTTGGAGCACGATACTAGCATCATCGAAGTGTTCAGTACAATTGTCACAGATGGTGTTGCTCCAACAATCGCATTTAATACTGCTAAAATCAACACATTAGTTACATCAACAATTGTCACACATGATGTTACTCCAACTCTCATATACGATACTGCTAAAATCAACGAATTAGTTACTGCACTAATTGTCGCTCATGGTGCTGCTACAATTATCACATAGGATAATGCTATAATCAAGGAATTAGTTACCGGAACAATTGTCACATGCAATACTGCTTGAACTATCGCCTACGTTACTGCTAGAAACAATGAATCAGATACTGCAACTATCGTCACATAAGGTGTTGCTCTGACTATCGCATACAATACTGCTAAAGTCAAGGAATTAGTTACAGCAACAATTGTCGCACAAGGTGTTGCTTTGACTATCACATACGATGCTGTTAAAATCAACGAATGAGTTACAGCAACCATTGTCGCACACGGTGTTGCTCCAACTGTTGCATACGTTACTGCTAGAAACAACAAATCAGTTATTGCAACAATCGTCGCACAAGGTGTTGCTCCAACTACCGCATACGTTACTGCTAGAAACAACAAATCAGTCACAGCAACAATCGTCGCATAGGGTGTTGCTTCGACTATCGCATACGATACTGTTAAAATCAACGAATGAGTTACAGCAACAATCGTCGCACACGGTGTTGCTCCAACTATCGCATACGTTACTGCCAGAAACAACAAATCAGTTATTGCAACAATCGGCGCACAAGGTGTTACTTCGACTATCGCATACGATACTGCTGAAATCAACGAATCGATTACTGCAACAATTGTCGCACATGGTGTTGCTCCAACTATCGCATGCGTTACTGCTAGAAACAACGAATCGGTTACTGCAGCAATTTCCGCACATGGTGTAGCTCCCACTATCGCATACGTTACTGCTAGAATCAGAGAATTTTTTATTATTATTGTAAATTAACAAATTATTCACTGTAAAAATCGTCCCATGCAACGTTGCTGGAACTATCGCATATGATATTGCTACAATCAAGTAATTAGTTACCGGAAGAATTCACATGCAACGCTGCTCGAAATACCAGACGCTATAATGCTACAATCATCACAATAGCTATTGCCAAAAATTCCATGCGATACATCACTTCAACCACCGATAATAAACGTATCGACCTAATTGTCATCATTTTCTGTCAGCATTAACGAAAAGAAAATGTAAAAAACGAAAATCAGTTTTATTCCAAACAATTAACGATCTAACCAGAAATCTGGAAATTTGTAGATTTCGTGAGATGTCGTGAGATTCCGTGAAATTTATGTAAATTCAATACTTTTGCCAAATTTTCCCGAAATTTCTCTGAAATTGAACTCCTGCAACCTTCTTTTGCCATTCGAAACATTGAAAATCAGTCTTATTGCAAACAATTAACGATTGAACCAGAAAAACAAGAAAATTATCGCATCATACATCATAAGAAGGATCATCAGAACAACGATGACGCTGACCAGATCCAAATCTTCAGATTTCTGGCGAAGAGTTTAAAATAAAAGGTTTTAAAGACGATGGATGCCCCTTTGAAAATGTAAAAAGTGTTAAGAAAGAGAAATAAAACGTTGTTCTTTTAAGTATAAACCATTCGTTTCGACTACATCATTTAAAATTCTGAAATGAGTCTCTGGTTCATGGACATAGACACATTCACTCAATTCGTTCAATAAGTCAATTGGTGGTACGTTACAGTATACACACACGAACACTAGTGCATAGTGTGGAAAAGTAAGTCACAACAACGGCTTGTTGCCATAAAGTAGTATTATTCTAGTCTCTTGCAATCACAGATCTCAGTGAAACAGATTAATTTGTTTATCGAATTGTTAATGAGAATTGTCAATAAGTCACACGTAGATGAAAGTTATCAAAGTGATACCCAGAAGCTGAACTGGTCTTCACAATTTCCTATATTATGAGAATTTACATTCATCTGAAGGTTTGTGACGTGTTTTTTTTCCACGCCAGCTGTATTTTAACGAGGAAAAAATTTCGTGAGTAGCGCGAGAGAAATTTGCGGAAACCTCTAGGTCATGAGAATAAACCGACTTGAAGCTATATCGTATCCTCCAGGTCACAAGGAAAAACTGACTTACGGTTCTCTTATGCAATTATGTTAAAAACCTCCAAGTCACGAGGAAAAACTGACTTGCGGCTCTCCAATACGGTTACCTCAATAATTTCGGTAAATGATACCGGAAAAACAATGATACCGTTAAAGAATACCAGAAAATTACGTAACTCCCGCGAAAAATAAAGAATTACCGCCATGTCATTTTCTCGTGCAATTTTCTGTAGGACAGCATCTTTCGGCTATCTTGTGGTGGAAGAGAGGGCCCGGGAGCACCTATGGTTAAGTGACCAATATACTGTAATTCCTAGGGCTTCCGGGCCACCCTCTTGGTCATACTCAGGGGTGAGTGCAGAGGACGACTTGAGAGGAGTCGCGCTCCAATCATGTGGGAATGATTGAGTCCTCGGATGGAAGGTCTGGAGGTAAGGAATAACCTACCCTGCCAAAGGAATTGCCGAACGCGGATTGACGTTATCGCCGAGGCGAGTCTGCTCATCCCTCGGGAGACCTGTCCCTCTGATGGTGACTATCCACCACAGAAAAAAGGGAAAACCACCTCCCCAACAACCCTCAAAACCACCCCGAATTGATCCTCTACTGACCCACAATATTCCTCAATAAACTCCTTCTGTGGCTTATATCTACCCGTACTGGATTCGTTTGAGCAGGGTTCAGTTTTCAGGGATGTGAACGATGATTTCACATCAGATAGACTACGTCTGTAACTGATAGCTCAGATCGCTCGCAATAGTATGCGATGGTTTCCATCGGATGTAACTTTTTTCAACGATGCATCGGACGACAGACTTTTCATTCTTTGAACTTTACCACCGGTGGAATTCATCCAATTCTCTTGAATCCGATGTTTACATTGTTCAAATCATTCATACACAACCGATGAGATATGCCGAATGAACGATGCTGCATATGTTCACCCGCACTGAATTCGTTTGAGCAGGATTCAGTTGTCAGGGATATAGACAATGGTTTCACATCCGATAGCTCATATCGCTCACAATAGTATGTGATGGATTCCATCGGATGTAACTTTTTTTCAATGGTGCATCGGACGGAAGATTTTTGCATTCTTTGAACGTTACTACCGGTGGAATCCATCCAGTTCTCTCAAATCCGATATCTAAATTGCTTGAATCATTCATTCACAACCGATGAGATATGCCGAATGAATGATACCAAGTGCATATATCGGTTGCACCGGATTTTTTGACTCAATGCTGATAAGGTAGAGAGCACTCTACTTTATCCATACAGTGTCTTTCATTTCCGCTCCACTAGATGGCATTAGTGAAACAGAAAATCATTTCTATACAATAATGAAATTATTATTAACAAGTTTCAGCTGCTCCACTTGAGAAAGAAATCAATTATTCTCAACCCTCGGATTACTCACCCTTGAACAGAACTTCGGAGCACACGTGGCGTCAAATTGATCCCACTCCATTCATGTTATGAGTTTTTTTGTAGATAAAACAATGTACTCACATCATTGGTTTGATTTAACTATTTCTTTAAAAGATGAACTTTTATAGAAATTTGGAGCAGCTAAAACTTGTTAATAATAATTTTATTATTGTATAGAAATGATTTTGTATTTCACTAATGCCATCTAGCAGAGTGGAAATGAAAGACACTGCATGGATAAGGTAGAGTACTCTCTACCTTATCGGCACTGAGTCGAAAAATCCGGTGCAGCCGATATATGCACTTTGTATCGTTTATTCGGCATATCTCATCGGTTGTGAATGGATGATTCCAGCGATTTAGATATCGAATTTGAGAGAACTGGATGGATTCCACCGGTGGTAACGTTCAAAGGATACAAAAATCTCTCGTCCGATGCACCATTGAAAAAAAGTTACATCCGATGGAATCCATCGCATACTATTGCGAGCAATATGAGCTATCGGATGTGAAACCATCGTCCATATCCCTGACAACTGAACCCTGCTCAAACAGATTCAGTGCGGGTAAAGATATGCCGCATCGTTCATTTGGCATATCTTATCGGTTGTGAGTGAATGATTCGAACAGTTTAGATATCGGCTTCGAAAGAATTGGATGAATTCCATTGGTGGTAAAGTGCAATGAATGCAAAAATCACTCGTCCGATGCGCCACTGAAAAAAGTTACATCCGATGAAAACCATTGCATACTATTGCGAGCGATCTGAGCTATCGGTTACGGACGTAGTCTATCAGATGTGAAACCATCGTTCATATCCCTGACAACTGAACCCTGCTCAAACGAATTCAGTACGGGTAGAGATAAGCCCCTTCTGTTGTGTCTGAAAAATAAGTAGAGGAAACAATTAAAATTGAATACGGGAAGATTCAATTACGTTTGAATTCTCCCGCCTAAAGTAAAAACATGCATGAGTGTGTCATAAGTAACTCTGAGTGGCACGAGGGGGCAGCACAGCAGCCGTCCTCACCGCTCCACTCAATTCCTCGCACTCCCCACTCCCGAAAAAATCAGTTCATGAAGTGTCGCGTAGCAGAGAGCATCTCTCGTGACTCTGCTGCGAATTTTCTCGTGTTTTGCGAAAAATAAAAAGTCTCCAAAAACCCTCAGTTTCCCCAAAAGTGACAAATCGCCGCGGGAAACGATGGTGATTCGTCTTTCATGAATCAAAATCGTGAGTGTTAATTAGTTAATTTTGAGTGCCGTGAACCACATCGTTGAAATCACATCATTTTCTCGATTTGCGCTATCCAGAGAGCACAGGGCTCATATTGAGTTATGACAGCACATGTCCAGAGTGAGGTCAACACATTTTTGAAAACTCGCCGATTATTTTCGTATGTTTCGTTTGAAATTACTCCGAGAAAACGGAGGAAAAGTCAAGAGCTAAGATTGAAGGAGTGTTCCCCCAGCCCCAAAGATGAATTATCAATACCAAGAACACCTGGGAGGAATTGAGTAAGAGCAGCATCCGCAGAGCTGATCCTACGCTGGCCAACACGGAAAAACGCAGGCCGAGAGTGCCGAAGAAGCTGGAGTTCACCGGGGATCAACGCCAAAAACAATGCAAATGAAGACCGAATTTTTTCATTTAATATTGTCGGGAAATTATTGACCAAATCATCATTATCATTCTTTGTGTATTATCCCGAATGATTTAAATGAGGCAATTCGTGCACAATTCGTGGAATTGAAGTAAATTCGAAAGCGTTGAGCGTTGCGGTGGAGGACTCGCGTCGTAATTGGTTGGATTAAGCCTCGGCTCTACCGAAATTGAGCGGAAACAGCCGAGTGAGCCCAACGCCAATTTGCTTGGGAGAAGACTTTTGCCCCTTCTCCCAGGACACAGTGGTGGTCAGATCTAAAGTAAAAGAGTCAGTAAACATTGGAGGAAAGATCAAGGGAAATTAAGAGAAAAACAAAAGAGGTCAAAACGGACGGGAAGAGCACAGTTGAAGTAAGGTACGCTAGTCCCAAACAATTATCATTCCAAAAGGTAGAGTCAAGAACTTGTATTAATCACGAAGAATCTACAAAGTGAAGTTAGCGTCAATCGGGAGTGAGGCATATTCCAATTAGAAAAATTATCATTTTCCGCTCTGAGCCAAGATTTAAGTTAGAGATTAAGTAAAAATGATTATTGAATTATTATTATTGAGATTACTCTCGGAAAGTTCCTTTATAGTTCATATCTGTCAATTTACGTGTATATGTTTTATTTTGTCGGATATATTGGATTTGTAGTAATTCCACTGAAATTGATCGAAAGTGTGGAATTTTATTCATCACGCATATCCGAACAGAGGGTATCGCTCCTTCTCCACCTCAGAATAATTTGAGAGTTCCACATGAAAAGCGCGTTACATCAACATCTTTTGTAGTTTAATTTGATTGATACCAGAATTGGGGATTCGTCGTTTTCCTCCAGATTGAAAAACTGTTAAAAAAGCAGCTAATATTACCGACTGATCTGATTTACCGTGGGATCAGGAGGTCAATCAAAATGTGTTAACTATCGATATTGACGCCAGGGGTAATTTGGGGGATCACACCGGCGTGGTCCCACAAATCCTTCTACTCGTCACGTGGAACTGAGCGAGTCAAGTTCTACTAATACGGTGGCCGCCAAGAGGGCAAAACCTTGGCGTGTGAAACTCATCAAGACAAGATCATCATGATTTTGGAGTAACTATCTAGCAACTATCGCGGACATGACGCCTAGTCGATAGACATAATAGGAAAGGTTCGATAGAACCGGTCGCATCCACTGAGTTGAGTATCGAGTCAGTGATCGGCATAACGGTTTAATAACGATTTACGCCCGGTATTAAATGCAGTGTGCAGTGTGAAAATAATCATGAAAATTAGAGACAATTATCAAAAGGAGACAAATAATCAAAGAGATAATAAATTCAGTGCGGGCAAATCATCTTTGAGTTGTGTATATCTAGTAACGGTATTTATTAAAGAGATATATTTTTGATAAACCACGTGTCAATTATCATTGAGAAAACCGATCAAATCCTTGTCCTTTGGTGAATTTATTCCGCTTTGTGATCCAGTCAACACGAGAAAATCAACGAGGGTTTCGGCGAGTTGCATCGAAATTCTCTAGTCAGAATGTGCCTCAAAAATTAGGCAGATTTTGAACAAAAACACCATCAATAAAATGACTAGCGTCCAGAAATAAATTAGAGAAATTAGTACAGAATCATCGGGAAGAAAAATTGGAGCATTATTTTGGCTCAACACATTCTTCTTGCAAGTGCATTCAACGCTGGCTCAAAGTCAACTGAACCAACCGTTACACAACGGACTTTACGTGCTCTGGTGTAATTTTGATCTTTAGTTGGAGTTACTGCCATTTTACATCATTATACAATCAACAGGCATTGATTCACGTTGACCACTTATGATGTATTTGAGCATTACTTGAACATTCACCTGAAAGCCTTTCCCTTCATATCGCGTTTCCACCTGAAATTCACGTTTTTGCTCCCGAATGGAAGCATGGTAAACGCGACATTTCTCGATTTCATCCGAATATGACTCAGAATGTTCCAGAACGTTCGGAAATGACATTTTTTGAAAATGGCCGTATGTATGTGTGTGTGTGTAAGTGTTTGTGTGCCACATATCATCCCACTGTTCCGGAATGGTCATACTTGGTGATCTGCAGTTTTAACAGTATTTTCCCTCCTCATGCAAAATGCTGTCAGTAAAATTTGACGCGAAATCAATTGAGAACTTTGCGAGAAAAATCGAATTTTCAAAAATTTTTCTCTCGAGTTTTCTCCGCGAAAAATTGATTCACAGCCCTCCCTCCAAGTGATGAGATTCATCTCATTTGAACTCACAATTTTCCCTTGGGGTGAATTTTGCTGCGATTTTTCGTTTGCAGATAATTTCAATTACAGTGTTTTTCATTTTAGATTTTGTTGTCGCGATAACTTGGAAAATATTTGAGTTAGAGACTTTTTATTCTATCAGTCTGCACATCTAATGAACAGAAAGTTTCATATCGAAAATGGGCGAAATGACTCTAGTAGTTTCTGAGATATTGGCAACAAACCATAATATGAAAAAAGGTTATATCTCCGAAACTATGCAAGCAATTACATTCAAGTTTAGCTTGTAAGATTCATCTCAGTGAGCCCAACACATTTGTGGAAATTTTAGATTCTCCAAAGGAAGTCTTTTATAAGTGTTCGATAAAGTCGTTTTTTTCAGAAATCGCGGTTTTCTCCGCTTTTTCACGAGAGAAACTACTATTTTTTATTTTACCATGCGAAAGTAAACAATTTCCCCTACAGAGTGAGCCTGTTTCCATTTTGATGACAGTCAGACGAAATAGAAATCCTATTTGAAACCTGAACTTCAATTTTCAAGTTTCATCGTGGGATCTCAATTTTCAGTTAATATTGAATTTTTATGTATTATATGATATTATTGCAATTCAATCGATCATATTTGAGCTGAGATTCAGAGTCCCAAGCTGACTTGAAGGACCGCAGATGGAATCCTCAACAGATTGATACAGTCTGGAACAATATTTCACGGAATGTATACGTGCGTATTTATTGTGGAAATAACGTTCTTTTTGAGCAATGGAAAATATTTCATTTATTCATTTTATTAATTTGTTTCGACATAACAGTCTTAGATAAATGAGAACCTGTATCGGCTTACACTTCTGTTGTTTCATTCCATTTTATTTTGTTTAATTCTATTCTATTTTTTTTTCTTCTTATTGTATCCATAGATTTCACTCACTACTTCAGAATACTAATTTAGTGGATATTCTAAGAAATAAAATATATGTAAAGTTTATTATTTATCATTAGTTTCTTCGCTTACGTTTACAGAAAGTGGTACAAGTATTTTATCTTCGTTATCGAGGTACAGTTCAGCAAGTGAAGACCGGTATCTACTGAGTTTTCGACTACAGAGATATTAGAATAGAAATAAAGCGCTCTTCTTAGAGAGCATTGTATTCAGTGAGCAAGTGGAATAGATCGTTTGTCCTTGGATGTGAGCAATTTTGACAATATTGGTCGGAGCTGAATTTTATGTTTATATCTTTTGTATGAATAGTGGCTGGGAATTTCGTAGGTAATAATCTGCACTGAGCAATAGTTTGAATTACTTTGAAGGGAATTTTTGAGTCGAGGTATTTTTGTCTACCGTCAGTGATCTTAAGGTATGGATAGACGTGTAGTGAGGAACTGGATAATCTGGATCTGTCATTGCGGTGTAGCTCATCAGTAAGATTTTTGATTATAAATGTGGAATCCTCGTTAAAGTTAACTGAGCTCCGAAGCTCGTTAATACCTCGTGGAAAATATTTTTTAATTCTATTGTTTAATTGCGTACACCAGTTGAATTTCTCTGGGATGTTTGGATCGTTTGACTCGAGTATTAACTGGTTGAGTCATATGTTTGGGTATCTTGAGTCTTTCATACTTCATATTTTGCGTATCTATTTTAATGATCTCTTCACCACCTCGATTTCTAGGGGATAAATGCCTACCTCTAACCTTATTGCATAGTTTGCTGTGTGTTGAGGGAGATTAAGTACTTTTTATAATAGAGAGATTGAATTTGATCGATTTCCTCGAGAAATCTGAGACCCCAGATTTGCACCTCATAAAACAAAATACTTGTTACCAAAGAATGGAAGATATATTCTTTTGTACTCCAGTTGTTTGATTGAGCTTGTCGTAGGATGTTCAGGACTGTATCCACTGCTAAACTACTCGATCATTTTGCTTTGATATCTCGCAGTTCGAAAGATGCATATTTATAAAATATACATCCAAGGTAGCAGTATTCTTCGACAATTTCGATTTTTTCCCTGGCAAACCAAAAGGTCAGAGGATTCTTGCTCTTCTCGTTACTTCTTTTGTTCTTCTGAAATATAAGAATTTTCGATTTTTGAATGTTAACTTTTAGACCATTCAAGTTGAAGTATTCGGCCAAGACATTAATTTTTATTTGGAGGTCAGGAGGGTTTTCAGCCAAGAAGACAAGGTCGTCCGCGTATCCTATGCAAGTGATCTCATTTTTTATCCCCACTGATAGGGCCCTTATTTCCCTTGATTGTAGGAAGTGTTCCAGATCTGATATGAAGAGGGATAATAGGAGAGGGCTCAGAATCTCTCCCTGCAGGATGCCCTCGATGACTTGGACAAGGTCAGACACACCGATATTAGATTTCACCGTCATATTTGCCCTGTCATAAATACTTCGGCATACGTTGATGAGCTTGAAGTTTACGCCAATCGACAGGAGTTTATTCCAGAGCAGAGGGTGCTTAATTGAGTCGAACGCTTCAACAAAGTCAACAAAAAAAGCAAGAACTTTTCTCTTCGGCTTACTAAGATGAATCTGTACTACAGAGGATTATACGAAAATATTGTCGACGCAACCCCTTTCTTTACAAAAGCTAGCTTGAAATTCGGGGATTTTTTTATTCGTTTCGGCCCAGTTGTAGAGTCTCTCGAACATGATTTGAGTAAATATTTTTGTTGCGGTGTTTACGAGTGAGATGCATCGGTCATTTCCTGGATCCTGTGTATCATGCTCGGGTGTAATGATGCCCAGTCTGCTGGGACCCTCTCTTGTATCAGTATTTTGTTGAACATATTTTCGAGATATAACAGCCAGTCGTCTGGGAGGTTTTTGTAGAATTCATTCGTTATTTCGTCAGGTCCAGGGGATTTTCTATTTTTGCACTTTTCGAGGCTACTAATAATTTCGTTGATTGTGATGGGCTGATCGGGGGGATGATTTATTACTTTTTCATGAATATATGGAGAATTGTTGCGCTCAGGGTATTGTCGGACGAAGTACTCTTGCCACGTGCCCAAGTCTATAGGATTACCTTTAAAAACTTTGGGTCTTAATTTTTTTACCGTTTTCCAGAATGTTTTGGGATCACGATGACAGCTGATATCATTTGTAATTTTTTCTTCAAATTCCGTGTCAGCGGCTTTCTTCGTTTTTCTTAGATCTTTTTTAGCTTTTTCATATTCCTCGAACTCGACTGCAATAATAAATCCGTTTTTATTGCATACTTTGAGCGTTTTCCTCACATTTTTCCTTTGAATTCCCCATTTCCAGATTCTGCAGGCCACTTTTTCTGGTAATGTTTTGGGTTTAGTCATGGTGTATGAACCTATTTCCCGGCTCTTTTTTATAATGGTTTGGATCTCGCTGGTATTCATTTCATCGAGATTATCACTAATTTTACCATCTTCTGGAGCATACGCCATTTTTAACGTGAAGTTAAATCCCAACTCGGCCTTCCATTTCATTTTTTCTACGTCGCTTCCAAGTGTAGATGGTATTTTCCCTTGAGTAGTTAAGTATGTGTCAATTATTATAGGCTGATGGTCTGAGAGAGTTGGAATGTCAATAACCCTGGAGTCTTCTACAAGAGCCAGAAAGCACCAGTTAGTTATGGCGTAGTCTATAGTACTATAAGTTCTGTTATGATCATGGAAGGTCAGTTTGCCAGGAATGTCACCTGACAATCTGCCATTGAGGATTGTCAGCCCTAGCTCTCGCAGGAAGGAAGATAACTGCACTCCTCTAGAGTTTGGTACAGCGTTCATCATTATTCTTGTTTTGGCGACATTGTCGATGGCAGAGAGAAGACCGTCCTCCAGAGGCGTGCTGTTTCCCACTTGTGTGTTCAGATCTCCCACTATAAAAAGGGGTATCAGAGGATTGACGTTAATGGAAAATATGAATAGCGTTTTGATACATCACCAGTAGAATTCTGTTCGGAAGCGTTTTGCTAATCGAATTGGCGAAATATCAAATATCACACAAGGAGTGGAGTTTGTGAATGACGCACAGAGAGTAGCACTTCTGCTCGTTATTATTTTACATTAATTTCGGAATTCAATTAGAAGAAAGTGAGGTGAAATGGACGTTAGAAGGAAACGGGTGGGAACCGATTTTCGTGATAATTCCATTGAAGAGCTGAGGGAACATTAGGTAAAAAACAAGTGCCGGAATCATTTTTCCTTCGTTTCTTGAGAATTCAAATTTTTTGCTCATCATTCGAACGGCTATGCTTCGTTTTTAAAAAATTCACTCTCATACAAATATCTTCATCTGTACTGATTATAGCTTGAAAACTCTGAAGGGAGGTGAAAGGTAAGATCACTTGAAATGGATTTATGGCGTTCACAAGTAGAAAATATCGATTTCAAAAGCTGGGGACGGTGGGGCTCGAAAGTGAAGTGGAACACGGGGTAAAATAGGACCTGGAATGGAATGGACCCTTCAATTATTTCTGGATCTAATTTTCCTTTTATGGAATGAGCATGGTGTAAAATAGAATATATGCACGCTCTCATATTTAGATGGAAATGGAGCTGAATGGACATTGGAATGAATCTTTCAACCATAGAATTTTTCACAATTATCATTTTTCTCCATTCAGAAAGAAAGTCAACCGCTCCACTCCCTTGATGCGTAATATACTACACTAGCGGAAAAAATTGAAGAATCAAACGAAAATCCAAATTTTCAGGTGTTTTTCAAATGGCTGTATCTTCCTCAAAAATGATCGTATCGAATTTTAAAAAAAGTGATTTGAAGCTTGAAGTCTCTAGTTTTGAGATCTTGAGATGAAATTTTTTTTTCAAGATATGTGTATCTCGTTATTCTAACAAGTCCAGTGAAAAATTTTTCTTCGGAATTTTTTGATTTTTTTTTTCTTCTACGGACTTGAGAAAAATTTCGCCAGCTCAACCACTATATGGACCGGATAGGTTGTCCATTCAGCTTCAATTTGTTTCTTTTTTTACCTTGATTCGACCATTTTTCGCGGAGATATCGGACTTTGAATGAAAAAAGATCGTTTTGTCTTTGATGATCGATATCTCAGCAACCAATGATCACACAGAAAATTCACGGTGTGTTTTGAAAAGCTGAATAAATTCTCTACAAGATCAAGCCATTTTTTTTCGGGGAATTTTTTTTTACATCCTTTACATAAATTTGAAAAAACAAGACAATAAAGGCTTTTGGTGAATTCTTTGAACATCAAATTTTCAATGAGAAATATTAAGAGAACCACCCATATTAAGTGTGCCTTTCACAGTTCAATATACCCACAAAAACCCTACAAAGTTTCAATTCAATCCACCCCGCCGTTTTTTTGTTTTATTCGATTGAATTTTGGAAAAAATTAAAGGATCACTTTTCTTGCACTTAACAGTTCAGGATCTTCATCGAAATGAAAGATAAGAATTTCCTCAGCTTTTTCCACATTTCCATTCTCAACAGCGTTTAAATTCATGAAAAAAAACAATAAAAAATTCGGTTTTTCACTTTCATAAATTCAAACGCTGTTCAGAATGAAAATGTGGAAAAAGCTGAAATCCTTATCTTTGATTTCGTTAAAGATCCTGAACTGTTGAGTGCAAGGAGAGTGATCCTTTAATTTTTTCAAAAATTCAATCGAATAAAACAAAAAAACGGCTTCGTGGATTGAATTGAAACTTTGTAGGGTATTTGTGGGTATATTTAACTGTAAGAGGCACACTTAACATGGGTGGTTCTTTCAATATTTCTGATTAAAAGTTTGATGTTTCAAAAATTCACTTGTGACGTGTGAAGAAGCCACACGTCGCTTTTTTGCTCGAATTTCCATTGTTTAAAGTTTTAGAATATGCGAAATAAGCATTCTAACCGTGAGAATCCGCTTCATCCATCTTTTCTATGGAAAAGATCGGTCAAAGCATGAGAATGCTTATCCAGCAATTTTGGGTGACGATGTGACTGAAGATTCAAGTCTCATCACTCCGGGGATTACTCTCGACCGGTGGACACCTCCGGGTGTCCACTGGAAAATATCGCGGAAAAATGATTAGCTCCGCGCACGGACCCAAAGTAACCCTTATAACAGTAATTGAATTAAAACATTATACTATCACTTCAAAAAGTAATAATTGTTATTATTGTGAAATATCCCTAGAATATTCCTGAAAATCCCAACAGCGCGAGTGGATTCACCCGTGAGCTCTCCTCATTCGAGCTAGTCGAGGAATCATCGTTCGCACAGTTGGTGTACGTGAGTGAGCAAATTAAGAGGACGTGCAAGGACAAATGCTGAAATCTCACTCGTAACACACCAAATGCCTTTTTTGTCTTGTTTTTTCAAATTCATGTAAAGGATGTAAAAAAATTTTTTTCTGGAAAAAAATGGCTTGTTCTTGTAGAGAATTTGTTCAGCTTTTCAAAACCCACCGTGAATTCTGTGCGCGATCATTGGGTGCTGAAATATCGATGATCAAAGATAAAACGATCTTTTTTCATTCAAAGTTCGATATCTCAGCGAAGAATGGTCGAATCAAGGTAAAAAAAAAATTGAAGCTGAATGAACAACCTATTCGGTCCATATAGTGGTTGAGCTGGGAAAATTTATCCCAAGTCCGAAGACGAAAAAAAGAATCAAAAAATTTCGAGAAAAAAAATTTTCACTGTACTCGGTAGAATAGCGCGGTACACATTACTTGGAAAAAAATTTCGTCTCAAGATCTCAAAACTAGAGACTTCAAGCTTCAAATTATTTTTTTTTACTCTGATACGATCATTTTTGAGAAAGATACGACCATTTGAAAAAGTGCTAAAAATTTTGATTTTTTTTTTTTGATCCTTTAATTTTTTCCGCTAGTGTATTTTTATATGAAAATCTAAGACATGTACCTTCAATCGCTTCAAAAATTCGGTTCATTGCGGATATTTTCGTTTGCATCTGTTGCAGCAATTCGGGGTGATACTCAAATTGGAGCGGCATCAGTCCCCATCAATTTTACCTGGCTGCCAATTATTTTTTGTTTTTTTTTTAATGAAGTTATTGGCCGTTTTTAGTGAATCAGGTCTTGGCTCATGACTAAGGTAAGGATGGAAGTATCTGACTGAGATATGGTACCTGACCAAATCGTTCTTTTCCCTTGAGAATGGAGAAGATCGTAACTCAATCAGCTATTAATGGTTGAAACTGCTAATATAAAACTCTCTGGCTTTGTCAGTTCTAAGCCCTGAAGTGGAAATAAGGAGGATTCCATTTTGCCACACGGTTCATCTCACCATGGGGACCCATTCTGCCCCACCCTCCCCTATTTATGAGCATTTCCGTGATAGGTCATAAATCAATCGCAAGTGATCTCACCTTCCTCCTTCATTCAGAATTTTCAGGCTACGGCCAATGGAACTGGAAATATTACAAAAAAAACCTGAATTCTACCAAAAATGAAATTTTCTCTTCAAATCTTGACCAAAAAGTCTCATTGTCCGAAAATGCAAAAAAAAATGGTTCCTGACTCATGAATTTCACCGCAAATTTTTTCGGCTTTCTAATGAAATCATGAAAAACAACCTATATCTAATATTTTTAGTAACTTCAAATATTTCTCATAATGTCAACATCAAAACTCAAACGTGTTCGTTTTACCCCACCTTCCCCTGTATTTATCTCTCATCTCTCTCCCTCTACTAATCTCGTCAATCTTGACAATACAGAGCAAAATTACGTTGAATTCACATCGAAATCAACCACATCCAGCTACGTTCCAATACGTCGAATGGACGTTCGGGTCTTCGGACCTTTTCGATGTATTCTGTCATTGAGATAGATTTCACGTCAGAATACGGTCAAGGTATGTTCGGCATTCAGAGATCAGAGAGTCATAAAAGTTTCGATTCGGGAACCCTTTTTAGAGTAAACTAAGAATCATCAAAGAACAACTAATTATTGGCGTTATTCCCTATTATTCATTATCACGACAATCGACGAATTTTTTTGCATGAGTATTAAATATATTTCTCATTCAGTCAAATATCAAAATCAAGATCAAAGCATTTCGTTCAGGAGTTGGCTGATATTTTCCAAGGGATTCCTGTAATACATCCGGAATTGTGTTATTCTCCATATTTCATGATTATGATAGCCATTCCTTCAATGGAGGGAACTAAAATAATTATTTATTGTTGGGTTCATTTTCATTTATTTCCGAGTAAGTTATTGATTGTTCATAGGGATATTGGAAAAATAATTAACAGCATCAAATTATTGTCAAGTCACGACGTTTCGCTGAACAATGCCAGCTTCCTCAGGCTCTGAAACCGAACGTGAAACTAACTTTTATTCATGAATTATACACTTTCTTTTTCTAAACAAAATTGAATAAATAACTCTAATAAACATATAATTAGACGGAGATGTGTTGAAACACATGTTTCTTTCAATATATAAATTCTTAAAAATATTCTCAAAACAAATATTATGTGAAACGTCGGAATGTTTATGTAACCTCAAAATTGACATTTTTCCCTTTACCTTGACTTCATTGATGTATAGTCAATTTAAAATTATTTTCCATCATATGGAGCAACAAGCAGTCCTCTCCTCTCTTATTCATCGTAACAAGATGTATATACAAACATGAATAAATGTACAAATAACAAAATACTACACGATTACAAATAAATTAAACAGATAAGACAGGAATACGATGACACACTCATACTTTCATTAGCATGAATTATTCCATCGACTGAATGATCAAACAGCGATCGATATAATTCCTGCAATGTTCGCCAGGGTGTGCACTCGTCCGTACACTTTATTCTTGTGGTCATTCCAATTACTACCTTATCGGCCGATTTCTGTTTCTCTTTTCCCGCTTCTTTTTAAATTTGGTGAGGATGCTACTATACATCCTACTCAAGTTCTGTGTATCTTCTCGTCTGTTCCCCGTGTCATTGAGGTAGATGAAAATTATCTCACTGATGTTTCGCTCTGTGTAATCTGCCTCATTAACCAATATCGTTGTTTCGTCGAACTTAGACGAGTGACCAGTGTCAGAATGATGCATTGCCAGAGCCATTGGAATAATTCATGCTAATGAAAGTATTAGTGTGTCATCGTATTCCTGTCTTATCTGTTTAATTTATTTGTCATCGTGTAGTATTTTGTTATTTGTACATTCATTGATTTTAGTATATACATCTTGTTGCGATGAATAAGAGAGAAGAAGACTGCTTGTTGCTCCATATGATGGAAAATAATTTTAAATTGACTACACATCAATAATGTCAAGGTAAAGGGAAAAGTGTCAATTTTGAGGTTACATAAATATTCTGACGTTTCACATAGGATTTGTTTTGAGAATATTTTTGAGAATTTATATATTGAAAGAATGTGTTTCAGCACATCTCCGTCTAATTATATGTTTATCAGAGTTATTTATTTAATTTTGTTTAGAAAAAGAAAGTGTATAATTCATAAATAAAAGTTTGTTTCACGTTCGGTTTCAGAGCCTGAGAAAGCTGGCATGGTTCAGCGAGACATCGCGATTTGACAATAATTTGATTTTGTTAATTATTTCTCCAATATCCCTATGAACAATCAATAACTTACAATAATTATCTTACCACGTTTTTCCATTTTCGACGAAAAACTATCCCCTCAAATTACGTTTTTTGATTAATTTTCTCGATTTCATGCCTCCATTCGAGTCTGTGATTAACTTCGTAAGATCCTCTGTGCTATAGATTCCAGAATTTTACAGCTTCCAAAAAAAATGAACGAATTTTTTAACGCAGTGCATTAGCTTCAGGTGATAATTTTCTCGCGTTCATCCCAGCACATGAATTGAAGGACACAACGATGGGAAGTGAGCTATGGACACAATATGTCATCATAATCAGTTTGAATAAGAAAAATCAAGACTTCCGCAGAGTATTGTATTTTATGTCCACCTCATTTAATATTTTTTCCTCAATAAATCTACCAATTAATTGTCCACAGTTCTAATGGATGAATTTCTGTAGCACTGACGTTAGTTTATACAATCACCTACCTACCACTTTTTGCTTCTTGAAGAATCTATTCCTCTGTTCTCAGGATAGTTTTCCATGCAATTAACACTCGAAATTTGAACCACAATCGATAAAAAATATTGAGAAAAGGTGTGATGTGAAGACTCAATTCTTATATTCAGTCCAAACACTACGAGATCGTTGTATAGTACACAAATTTGTGTCATATTTTATCAATCGTTAGTCTAATTTTTCTTTCACCGTGTATTGTTATTCAGCTGAAGATTCACGACAGAACTTTTCACATGCTGACGCTAGGAAGTAGATATTACTCTGAAATAGAAGTACTGACAAAAATAAGGAAAATTCGACTGGGGATAATTCTATTGATTCATAGGATGGTATTGAATTACATGAGTGATTGAAAGCATTTCACAGTGGGAATAAGACAGCTGAACCCTGCGATGAGTCACCAAATTTATATCAGTTGACTTCTCATTCGTTTCATATTGATACTAAAATTGTATAAATACTTCTCTTGTACCTGTCTGAGTCAGCTCTATGTGCTAAGAGGGGAGGAAGTTTGGTGGATGTGTCGAATTCGAAATGACGAGATCCACTGCAAATTATAGAAAATTAAATCCACTCCAGTGCGGGGTACGCATAATCGAATAATGCATTTTACACTTGCAGATAAACCAGATAGGGGACCGCATTTGCACACTTGCCGTTATTTTCCTTCTCCCTCCACTATTTTACTCATTTCCATTCGATGTGTGTGTCTCTCTCTCTCTCTTCACTTTTCTTTGGCAATCACGATATACATACATATGTGCTCTATGCCAATAGTATCAACATGAATAATTCAATATTTGGGAAAAGCAGAGAATATTCTATATCCATCTACTCTGACTTCTTCAATTTATTACTATCTATTTCGATGGAATTTTCAAAAACTGATTTCTCTGTTGCAATCAATTTTTCATATTCTGTGAATTGGGTTTGATTTTTCCCAATGATCTGCATTGGAAACGCGGAAAAATCAGCCTGGAAAATTACCTCAAATCGTTTTCTGACAATTGAGTTCGTGAGATTTCTAGTTTCATGTGGATATCTCCTGACCTAGCTCCTAGCTTGTAATATTCGAAGATCAACGGCGGATGAAAGCAGGGATGATTCTCCATTGATTCCGCTGATGCCGGATTAATTTGCGTTGATCTCAAATTGATCAAAATTTATGGATTGGACGTATTTTCCTTGTGCTCGATAGGAAATTCCCTCACTCCGAATATACTATTGACCTTAGAGAATCTAAACGATTGGACGCCAAGATATATGCGAGAATCCAGAAAAATACACACCAAGGAAATTGCTACTTCATAAGAATTTGTTGACTGTTCCGTTATATTTCAATTCTCTATATTCTTGCTCATAAATAATATTGCACTGGCTGCAAAAACTGTAGAACAATGTGTAAAATTTACTCAGCTGAAGTAATCCGTTCACGATTATTCATGAAGTGATATTAGTTTACTTGAAGGCTGAGCTGAACACAAAGTTAGCGTGGACGAATGGTGCATACGAGAAATACTCATTCTCTCTTCTGTTATCCTCTCTATTTCATGCTTCTTCCCTTGCAACCATAATTCCCTCAGTTTTTCCTCTACACGCGGCTGCAATGGACTTACATATTTATGTAAGAATTTTCCAAGAGATGTTAGGAAGGAGCGAGAGGCAGAGAGAGGAGAAAAGAATAGGAGCAGGAAAGAGGATGGTGAATCAAGTAAATACTGAAATGTGTTGCAGTTTCAGCATGCGTGTCAATAATTTCGAGAACCAGAGTAACCCAACTGCCAGGGATGAAATGCCACTCATTTTCTTCACAGTATCTTCTGATTTTTTCACATCATTTTATCATTGAGTTTGACTGGAAATTGAACAATTCCTCACTTTAAAAAATCTGATGCATGGAAACATGAACTATCTACCTAATACATAGTTTTGTGCTGTGATTCGATGCTATTTCTGCATTCTTTCTTTATTGACATTACTCACTGATAAAACTGTATGGGTATCTGGAAACTATGTTATTATTCCAAAGTAGGGGCTCAAAAACTCCCAGCGGCCACCAGAAAGAGCAAATTCAAATATTAGCGAGTAGAGCAGCTGTTTGCATGTTTGGATTTTAGCAGTCACCACAAGTTCTAAGAGTAGTACAAATGAAAAACGATTTCAAATATACAAATAAGATGGACACATTCCAAACGTTACTCCGAACTTCCAAGCCTTGTTCGAGACATAATAAAGAAGTCCTCATTCGCAAAAAACAGAAACTATCGATTTTGTCGAGTCATCTCAAAGCGTATTTCGAAGAGGATGAGAGATAAGAGTGCTAACTGGTCATGAATTTTCGAAATCCTATACCTGCAGAGTTATAAATTTTAAAAGTGTAAAATGGGAATTTATGAATAATAAGCAGGAACTGGCCTATTCATAATGAATTCTCCATACCCATCTATGTACTTGCGCACGGAGGCAAAATATACGAATTTTTCCCAATGATTTTTATATGAATTCCATGGAAGAGACTGTCAGATCTAATTAGATGTGCATTCTGTCTCTATCTAGTTGGATCTAATTAGATATGATCATATCTAGAGTGATCGACATCAAAAAGAAATAAAATTAGATCTGAACAGATGTGGAATTTCACATTAAATCAGATCTCTTTGAATCTGCGACATCTAATCCAATTAGATCTGCATTTCATTTTTCAGAAATGATTAATCTCGTGGAAAAAATTCAAAAAATAACAAGTGTGAAATGTCTTCTATTTACGTTCTGCTCCCTAAAGTTTTCTCTATCCTCATATCTGATAAGATGTCATGAGATATTGTTGAGTGCCCAACGTTAGGGAAAAACCCCAACAAGTAATATAAATGGAGAATAGAAATAAGTATCCAGGTTTTTCGCCGCAATAACAATAAACTGAGGAAAAACCAAAGAATCCCAAACTTCACCTGCCTTTAGGCCTTTCTCTCACTACTCCTTCATACTAGATTCTCCAAGGCGTTTATTACTTTGTAAACAGAGAGACCCCTACGAACTATACGATTATTACCCGTAATCCCTGGTTCATCTTCAAAAAAACTATCTCTCTCTCTAACCCTAGAGTGCGCTGCCGGACCAATGAGAACTCACATACCCCTACTCCTTGGATGAACATCAATCACACACTTACCTCCCATGACCTAACTCACAAGCAATCAGCAGAAATCAAACAAGAATAAATATTGATGTAAATATTAGTTTATGTCAGTTTCAAAAGTATAATTGTACTTGTATATTCCTACAATAAAATACAATTCTACAAGGAAATCGAGTCTCCAACTACTTCCAAGTCTCCATACATTTAGTCCTTACCATTTCCTATGTCACACCTACAATTTACTCAACAGAAACTCATTCATAGCATTCGAATAAGACTCATTCCTAATACCACTCAGAACTGGAAAATTTACAACTTTCCAGGATTACAAAATCGTGAGTCCAACAATAAACAGATATGAATAGTTGAGAACAGACCCAGCGTCAGATCTCAGCAGACTAAAGATCAGATCTCATTAGATCTGAACAGATTTGGAACCAGATATAATCAGATCTGATCACCTCAGATCGAACTGCTTCAGATCTAAGGTTGATCAAACAGTTTTAGATCTGAGTTTGATCGAATCAGATTCAGACAGATATGCGCAGATATAAACCTAGATGTGCTCAGATATACCAATATCATGATATAGGCCCAGATTTGATTATATCTGAACAGATATACATATATACATACATACTTGTAGGTATATATCTATTCAGATACAATCAGATCTGCTGCTTCACATTGTGATATCGGTATAGATATAAACCTAGATCCGTTCAGCATAATGCACTGGAAAAATCTTCGTAACTAACGAATCATTATTCCATATGGATGATGAATTTTCCCTCAACCCAATAATACTGTAACAAAACAGAGTGAGCCCGATCTAGTCGTTTAATTTTTCATGCTGCCATCTACACAACAGGGACTATAACAAACACGTGGGTCCAGAATGGCAGACAGGTTTACTGTGCTGCCATCTGAACAGTTGAGCTCATGCGCGCTCTATGGGGATCGAGGGGTACCTCCTCAAGAACTGAATCACACATATTGATTGAGTGATTGAATCGATTAACTAAGGAACAAATAACCGTGGCGAATACATGGGCTGATTCCAACTCCAATGGGGACTATGTTATAATTGATTTCAACACCATCAGTAAAAAATGAGAGGTTCTTCGTTAGTTAACATATATTTTTGAAACAAATTGTTGAAAAACACTCCAAAGTAAATTAGGAATATGTCAATCGAGCTAATTGACATATATCCTGATTCTCCAGAGAAATGGTGTAATTGATTGAATATATACTTGCTGGTTATCAGAACATAATCAATGAAGGAGAAGGACTCTGAAACTATCAATAAATTAAGAGAATTAGTTCAATAAAACAGTTAACAGAAAAACAATAGCATGACGCACTATATAAGGGGCGCTCGCACCACAGAGAATCAATCTTTTTCGAATCTTCGAACATGACGGAACTCTCTACGAATAGCGAATCATTCACCTTAGGTCGGTAAAATAGGAAACCCTCAATTTCAGCGCTGAGCTTCATAGGATTAAATGGATTAGTGTGTAACAGCGTAATTGTGAATGTTTTTCGAGTATAAAATAAAGCTATCTTCTTTGTTCATTGTATTTTTGTTTATTGTTAAAAACACCTGGCGACCGGATCTGCAGGTAACCCGCCTGACTATATTGATTGAATTGAGATAAATTCAAGAAATCAA
The DNA here is from genome assembly GCA_963942555.1 of Aleiodes leptofemur. Taxonomy (NCBI): domain Eukaryota; kingdom Metazoa; phylum Arthropoda; class Insecta; order Hymenoptera; family Braconidae; genus Aleiodes; species Aleiodes leptofemur. Next base: position 11,570,590 of record OZ012615.1, read on the forward strand.
GTCAACAGCACAGCCAGACATCAAATCATCGGTTAATGTTCGTCTGTACGGTTACAATACTTTTCCCTTCAAATTTTCTGTTCTGAATGATCTGTAATAGTTCATCGACCTAAAGAGCATCATAATTTCCCCTGCATGCAATTATATCGGTGAAAATAAACAATGAAAACGGATGATGGAATAGATCTTGAGTCTTGAAACCCGTTATATGTCAAAATCAGTCGAAAGTATCCTATCCATGTACCTTCCTCTACCATTATTGTTGGGGCTGACATGAGAAAAATTCAAGAAAAAATGTGTAAAGACTGCAAGGGACCACCGAAAATTTATCAGTGCCGGACAATTTATTATTGAATGGATGAAAGAATTTTCTTCAGTGTCCAAGTGAAGAGTATTGACCAATATTTCTCGAATATGATCTAACGATTTTGGTAACACTACTTTCCAAAAACTGAACATGCCTAATTACTAGTTCCTATCACAAAGACAATTTTTTCATTTGCAAACTTATAGAATGCTCTGGGTGTATATTTTGCATCTACTTCGTCTAGCGGAAAATCATGATTCTCTTGAGATTTTTCTTTCCATGCAGGGAATAACAATATCCTGAATTCTATCTTAAAGTATTTTTTCCCAATTTTTACTCTGCACAGCGTTTGATCTCTCATTAGGGCCAGTCCCCTGCCAGCAGAGGCTTTCACGACTCAGCTACTCGCGTAATGTACACGTTATTTCTAGCTTATAGATATCTCAGTTTTAGGCTTTCGCAGCCATTGTCATTATTGATATGTTTGGCTTCCGGATGGATGCCGCGTTTGCTTTCAGCGTTGCGCTGACATTTCGCAAACGTTGCAGTTTGCATCTTCAGGGTGTTACGGGAGAAATTTAAATAGGAAACCAGTTAAAAATATTATGAACTTTAGAGGAGAAATTTCTCTGCCACAACGTCCCTGCATGGAATTTGAAATCACGAGCTCAGCAGCTAGTGGACGACCCGTGTCTTTTTGTCCTCTGGATCATCAAGAATGACACATGCCGTCTACTTTTGCTGAACTCATCAAAATGAATCAGCTTAGCTGCTGTTCGTTCCCTAGTCTGATGGAAAAATAGTCACGCCCGTGGAGCCTTAGAGGAACGTCCCCGCTGACTCCTGTGTCGTTTCCGCGTCCCAATAAAATTCGTCCTGTACTTGATCGATTCCCGACCTTCGTCCAGTCGAAACGAGTCAGGCCCGTGTCATTGGACTCACAGTTTGCGGAGTGTTCGAAACGAAATACGCAGTCGTTTGGATTCGTGTGTGTGCCCTCGTGAGGTCAGAAAACATTAGAGAGAATAGACTCATAAGGGTGCCTACTCAGTTCACAAATAAATTACCATCTACTTTGGAGCATTCGTGGATAAGATAAACTCAACGATTTCCGGTACCACTGGCCCGTCCCTGGACTACATTTTTATCAGGGAGAGACCAATCCGACGGAGGAGGACCAGACCCAGAAATCCTCCCCTCTTAATAATTCGTGTACATTGGGTGAGCCATAGTCAATCATATTCATAATCTTTTCTTAAAACGGAGTCATCGATTTCCTGGCCAAAATTCAATAGCCATAGCATAAAATAGATTCAGCGACATACATCAGATAAGTCCCGCAACATACGTGTGCGCGTGATTCTCTCCGTTATCTCTCTGTCTCTCCTTCTCTCCCTTACGATAGTCATCTTTGTGCATTGAAATTGAACTAGTAGCTGAATAAAAATCGTTTCAAGGAAATTAATGTTCTACACTTTCATTTATGAAGGATAAATATATATAAACCTCAGTCTCTTACAATAATCGAAATTTCCGCTTTGCACCGAGACAACCCGAGATCCAGATTCGCAGTAGGAGACCCGTAGGGTCTAGAGGTAAGGATCCGTAAAATAAAGGAATTCTTAAAAATAAGAATTTCTAAACTGTTGGCAATTTAGTAATAAATTGTGCCCTCCCAAGAAGGGCTATGAGCTCCGATTCTGAGCTCCATGGTCAAAGGGTAGTCCTTATATACCCCTTCTGGCAAGGGGGGGGGGGGGGGTAGGTAGGGGTAGGGGTACAGCCAATCAGGAGTTTTCAATTGATCAGCTGGTCAATTAAAAAACCGGGAGGACGGTTTTCCAAATAGGGTTCACCTGGTATCCTTTATCCCTGTTCAAGTTGTTGGGATTCTTGTGGATCTCTAGGCCTTCCCGATACTTACTCTCAAAGTATCCTTGGGATTTGGCCAACATTCTCGCTTGGTCATACTGAATAGTGTGTCCAGTGTCCATATGATGTTCAGCCAAGGCAGACTGTTCCAGGTGGCGATATTTGGAACACCGTAGGTGTTCTTCGATCCGTGTACTGATCATCCTCCCGGTTTCCCCAATGTACACTTTTCCGCAGGAGCAAGGAATCTCATAGACTCCAGATGTACTCAAGGGTGGTCTCGGATCTTTGGGACTGGGCAACATCTGTCCGATTTTCTTTGGAGAAAGAAAAATCGTCTGAATGTTGTGTTCTCCAAGAACCTTACTGATGCGGTCGGTTGTACCTTGAAGGTCGGGGAGAAGAGCCACTTTGGGTCTTTCTTGGTCTTTTTCTTTCTCAGGACCATCCAATTCTTGTGAAGAGATCTTATTTTGGAGTCTTCTGGTGACTCGTCTGATTTGTGGAATTTCGTATCCATTCTTGCGGAGGGCTGTCTCCAGATGTTCTATTTCATTGTCTAAATTGCTCGGTTCAGAAATAGTAAGAGCTCTGTATATGAGAGAGCTTATAACTGAGTTTTTCTGTGAAGGATGGTGATGGGAGTTCGAATTGAGATATCTGTCAGTATGTGTAGGCTCACGATACACTTGGTGGCCAAGTTTGCCATCAGCGTTACGGTGTACCAATACATCCAGAAATGGATGACGATTGTTCTCCTCAATCTCCATCGTGAATTTGATATTGGAATGTTGTTCATTCAAAAATATCAAAAATCGATCTAGAGCTGTTCTTCCATGGGACCAGATAACAAAAGTGTCATCTACGTATCCAAACCATACAGAAGGTTTTAGAGGAGCTGACTTCAGTACTTCATTTCCAAAATTTTCCATGAAGATGTTAGCTTTGATTGGATAAATAGGAGAGCCCATGGCGGCTCCTGATCTCTGTTCATAGGAAGCTCCCTGGAATTGAAAATAAGTTGAAGTCAAACAATGCTCAACTAGAGGAAGAAGGTTCGAGGAGATCTTTTTTGAGTTTTTTATAATTTCTAAGGTCTCTGGTATTGGGACGTTAGTAAACATAGACTCCACATCGAAACTGACTAAGATGTCTTCGGAAGATGTTCTGAGTGTCCTCAGTTTGTTCACGAAGTCTAGTGAGTTCTGTATGTGTGAAGCATTCTGTCCTGTGAGTTGCTGGAGAGGTGCTGTGAGGAATTTAGCTAATTTATATGTTGGTCCCCCGATGTTATCAACTATGGGTCTGAGGGGAACAGCTTCTTCATGGATTTTTGGGAGTCCATAAAGTCTTGGGGAGAATGATTCCTTCGGAATGAGGAGTTTGGTAGTCTCAGTAGAAAGACGAGCTTTTTTCAGGAGCTCAGTGGTTTTCCTCTCAATAATACGAGTTGGATCCTTCTTGAGTTTAGTATAAACTCTGGAATCACTCAGCATTGATGAAATTTTCTTGAAGTAGTCATCTAAATCCAAGACGACCGTTGCGTTGCCTTTGTCTGCAGGAAGAATAATGATTTTACTAATCTCCTTAAGATTACGCAAAGCAAGGCGTTCTTCCTTAGTGATATTGTCACTGGGAGGAGAGGCCTTGTGCAGGATATTAGATAACTGTCTCCGAATTTCGTTGCTGGTCTCCTGAGGAAGATGGTAAATTGCTGTTTCAGTACGACTAATAATTTTTTCGGTGGGAACTTTTCTTGGAGCGACATCAAAATTATGTCCTTTGGCAAGTACAGACACTTGTGTATCACTCAGTTGGTATTTACTGAGATTCTTCACAGTATTGGTAAGAATGAGGACTTTGTCCTGTGGGACTAGAGATTGGAATTTCCCTTTATGAATCTCAGTTCTCAACTCAGCAGTGCGTATAGCTTGTTCATGGGTCACACGATCAAGTATAGCCCAAAGCCGAGGTTCTAGAGAGTGAGACAAATGAAGTTGGACATCCAAGACTTGTTTAGAAAGGTGAGCCAAATCCTTCCTGGCTGATGCTATCCTCTCCTTGACAAGTCTTAGAGAGGCTTGGCGGAGGATGATGGAGGCTTGCTTCGAGGGAAAAGGGGTCCTCAGACGGAGGAACTTGGGTACCTCACGATAGTCACGGCACCTTTTTAGAAAAGATAGGGAGCACAGTTGGACGTGCAAGGACTTCCTAAGTTTGGTGAATAAGTTCACCGACCCAAGAATAGCCTCTCCGTGGAGACATTTAATCTCAGTTTTTAGGCTTTCGTGGCCATTGTCATTATTGATATGTTTGGCTTCCGGATGGATGCCCGGTTGGTTTCAGCGTTGCGCCGACGTTTCGCAAACGTTGCAGTTTGCATCTTCAGGGCTATGAGCTCCGATTCTGAGCTCCATGGTCAAAGGGTAGTCCTTATATACCCCTTCTGGCAAGGGGGGGGGGTTAGGTAGGGGTGGGGGTAGAGCCAATCAGGAGTTTTTAATTGACATTAAATTTGGAAAAAAAATAATTCGTACATCAAAAATTTCCTATGGATGTCACTGACAGATATCAGACCAAGATAGCCTAATTAAGAATTATCAGAAGAGTGCTCATGAAAAGATAAGGAAATACGGGACAAAATGATGCAGGATGATCCATTTTTCTTTATTTTTCTGGAGTAAAGGACTTTGTCAAGAAATTCGAACAAAACTGAGATGATGCTCCCGAATCATAATTCAAAGTTTCCATTTCCTACAAGGAAAACACATAGCTTTGCGTGTCTCACCAGAGATGCGGAATGAACTCCGCATCTTTGGATGCAGAATGATACTTTTCGATATCCGTGAGCAAGAATATATCATTTATTTTGTGATGTCATCTTTCTTTGGTCACTCTTATGTAGGAGATTCAATGAAAAACTGACAGTCATAATCTTATCTCGCATTACATGTTGGTTTCCTCGTACAGTCATGAATGTTTCTCCAGATTACACATATGCCTTCACCAATTGTCTAATAACTAGCGTCGGAAATTTTATTTGACAAACGTGCTGGCATAGGTGCCTAGCAAACATGCCAGCCTGCGTAACATACAGAGTGTTATATTCACGTGTGTATATGATTTGAATTGGGTTAACAACTCATTGTAATGTCCTTCAATTATCATTTAATTGAGTTCATATGAAGAATAAATTTATTATGAGTCAAAATATAGAAATCCAGGAGAATTTACAAAGAGTACTTAATCAAATTATTGTGAATTTTTTGAGGATTTCTCTTAATGCGTTGCATATGCGTTGTAAGTGATCTGCGTGTGCAACGCATCTGCAATAAGGCGCATATGTGAGACATCCACAACGCGTAGGCAACGTATGTGTATGAAATATGCGTTGAATTCAAAGAACGAAAAAAGTTCAGTGAAAGAAATCCTTTGAAAATTATTGTTATTTTCGTCGTCCATCATGAGGAATAACAAATTTAGAGGTGAGTTGGGATATTGGACTGCTGAATAAATATTTGAAGTCAATCTTCACATTTATTTTCTAAAATCGCGACATTTCGCTCCTGATTAGGAGCTTCTTCAGGCTCTTTAGATTAATGTAAATTGTCATAATAATATTAAACTTGAAGAATGGTATCGTATTTTAACAATTCTGATCACTATTCCACCGATATAACATTTAAATAAACAAATTCGTAGACTCAAACGAAACATACAACGATGAAAATACGAAACTAGTGAGACTAAACAAATACAAAAATTTGAAAATTCCTCAATAATTTGATATAAAACAGGACTTCCTGGAAATTTCCCTCAATTTTCATCTTGTAACGGCTGGCTCACCAACCAGCTCACTGACCTTGAGCCAACTGTTAAGGGCACTGAAAAATTCTGTATTTTGACCCGATTTGATACTCCAAAATGAGCGCCAGTCGTTTTTGCAGAATTCTACAAATTTTGGGGAAAACGACAAATCCCCAAGTTTTATTTTAAATTTGATAAAATCAGAAACCCCAAAAATACGTTAATTTAACCCGCTTTCTTACCCGAGACCCTTATGTCGTCCCAAGGGGGAGAGGGGACGATACGAGCTGTAGGAGCAGATAGTATCCCACTGAGGCTGTATAAAATATTTGGTGAGCCTTCATTTGAATTAACATCTATTATCTTCAATAACCTCATTGAAAAGAATTACTATCCGGAGTAATGGAAAAAGTGTTTGATACGACCTCTTTGTAAAGTTGAAGGTTCACTAAATGTTTCTGATTTTCATCCAATAGCTATTTTACCAGCAATATCAAAAGTCTTCGAGAAAATAATTCATGAACAGATGATTCATTACATAACTCGTTGGAATCCATTAGATCCTTTTCAAACTGGTTTTCGGCCTGGTTATGGTACAGATGTAGCAGTGAATTATTTTCTGGATAATGTTCGACAGGGAATTGACAATAAATTAATAACTGTGGCTGTGTTCATAGATTTTTCCAAGGCCTTTGATTCAGTGGTGCATAGCCGTTTGCTAATGAAGCTAAAATTACTAGGCTTTTCATCAAACTCACTGAAGTTTTGCCGATCTTTTCTGTCAAATCAAATTCAGATGGTTGAAACAGATGTCGATTGCTCAGACTGGTCGTCTTCTATCACTGGTGTTCCGCAAGGTAGCATAACTGGGCCTCTCTTCTATTCTTTATATGCCAATGATCTTCAGTATTCTCTACATCAGACTAGTCACATTTCTTTTGCTGATGACACAGTTATCTGGCCTCAGTGTTCACCTGACAGTCTAAATGACTGCATTGATAAAATGAATGTTAATCTTGAGAATCTTACTCGATGGGGATCTGAAAATAATATCAACATTAATCCAAAGAAATCTGAGTCAATGGTTTTGGGCAGCCTGCAATTCATCAGTAAAATTAATTTCAATGAGATCAGCAAGGTGAAAATAGATGGTTATGTAGTGCCATTTTCAGCATCGGTAAAATATCTTGGAGTATTTATCGATAGCGTTTTGTCTTGGAATGAGCAGACTGTATCAATCTGTAGGAGAGTACATGCATTACTTCATAGGCTGAGGATCAATGATGACTTATTTGGAAAAACGTTAAGAAGGCGCTTAGTTGTAGCACTTGTGCTACCTCATTCTGATTATTGTGCAACTGCACTCACTAACATCTCTGGTGTTTTGCAACTGAAGCTGCAGAGAGCATTCAATTCTTGTGTTCGTTTCGTAACAAGAACATGAAGTTTTGAGCACATCTCGGGAATACGGAGAGAACACAATTGGCTGACTGTGAAAAATCGTCGGCTCTTCCTTTCAGCATGTTCAATATACAAAATTGTTTGTCTAAATACTCATTCTTTGTTCTCAGATAACTTGCACAGACGACCAGCTAACAACTTGCGTAGGAACATAGAGAGAACGAATGAATACATCATTCCTTTTTGTAGAACAGAGTCGTACAACAATTCTTTTCTGCTCTCCTCTTTGCAGTTTTGGAATTCCTTACCACCATCAGTGACATCAGCAGCAACATATAATGGATTCAGGGGTCTATCATTTCAATTTTTAATGAACAAAGAATATTTAGAGGCTCATTGTCGATCTGGTCCATTGTTTGAACAAGAATCATAGTGTCAAATTGGAGTTAATTAGTGAAAATCTGAAAAGTGGTTCCTTTTGTATCTACTTTGTTACTTCAATTGTTCGTAACTTTTCTTTCATTTATTTTCTTTCATTATTATTTTCTTACTATTATTTAAATTTCATAATTCAAAAATGTTGAAATGTACAGTTGTGACTATCTATCTATCTATCTATCTATCTATCTATCTATCTATCTATCTATCTATCTATCTATCTATCTATCTATCTTTGGGTATTCGGAACAGGTGAAAAACTTTACACAAAACTCCTGAAATTTTCGATTTAAACAAGAATAATGAGGTATATTTAAAGAGAAAAATATATGTACATTTATGTTGAAGGAAATAGGAATTTTTTAGGTAAATAATATGGATAATCAAGTCACATTAACTCAGAACGAACAAGTATGATTCCAAAGTAGTGGGGGTTGATCCCCACTCGAGACAGACGCTAACTCGGCGTCTCCTGATTTTACTCTTTTTATTCAGACTCAACTCAACTAATTCTTTCAACTCAAAATATTAATCGTGATGGGGACTCGTGTACCTTACTTTTGTGTGCTCCTCCTATCCGTCTCGGACTCTCTCGATTTTTCCTTTGACTATGTGACTTTTCTTTCATTTTTCTGACTTTTTTCTCTACTTTTCCTAACTCTCCACTCAAATTTCTCTCTACGATGTGGCCACCACGGTGAGAAGAAGAACGTGTCTTCTCTCCCACGAATTGGCGTTGGGTTCCCTCGGCTGTTTTCGCTTGATTTCGGTGGAGCCGAGGCCCAACCCAACCAATCATTGCACGAGTCCCCCATTTCCTGCCTCAACGTCACTGAGTTCACGTGAATTCTGAGAATTCCCCGCGAATTTCTCCACTCAAATCATTTCAAATAATAATTAAAATAACTTGGACAATATTTTCCCGACAATCATAAACGGATAGCTTTAGTATTTTTGCACGAATAATAGTTTTTTCATTTTCACACTGTCCAACGTTGATCCTGGTGATCTCCAGCTTCTCTCGCTGTTGGCCAACGTCCCTTAGTGTTGGCTACTGCTGGACCAACTCCTTGGATGCTACTCCGGTCCAAGCTCCTCCGGATTATCCTTGATTGTGCTACTGTGCTTGTGGGACTGGGAAAAATCCTTCCCAGTCCTACTCTCGTACTTTGCTCCAAATTTTGGAGTTGAATCAAACAAAAATAAACAAGAATGATTAGTGAAGTCATGAAAATTGCTGACCTTACCCTAGACATTTGTTGCATTCACTCTATGTGAGTCCTATCCTCACCGGGTACCGCGAATTGCGGTCATTATCGCGATTTCAGTCAATTTTACTCATTTTTCCGGTTTTCATCAATTCTGTGACGGTCAAAAACGGTCACAATCTTTTAACTCTTAATAAATTCATTTTCAATATTCATTCAATTGAATAATTATTTTTGGATTTTTATTTTTATTTAACAAAAATTCCTGATACATGGTATCAATAATTTGGGGGGGGGGGGGGGGGGGGACCACTTTACCGGTAACAGTGCAGCAATTTTCTTTACATACATTTTTTCTTATTCATGAGTTTATTGCACATCTAATATTTTTTTTCCTTTTCAGAGAGTCAGATTCTTATTTAATTGACTTTTTAATTACTCATTTATTCATTTGTTCATTCATGCATATCCCTAATTAATTATGTATTTCCTATCTACTTGATAATTTACTTATTTTTTTTTTTCTATTCATTTTATTTATTTTTTTTTTTTTTTCAAGTCAACATTATATTCAACATTATTTTCTGTTTCCACTAGCTCTTGTCCATTTACTGATTAAATTCTTGTGCACGAAGTTGGAAGCATTTTTTCACCAGACAGTAAAGGTTTCTGGTATCCTTGAAGTCGTTGCTGTTGAGAAACGTTGATATACTGCTTTGATTTACTGTCTCGAAATTTTGAAGGTAATTGAGCAGGTAGTGAGATCTCAGTGAAGCGTAATAAGGACAGAAAAAGAGCACGTAGAAGAATTCTGATGGCGGCCGCCATGGCACGGGCCATGGCGGTGGTCATGGCGCTGGCCATGGCGGTCACCATGGCCGCTGCCGTGGCGGCCGCCATCACAAATTTGCCGCTTTCTATGAAGTTCTTTCTCATAGCAATTTTTCCATGGTGATTCTATCCAAGGCATATTTTTGCACGGCATTTCTTCCCATGATGATTCTTTCCATTTTTTCCCATGGCTTTTTTTTCATAGCTTTCTTTTGCATGGGCTTTTTTTCTATGGCGTTTGTTTTCCATAGTGACTTTTTCCATAGTGATCCTTTCCATGGCGATCCTTTCCATGACGTTTCTCTCCATTGCATTTTCTCCATGGCAGAATTCGTCAATGCAAAATTTGCTATGGAGAAATTTGCTATAGCCATAAATCCATGAAAAGCATGGAAAATTTATGGAAAAGTCATGAAAAGAATCATCATGCAAAAAATTGCCATGGAAAGAATCGTCATGAAAAATCGCCATGGGAAAGAACTCCATGGAAAGCGGCAAATTTGTGATGGCGGCCACCATGGCGGTGGCCATGGCGGCTGCCATGGCCGGCGCCATGACCACCGCCATGACCACCGTCATGGCCTGTGCCATGGCGGCCGCCATCAGAATTTTTCTACGTGAGGATGTGCATTAAGGGGCCATTCTAGTGTGATGGCCGGAAAAAGTCCCCATTTTTAAGATTTTTTGAAGTGAAACTTCTTTTGGGAGGGTACCAACTTTTTTCTCGCGTCACAAAACGAGTGAAATGTTTTGAGGGGAACATGGTAGTGGAGTAGGGGGGGAAAAGGAGAAGCAAGAAAGAGGAGAGTGCGTTAGTAGGGATGCCACTCTAGCATATGCTTTAGCGGCGGAGAGGGAAGACGGCAGAGGGGGGGGGGGGAATAGGATCTTCGCGTAGAGTGCTACATACATACTGTTTTTTCATTTTATAATTTTTTTTTTCAATACACGGAGAGGATAATATGGGAATTTTCCAAAGAAGATTTTTATAAAAATTACCATGCTCCACATCATAATCTTCGCTTTTTATTTCTGAAGAAAATTGCCATTTTACACTTGGCTTTGGATTGAAATATCTCGAAAACTACTCGAAAGTTGTCGAGACATGTTGTAAATGAAATTTAGAGGGAAGATTAACGAATAAAATAAGCAAAACTCCGTTTTTTTATGACTCGTAGTTATTAAGATATCAATTTTTTAATGAACAATTCAGGAAGGACGTCCGAGCGCTCATTTGTTCACTATCGGGCCTCGTCCATTGTTTCTGAACTATTCATTGAAAAATTGATATCTCGGAAACTACTGGTCGTAGAAAAACGGCGTTTCGCTTATTTTCTTCGTCAATCTTCCATCTGAATTTCATTCATAGCATGTCTCAATAAATGTTGCATAGTTTTCGAGATATTTCAATCCAAAGCCAAGTGCGAAATGACTAATCACTCATGTCCCGAAAACAATCGAAAGTACCCGACTATGCCCCTTTGTTTACCATATTATGAGGCTAGCATGAAAAAAATATGGAAGTGAACGTTTTCTTCGAATATCCGGGAATTTCAGCAAGATAGAGCAAGCTTGCACGAATCCTCCTTTATAGAGAGTTTTGAGAGCTACAAGAAAGGATTGAAGCAAAACCGCTCCATCTTGATTAATTTCCGTCGTATTAAAAAAACTGATTTGAAAAAATCTAGTTGTCTGAACACTTCATAATCGTGAAAAAAATGATAATTGGTTAGTGAACAGATAACCAAAATACTATATGCAGTTACTCGAATTATCAAAGTATTGTGTTCATGAGACAGCTAAATGTCCTGAGCTGTGCTTTTTGCCGTTTTCCTTCGAGGTTAACCCCGTCCTCACATTTCTCAATTATTATTACTTGTTCATTTGAAAAAATCCTAATAATCCATCGCTATCTAGACACAATAAGCAAGAAGTTTCACTTCTGTCACGTGGGTTCCACGCACCCTCTTTTTTTACATATTTAGGATGCTCCGATCAGGCTCATTCTTTTATCACGAATGAAAGGACTCATAAAGAATAGGAAAAAATTTTTTTTACTCTATTTTTATTAATTTTTCACACACTTCTTCGACATTGAAAATTGAAAAAAAAAAAAAGTTTCTGAATGGTGTGCACTCTCCGCGTCGTAATTCTTGTCTGAAAATTTTTTTCCAAAAAGATTATTAATCCTCATGGATGAAGCGATCGACAGATGGAGGCTTTTTTTTTCTCAAAATTCGAAAAATGGCGGCGGTTTAAACAAAAAACACGAAATTAGACCCTGTTTTCGGATAGTCTTTCGTTAAAAAAAATAGGAAATTTTTGGAAAAAAAAGCTTCCATCAGTCGACAGAAAAATGCATAAAGAATGTTATGTAAAAATTTCAAACCAATAACTCAAAAACTCTGCACTTGAGAGTGCACACCGCTTTGAAACTTTTTTTTTTTTTTTCAATTTTCAATGTCCAAGAAGTGTGTAAAAAATTAATAAAAATAAAGTAATTTCCTATTCTTTATGAGTCCTTTCATTCGTGATAAAAAAATGAGCCTGATCGGAGCATCCTAACTGTAAAAAAAAAAAATCTTAAAAATGGGGACTTTTTCCGGCCGTCACACTAGAATGGCCCCTTAAGTCCTCGCGTAATTCAATTGGACAATAATTATAGGGAATCACATTGAATTAAGGGGGTACATACCCCTTAGCTTTTCGAAAAATCGATTTATTTTTTTTCACAAATTCTTTTTCTCCAAAATTCTGAGAGTTGTTCAAAAAAAAAATCATGTGAAAATTCCCCTCTGCTAGAAAGCTATGGCAATAACTTTTTTGAAGTCAAATTAGCAACGTTTTTTAACGTTTATCCATGCATATCCGTAAGCCCTGATGATAATTCAAAAAAAGAGGGTGCGTGGAACCCACGCGACAGAAGTGAAACTTCTTGCTCATTATGTATAGATAGCGGTAAATTATTCGGTTTTTTTTTAATGAACAAGTGATAATAATTGAGAAAAGTGAGGATACGAGGTTAATCTCAAAGGAAAATGGCAAAAAGCACAGACCAGCACATTTAGCTGTGTAATGAACACAACACTTTGAGAATTTGAGTACCTGTCTATAGGATTTTGGTTATCTGCTAACTAACAAATTATCTTTATTTTTACGATTATAAAGTGTTCAGACAACTAGATTTTTTGAAATCAGTTTTTTGTGAATACACCGGAAATCGATCGAGATAGAGCGGTTTTGCTTCAATCCTTTCTTGTAGCTTTCAAAACTCTATAAAGAAGGATTCATGCAAAATTGCTCTATCTTGGCTAAATTCCGGGATATTCGAAAAAAATTACTTATAAATCAATTTGGCTACAAACTTCATATTCTTTTGTTTTTGACATCATTTTGTTCGAAAATATCTTGGAAACTGAGCGAGATAACGGAATTTTCCTCATGACATTTTTTGTAGAGAATTTTAAAAACTACAAGAAGAATTCTTACAAAAATTGCATCATCTTACTCAGTTTCCCAGATATTTATCGAAGTCCTACGACCAAAAATAGATTTATGAATAGAGGAATTGTTTCAATGGTTTTTTCTTGAGAATATATCGAAATCTAATAGAGATACGCCCTTTGCTTCAATCTTTTTTTTAGCTTTTGAAATCTTCTAGAAAAAAAAGGATTCAGGCAAAATCACCCTATCTCACTTAGACTTCGAGTATACTCAAAAAATGTTGGCTTCGGCACGCCTCGTGTGTTGATGCTTTCGTTAGTACGACAATACACTGCAGCGTCACCTCGCTTCTCCCACTACCCGACTACCGTGCCTATAGAGCCTGCAGTCTCGCCCCCGCTCTAGCTTCCCCCGCCAACAACGCAAGACTTCTCCTTTACCCCCACTCCTCGACTATTGAGTTCCCCTCAAAACTTGACGGTTTCGGTACACGCTCGAGAAAAGTTGGTACCCTGCCAAAAGAAGTTTCACTTCAAAAAGAAAAAATTATTGTTTTTTTATAGTTGAAAGATCAGTAAAAAGAATGAATTTAAAAATCGATTTTTTCCTTCACCCTATAACCTAAATAACGAGTTTTCAAATTTGCACCATTCTCAGAACTCCCAAGGATATGTATCCGTGTAAAGGCGTTTTTCTCGAAACTAGGTTTTCTGACGTGGTTGACATGATAACTCGGTCATTTTTTGATATTTTCAAACTTTTTTTTTTGAAATCTTGATGACTATATCCCTATCGCGTATGGAGAGGGTTTTTCAATTCTTGAATTGGCCTTTTATTAATAAATTGTCAAACATTTTTTTTTTGGGTAAAAACTGCAAAATCAACTATAAAATGCTGTAATTTTTTTATTTTCATAAAAAAAAGAAATCTTCTCGATATGCGATAGGGAAAATAATCATCAAGATTTCAAAAAAAAAAAAGTTGAAAAATATTCAAAATTGACCGAGTTATCATGTCAACCAGGAGGCATCGTAATTTTTATTACTCATCCGTTGATGGCCGTAAAAAATAATGATAATAATAAGAAAAAAAAGATTTTCTTCTGGTTTCTTGTTGTTGAAAGGCCAATAAACAATATAAACTTGAAACATTATTTTTTTTCTCTCTATAACTTAAAAAATGAATTTGGAAAATCACGTGATTTTTAGCACTTTGAGGGGTATGTACCCCCTTAACCCACTTCAAATCACATATACGTGTGAATATAACACGGTGTATGTTATGCGGGCTGGCATGGCTGCTAGGTAGCTATGTCACCCTTTTTATTGCATGAACTTTTTGACCCTGCTCATAACTGATAGATGATTCCTCTTTGACTAGCTCGACTCGAGAGAGCTCTCGGGTGGATCCGTCCGTCATGCTCGGGATTTTCGAGGATGCTGAAGGGTAGTTCTCAAATGATAACCATGCTGTTCAGAATCTATGTTCTGATACGGTAACGTAGAAGGATTATGAGGATTAGTTGAATCCAGACGAGGAGCTATTGTCTGATTCATAACGTACTCGAGTTGGAGTCTAACCATGATCTTCCTAGTAAACACCAGGAAGTGTCCACCGGTCGAAGCTAGTCCACGAAGGGACCATTCTTGAGTGATCCAGTCACATCATAGCTTCAAATTGTTAACTGAGCATTCCCACGGCTGCTTCAGTCTCCTATACTGAGAGATGGACAAAGATGTGAATTTTTGCAGCGCCACAGTTCTGTGAAGAGAACTGGACTTTTATTTGCGATCGAAAACGCTCATCCCGCGTCTTTTGTAATTTTCCCAATGAAAGTCTCTCAGATTTTCTTTCTTCAACATTCAAACATTTGATGAAATGGAGAATGAGAGAGGATTTCGACGCGCAATTCCTCCACACATCACACTCGTCATAAAATTTGATCACTTTCTAAGTAAATGTTGCAATTGCACATAGAATTGCCATTTGAAAAATTACTACTCCAAGCCTAATTGATGGTCACGATTTTTCATTTCATAAATTCTGCCACATTTGTGTCTTATATTGAGATTGACTTTTCGTGTCTAGTTCTAAGATCATCCTCTTAGATGAAACGTGATGATCTATTGATTAGTCCGTCGAATTCTGAGCGCTGGCTTTTTAAGGAACTTCTAGACATTCCTGATTCCTACTGGAAAGAAACTGCATAAATGATTGGAGAAAACAAGGTTTCAGTTGACCTTCATCTAGTGACACTACATAGACCACAATACTCGTACGTTCACCTCATTTAACTGTACCACATACCCGTGCTCCTTCCATTCCTTCAGGAGTTCGAAAACTCTCTGGAACGTTATCTCCCCTACGAATTCTACCTCTCTGGACTGTTTTTCTATTCTCACTTGTATCAACTCCTCACTTTATACTTAATAATCTTCGTTTTTATTTTTCGTGACACCACTTTTTGCGGCAATTTCGGTCACATATAGGCGTTCGATATAGTAGTCGTTATAGGTACAGTAGTTGAAATCTCATATTATCGCGTAAAGATGGTAATTAAATTATTAAATGAGTCAACTAAATTAAGGAATTAAATGAATTGAATTAATTAAAGCACACAAGTTTCCGAAAAAAATTGGAGGTGATCGGATTCAATCTCGGGTGAGAATCGAAACTCACAACCTTATCTACTTTCCGGGCAGTTGCTCTACCATTGAGCTACCAAGACACCTCACACCTTCGAATTCTCAGAAACTTGTGCATATCGTGACTATTATGCGGTTTATATATAACAAAGTTTTGATTTTACCGACCGTGTATAGTGTGACAGTAAGATTCGCCTCAACCCAATATTTCCATCTTGTAATTTAAAAGTCGAAATTCGCGGTCAACTAATCAAAGGAAAACGCGAGAGGTCGACCTTGATGCCCTTAAGGCGTAATAATTGTCGAAAATTGGGAACGCGTCAAAATTTTCCCCCACCAAGAAAATCTACTCGATCGAGACTCACTCGTATCCGAGCGTTCATTGCGTGTGGTTAAAGAATTTATATTGAAATATTAATTAATTACTATATAGTTATCAATTCTTTCTGTAACTTAAATTTGTCAAAAAATCTTCGTTAGTGTCTTTATTGTCGATAACCACAGGAAAACAATTTGTAAACGAGTCAACTAGAATAAAACGTAAGTTGTTAATAATTCTTCATTAATTTATTTCAATTATTCGTCCTTCTGCTTATACTTTTCGGTCATCCCAATCGGACTTCCCTTGAGATCCTTGCTCGTCAATTCATAAATTCATTGTTAATTGTTGACAAATCGTCAACTGGCGCCCAACAAATTAAAATTTCCTTGAGCCCCGACAGCCCTTGACCACGGCCGCGTCGGGTGAAAGGTAAGATTAATAGATAATTAAAAAAATAAAAAGCCTTTTGTCTCAATAGATTATTTTTCTTTTTCGTGTCATCACTTTTCGCGGCAATTTCGGTCATATATAGGCGTTCTTTCATGAGAAATTCATCCGAACTTAAATGGAGAGAAGACTCAGAATGCCT
This sequence comes from Aleiodes leptofemur, assembly GCA_963942555.1. NCBI lineage: Eukaryota > Metazoa > Arthropoda > Insecta > Hymenoptera > Braconidae > Aleiodes > Aleiodes leptofemur. Next base: position 11,587,454 of record OZ012615.1, read on the forward strand.
GAGTATTTAAACTTCTAACATATTCAGGTTATAGTAGTTGAAATTTCATATCATCGTGTGAAGATGGAAATTAAATTATTGAATAAATCAATTAAATGGAAGAATCAAATGAATTGAATTAATTAAAGTTCACGCGAAAATATGAGATTTCACCAACTATAACCTGAATGGGTTAGAAGTTTGAATACTCAGGCATTGTGAGCCTTCTCACCATTCAAGTTCGGTTGAATTTCTCACGAACGAACGCCTATATATGACCGAAATTGCAGCGAAAAGTGATGTCACGAAATATGAAAATAATCTCTACACGGTCGGTAAAATCAAAACTCTGTAATATATAAATGGCATATTAGTGACGATATGCACAAGTTTCCGAAAATTTGAAGATGTGAGGTGTCTCGGTAGCTCAATGGTAGAGCAACTGCCCGGAAAGTAGTGTAACGTAATATTTTGATTGACGTTACTTTTAATCGTCCGGACGCGTAAATGATTTTGAATTTTGATAGTTTTGCCACCACTAACCGAGAATCAAAATGAACGATTCACGGGGGGTCAATTTCTAGTAGAATTGAGTCAAACTAATGCTGATTGGTTAATTTTGTATGTCAATGCTCATTGGATTATCGTCAATTGAGTTGATATCTCAGGACTGGAAGAGGGAGAGACCAGGTGGACGATAATGAGGAAATGCAGCATGACCTGAGGAGCTTGTTAGTAAGAGAAAAGTTGTAGTGCCAATGACGAAATTCGTCGGAAAAATTAACTGGGACGTTTTTGATGGACCACAATCGCATCCTTGGACTAATTAATTTGTCCCAACTCTAATGTCATCGACGTGGAGTTTCTTAATTTTCTTCGTTGGAATTTATCGTCATTGAAAAAACTAATAATTAACGTCAGGTCAAGCTGGACTGGATGACGTATTCTGGGATTGACCAATAAGGAACGTCCTTCCAGGAAAAAACGCCTGGGCCAGTGCACAGTGCTCGCTGTGGGCTCATTCTCGTTTGGTGTGCCATATTAAAAACACATGTTTTTGTCGTGTCATTTGCACACTTTTATTAACCATCATTGCCTTACGGTTTGCAATTGATTAATTCATTTCGAATCAATTATATCAATCATTGTTTAATTGAATTTAATAAAATATTGTTCATGTGGGATTGAGTTGTGGAATAATCTGGTGAGCAAGTTTTTGATTAGTTAAATTCCGTACGGTTATTTAATTTTGTGGATAGTGGAATTTCATTTTTTTTAGCGTGATGACGCTACGTAATGGTGACGCCACGAGATTGAATACTATTTATCAACGAATTTTTTATTTGAGACATTCTGTCCTATGGAAATTTTCTGATTTCTTTGGACTCTCGTTATCGTCTCTTTATTGAATAATTTTTTTGGTTAATCTATTTTTTTTGAAAAATTAATTTTGTCGCGAATCAAAATTCGATTAACGGATATTTTCTTTGGCGTTATGGCCATGAGTTAATTAATTATAATTTATTAACAATTTCGTAGTCTATTGAATTTATAGAATTTTGTGAATTTTTGTTTTTTTTTTTATTTAGAAAAAAGAAAAAATTGTTGAAGAGATTTTCGATAAATCTGAAATTTTAATGAAATTAATTTATTAATTTCATTCAGTGAGATATGGTTAAGTCAGTCATGACACTTGGGGAATTTCGTTAGAGAAATTCTAGTAACTTTCGTTTCGTTGCAAAAAGTAATTGTAGGTGGCAGCACCATTCGTTTTCTTTTTGAATTGGTTAATTGAGATGGAGGATTTGAATTTCGTTATCGGCAGTTAATTAATAAATCAATTAATTTATCAATCAATTAAATTTTAGTTTTGATTGACATTAATAATTTTTTAAAATTTAATCTCAAATAATTTGTTTGCCATTAATTGTTTATTTATTTTAAATTGTTTTTTAAAACTATTCTTAATATTATTCAAGTTTCAAATAAAATTTTCACTATCGTGCTGCGCACAAGCTGTCAGAAGGGATAAAATAATTTATGATTCTATAATTTTTTTTTCTAATGTAAAATTTTCATTGAATCCCCGAAAACATTTGTTTGAAATTATTTATCGCTCTTTATTCAAACCCACAACAGCGACTCTGAGAGGAGACTGGAGATAGTCGAGCTGAATAAGGAAGTATTTGAGATTATGGTTTGAATTATTCGATTTTGATTTTTGTTTATCGTGCTTATATCAATTTGAGATTGATCGGATGTTGTGATACATCCTGGCGCCCATTTGGTTTTCGGTTTAGTTATGAAATTTCGTTTTTGGCTATTGGGTGCTTTCGAGCGTGCTTAATTTTTGAGCTTACCGTTAGGCTCAGGAATTACGTCACAGTAGATAAGGTTGTGAGCCTCGATTCTCACCCGCCATCGAATCCGATCACTTCCAATTTTTTTCGGAAACTTGCGCACTTCAATTAATGCAATTCGTTTAATTCTTTAATTTAATTGATTTATTTAGAAATTTAATTCCCATCTTTACGCGATAATATGAAATTTCCACTACTATAACCTGTAGAGGCTAGAACTTTAAGTACTCAGGCATTTTGAGCCTTCTCTCCATTTAAGCTCGGTTGAATTTCTCATGAACGAACGCCTATATATGACCGAAATTGCGCAAAAAGTGATGTCACGAAAAATGAAAATAATCCATACACGATCAGTAAATTCAAAACTCTTCAATAATTTTTAGCCTCCAGGTAATCGCCCATGAACAGTATTACCCTCCTTTCCGTCCCAAAGGCATAAGATCATTGTTTAATCCTGAGGTGAATTTGCGCTATCTCCATACCATGGTCTATATATGTGCATCAACGTCTATTTCTAGAATTCAATATAACTGTCGATATTCTCACATCGCAACGTCCCTCCGTCTCCCCTCTCTCCCGACGCGTTCAATGATCAATTAAGCTGCATTCTCAAGAGAATTTAACATGTTCCAGCTCAGCAGTGACAGCTAGAAATCAATCATGTTGAAGCTATCTCTGCTCCCAGTTGAGAAAATTTTCAATTCAAGAAAATTGTAGATAGAGTCTGAAAGTGGTTGCTCCGATTCACACACGATGTTATATCATTTGGCACACATTCAGCTTTACTGGACTTCATGGAGTTTCTATGCAATCATCGAAACCACTGTTCACTCTGAATCCTATGTACTGACTTCCAAGCAATTTCTAAGAAAGAATCCACTGATAACACCTTGTCCTTCATTAGAGACCTGTGCCAGCATGAAGGCATAGAATACTTCAAGTCGTATTATCGTGAAGAAAAGAGGTATCCCTGGTTTGTAGGGTATGAGCTACCTCGCAGAATTATTTCATTGCTTAATCGAGCCAGGTCTAATCATCATAATCTGACAATTTCTTCTGCCAGAGTAAATATCATTGACTCACCCGCATGCAAGTGTGGATACAAATATGGAGACCTCGTTCATGTTCTATGGCAATGTAGATTATATAACGCAGATAGAAATCATGATCTTAGAACTTCGTAGGGTAGGTTTTTTTTCCCCGTATGACATTAAGGAATTTCTAATATCTTAGAGAATAATTTTTTTTTTTTTTTTTCATTAAGCTTTAGAAGCCCATTTAGAGAATAATAGTTCCTCAATTATCATGAGTAAATTTTTCTAGTTTCTAGTAGCAGAATAACAAAACAACCAATTGCGTCAACACAACGGCACACCAAACGACAATGATCCAATGGCATGTTCTCTGCACTGGCCAAGATGTCGTTTCCGGGAAGGGCGGCTTTCATTAATCAGTGGCAGGTCTAAACGTCTATTCCAAAATATCTACGACTTAATATCCAAGGTCATAATGTCTACGGTTAAAATATCTACTGCCAAAATATCTGTTACTCAATTATCTACTGTCGGTAATGACTGATGGCAAAATGTCTCCTTACATCCCAAAATATCGCAAATACATCGATTATGATACACGACTCAAAACGATTGTTGAAAAATACGGATCAATTCATTTGCTTGAGTACCTATCAGATGTTGCTGCTAATCTTGTAGTGTAAAATTTTATCCCGCTTTCTTGATGTTTCCATTGATAAAAATAACTAATTTATATTTCTTTTTACTTGATTTTCATTTATTTTGATGACTAATTTTTTTTTTTGGTGACAGCTCTAAATGTCACTTTTGTTCATCATGTTTATCATTTTGTTTTTCATTATAATTTGTTCATTTCATCAATGTTCACAATAGAGATAATATGATCATGATATTCCACCTGACTATTTAATTTAAATATTGTTTTGCTTGTTTCGGCTATTTTTTAGATAGATATTCTGGCCATGGACATTTTGGCATGGATATTTTGTCTTCAGGTATTTTGTCTTGGCTGTTTAGTCGTGGAACCCATTAATCGATCTTAAAATACGCAGGTCCATAGAAGAAATCCTCAGTCCATCACATTAGGATGAAAACAAAGTGAAATGTCCCAGTATGCAATCGAAAGGAGACATCATTGACGATGATCCAATGAGTATTCACATGAACATTGAACCAATGGGCATTAATGCTAACTCATTCCAATACAAATCAATTCAAAATACATTTAACACCAATTACGTGCCCAGACGACAAAGAGTAATGTATAATTAAAATATTAGGAGGGATGGGGAGGAACGAGATACTTAACAAAAGCCTAGGCTTTTAGAACTTGAATACGATTAAGAAAAAACGCTTTTTTCAAATTTGTATTCGAAGTGAAGGAAAAAAATCTTTAATTGCCATGAAAATTTTTTTACGCGCATTTTTTTTTATAGTTCTACCCTTCGAAAAAATACAATAAGAACATTTATGTTCATTAATATTATTGTCTCGAGATTAATGTTATGTCTACTCCGAGATTGGATAAATTTTTCCAATTTGAGTAATGAATAAAAATTTTAACAAAAAGTACAAATAAGATCACGTGAACGTGAAAATGTACACGTTGCAAAAATGTCCAAATGAAGTGGAACTTTTTCGAAATTAATCCGAAGGCAGAAAACTCAGAGCGTGTCGAAAAGAATTACGAAACGTACAATTATGATGAATCGACAAAACGAAATAATTTCCGTAGAAACGAGAGCTAACCAGTTGCCATCTCAACGGAAAAGAGCACGTTTCCCTAATTACTTTCGTACTCTCTTAAATAACTGAACAGTTTTTTATTACAACCGATTTGTCATAATTTCGGGACGAGTTTTGATGAGCCTACTTCTTGGAGAGCAGACCAATTGAGATCGAAGATTGACAGTGGTTTTCGACGAGCGGAAAAATCGTCGTATGAAGGATAAAATTTGCGGATAATTCAAGTGAAAATTGATCAAGGCACTCGCAGACTCCTCAGGCCTGAAAGTGTCCAATTTTTGGGTGGGTCATCACAGCGATCGAGAAAAACGAATAAACAATGAACAACTGTGAAGGATTGGATCAAGAAAACTGTGAGTAATCTTGAAATCTGTAAAATATTACCAGGATCCAAGTCCTCATAATTGAATCAGATTTGCGGAACACTTCAAAAACGAGTTAAATATAGTGACATTTGGTATATTCAAAAAGTGAGTATTCCTTTGAAATTGGCTACATCCGTAACTCTTGCACATTAGTAGTTTCCTTCAATTTTGAAGAAAATGGAAGAGAGATCAAATAAAATACAAAATACTGGGTATTGAAAAAAGAAACACCAGCACAAGGAAAATCAAAACTCATTTTTCAAGAAGAAGAGTAAGAGCTCCTCTCCTCCTTCTCAACTCTAATTTTCTTTGTTAAATAAGCAGATTTTCGATTGATGAGTCCTCCTGGACATAAAATTTAGATTTAACGCGAATTCCCACTTCTATTGTTTGTATTCAACACTGACTGATTTGTTACTCAAAAAAATTAATTGCTGTTGAAGAGAAATTAATGAACTATGGTGCGTCATTAAAAACGAAAATCTAACGGACGGAGCTGGAATTATATTTTTATGGCTAATGCTATTGATGTTGTTCATGATGGAGGAATAAGATATGAAGCGGCAGCCAAAGTGTGAAAGTGGCCCAAACTAAATTAAAACAACGTCTTGTAATTTCGCTCAAATCCCGATATGGAAATGGCAATTTCAAAAGATTTTTCATCAGTGCAATAAATTTTCAATAGCAATGAGTTCATTTTTTTCTCTTTCTAGGGCTTGGTAGATATGAAACAGTATTCAGTGAACCTCAAACTGTTGAACTTCTTCTTCTTCTTCTTTTTTGTGCTGCGTGGTGGCGCAGCTGGCCTTCAGTCACCTGACTACACAGCCATCTTGAAACTGTTGAACTTAACTCTCTAAGACTGAATCCGTAGTAATCCATAGTGTGGTTCCTAGAGTGGGGCTAACCAATGAGCGTACAGTACGCTATACGCTCACACGCGCCCCACTCCATGTCATGAACGGTAGTCATGGAGTCGGGAAATCAAAATCGGCCTCAGAGGATTAAAGTAGTAGGGATGAATTGGGCTCCACGTTTGACATTTTTTTTTTTTTTTTCATTCGATCGAAAGAGCTGACTTTTCGCTACATGTCTGCCAAATTTCAACTTTATTCATCGTCTAGTTTGGGCGTAATCAATTGATAATGTACCATCACACTCATAGTGATATCTCGAGAATGGTTTATTTTACAAGACACTATGAAGACATTTGTTCTTCCAAATTCAATTTCCTAACTTTTTTATTCTAATTTGTTTCTGCTCGCATCAATATTTTTTGAGTTATTTCGTTCAAAAAATTCCCTGCTCTCATCTTTTCCCGCGGACGATTCTGAGATGACTTCCTAACCATTCCCAGGAAGAAATAAAAACAAGCAGAGGCGTTATATCCTGTGCGTTATTTGCAAACCCCACTCCTTATGCGACATTTAATATTTTGCCAATTCAATTGGCAAAATGCTTCCGAATGAAATTTAATACGGTATTCATGAAATTACTATTTATATCTCTCATTATTCCAAATGCAGTAACAAAATATGATCTTCTCAACAAATATGTATTTATGAGGACAAATTCAATGATGGTTTGATCTTTGGTGAACTTTATCTATTCATTGTTCCCACAAAAAAAAACCATAAATTTTTCAATCATAAATGGATGATTGTACGACAAATCTGAAAAATTGAAGTTCAGGTTCCAAATAGGATTTCTATTCTTTCCGATTGTCATCATTTTGTAGAAAAAATTGTCTACTTTCGAATGGTGAAATAAAAAATAGTAGTGTTCCTAGGGAGGAAGCTAAGAAAAACCGTGATTTTTGAAAAAACTAAGTTATCGAAAACTCTAACAAGAGACTGCCTCTGAAAAATCTGAAATTCTCACCATTTGTGGGACTCATTGAGATGAATCTTTTAAGCTGAACTTGGGCGAAATTGCTCCAGTAGTTTTCGAGATATAACCTCTTTTCATAAAATGGTTTTTGTGCAATATCTCAGAAACTACTGGACCGATTTCGCCCAATTTCAATACCAAACTTTCCGTGCATTAGATGCACAAACCCACGAAATTTCGAGTCTCTAACTCCAATAATTTTTGAGCTATCGTGTATACAAAATTCAGGATGAAAAACACTGTAATTGAAATTATCCGCAAACGAAAAATCGCAGCAAAATTTACCCCGAGTGAAAATTGTGTGTTCAAATGAGATGAATTTCATCGCTGAGAGTGGGGGCTGTGAATCAATTTTTCGCGGAAAAAAATCGAAAAAACGATTTCACGAAAATTTGATTTTTCTCGAAAAGTACTCAACCGATTTCGCTCAAATTTCACGGAGAGCAATTTGCATGGGGAGAGAAAGTACTGTTAAATTTTCAGGTTACCAAGTATTACCGTTCCGGAGCAATGAGCTGATATCTGTCACACAAACACACACACACACACACATACACACATACATACAGACATTTTTTAAAAATGTCATTTCTCGACGTTTTGGAACATTCTGAGTCATATTCCAATGAAATCTCGAGATCGAAAAAAATCGCGTTTACAATGCTTCCATTCGGAAGCAATAGGGAGCTTTTTGTGTTCGAATACAATAAGTCGAAAAATATTGATGTGTGGAAGAAAAGTTTTGAATAAAGGAGTTAAGGAATTGGAAGTTTTTTTGTAAGCTGAAGCATTCTCGAGGTCAACTTATTATGCCTGAACTAGCCGAGGAATAAATTTGAAATTCAGCAGACATGTGGAGCGAAGTCAGCTCTTTCCATCGGATGCAAAAAATAATGACGTTGAACGTGAACCCCAATTCGTTCTTACTACCTTAACAAAGTTTGAGTGTAACTTCGTAGACTCTAGCACCGATAAATTGAGATTACTCGTCCTTCAGTTGGCTGAGGAAAATGTTTTTTCTCATCCTTTTAAAGAAGGTAGGGCTAGAGAAGACTAGGTGCAAAACTTTTCAACTCGCCATTCTACACCTTTATGATTAAACCATTCTTCAACTTTATGATCTGAAGCGACTCCTACAATGCAAGCTGAGTGTTTCAATAATATTGTCGTAAATTTATCTTCTGATTTATTATCAAATATCACGATTCAGTATCATCTGTATCCGGATCGCATTTCCAATGTCGATGGAACGGATTTTTCGAGTTTAAAATAATATTAGAAGTTATTTTTGACAATTTTGGAATCTTTTTGACGAAAATATGTTTTCACGATATTGAAGGATAGGGGGACTCCACCCCTATCCCATTCTGTCCTCCCTTGTCCTACATTACAGAGTATATTAGAGAGATACTGTCTATATTGTAACGTTACATTTGTGTTACAGTGGAGTTCTTAGTTGAACCGGCTCGCGTTGGAATAATGAATAAACCGCCAGGGCGGAGAATCAACCTAGGAAACGAGAAACATTATCATTGATCATAATTCATGATTTTATCAATTGTTTGAAATTCTTCTATTCTTAGAATTACCACGTTTGCCAGAGCTGCACAACGGACTATTTGTCAGCGTCACTGGCTGGGGACAAGGCTAGTGGATTCAAGAAAAGTTCTGCAATATCGGCGAGTTTATCAACACTGAACCATTAATTAGCACAGTGATCATCGATGGAACATCTGAATTGGACGGAATTGCTGTGATCAGCTGTTCAGGAAATCATGGGATATTGGGGGGAGCACACTAATTACTGAATTGTCAACCACCGATGAATGAGAATTTATCTGTTTATTTATTCATTCATGAATTCATCCAGACCCAACAGCTTGTTACGGACTCGTTCGGACTAAAGAAAATGGAGTAGGCGAAATAATCGAATTAATAATTAGAAATTATTTTACATGAAGAAATTCTATTTTCCACTCTTCTCACGGTTTTCTTTGCATGAATCAACGGGAAATATGCGTTCTCACCGGACGTTGATAATGGGGACAAAAGAGAGGGACAAGCAAAGCTTTTGATGAAAAGAAATAATTTGAGAGGGAAAAATCATTTCTTTTCACAAAGAAGAATTTTAGAGGTAAATAGTGGACGCTGGGATGTCTGTTAATCCCGATACTGTTTCCACATCAGTGGCCAAGATAGTCACCCAAAAGATAGCCAGTTTCGGACAATGCATTACTTGGAGAAGGGGCAATCACGTGACCAGATAATTTGGCCTATATAAGATGCCTCATTTTTGGGAAACAGCACCTTCAGTTGTAACGTGACTTTTTACCCGGGGGGATAAAAAGCTACTGTGCCGTCCCTCCCTCCGCCTCTCTCAAATAAAGTCCCTTAATTAAAAACCGTTTATGGGCGCCAGGTGGTTTTTACGGAACCACCAAACCGGAAGTTCCTCAGCGGAGTCCTGCTCTACCTGTTTACGGCTCCTAACCAGCCCGTAGCAGCCAGGAGTTCCGCCGAGAATGGAACGAAATAGGCGGAGGGGGGGAGGTGTTACCTTCTTCCCGGCTAGCCCGAGAGAAAAAACCAATGACATGAGTCAGGGGGGAATCGGGGGTGTTAACCCGATCCACTGCCATTTCCCATTAATAAAAAAAAAAACCTTAAAACCTACCGAAATGAACCTGAAAAGTTGAGGAATTCGGGAAAGAAGGAACTCTTAAATGAATTACTCGTACACTAGATAAATCGGGTAAAATCAGAGTATATTAACAAAGCAACATTAATTACATTCAACTTGATTCGAAACTTTAGAATTATTGAAAACTTTAATAAAAGACAAAAGGAATTTATTTTATAACAAATCATAATTATTGAGAATTAAATTCGGAAGGAATTACAGAAATAAGTGATTTTAGGTATGATTATTAAAGGTATCGAAATTAAATTATTTTAGTTATGATTATTTGTGACTCGAAATTAAATTATTTTAGTTATGATTATTGATTTCTTGGAAAGTACAATAACCATCCAAAAGGCACGGATTTCTCGGAACTCGTCCGAGGTATACGGGTGACGCGATACGCGTGAAAGGGGGGAATTAAAATGCTTCGTTTACAGGACTAACGCATTTTCTCCAAAATTATTTTCCAGATTCTATTCAATAAAAAATAGAAATATGTTTCGGGAAGGGTAAATTTGGGGTCGTTGGGTTCGCCTACTTCATCCCTATCGAATGGGACCGATTTCGGGATTTTTCCACGGGAATTAGGGGAGTTATTCCTAAAAAACCATTTTCCCTACCCAACGTTACGAGTGCGAGTAAGATAGACTCACTGCGCGTCATGGCAAGTAAAAGGCGTGGGGCTTTTCGGGTTTTCGCGTACAACCAAACGAATGATAACGACGCGGCAATTTATTTTAAGGGAATGCATTCATCAATTCATTAATTAATTAATTGTTTCGGGGATGAGTCGAACGTTACGGCTAAGATCGAAACGGATAACGGGAGTCAAACGGGGTTTTGAGGAAACGACACTTCATCTCACCCGATTCGTTGATGTCTTCTCCTGGACCTTCCTCATCCTCTCGGCAAAGAGGCCTCTCCACATCCTGTAGGTGGTCCGCTCTCGTTGACTCGGGTGGAACTGCGGGGCTCGCACGTGTGGTCTCGATGCTGGCTCATACTCGACTGACTCTTCAGACGCGATCAGTCGTCCGGGGGGGGGGGGGGGGGGTACTCGAGCCGACTCATGCCCCTCGATGCCGTCAGGGCACATGACAGTCGCGCTCGCCTCGGGACTCTTCTCACGCGGGAATTTTCAAACTAACTCAACGTCAAACTTTTAGATAACGGGCTTTTCTCTGAGTTGTCCAATTAATTTACGACCGGGCTACTTTTCGGAGCGCTTCTCCGGGGATTTCCTAAATAAACTGAATCAAATAAAATAATTCTGGACACGGATCTTGTCCGCTGATGCCCCTTAACCAACCGGGAATCACTTCCAAAATTAACTCCCCAATTTTCCTATCACTAATTAAACTAACCGGGATTCACCTCCCAAAATTACGCAAATGAGGCACAGATTTGTCTGCGGATACCTCCTAAAACTAAACGGGCCTTTATTCCGATGAAAACACGATTGGAGTACTCTGAGGCACGGATCTTGTCCGCTGTTGCCTCCCAATCCTCACTCAAATTTTTATACCAACAAAATCAATTAACATACATAAAATCCCCTTATTGGGAGCGCCAGTTACACTGGACTGTTCGCGCTTATTCCGATCCCTAGCCGCGCTTCCGCTTTTAACGGTCACGCTACGGGGTTGATACGGGGTTGTGGGGGTTTTCGTTACGGGGTTGGATGGGACTTTTCGGGGGTATTTGCCTTTAGTTCGTGCGCGATGGTTACTGCACTTACCTGTGCTCGGCCGATGTTCTGCTGGACAACGAGAACCTTCGGGGCTCGTTACACAGTAACAAGTATTTACCTGGAAACGTTACTCTGTTCGAATTTACATCTCTCAGACCGAGAACGTTACTCTGTTCACAATCAAATTGAAATACTTCAATTTTGAAACAAAAGTGCAAGTCTTAGGCCAGATTAGAGTCACAATAATTTTTGAGTTAGAAGCTATCTGAGTCAATCGACGTAAAATCAACGACAGTTTCCTAACCTACTCGTCATCTACTGCCAATCATCATCTACCGAGGTTCAGCATCGTGAATCAAACCGACTCCCTAGAAGGACGATAGCTCGCATCACCAACAGCATTCAACAACGCTTCAGCTACATCCTACAATCCTTGACGATTTTTGGTTTCTTTCAATCCCGATTGTAAGTTTATTTTATCATTTGATCAATTATTTTTTCTTTTCTTCTCAATTTCATGGCCTCGACGTTAATTGGACATTTGATTCCTTCTCAAATATAATTATCAGTGTTGGATGGAAAATATATTAGTTTTGAGCATTTAATCCTGAGTAAACATATATCGTTCAATGATCCACATCCTCTAGACATCGGTACACCCCCATCGAAAAATATATATCACAAAATAGATGGACAGATATATGTAAAATATAATTTGGAAATATTTTATTGTATGATATATTATACATAAAACATATACCAAATTTGCCCACTTAGTATATCCTTGATATAATACTTATATCGGGATACATATACTTTATCTATAATTCATATATCAAATATATATCTCATCATACATGTATAATAGAAGATAAATATACATTCAATAAATTTTGAGTTACCACTACAAAAATGTCATTTTCTTCCAAAATAATGTGAATTTTCAAATTATCACGCTTGCTTGAAACCCTCACCCTATCCTTAACGTAGTACCACCGATACTGCCCTAGTCAGTGGTTATAGTATCTCGCTTGGATCATGCAGTGTTAACACACTAGATAGCGTTCCGAATGAGTAAGAGAGAGAAAGAACATATAAAAAGTACAGTTTTCATAGTTATTCACTAATTACTGCTATCACACGCTCGGAACCTGTATTTTCAAGATTCTAAAATGTTTTAGATATAATTTTATATCACTGCACTCTTTTTTATTCAAATCGGAACGGTCAGTTTTGTAAAATATGAGGAAATGTGCGATTTCCCATAAGGCTCAATGTTAAAGTCGTGAAATTTCAAGTGTCAATATCTTTTGACTCGATCTCGCTAGCCCTCTGAAAATTTAATTGGATCATTATCTTATCATAATCTACGAGTGTACCAAATTTCAGAATTTTCGGAACGGTCAATCTAGTACCGGTGGTACTACCTTAAACGCTCTCCTACCGCTCTGTGCTCTGAATTTATGGTTTTTTTGCATGAAAATTTTGTGGACCTGCTGGGGATTCGAACGCTTGACCTTACGATTGCTAAACTTTTTTTTTTTTTCAAAGTTTATTTATTATAATAAATTTGTCACTATTTACAATATTTACAGGCTCCAATAATAAACTCACTTTGAAAAAAACCATTCCTTATTCAGTTAATATTATTAACTTTCATGAGGACAAAGTATGTTGTACATAATCTCATGTCTCGTTAATTTATCTTTTTGTGTTTATTTGTATTAACATTATTCGTTTGTTTTTAGTATGTAAACTGTTGTGACAAATTCATTGTGTAGGTCTTATTATTATAATTTGTGATGGTGAAAATTTTCTTGTGTTGATTCAATTGGTTGAAAGAAAAAAAACACCATGACTTTATGAAAGAATGTCGCTGTTGTTATTTTGCGCCACTTGGATGCGACATCTCTTCAATAAATTTGCTCGTCGGATAGCGATGTAAAATAATTGTTATTATTATGGAAAAAGATTGCCACGGCTCAGGATCGAACCGCGGACCTTTTGGTTTCCAGTTGGGCACTTTGCCACTGAGCTATCTGACCAGCTGTGCTGATAATTTCGGTTTCTTGATGTTATCCATGGTAGCGTTCGCTACATACCTCCCCTAGTTGGAGAGAAGCGAAGCTAGTGTCTTGCGGAGCTTCTGTGCAGGTCTTGTGTTTGTGTTTGTGTGTGTGATGACATGAGGCTACTTTCTTCTCTTCCTCATGTGTGTATGGGCCACAGCTGAGTAGTCCTCAAAGCTGGGTGCTGCTGCGCTCGGGAGACTTCGTGCGTCGTCGTGGACCGTGGGGCTTGGGCGAAGTCTGCTGTACCGGCGGCTGATGCGACATCTGCGATTTGCGCGTGTCGAGACCATTGGTCATTTTGTGTATTTTTCCTCCCCACTCCAGGCTTGAGTCGTCACCCAAGGTATGAAGGGATTGGTGGAGGCCTGCGATGTTGGATGAACACTGAGGCTGCAGTCCTCGGTGTTGTAGCTTCGTCAGTGGTGCCGTTGTGTGGCGCTGTTGTTTTTCCAGATGCTCGGAAATGTTCGTTGACGTTCGGGGTCACCATTTGAAGGGATGTCGCTGTTGTTATTTTGCGCCACTTGGATGCGACATCTCTTCAATGAATTCGCTCGTCGGATAGCGATGTAAAATAATTGTTATTATTATGGAAAAAGGTTGCCACGGCTCAGGATCGAACCGCGGACCTTTTGGTTTCCAATTGGGCACTTTGCCACTGAGCTATCCGACCAGCTGTGCTGATAATTTCGGTTTCTTGATGTTATCCATTGTAGCGTTCGCTACATTTATATTTGGTATATATGTTGTGTAAGAGGAAAAAAAGGAAAAAGGAAAAAGAAGTAGAAATAAAAATTAAAAAAATGAAGAAAAGGAGAAAAAATGAAGCAAAGGAGAAAAATAAAAATATTGAATTTCGAGATAAACTAGTGATTCTGAATAATTCTTAGAATTAACGCTTATCGGTTATTTTGATTGCCATCAGGTTTTATGGCTAATATGTTTTTTAATTTTTTAATTTGAGGTAATGACTCATCTAACCAGCAGTATAAGCTTTGTGTCCTTGATTTGTCGTTTTCATCTATGTTGGGGATTACTCTTGAGTATTTCAATTCGACTCTTCTATTCAGAATTTCATTAATTGAAATTTTTTTATTATACATGTGTCTTTCCTCGTGGTATAATATAGGAACATTATTCTCGTCGTGTATTACGCCTAGTCTATCGTAGTGTGTGAAATATTGTGGAGCTGGGTAACCTTTTTTTTAGCATAGTTGGCCATAATAGGGTCAACTATGCTGAAGGCTTTAATTGAGTTGTTATTGATACTAGCTGTTTTTGCATGGTAATCTCGGGTTGATTTGAGAATGAAATTATCTATTCTCAGGATATTTGCAGCATCATGAAGCTTTTTGTTACTAACTGTGCGTCTATAATTTGAGTGAGCTGATCTATACATAAATAGACATGCTCTTAGATATTTTCTTTCGAAGGCCCTCACTCTTTCTATCTGGGCTGCGCCCGTGTTCCACCAAATTAGTGCTGCGTAAAAGAGTAGTGGCCTTATGAGTAAAAGATAACAAATTATTTTAGCTCTTTTTTCGATATTTTTATTATGGAATAAATTGCCCAAGGATGTGAATCTTTTATTTGCAGCTAATGATTGTCTATTAGCTAATGTATGTCTATTAGCTAATGTATGTCCTGATGATCAGCACATCTTTTATTTGCAGCTAATAGTTGTCTATTAGCTAATGGATGTCTATTAGCTAATGTATGTCTTGATGATCAGCACATCTAGCCAGATAATCAAGTTTACAGCCAAGATATATGGCCTTTTTTCTAGTGGGGATTGGGACCATCTCACCCGTGCTGGGATCTTGTGTTGTCACAGAAAAATCCTCTAAACCAATGAGGTTTGACGCGGTGAGACCGTCCCAAGGTTGCCTTAATAGAATTGTCTCACACTTGAGAGGGTTGACTCTAAGGTTCCACATTGCATAGTAATCATTTACTTTATTCTCAAGTTCTTCCAGAGTTTCTTGTGCTTTTATTGGCTTTTTATTCGCTACGTACAATGTCAAGTCATCAGCATAGGCAATCGCATAAGTATCATTTTCTGAGTTTAGGTCGAACATATTTAATAAATTGCTAGTGAAAATGGAAAATAGCAATGGAGAATTTACAGTGCCTTGTTGAAAGCCTTCTAATATATTAAATTTTGTTGTGGAGATTTTGTTGTTTTCTTTAACGGGGAATTTCTTCCCATGAATGATATTCCCGATTAATTTGATGAGTATTAGAGGAAATTCTTTTCTTAATAAGATATAAATTAGGCCATTCAGCCACACCAAATCAAAGGCCTTTTCCAGATCAATTAATGTAGCCCCAACGACTTCTTTTCTAATTACCGTAGAGCGTCGATTATCCGAATCAATTGGGACCGACCCCTTTTCGGATAATCAAAATTTCGGATAACCGAACACTCATATTTCGTGAGAAAAAAAATTGATTCTGTCGAAATTATAAAATTTATATCTTGAAGAATACAAAGAACATTGACAATACAAGAACATTTTTGGGTGAATTGCCATAATAACCGTTGTATTATTGAGTGATATGGAACGAAGTTAAGTATGTATTTGAAAAGCGGCTTATTCAGGGCGTAATCGTTCGAATGAACAAAATTATTTTTTAGATCATGAATATTTATGAAAAAAAAAATTAATATTTATGGATAACCAGATCAACATTCGGATAATCGACTTTCGGATGAATTGTATTTCCTTCCGGATGATTGACGTTTCGGATAATTGACGTTCGGATAATCGACGCTCTACTGTGAATGTTTACTAGTATCTGATATTAATTTATTTATTGCGTGTGTTGTAGAGTGTTCATGCCTGAAACCATATTGGCTATCAGGTATGATTTTTTTTTCATCGCAGACGGTTACTATATTATTATTAATAATTGATTCAAATACTTTGCTCAAAGATGGAGTGAGACTGATTGCCCTATAACTTGCTGGATCACTAGATGGCTTATGTTTTTCTATTATGGGGATCACTAGAGCAGTTCTCCATCTTTCTGGGAAATAAAAATTTATTTAAAGCATTATTGAAAACGATAGTTATGTTATGTACCATTTTTGCTGGTAGATGTTTAATAACTATGGGGGGAATTTTATCAATTCCACTAGAAATCTTATTTAGCAGATATTTTAATATTGAGCTCACTTCAATTAAATTTGTGAAATAATTTCTGGGGACTTTATTTGCATCCGGCCATAATGCACTATTTGTGTTATCACTAGAGGGCTTCGCCCCCTGCTCGCTCCGCTCGCCAACCCCGGGGGGCTTCGCCCCCCGCTCGCTACGCTCGCTCCCCCCGAGTTATTGAGCTTCCCCCCACTACAGGAATTTCGTATTTTCTAAAGAGAATTCAATAAAAATAAGAGGATTTTTGAGGAAATTTATGGAGATACGATTTTTTTAAGTTTGCCACCTTTTGCTTCCGAATGGAAGCATTGTAAACGCAATTTTTTTCGATCTCGAGATTTCATTGGAATATGACTCAGAATGTTCCAAGACGTCGAGAAATGACATTTTTAAAAAATGTCTGTATGTATGTGTGTGTGTGTGTGTGTGTGTGTTTGTGTGACAGATATCAGCTCATTGCTACGGAACGGTAACACTTGGTGACCTGAAAATTCAACAGTACTTTCTCTCTCCATGCAAATTGCTCTCCGTGAAATTTGAGCGAAATCGGTTGAGTACTTTTCGAGAAAAATCAAATTTTCGAAAAATCGTTTTTTCGATTTTTCTCCGCGAAAAATTGATTCACAGCCCCCACTCTCAGCGATGAAATTCATCTCATTTGAACACACAACTTTCACTCGGGGTAAATTTTGCTGCGATTTTTCGTTTGCGGATAATTTCAATTACAGTGTTTTTTATCCTGAATTTTGTATACACGATAGCTTAAAAACTATTTGAGTTAGAGACTTCAAATTTCGTCAGTTCGTGCATCTAATGAACGAAAAGTTTGGTATTGAAATTGGGCGGAATCGGTCCAGTAGTTTCTGAGATATTGCACAAAAACCATTTTATGAAAAGAGGTTATATCTCGAAAACTACTGGAGCGATTTCGCCCAAGTTCAGCCTAAAAGATTCATCTCAATGAGCCCCACAAATGGTGAGAATTTCAGATTTTTCAGAGGTAGTCTCTTGTAAGAGTTTTCGATGACTTAGTTTTTTCAAAAATCACGGTTTTCCTTAGCTTCTTCCCTAGGAACACTACTATATTTCATTTCACCATTCGAAGGTAGACAATTTTTTCTACCAAATGAGTACATTTTCTTCTGACGACAATCGGAAAGAATAGGAATCCTATTTAAAATCTGAACTTCAATTTTTCAGAGTAGTCGTACGATCTTCCATTTATGATTGAAAAATTGATTGTTTTTTTTGTAGAAAAAGTGAATAAATAAAGTCCACCAAAGATCAAACCATAATTGAATTTGTCCTCATAAGTACATATTCGTTGAGAAACATAAATAGTAATTTCATGAATACCGTATTAAATTTCATTCGGAAGCATTTTGCCAATTGAATTGGCAAAATATTAAATGTCGCATAAGGAGTGGGGTTTGCAAATAACGCGAAGGATATAACGCCTCTGCTTGTTTTCAGAAAGTTTTGAGAGCCTTGAGAAGAGATTTATTCAAAAAAAAGGTTAATTGTAATGAAAAAAGGGGATTTTCTATTTTTTTAAGGGAATTCCATGAAAATAACGGGATTTTTCCTTGATTCACCCCGTTTTTTTGAGAGTTTTGAGAGCTATAAGGAGAGAATTAGTTGAAAAAAGACGTTTATTAATTGTGATAAAATAGGGTATTTTCAATTTTCTTCATGAAATTTAATAAGAATACGACAAATTTGAAATTTTTATTGATTTTTTTTTTTTGTCATTTTTGAAACAAATGACAAAATAGAACGCTATTTCAATTATTTTCAATTTCAGTCATAACTGTGTACGTACTTGAAGGAAATTATCTTGAAAAAAGTAGCTAAAAAATTAGCTTGAAAAGAGCTTTAAGACAGAATTTTTTTCTTGAAAAGGTTTAAAATTTTCTATTGTGATTAAAAAAAGGGAATTTCCTACTTTTTTAAGGGAATTCAATGAAAATCACAGAATTTTTCAGGAAATTGGTGAAAATACGTTTTTTTTTTCAATTCGCCCTCTTTTTTTAAGAGTTTTGAGAGCTTTAAGAAGGAAATTTGTTTTAGAAAAAGGTAAATATTTGTTTAAAAGAAAGGTTAATTGTAATAAGAAAGAGGAGATTTACTATTTTTTTAAGGGAATTCAATGAAAATAAGGGGGTTTTCAAGGAAATTGATGGAAATACGTTTTTTTTCGGGTTCACCCCATCTTTTCGAGAATTGTGGGGGGTTCAACTGTAATAAAATAGGGGATTTCAAACCAACACCTGACACCTTCAATATTTTCGACATTTTCTTTAATCACTCTTCTTCTACTCTCGAATCATTACAACACTTAATTGGATTAATTTGATCAAGAGTCCCAATTGTATTACAATATTATTTTTGAACATTTTCATTTTTCATGTATTTTCCTCTTTTTTTTCATTGAGAAAGATTCACTTCCATCAGAATCATGCGTTTCTCCTTGATGTTTTCGTTTTCCTGCGTGTTGTGTTTCCTTGAAAATTTGCATCTTATTCATTCCATTCAAAATTTTTTGGATAATAGTTTTACAAAATCTAAAAGCAGATATCAATACAAAAAAATATTAATTCAATATAAATGTATATACAGATAAAAATCGATTGACAATGATTTTATTTTAAGATTCTTTGATTCATCAACCGCTCTTAATTTTTTATTTAATGCAGAGTCAATGATGCCTCGGATATATCCTTCGTCATAAGCTCGTAAACTCTGTTCTAATTTATTGGCAGTATGTCCAATTATACTCCAATCATTTTCCATCCAATCATCATTTTGTAGAACTGAAATGAAGAAAAATAATATAGGAATCAACCAATTGGAAATATCGAATTATCTCATTATCACTCAACTTACAATCTTGAAGGTCTTGTTCAGTGAATTGTTCTCGATCCATCACTTCGGGGTTCCGCTCGTTGAGGTTGAAGTATACAATGAACTTGTCACCAAACGATGAAGAGTGATATCTGAAAATCGTTCATAATATTTATATTGAAGTGAAACTTCTTATACGAAATCCTCGCGTTTAACGCTGTTGCGTTACTTTTCCACGTTTTGGTGGTGGGGGAAAAGAAAGAGAGAGAGAACGAATGTGCGCATGCGCACTCGTATCCCTGCAGCATTGCTCGTCATTGTAGGACTAGCGAAGGGATCGACATCGGCTTTCTTCGACGTCCATGCCCCACCAAATAATCTTTGGCTTCGGCGTGCCTCGTGTGTCAATTCTTTCGTTAGTACGACAATACCTGTCCTGTTACTGTTTATTTTTTATCATCAGTTCAAGAGTATGTCGGAAACTAAGTGCGATAGAGTGATTCTGCTCTCCTCCTTTTTTGTAGATCTTTAAATTCTCGACAAGAAAGCTCGAAGTTGAAACTGCTCTATCTTATTCAGATTCCGAGATATCCTCAAGAAACAATTGACAAACAAACCAAAAAAACAGGAAAAGGTTTTATTTGTTGATAATTTTCTTGGAATATGTCAGAAACTACGTAAAATAGCGTTATTTTGCTCGGATCCTTCTTCATAGCCTTGGAAATTGTCTACAGAAGGCCGTTAGGTGAAATCGTTGTATTTCGCTTAGTTTCCCAGTTATTTTCGAAATACTATTGACAAAAAGAAACCTACTTTTCTTGCTATTTGGATTATTTATTCCCGAAAGTTTTTTTGAGAATACTCAGAAACGGAGAAAGATGCAGCGATCTCACTCTGATTTTTTTTCTCGAATTTCAAGACAAGCTATTAGAAAGGATTAGGTCGAAATGGCTTTACCTCACTGAGTTTCCAAGATATTCTTGAAAAATCATTGGCATAGAGTTACTTTTCTTTCTCAAATAAGTCTGTTGTTTGTTATTTGTTTTTAATAAATATCCCAGAAATTAAACGAGATAGCGTGATTTTGCCCTAATTTCTTCTTTGTTGAAAATTTCAAGAGCTTCAGAAGAAATTGAATCAAAAAGGGCGTTTCTTCGTTAGATTTTGATATATCTATAAGTCCATGTTCTGTTCGTAGGATTTTGATGAATGTCTCTGAAACTAAGCAAGATAATGAAATTTTTGTAGAGACCCTTTTTGTAGTTTTCGAGATTCTCTGCAAAAAAAAAATCTTCAGAAAAATTTCGTCATCTCGCTCACTTTCCGAAATATTCTCGAAAAGAAATGGATGTTAAGGAAGAGAAAAACATCAAGTTTGTAGACAAATTGAGTGCTCTTTATCATCAATTTTCTTTGAATGTCTCGGAGTCTAAGCAAGATAGGATATTTTTGCACTGATCCTTGAACGAGCAGCAAGAAGTTTCACTTCTGCCGCGTGTGAATTTCACGCACCCTCTTTTTTATATTTACATATCAACATGTGAAGCTACACACATTTTCAATTGATGAGTTTTTCCATTATTAATCAAGAGTCAAAATAGTTCCCTTTTTATTCCATTTCCAGATATATGAAGAAATATTTTTAACACGAAAATTTTTATTTTTTTTCTTTTATTGGAGAATTTTCGTATAAACGATATTGTTGACATGATTTGATTCTCTTTTCGTGGATTCTCCAACGATTCTTATTTTCAGTCCAGCCATTGAGCGACATCGCGATAATGAAACGTATAACTGACCATGACTGAATATAGGTGTTTCTTGATCAATATATATCCCAACCATATCAAAAATTTGCCCTTGTGCTTTATTCATGGTCATTACAAATGCTAATCGTACTGGGAATTGGGTCCTATGTAAAACGAAGGGTAATTCCTTATTCTCTCTTGTGTTCAGTGTGATTTTTGGAATACAAACAGTATTTCCAGCTTTGTCACCAGTGAGGATTGTACAACATAATGTATTATTGATAATTTTCCGAACAATGAGCCGCGTACCATTGCAGAGACCATCCAAGATGCAAATATTTCTAATTAACATTACTACACCACCAATTTTCAATTTCAATTTCCAAGGTGGTAAGCCTGGGACATTGAGTGTATTCAAGTATTCAGGTTGGAATCTAATCATCAATGAATCATCATCAGTTCCATCTCCATCAATTGATGTAGCTTTATCAAATCCGATACTCTCGATCAATCGACCTGGTAATCTTTGAAGGATTTGTTCATTCAAGGCATTAACTTGTTTATTTAATGGGGCTAGTATAACCCGATTGGAAATGATGTCTTCAGTAAAATTGTTCTCAAAAACTGATTGAATCAGGTCCTCCGTAAGCATTCCATCAGGTATTTCTAATTCTCCAATTTGTCCATTACCGATTTTCAATAACCACTCGTGGAATAATTCGTTATTTGCTCTCATATTAGTTTTCAATGTAAAACGTTTTATTGTTTGCCAGAAAGGTAATTTTGGAATAGATGCTTCTACGATTTGTTCCTCCCTGCTCTTTTCATTACTGGTAGAATTTGTCGAAAATCACCACCAAATAATATAGATTTTCCACCAAATAATTCATCAGTTTGCAGCAAATCTTTTAGGGTTGTATCAATTATCTTTAAAGCCATACTCGGAATCATCGAAGCTTCATCCCAAATAATGATATCTGTCTCCATTAACGTTTTTTCCATTCGGCGACTAAGATAAACAGGTGTTATCTCTCCTTCCGATTGTGGCAATAATAATCGTAATTTGAAAAATCTATGTGCTGTACGACCATTTGGTAACAAAATTGCAGCTATACCAGTCCAAGCAATAGAAACCACATTCTTGCCAAGAGAACGCTGATGATGGTAGAAACACTTATAAAGGAACTGTTTCACCAGTACCCCCTGGACCATCAACAAAAAAAATCTTTGTATCGTTCGTAGAATTTTCTAGCATTCTTGAAATGTTATCGAATATTTCCGATTGATCTGCATTCAGAAGTGATTTCAATTCTTGAGTTGTTTCTAAATGTTCATTTTTGCTCAATTCATCTTCGAATTCATCAAATTTCGAATCTCATAAGTCAATATCAAATCTGTAATCAGTAAGACTTCTATCTTCACTATTTAATCGAAGTTCAATAGCAGCCAATACCTCATGTTCCGGAGTTTTTTCACAAATTTCATCTTTAAATTTACCCCATAAATTTAATCCATCTATATTTTCACATGTTAACAATAAGTATGCGAAAAAATTTTGCAACGACTTGGGCATCATCACTGAGCAGCATTCTCCCAACATTTCTTCAAAAAATTTATCATGAATGATAAAACCTGCCTTATATGCAGCTTCTTTAAAAGATTCAAAAAGTTCACCATTCACTGTTCTCAATGATTCAAAAGATACAGCTCCCGCAATGTGTCGTAACAACACTTTCAGGAAAAATCTTTCACTATCGCGAGGAGAAACTGAGTACATTCGGACAATAATTTTCTCTGACCGTTGTTTCCTCTTCTGCCACATTTTATTTTTCCGGTGCCAAACATAATGGAAAGGAATTTCACAGTATTTATAGCATCTCGCTTGAATGTCATTATTGTTCAGATCAAAATAAGCCATCAATTTCGTGATTGAATGTTCAGACCGTATCGCTTCTTCTTCATTTCCTTCTTCAAAAACGACATTCTGATGATTTGGTCGATGAACAGGTAATCTAATGACACTATGACTCATCGCATGAGTTGGTAATTCAATCATTCGCCATGCTGCTTCCATAGAACTCAAATAGCGTCTCAACCCAGAAAAGAGTGAAACCATACTCATACATAAACCCATATACTACATCTCAAAAAAAAATAGAAAATACATCAAAAACTTTCTCATCAAAGCCCACAATCCAGATACACATGAATTAGTGAATGTCCCGAACAAAAAAATCGTTAAATACCTGGGTGTTCTCATTGACTATCTCGCTCGCTGTACCCATCACATGGATTTACAAATCGAAAAAGCCCGAAAGAGATTCAAATCGCTCGGCTTCCTTTTCCACAACAGACACATCAGTAAAAGAGCAAAAGTAATCTGTTATTTATTACTCATTCGGCCATTATTAACATATGGAACCCCTGTCCTCTGGAATATCGGTGCAGGACATATGGAAAATCTCCGGTCTTTTGAAAGAAAATGTCTTCGAACGGCATTATCTATGTATAGATCCGCCCACACTGATTTTCGTCATTACACAAGTAATAAAATATTATATGATACTGCTCAAGTACCTAGAATTGACAATCACATATTAA
Source organism: Aleiodes leptofemur (assembly GCA_963942555.1). Lineage (NCBI taxonomy): Eukaryota > Metazoa > Arthropoda > Insecta > Hymenoptera > Braconidae > Aleiodes > Aleiodes leptofemur. The sequence goes on from OZ012615.1 coordinate 11,611,627, forward strand.
AACTAACCCGCGACTACTATCAAAAACTCCCAAAAATTAAAAATGAAACGATCAACACCTTAGCTACCTGTCACCCCCAGGAGGCAATAGAGGCTTCACAAACCGGTTACATAAAACCCCAATTTTTCACCTACTATGATAGTCAAGGTATTATTCAAAACGAGCTGAATGTACCAATTATCTATCATACTAGCCGGCATAAGCGAAATAAAAAAATAACCCTGCAACATAACGATCACAGTAACCCACGTTCCTCACGAACTATCCCAACCACTGACTTCAACAATTTCTATCGCATAAGAAATAAATATTGGTGGAATGACCATAATAATGATGTATTTAAAAAATTAAAACTAAGGTTCGATGAGTTTAGCAGAAAGAAGAAACGCTAAGCAATGGGATAAGGAAAAAAAATATTGAAAAAGACAATTTTACATTAATTGTTTGTAATACGATTAATTATTACATAGATACGAAGGTTTTGAACCCAAAACTGTTACATACGCCACTGGCCAATTCTACCTCTTTTTTTTTTTATATACAACTGAATGGTTTTTAAGATACTAGGGTCAAAGTATCTTTTTTCCATTCTCCTATTGTCATAGAAAAATTTATGGAAATCAAGATTATGATAATCATAAAAAAAGAAAAAAAAAGAAATTAAAAAAAAAACTCAAATAGCACCCCGATCAGGAAAGTCATGATAGCTCGATGAGCCATTTGACTCTAAATCTTATAGATAAATACTTGAAAAATTTTTTGTTCTCAACATGTTTATTTTGAATGTTACTGTAAATACTGTAAATAATGTACCCTTTTTCAAAAATAAACTTTGTTAACAAAAAAAAAAACTCAAATAGCGTGAATCAACATAGTCATTGATTTCATTTCTGATTGTATTGGACTCATCTCCCACAGTCATGAAAATGCGATCATGAGGTTTGTTGACATATTTGAAGATATATTTGATTACCATAATTGACCCACAATATTCAACATTTATATGACATTGGTATTTCATCAACAAATATGGATTATAAGGAACTACCATAGAATTATCAACTGGGATCACTTTTCGGTTGACCTTCTTTCCATATATGTAACACATTTTACGATTATCTCGACGTCTATAACATGGAAACCCATCGTTTTCAATTTTTGTTTCAGTGTTGAAGTTTTTAGGAAATTTCTTACAACATTTCTGTATGGTTGCATCCCAACATAATGTGTCAGAAGTATGAGGACCGTGGAGCATATGTTTCATAACCAGCTCATGCATAATTGGATACGGTGTGGCTATTCGTACATTGAGTGTCACGCAATAGACACGCAAAATCCACGCAATATCCACGAATTCCTTGGACGAAAATCTCGAAAACGTCATTTTTTTGGAGTGTCTTTTGCGTGGATTTAAGACTTCTTGGAGTGGATATAGCGTGGATACAAGGTTGCTCAATTATTGCATGACTTTAAGCCCAATTTTTTCGAGGAATGAATTTCTCGATTTCTAGTGACTTTAGCGTGAATTTAACGTGACCTTACCGTGAATTTCGCGTGATTTTAACAAGTTTTCTTGCGTGAATTTAACGTGACTTTTGCGTGAATTTAACGTGACTTTTGCGTGACTCCAACGAGCTTTTTCCCGTGAATTTAACATGACTTTGGCGCGTTTCTCACAGCACTTTTGCGTGCACTTAACCCCTCTAGTACGGGGCCTCAGCGAGCCAAACTGTCCTAGCGGCCGGGTGCCTTGTAACACGTGAAATCAGAAGTTTGGAAAAAAAACAAATTTCTCAAAAATTAATTAGTTGAAATCGAATTAATCGTTTTTAGAAGGTTGCATATCAAACTTGAATTATCCATCTTCACGAAGCATTTTGGAAAATCCAAAAATCTTGAAAATTGTAAGAGATATTGAAATTTTTATGCAGCGTGGTGAGGGTCTCTATGACACAGAGACCCCGGCCGGTGGGACAGGCACGAGGGTCCATATACATATATGGACCCCGTACTTGAGGGGTTAACGAGACTTTTACGTGAGTCGTCCGGCACTCTAGCATTACTTTTATGGCGTTCTTGCGTGTCTATTGCGTGTTTTTTAAGTGACTTTTGTGTTATTTTTCGGTAACTTATGCGTGAATATAGACCGAAGAATTCAGTCACAGAATGAATGACCTCAGAACTAGATCCACGGAGGAATTCTTATGTGTATTCACGCAGCAAGAATCATCTAGAGATTTGTGCGCGGATATTCCATTCATAGTCAATAATCTGCAGCTTGTATCATTGGAGGAATTTCAATTTGGATCCAGATAACGAAAATCATTGCATGATTCTTGAGTGAATATTGTGTGTAGAGTGAATACTTCCCCATCTATATTTATAGATGCATTTCTCCTTATATCCACGCAGGAGTATTTAGTGATTCTGCGTGGAGAGTCAATAATCTATGGTTTATATATTCACGAAGGGATTTGAACTTAGATTCACGCAACAAGAATCATTTAGTAATTTTTGTGTGGATATCACGTATAGAATCACTAATATCTAGTCTGTATCCATGGAAAAATTCCAACTTGGATCGACGCAAGTAAATCATTGCATAATTCTTGAGTGACTATTGCGTGTAGAGTGCATATTCTCTCATCTGTATTGATATGGGAATTTCGGTAAATGGTGAGTTTCACTCTGCCAAAAATATTAAAAATTTAAATGATTTTACCAAATTTTTAGAATTGACTTGAAGTGTTTTGATGTAGTAGAGATCAGTGGCAAGATTTCGAGGCGAGCAGACAAAATCCTAATTAAATTTTTACCAAAAACAACGAACTTTTGTTGGAAGTCAATAACCAATTTTTCAAAAAAACAACAATTAAATGAAATTGAGATAATCACCACGTTTTGCGTAACCCAAGGCCACGACGGGGACGTAGTGGTGCATAGGCCTCGAAAAAACCTATCACGACCTATCCTATGCGACACTCGGGATTTTGATGAAGAAATTTATTGACTCAAACTCCGCTCACCTTCATTGAGCATTAAAAATTTAATTTTTCAACTTATTAAGAAAACAAGTACATAGAGCATTAAGATACGTACTTTTTCCTCTAGTCAATAACTTGTACACATCACATGGAACAATATCAATCAAAAAATACCTCATACCAATTGAAACGAAACGAAGCGAAAAAAAAACCTCAATAAATTTAATACGGATTAAATGAAACTTCGAAATACTCATCTGAAATTTGGATTCTCCAAAAAAAAACCATTCGCAGTGATGGCAACTAACTTCTAAAAAAGGCTCATTTGGTTGAATTACCAAATTCGCCATTTTCTCAAGACCATTGGTCTCGTTTTATCATTGTGTTTTCACACCAACTGTCTTTGTCAGGAAGAAATCGATTATTTCACGACTACCTCACCTCTCATCATGCCCCCTCTCCCACACTCAATCAAAACAATGAACTCTACTCACTTTTGAATTTAATATTTTTCTATATTACTCTAAAATAAAATTTGATTAAGCAGAAATGTTATATTCATTGAGTTGTTGAACACAATGAATAAAATTCAAGTTTTTTGACTCGAAATTCACAGCTCCTCTTATTTTGTAAAAAAAATTTTTGTAATCAAAATTTTCGGAAATCAAACTCAATGCGAGCCGAGAATAGGCGCACTGAACATGACGGATGAAAAAAATGGCGAAGAAAACGTTCAAAACACTAATTTTCAGTTGGCAGAGCTATACTGCCCATTTACCAGAATTTCTATTTGTATCCACGCAGGAATTTCCTTCTGTTTCCTTCACAGATATTGTATGCAGAGTCACTAATTCATGATACATGTTCACGGAGGAATTTCTACTCGTATTCACGTAATGAAAATCACTGCATGACTTTCGAGTAATTATTGCGTGCAAATTAGATATTTTCCCATCTGTTTTCCGATTTGTATCCACGTAGACTTTCTCTAGTGATTTTCGCGTGGATACTGCGTGCAGAATCAATAATCTATGGTCTATATTCACAGAGGAATTTCAACTTGGATCAACACAATCCGAATCGTTGCCTTATTCTCGAGTGGATATTGCGTGTAGAGTCATACTCTTCCATCTGTATTCATAGAAAAATTTTGGATTGTATTCACGCACTGAAATTTCCATGATTTTCAGATGGATATTGTATGTTGGGTTAGAAATCTATGATATATATTCATCGGGGAATTTTTACTCGTATTGACGTATGAAACATCATTGCATGATTTCTGAGTGGATATTGCATGTAGAGTGAAGACTCTCTCATCCACAGTCATAGAGGAATCCTGTCTCATATCTACGCAGGAGTGTTCAGTGATCACTGTGTGAATATTGCATGTAGAGTCGATAATCTATGGTCCATATTAAGAGAGCGATTCAAATTTGGATTCATGCAACAAAAATCATTGCATGATTCTCGTATGACCATCGCGGGTAGAGAGCGTAGTCACCAATCTGTGTCCATAGAGGAATTTTAACTTGTATCCATGCAACAAGAATCATTGCGTCATTCTTGAGTGGATATTGCGCGTAAGGTCAAACTCTTCTATCTATATTCATAAAAGAATTTTGGATTGTATCCATGCACTGAAATTCTCGCGATTTCTACATGGATATCGCGTGTTGAGTCAACCATCTATGATCTATATTCACCGACGAAATTCTACTCGTATTCACGTGTCGAAAATCATTGCATGATTTCAGAGTAGATATTACGTGTAGAGTAAATACTTTCTCTTCAATATTCATAGGTGAATTTCAACTCATATCCACGCAGATTTCTTTAGTGATTTTCGCCTGGATATTGTGTGTAGAGTCAATAATCTATGGTTTATATAATCACGAAGGAATCTGAGCTTAGATTCACGCAACAAGAATCATTGAGTGATTTTTGTGTGGATATTACGTATGGAATCAATGATACTTAGCCTGTATCCATGGAGAAATTCCAACTTGGATCGAGGCAACTAAATCATTGCATGATTCTTGAGTGACTATTGCGTGCATATTCTTTTATCTGTATCGATAGAGGAATTTCAACTTGTATGCACGGGAAGATTTTCTCGTGTTCCTTGCGCAGATATTACATGTAGACTCAACACACAGAAAACGCTGAGCGTAGAAGACGCACAGAAGTGCGTAATCACTGCACATGTGTGCGTACTTAACGTTCTCAAAATCGAACGTGATGTACGCACACTTGTGAGTAATGTGCGCACACGAGTGCGTGACTTTTTACTCTCAGTACTCTCTACTTTTGTGAGAGATTTTCGCTATTATCTCGGTAAATAAGCGAGATAGAGTGAAATGGACGTTAATTCGGGATCAGCAGGAAATTCTCTCAGTTTTTCGTGATTATCTCGGTCAATGAACGAGATAGAGCGAAATTAATATTGATATGGGATCAAGAAAGAGTTCCTTCAGTTTTTTGCTATTATCCCGGTGAATAAGTGAGATAGAGCGAAATGGATATTGATTTGGAATTAGGAGGAAGTTTTTTCAGCTTCTCGCGCCTATGTCGGCGAATAAGCGAGATAGAGCGAAATAGACGTTGATTTGGGATCAGGAGGGAATTTATTCAATTTTTCGCTATTATTCCGGTCAATAAGCGAAATGGATGTTGATATGGGTTCACCAGGAAGTTTTCCAGTTTTTCGTGATTATTCTGGTGAATCAGTGAGATAGAACGTAGTGATTATCAATTCGGGATCGCGAGGGATTTTATTCAGTTTTTCGTGACTATATCGGTGAATAAGCGAGATAGAGCGAAATGAACGTTAACATGGGATCACCGGGAAGTTTTTTCAGTTCTTCATGAATATATCAATAAACAAGCGAAATAGAGCAATATAGACGTTGATATGGGATCACGAGGGAGTTTTCACATGAAAAAATCTCTCCTGATCCCAAACTAACGACCATTCAGCTTTATCTCCCTTGTTCACCGGGATAATCACGAAAAACTGAGAAACTTCCTGGTGATCCCATATCAACGTTCATTTCGCTCTATCTCACTTATTTACCGAAATAGCGAAGAACTGAATAAACGTCCTCCTAATCCCAAATCAACGTCGATTTCACTCTATCTCGCTTATTCACCCAGATAATCACGAATAAATCGAAAAACTCCCTGGTGATCCCATACACGGAGAGAAATTTTTCCGAAAAATCGTGATGCTCAGTGACGAAATGTGGATGCTAAATGCAGGCCGGGGGTATTTCATGAGTCTACCGATGGAAAAAAAATCTTTGCGACGGCAATCAGTAATAGGACCAATAAAATTTTCAAAATGAAATATCACAATAACTGTTATGTAGCATTACAAAAATATTAGCTGATTATTTTTTCTCTCGAAGCTGAAGAAAAATTGTCTATCCGACAAATGATAAATCATCGGGACCTTAGAAATTTTCATACGCTACTAAGAATTTTTATAAATTTTTTTTAGAATTTTTCCCATGCCAGCCTCATAATGGGTAGACGAAGGGGCTAGTTGGGTACCTTCGACTGTTTTCGGGACACGAGCCATTGGTCATTTTACACTTGGCTTTGGATTAAAATATCTCGAAAACTATGCAAAATTTATCGAGACATGCTGTGAATGAAAGGTAGAGGGAAGATTAACGAAGTAAATGAACAGGATGCCGTTTTTCTACGACTAGTAGTTTCCGAGATATCAATTTCTTGATGGGTAGTTCAGAAACAATGGACGAGACCCAATAGCAAATAAACAGGCACTCGGGTATCCTTTCTGAATTTTTTATTAGAAAATTAATATCTCATTAACTACGAGTCGTAGGAAACTGGAGTTTCGCTTATTTTATTCGTTACTCTTTCCTCTCAATTTCATTCACAGCATGTCTCGATAACTTTTGAGTAGTTTTCAAGATATTTCAATCCAAAGCCAAGTGTGAAATGGCTATTTTTTTGAAGAAATAAACAGCAAAAATTATGATGTGGAGCATGGGAATTTTTCGGCTCACAAGCAAATTGCATCCCGTTTATGGAGCGGCATGGTGATTTTCGAAAAAATCATTTAGAAAAATTCTCATATTTTCCTCTCCGTGTATTATCGTCCATTTCGCTCTATCTCGATTATTTACCGTAAAATGATGGCAAAAAACTGATTGAACTCCTTCCTGATCCCAAATCAACGTCTATTTCGCTCTATCTCGCTTATTCACCGACATAGTCGCGAAAAGCTGAAAAAACTCCCTTCTAATCCTAAATCAACATCCATTTCGCTCTATCTTACTTATTCACCGAGATAATAGCAGAAAAACTGAAGAAATTTTCTCCTGATCCCATATTTATTTCTATTTCATTCTATCTTGCTTATTTACCGAGATAATAGCAAAAAACTGAAGAAACTCTTTCCTGATCCCATATCACTATTCATTTCGCTCTATCTCATTTATTGACCGAGATAATCCACAAAAAACTGAAAAAACTTCCTGCTGATCCCAAATTAACGTCCATTTCGGTCTATCTAGCTTATTTACCGGAATAATAGCGAAAAATTGAATAAACTCCCTCCTGATCCCAAATCAACATCTATTTCGTTCTACCTCGCTTATTCACCGAGATAATAACAAAAAAACTGAAGAAATTTTCTCCTGTTCCCATATTTAGTTCTATTTCGCTCCATCTCGCTTATTTACCGAAATAATAGCGAAAAACTGAATAAACTCTCTCCTGATCCCAAATCAACGTCTATTTCGCTCTATCTCGCTTATTCGCCGACATAGTCGCGAGAAGCTGAAAAAGCTTCTCCCTAATTCTAAATCAATATCCATTTCGCTCTATCTCACTTATTCACCGCGATAATAGCAAAAAAATTAGAGAAATTTTCTCCTGATCCCATATTTATTTCTATTTCGTTCTATCTCGCTTATTTACCGAGATAATAGCGAAAAACTGAAGAAACTCTTTCTTGTTCCCATATCAATATTCATTTCGCTCTATCTCGTTCATTGACCGAGATAATCACGAAAAACTGAAAGAATTTCCTGCTGATCCCGAATTAACGTCCATTTCACTCTATCTCGGTTATTCACCGAGATCATAGCGAAAATCTCTCACAAAAGTAGAGAGTACTGAGAGTAAAAAGTCACGCACTCGTGTGCGTACATCACTCACAAGTGTGCGTACATCATGCACAAGTGTGCGTACATCACGCACACGTGTGCGTACATCACGTTCGATTGTGAGAACGTGAAGTACGCACACATGTGCAGTGATTACGCACTTCTGTGCGTCTTCTACGCTCAGCATTTTCTGTGTGTTGAGTCTACATGTAATATCTGCACAAGGAACACGAGAAAATCTTTCCGTGCATACAAGTTGAAATTCCTCTATCGATACAGGCTAAATATCATTGATTCCATACGTAATATCCACACAAAAATCACTCAATGATTCTTGTTGCGTGAATCTAAGTTCAGATTCCTTCGTGATTATATAAACCATAGATTATTGACTCTACACACAATATCCAGGCGATAATCACTGAAAAAATCTGCGTGGGTATGAGTTAACGGTAAATTCAACTATGAATATTGAAGAGAAAGTATTTACTCTACACGTAATATCTACTCTGAAATCATGCAATGATTTTCGATACGTGAATAGATGGTTGACTCAACACGCGATATCCATGTAGAAATCGCAAGAATTTCAGTGCATCGATACAATCCAAAATTCTTCTATGAATACAGATAGAAGAGCTTAACCCTACGCGCAATATCCACTCAAAAATGACGCAATGGTTCTTGTTGCATGGATACAAGTTAAAATTCCTCTATCAACACACATTGGTGAGTACGCACTCTACCCGCAATAGTCATACGAGAATCATGCAATGATTTTTGTTGCATGAATCCAAATTGGAATCGCTCTCTTAATATGGACCATAGATTATCGACTCTACATGCAATATTCACACAGTGATCACTGAACACTCCTGCGTAGATATGAGACAGGATTCCTCTATGACTGTGGATGAGAGAGTCTTCACTCTACATGCAATATCCACTCAGAAATCATGCAATGATGTTTCATACGTCAATACGAGTAAAAATTCCCCGATGAATATATATCATAGATTTCTAACCCAACATACAATATCCATCTGAAAATCATGGAAATTTCAGTGCGTGGATACAATCCATAATTCTTCTATGAATACAGATGGAAGAGTTTGACTCTACACGCAATATCCACTCGAGAATAAGGCAACGATTCGGATTGTGTTGATCCAAGTTGAAATTCCTCTGTGAATATAGACCATAGATTATTGATTCTGCACGTAGTATCCACGCGAAAATCACTAGAGAAAGTCTACGTGGATACAAATCGAAATACAGATGGGAAAATATCTAATTTGCACGCAATAATTACTCGAAAGTCATGCAGTGATTTTCATTACGTGCATACGAGTAGAAATTCTTCCGTGAACATGTATCATGAATTCGTGACTCTGCATACAATATCTGTGCAGGAAACAGAAGGGAATTCCTGCGTGGATACAAATAGAAATTTCTCTATCAATACAGATGAGAGAATATGCACTCTACACGCAATAGTCACTCAAGAATCACGCAATGATTTACTTGCGTCGATCCAAGTTGGAATTTTTCCATGGATACAGACTGGATATTAGTGATTCTATACGTAATATCCACACAAAAATTACTAAATGATTCTTGTTGCGTGAATCTAAGTTCAAATCCCTACGTGACAATATAAACCATAGATTATTGAGTCTCCGGGCAGAATTACTAAACACTCCTACGTGGATATAAGAAAAAATGCATCTATAAATATAGATGGGGAAGTATTCACTCTACACACAATATTCACTCAAGAATCATGCAATGATTTTCGTTATCTGAATCCAAATTGAAATTCCTCCAATGATACAAGCTGCAGATTATTGACTATGAATGGAATATCCGCGCACAAATTTCTAGATGATTCTTGCTGCGTGAATACACATAAGAATTCCTCCGTGGATCTAGTTCTGAGGTCATTCATTCTGTGACTGAATTCTTCGGTCTATACTCACGCAAAAGTTACCGAAAAATAACGAAAAAATCACTTGAAAGACACGCAAGAACGCCATAAAAGTAATGCTAGAGTGCCGTACGACTCACGTAAAAGTCTCGTTAAGTGCACGCAAAAGTGCTGTGAGAAACACGCCAAAGTCACGTTAAATTCACGGGAAAAAACTCGTTGGAGTCACGCAAAAGTCACTAGAAATCGAGAAATTCATTCCTCAAAAAAATTGGGCTTAAAGTCACGCAATAATTGAGCAACCTTGTATCCACGCTATATCCACTCCAAAAAGTCTTAAATCCACGCAAAAGACACTCCAAAAAAATGATGTTTTCGAGATTTTCGTCCAAGGAATCCGTGGATATTGCGTGGATTTTGCGTGTCTATTGCGTGACACTCAATGTACGAATAGCCACACTGATCGATGTAACGGTATTCTATCAATATCCATTGGTGCTTCGGTCGGTTCAAGTATCTATAAATGAATGTATTTTATCGAGTAACGGAAGTGTTAATTAAATGTCTATCTAAGTGTATCCGGATTCTTTTTATTGGAGAAAAAAGACCTATCCATATCTCAAACCAGCGTCGGTGCTATTTTGAGGGAATTTATACACTCGTAAATACAGTCCACTTAGTTTATCCATTTCGGCAACAACATCTAAGGTAAATCATCCGAAACCCAAACATTCGTATTTTTACTAAAGTTTGGTTAGCATCTGGCCGCTGAGACATATTACAATCTAACGTCTCGTGGCCTAGAGAATTTGTATAATGGGCGATTCCACCATTTCTCGAATAGAATTTCGGCTCCAAATTTTCGGGGACGACTTTTCGGTCCTCATCAATTACAACCATTAAAATGAAGAAAATCCTAAATTCTAAACCATTTTGCCCGACTATCGAAGCAAAAATGAATGAATTTCGATTTTTGCATCGAAATTTTCTCTTCGGAATGACGTGAGTAGCTAAATGAAAAAAAATACAAAATATAGATTGTCATCGCAAATTTTCTGAATTTTCTGAAAGAAATATCCTTTTTCATCTTTGTCCTCGTTTTCGAGGTGAAAATGCTCTTAGAAAAATTCAAATGCTTGTTTCGAATCGTTTTCCAAATTTTTTTATTTTCTTCTGTAAATCTGGAAAATTTGCTAAGAACTATATAATTTTTGGCCCCTGTTTTTGGAAACCCACGCGACTGTAATTCGAAATTTGAAATCCAATACTTATTAAGTACCAACAATAAATGCAAGTTGAAAAGATGGATGCTGCAAAAAAATGCATATTGATCACATTTTATAATTCTAAATGGAAAACATCAGTTGTCTCACAAGTTTATGAGGATTCTTCCTTGCGAAGCAATTTCATCACTCCAAGATTCTCGGAACTGCTGTAAGCTTTGCATTCCACGCTATCGTCTCCCTCCGGTTCTATCGAATGAAATTTTTTGGTTCAAACAATCGTTAATGCGCGCGATGTTCTTGATTCCAAGAACTTTCGATTTTTTCCATACTCAGCCAATGGAATGAAACAGAACTGCCCGTTCTTCCCTTCCGAAATGGCCCACGGATACAACGACTGAGGAGTGTTAATAACATTGGTAGTGCTGCTCATCTGTAAACTCGTTCTCCATGCATTACGTTTGAAAGAACCACCAAGTCTATCTGATGCAGTCTTCCCGTGGGCTGTTGGGAAGAAATTCCACTTCGCGGGTATACCAAAATCTCTGCCCTGGTGGACCTGGCGATGACCTATATCGATATGTTCACTCAGTTGATGTTCCATCGGTCACTGGCTGATTACAAATTCTGTAATTTTTTGGAAAATGAAAATAAATCGACTTGGATAGCACGTCGATCAACAGTCAATCATTTTTATAGTTCGAAGATTTCAAAATTCGTATCGACCATTGATCGATGAAAGATCGACTGAATGGACATATCGATATGGGTACACGACCAAAAATCGGAAGCTCAATAACGGATCTGCCAGGGTGAGGTGATAAACCAAATTCGTGAAGGCATTTTTGTTCTCAAATTGCGAGGGTGCCCCGTCGGAAAAGTAATGAATTAGATTGATTTCATCCAATTTAGTTTTCAAAAAATTAATCAGTTCTTTCTGAAACATGTACACGGCCGTGCTGTCATGTTTCAAACAATCAGAGATACCAATCCAGGATAAATTCCGCAGTTCTTCACTCATCTCATAATAAACAATGATTGTGAAGAGAATAGCGGCAGGACTATCGTAGTAATATTGTTGAATCGACTCTTGGATTGGAAAATCATAATTCTCGGAGAAATCCCCTTCTACAATTATTTCACCAGAACTGAGTTGGAGCTGTAAGTTTTGAGAATACTGCTGTTGTTTATGTACTACAAGTCATAAGGCAACAACACTTCTAATTTCTCAAGTAAACTGCCTATGAGATCTTTGACAGTACATTAAACTGTTGTTAACGTACAACGTTTCTGGAACGGCCATGTTCTGTATGACAGTATTGCCATATCTTGTTCTTCAAATCACTCTGTGAATAATTCCGTGATTTTGGAGGTATCGTTACAATTGCTACAAGTACGTGCATAACAGTGATCGGTAAGGTACGCACAAGTCATTGTGTCAAGCAAGGTCTCGTACGTTATTGTACCATCGGGCTCGTCCGAGCCATCATCCTCAAAGAGATCCACGAATTGACAGCCTGAAAGATTGTGAAATAGTTAATGATAGATTCCTCCATATCGTAATTTTCATTTTAATATTGGGGAATAATATACAATTACCCTCTAGCATCGAATTGACATTTTGATGCATCATGCAGATACAAGTAGCGTGTATTCCATGAGCTCCTGACAGCACACAGTGTTGAGGTCTTAAATCGCAAAATTTAGAGAATCCATCTCTGATGTCTGGGTGCTGAATTTCGAAAGATGCATAGAGCTTTTCTAAATTGCACATTAGCAACTTTTTCTGCACCCGCATTTTCACTCCATCATCAAGTTTAATAACGACAAAATCTCTCATTTCCGCAAGCTGTCGAGAATTGTCATCGTTCTCATAGAAATTCTTAATTATTTGTACGGTATCGGTCCTCAATGGTCGATTTCCGGGTTTTATTGTGGTCTTACTGCTCTAGGTTTTTTTTTCTATTTGATGAATTAAATACGTTGGAGCACCCAGCTTCTCTTCAATTTTGGCCACACTCTAGGTATCTGGCAGTACTTTTATCAACTTCATTTTAGTTTCTCTGGAATTGAACAGAACCAATATGGCAAGTTGAATAATTGAGAAGAAGTTATTAATAACAAATCGTCACTAACCGGCACGTTTCCGCTTGAAGAGTTGTTTTCAGATTTTCCAGAATACAGACATAATCTTCATGTTCCTGATTATTTATTTTAACTTCAAGCTCCTCCTTAAAACGTGTCTTAACCATGTCTTGTATCTTTCGGTATGATTCTTCCACATAGAATTGTGTATCCAGTCTGATAATGGATCGCTCATTGAACTATTACTTATTAGAAAGTCTCTCGCTCCAATAGGAGTGAGAATTCATGAAAACAAGAAATTAACATTTACTTTAACATAAGTCCCTATGATCAGTTGATCAGTTGCCTCCCTGGCTCATTTTCTTTCAGGGAGATTATCATCACTCGGAGTGGATTGCGACAATGGTAAAAATACACTAAGGTTCGAAGGACATTTGGCTAAGGTTTGAGATTGTGAAAATTGAAGCGATGATGACAGCTGGATTGTCTCTGTTTCGTCAAGGGTTGATGACGAACTTTGCTGTTTTTCCTGTATGACCAATGGCTCGTACGCAGAGAGTTTTTCCCGATATGGAGAACAAATCCAATCTTCTTTTGTGAAAGTGTTGAATGCGTGTAGTGAATTCATAGAAATTTTCCAAAGATCATCTTTGTTTAGACAATCTGTTGGAAAAGTTAACCAACATTGTGTCATCAGTCAGTAATTCATACTTAACTCTAATTTGATTATCTGAGCCAAGGTTAATACTTACATCTTGGATCGAAATTGAATGGATGACAACACTTTTTACATTTAACCATTCCTTCAAAGATTGAGGGAACACAACGAATTAAAACAAACAAACATGGACACTATTGATTCGAGTAGTTGTCCATCAATTTTTGGGATCACAGAATTGTATCCTCGTACAAATACTGTTGGCACCATCTACTAGTTTTTTGTAGTACTAAAGTAATTTGGAAATTGCAGAAATCGGAGAAGACAAGAAATTGGAAAATGAACCGATTTTTAGTTTCCGAAGCTCTGTGAATAGGGTTCTCAAGAACAAGGGCCAAAAATCATCTAGTTCATAGCAAATTTTCCAAATTTTTCAGAAAAAAAAACGAAAAAAAAATTTAAGGACCGATTTGAAACAAGCATTTCAAGTTTTCAAAGAGCATTTTCACCTCGAAAACAAGGACAAAGACGAAAAAGGATATTTTTTTCAGGAAATTCAAAAAATCTGCGATGAAAATCTATATTTTGTATTTTTTTTTCATTTAGCTACTCACATCATTCCAAAGAGAAAATTTGATGCAAAAATCAAAATTCTTTGATTTTTGCTTTGATAGTGAGGCAAGATGTATGAGCATTTAGGATTTCCTTCATTTTAATGGTTGTAATCGATGAGGACCGAAAAGTTCCCCCCCCCCCCCCTCAAAATTTGGAGCTGTAATTCTATTCGAGAATTGGTGGAATCGCCCAGTTCTTGATACTAACTAGTGATGGAACGCAGAAAAGTGACGGTCATTTGACCGATCAATTGATCGTCAATGACCAATAGGCAATGACTGACCATTTTGGTCAAAAAATAATGACCAAATCGTGGGTCAGAAAATTGATAAAACATCGTTTTGATGGTCAAATTCCATCTAAATAGAACTAATGAATTTTTTTTTTCATGAACCTCATGAATATTTTCGTGAATAAATTTTTATATTTCCCGTGTCAGAATTTCGAGACGATTGACTCGTGCACTGAGGCAAAGACTTCTGTTTCTTCTTTTGTGACTAGAGTCAAAAACATTCAGGATACAAGTAATATGATAGAACGTTATGGAGATATATATCCATCTGTAATACAGGAGTGAACTGAATCTATTAGGATAAGTGCAGGATTTATGCAGAGCTTACAGTTTGTTGAGAAAATAAGAGAATATTCCTGTGATATAATCATATTTCAATTTAAGAAGCCATTTCCTCTTTAAAAATATCATTCCACTAAAAATGACAAAAAAATGACCCAAGAACAAATTGACGGTCATTATCCATCTAAATAGCTGGATTTCATGATAGATTTTGGTTCTTTATTCTTGATTCGGGTATTTCAATCGCCGATATTTTACCAAAAATGAGAAATACTGCAGGACTTCTTGGAAATGAATGATTTCTATGAGTGTTTCCATTGAATTCAAAAAAATCATAAAAATGACACAAAAAATGACGAAAATAAAATTGACGGTCGATTCTCATCTATATAGATGGATTTTGACATTCATTTCTCCTGACTGACCAGTTGAATTTGTGACGATCAATTCACAACGAAAATTGTGGTCAAGTCAGGAATGGCCACAAAACGGTGAATTGACGACTGACTTGACCAATTTCAAAATTGACCGTCATTTTACATCTCTAATACTAATCGTAGGCGGTGGCACGTCGCAAAATTTCGAATCAAGTTAACAAGTTTATATATCTAATGGTTTCAATTTTGTTGCGAGGAATTGATTGATAAATTACGAACTATTAATTAATTTCGAAATATTACGATTTCGACGATCATTATCATTATTAAAATTTCATGACGTGAATTCTTCGCATCATGCTGCGCACAAATAAATGAACAATACTTATTCCGTCTATTATTATATTTTTTTTTGTTCTGTTTGTCAGATACAAGAAGATAATTTTTATTATTAGAATCAATTTATGAATTCCTTAATTAATTTTGTTCACTGTTAATTATTGCTCCTCATTCAAACCCATAACAGCAACCTTGAGAGGAGACTGGAGATAGTCGAGCTAAATAAGGGCTTATCTGAGTTTATGGTTTGAATAATTTGATTTTGATTCTGGTTTGTTTGTTGTTCAGATCAATTTGAGATTGTTCGGATGTTGAGATACATCCTGGCACCCATTTGATTTTTGGTTTAGTTTATGATTTTTGTTTTGGCTATTGGGTGCTTATCAGGCGTGCTTAATTTTCAGGTGTACTGTTAGGCCCGAGAATTACGTCACAGTATGAAATTTAAACCAGATTTCAAAGAGAACAGATTATAAAGATGACTTTTCCTCCATTACAAATATTATTGAACATGTTTTTTTACAAATTAGACTATTTTGAGGAAATTCCAACAGAATGTTATAGAGATATTCAGTGGTTGGACCGTAATTTTCGTTCGGTTCCTCCATTGTTTTCTTAGCAGTTATAAATGAAAAAACAGAGATCTTAGGAAGCTATTTATACGAAATTATTTTTCTTTAATTGTTGAGTGCAACCAACAGAGCAAAACAATATTTTGAATGATATTCACGATTCTGAAGAGTATTCCAACGGGTCTTTGGCATAGCAGAATGAATTTTTGAGGTGTAATCAATTGTTTTCAAATGTTGGGCTATGCCACTTTACAATTTTTCATAATTTTTTACTGTCGTAAATAATTAGATAGAAAATTTGGAAAAAATTGAGGTGGTTTGAAACAATTTGTTTTATCCCTGTTGAAAGAATCAGATTTTTCCCATCGTTTCGAGTTTCCTCCCCAAACTCCTAGATACCTCTCTGAACATAATTGAATTAATTGGTCCAAAGAAATAGAAAAAGTATGATTGGATAGGTTTCAAAACCAACAGCGTTACCTCGAAACCTCGCCAAACTTCGACTAAGCAATTCTTAGTGTTTGCAAAGATAATAAAATTTCGAGGAATCATGATTTTGACTTTTTTCTCTCAATAAATATTGATTCATGCAATCAATATCAGGATAGAGCTCATGTGATCCTCCGTTTGCAATGAGGAAAAAAAACAAAAATTTATGCCACATGAACAAGAAGACCCAATATCTTTGGTGACAGAATTTCAAAAATCTACTGGCACTAACACTGTCACTATTTCTTGAGAAATAGTGACAGTGTTCGTGCCAGTAGATTTATTGTGGATATTTACGTCATTGAACACCACATTTTTCTACGTTTTAAAATATACGGTACACGGAGGGAAATTATCAGTAAAAAGTACCGAAAGGTCTTGCTAAAAATTACCGAACGTTCTGGAGTCGTGGGACATTTCGTGATGTATACAAAATATTAAAAAATTCCATGGCAATTTTTCACAGGAGTACATCAAGAAATCACATCTGTATATCAAAAATGGCGCTGTTAGCGTGTCAAAAATTAACGAACATGGTTCGGTAATTTTTGACGCGCTAACGGTGCCATTTTTGATGTACTCCTATGACTTTATGATGGACTCTTGTGAAAAATTGCCACCTAATTTTTCAATATTCTGTATACATCACGAAATGTCCCACGATTACGAAATGGTTCGGTAAATTTTACTCAGATCTTTCATTATATTTTCGTTAGAATTTCTCTCCGTGTAGTGTCGCCAGCGTTCACGCGCTTACTTGGACTGGTCCGTGGGTACCCCCACTCTATGTATACTCTACTCGGTGAATTGGTGGAAGAAATGCCCAGTTCCTTATAGGGATACAGTGTGTATTTATTGAGCTTCACAAACCCTACATCAATACCTTTATTGATACTCTTATAGAAAATTTCCAAAAATTGCCTTTTTTAATGAAGCTTCAAACCTAGCGAATTCATTGATACTGATTCTCTGAGTATTTTTCGTGTATAATTTCGGTATAGTAGACATCAGATTATACCCCAATCGTACTCAATACTCAAATACTATTGTAATACTAAAATACTATTATAATACTAATACAAATAATAATACTAACATTTTCAGTATATTCGTGAAATTCTCATATCCAAATTATCCCGACAAAAACACCATTGTTTTCCTTTCTTCACTATTAAAATCGAAATAACGTTAATTTTCAAACAGAGAATTGTGGAATTCTTCGATTAAAAACCATGTGTGATTGAAAAAAATACGAATTGGTCCATTCAATCAATCTGTATGAATATCGTCACCATAGAAACCAAGAGGCGCAAGTGCTACAATTATACATAAGACTTACGCTCCTTTGTTCCGAAAACGACAATATACTCCATGGTCCATTTCTCTAATATCTGAGCCTCCAACTGGTGATGAAATTGTGACGCTTGAAATTCGATTAGCGATTATCTAGATACCCGTCAGCTCAGTTGCAAAGTCGCAGACTAGTCATCCAAACGTCCGGGGTTCAATCCAATCAGATTGCTCGATTTTTTTTGTTATTCTCCTTTATAAATGTGACTTCATGATCGTTTAACGTTTTATGTATTACGAAGTGCCAATTGAACTGAAATTTGATTTGAAAAAAAGACGGTATAAATTGAGTAGGAAAAATTCAGAAATATACCCGAAATAGCGGTATTTTTCTGGTATAATTTGGTATATTTCCAGCTTTATGCAGGAAAAACACTGAAAATATACTCAAATCCGGAGGATAATATGGGTATTTTTAGATCGAAGCAAATTCGCTAGGGAAAGTAGAATCCTGCCCTAACTAATCTCGTATGTAACCTGTTTTACCTTGTAATATTTTGAAATGACGCTGCGTTCTCTAAAATATATCACTTCTGTGGGGAAAATGTCAATTTAGAAAGTCAAAGTAATACCATTCCATTGTGATTGCAGATGCAATTGAAAACTACACAGAAGAAAATACATCAAATGATTGAATATAGTGAGCCGTGATCAAAAAACTAGTCTCACCAAATTGACCCCTTCCCTACTGTGTATTAACTGTACTAGTAATGTATGGGAGTAACATTGGTTACCAAGTTCAACTAGTGATGGCCATCAGAGAATACTGGAATGATGCATTGGGAGTTATCTCAGCCCATGTTGAATACCAAATCAGCCTCTGATTGATCATTCAATGAAGTGTATCGTGGGGAGTGAATCAATACTGACTCTGAATACTGACATTAATATGGTTGTGATACTGACTGCATCGATGAGTTTCACGTTTCCAATAAGTAATCGAATGAGAGTAATAATGAATCGCACAATTTGATCATTGAATGGATTGGTTTGAGCTTGAGATTGATTCCAGGTGGTATTCTAGAGCTTACGTCTCTCTTGTAGGAGAAAATGAGAGTTCCAATGAAGATCGTTATGAAAATCGCGCTATTTTACTCTGTTACAAATGGGATGCATTCTTAAGTGGTGGCAAATTCATCCATTTTATGTGAGTCGTAGATTATTCAAGGTGAAGAGAAATTTCTTCATTCATGTTTTGTTTATTGCTGAACATAGTTTATTATTTTTCTTTATTTAAACAATGAATCTGATCGTTTCATTCCGAATTTTATGGATAATGTGATAGTCTGAAAAATTCATGTAGATAAATCATCCTTTTTGATATCCATATATTCGTCCAGAGTTTCTTGAATTAAGAAACAACGGTACGAAAATCAGTTAATTCTCATTTCTGTTGATTTAATTCAAAAAGACCATCTGACCACCATCAACTCAATCGATTCATTCCACTCGACAAATTCATTATGTTATTGAATTATTCACGTACAGTATGAAGAAGAGAAAAATGAGAGTACCATGCTTCAAGGAAAGAAATCGTCAAGTTCACCTTTTAGGATTTAATCTGTCTGAATCAATTTTTTATGGTATACTATTTTTATATACAATACTATGCTCCAAGCATTCAATACAGGAAGAAAAATGAAGAAAATGATAGACCCAAGAGGAATAATTGGGAAAGTAGCAAAGAGGAAAAATGAAAGGAAGTTCGTAATTTTTCTCATGCATAGATTGCATAGTTTGGTTATTCATCGTACAGCTAACATTTCTCAGTTCCTAGAAAAGTTCAATAATTTCTAATAATGATTTTCCTCCATGCTGCACGGCTTGCGTTACTCAGCTGTAGTTCCTCGTTTGTAGTTTTGCAAAGCAGTTTAATAAGGCCTTTTTCAGTCATTGCTCACCAAGATGAACGTGAGAAGAAACGGAAGACAGTACGAATTTCATACGAGTAATTCAATTCCAATGCAAAGTCTCTCTCATGATGCATTCACTAAGTTGTACAGAAGATGGGACGAAGTGAAGAACAGTACTCAAAGACAATTTTTGGAATAGATACTGAATGGAAACAGTTTGAGTAAGAATTAAAGAATCACATTATCTCATAAATGATGAAAATGATCTCATTCCATAATGACAGTCGTAATTGTATATTAAACGATGAGATATTCAATAAGTAGGGCCGGAGACTTTATTTTCGAAAACGGCCCTATCAATAAGGTAACATACCCGATGCGTAGGGCCGGAGATTTCATTTAAATTTGAGTCTCGCTAAGTTGCTAAGCAGCTAGGATACTCGAATCAATAAATGAATTCGATGATTGAATGAAGTTCGAAATGTCAAAGTGAGACTCAAATTTAAATGAAGTCTCCGGCCCTACCAATGAGTCATAAACATTAGAATTTAGGGTATCCCGTAAAAGATCGATAGAGTGCTTAATTATACATCCTCAAACTATTTCGCCTAGCCTTACTGAATGGCTCATCATTTTGAACTGAGAAATCTGAAATGAATGTTATTTTGAACAATTTTTACTAGTTGTATTTCTAGCAGTTTTCCAACACAGTTCCATTTCCCATATAGAGTGGATACAGACCGTTCGTCTCTGTGATTCACACAACTATCCATTTTGACATTTGTGTGCCGACACAGCCTATCAAGTCCACATTGGAGGTGTTCGAATAAACTTTGTAACGAAGTTGAGTCGTTACGGCTATCACCATGACTTACACCACCTTAGGGTGAAGCTATCCGAGTGTAGAGCTCGAGAAGACTCACACATGGACAGTTAGACACAAATACTGTGGTGCCATCTGTGTAAGAAGACACCTTAAAGATACCATAATCTAACCGTCATGTTACCGGGATTTATACCTGGCTGGTGTATATGGGTGAAGATCCGCTGAAATGCTTGCGCTCCACTACAGGTGTAAGAGTTATCTCTGGGTTTGGCAGGAGAGTGAGATGATCACCACGCAGGTGCACCGGAGAGACTGCCAGATAAAGAAAAGCAGCCCCAGCCAATATAAATAGACCCGGTGACATGGTTACCCAGAGTTATATTATTTCTAGTGTGATGATAATACACTCAGCTGTACAAGAACGCAGCTCACCTACGTTCATGAAATAGGTTGAAACACGGACCTGACGAAGGACGGTGCCATGCTTCCTAATTATGAAGAATTTCCGCTCCGAGTTTTCCCCAGTAACTGAATTTATCAACACTGAAAGGATCTGAATTGAGACTCAACGTTTGAATAAATCAATGAGGCTCTCGTCTCCATTATTATCCATCTCAGCAATGACTTCAAGTGTCCGTAATTGATCCCGACACATTACAATAATAGCTCTACTTGATTTAATGAGAGCTGAATATAGTTTATGACCTTTGAAGTCGAGTTTTAAGTTCAAACTTGATCGACTTATACTATGAAAATTGGATGACCTAAATTCTCCACAGCATTGGAGGAAAATAGCCATTCTATCATCATTACCGTTGAATTGTAATTCCAGACAAAGCATGAGAGCCAAGGTAATTCAATGATAATACATGCTCTCAATCTCAGAAGCTGGGCGTAACATCATAGTGGCAAGGGGCTACCACTAATCCAGGGCCAATAATTACGTAAATACCAGAACACGGTATGATCCTTGTCACTTGGGAATAATAATTTACGTATGATGGGTAGAGGAATGGGGGGGGGGGGGGGGGAGGGGCAAATGAGAGTTACCCACGTGGTTAAGGTACTTGATTCGAAGATTTCAGGGAATTCATGTGCTCAGATTGACTTATGCTCAAAGCTCATCGAGAATTCTACAGGAATAGTAATCAACATATTTTCAATGAAAACAACATCTTCAGGAAATTCCAAGTTAATTAGATTTTGTAGAATACTATTCTCATTTTCTCCTGATTGAATTTCAAATGACAATTCCCTACCAATGCTTCAATTCCTAGTTGAAAAAATTGAGTGGGATCATTTCTTAAAAAAGTCTTCGAAAGTGGTAAAATTAGGAAAATTCTGGAAGTGACTTTTTCAGCAGAGATTCTCATAGTTACGAAAAAGATTCTCTGGTGACCTCTTTTATTCCTGTGCATTTCAAAGATACTTGTAGACTATTTTATCTCTGAATAGAATAGTTCAGTGAAGTTTCATCCAATGAGACGAATATTGAGGAGTTTTAGGAAAATTCTCTGTCTTTTTTGTCTGAAATTTTGCGAGCTAGAAAACCACGATTTCTTAGTCAGGTTTCGGGCTAATCTTCTTTGTGATAGGGGGAACACTTGGTTCTACAATTCACCACCACAGGACGTGGTGTAGTGACATTCGTCTCCAAGTCAAGTTTCGTGAGGGAAACAGTAAATTCTAGCGAGAGGGTGGGTCTCAGTCATTCATCAGTTCAAACATGATTTGACAGTAGAAACATATCATGAACGGATCATACTGGAGATTCCATTTTTTAAATCATAGAATCAGAAGAAATAAAAGAGGAACTTCGATAAGTGAAGAGAGAGAATCAACAGAATTCTAGGTAATTCGGTAGTTGAGGGGTCATTACAGTGTAATGGCTGGAAACCTGGTGATTTTCGTCATTTCTTCCGCTAGGTGGAATCCTTTTTCAGCCCGATGTTTTATGGTCAACCAGACTCCTCGAGAAGGATGAAAAAGCAATTCCTTCGTGTTTTTTTTTTCAATTCCTATTACATTTCCATTCAAGGTTGAAAAAAATGTCACAAAACGATGTCCTGATGGTGTGCATGATTATCGCCGTAGAAGTCAAAATTGCTCTATTGAGCTTTTTTTCCGCAGGATTGGAAAAATTGCGGTGTTTTTCCAAAAATGTATCGAATTGAAGCAATTTTGATGACAGCTTTTTGTTTCAGTCTGTAGAGGAATATAGAAAGATGTAGGGAAAAGAGAGTCAGTAGAGTGAGAGAGAACAACGTTAAGAATGTCGTGTCCTTATTCGAGACAGCTAGCTCAAAGACTCTGCCTCGTAGAGTGCGCATCGTTTTGAAAAACGACATTTCGAGGAAAATCTATTCCAAGTTCGAATGCAGAAAATGGTGAAAACATGATAAAAAGAACATAGTATACAGTAATACAAATAATCATTCTTAATTTGTGACATCCCAGGTAGGAATCACCCTTGGCCCAATCGGCCAAGAATTCGCATGCCAAAGCCTGGTAACCATGACTCGGCCAAACCTCAGCCAAGCATTGGTACACCGTCGTTCGGGCCTTCAGGATCGGCTGAGCAATGATGCACCGTAGTTTTGCCTGCCAGAATTGGCTAAGCGTTGTTCGAAACTTGGAATCCCAAGGCTTGGCTCCTGAGAATTGGCCGCTTATCGGACCAATAATGTACTGCCAAGGCTTTAATTTTTCTTTGATCTTTTGACATGATTAAATTATTTCACATTATCAAATAACTTCTGAACAATTCCGATTGAATTTCATTTCCCCGAACAAAGTAAACGGCGATAAAGTTATGAGGATCGAATTTAGTTCTGAAAGTATGAAATATCCTAACGGCTGGGATGGTAAGGTGGCAGACTGGTAAATAGAAGGTCCAGGGTTTCAAACCCAAGTGTCGGTTTTTTTTTTCAAATAACATTGGATTTTGATCATTTTTACCTGCTTTAGAAGACTTGAATACTCATAATTCATGTATCTAACATGAAATCTACAATAAAATGAACATTGGCTGTACATTGGCACCAATATAGTACTCAGTGATCATTATCGAGGCTTGGTCATCCTTCGGCTATCAGCATTGGTACAATGTTATCATCCAATTCTCAACCAATATTGCGTCAGCCATGACTGAGGATTGGGCGCTAGCATTGGATCATTGGCTTCAGGCACTGGGCCAACATTGACCCAATGAATTTCCCCTAACTGGAATGTCCCGGCAGGTACGAACGAGACAAAAGGAATAAGAGCTGAACGAGCAATGGGAGCTGGAGTCCCTGACGTGCTGACAGTACTAGGGGGCTGAATCTTCGTTTCTAAGAAACGTTAGTTCACGAGAAGTAAGTGAGAGACTCTCGAAGCGCCATCTGGCGAAGTCGCAGAGTCACGAAAGACTAGCCATCTCGGGTCTGGCCGGTAAGACACGACACATGGTGCTGGGACTTGAAAAGACCATGAATGAGTGTGCAAGTTCGAGAGAGTTTTTTGAGTGCATTCTAGATGAAAAAATTAGAGTAGTGTCCTGAAGAGCTGGTAATGTATTCGAGAAAAAGGTCGGAGTGTCCCCCACTTGATTGGTACGAAGGAAGATGGATAGAGCCTGTATACCTTGAGGAGAGTAAGATATGGTACGAAGATTATGTTGTGTCAAGTCGTTTGACCACGTGTTATGCATCCCTTTTACATTTATTGCAAAGTGTCATCTGGCAGCAAGAGAGATACTGAGGTTCACTAATCCCTCAAGAATCCTTACAGTTCCTCAATGTTTCCTGTAGTGGTTTTTTTTTTACCACAAACAGTATTATCATCATGGTCAATTGATCATTACGAGGGTAATGATTACCAACATCTGCAAATCCCTCATTTTCTCTATTGAAATCCCTCTCAGGCAAACGCTGAGTGAGCTGAGTAAGCTCGCTGAGTAAACTTGCACTGCGTGTAAAATGACTGGCCCAGGAAAAGCAGGAAAGAAGGAATAATTGAATGATAATCTCATTTTTATCGGAACTATAATTCCTTTTATAATCCCCTTATTTTTCTGGAATTGAGCGCACAAGGTGTACACGGTATATAAAAACTTAGCTATGAAAATCACTGCCTTATAGTCTGAGTAACCAGCAGCACTAATACCAGCAGCAAATAGATTCTCTGATTCTCTTTCATGTGGGGCCAAAAATGTTTCATACTGCCTCCAAAGACCTTTCAAGTGCACATCATCTTCTCCGTCACGGTCCCAACCTGTGGTGGCAAGTCAATCAGTATAGTAGACCATATAATTCACCAGCTTACCTTCAACAGTAGAGATGTGCCATACTAAGAAGAAATCGACATCGGTAACATCAATAATAGTTTGAGCAGTCGATACACAATATTCGATTATCGAGACAAAAGAATCGAACAATCGATGAATCGATTTTTTCGAGTTTTTGAGATTATTCGTTTCTTTCGAAGTTTTTTTAAGGGGTAACAACACAGTAGAATTTTCAAAAATTCGATTTCTTTTTCTTGCTTTGAAAATTACTTTGGGCCTCCCAGAATAGGAGCATGAAAAGTTATCACCTGAAACCCTTTTTTCCTCATGAAATTTTGAATTCTTCCCGAGAAATTTCTTCATATTCATAGCCTAAGTCAAAACTTCAATCGCGTTTTTTTCGAAACACGATTTCCAGAATCGGCACGCAGCATAACTCCAATAATTTCCATGATTTTCATTTCAATTTTCCGTAGCATCTTGAGAACAATATTTTGGACAGAAATACGTAGGGGATTCTCAAAGAATTGATTTGCACTTTCTTCATTGATAAAAAATTGCCGGTTTTTTCGTCAAAATTTGAATTGTTTCATTTAAATGGTCACCAATCACACAACAAGCAGGAGCCGCACTACTTACGCGTAATTTGGACATCGTACATTCAATATCCTGCCAATGCAATTGGCGGAAAGCTTCCGAATGGATTTTTCAATCTTACATCTACTGTCATCGATCTGTGCGAGGAATGGGTAAACCAAAATAGGCCTCAAAGGGTCAAGTTCGTCCCAAATATAATCAATTGAATAGTTTTGAAGATATAGCTTGCTTTTCCGGATGTTTCTATGCTAATATCTAAGAAACTACTGGACCGATTCCGCTCAGTTCCAATACCAAACTTTGTGCTCATCAGATGTATAATCTCACAAAATTCTGAGGTCTCTAGTGCAATTATTTATCAAGTTATCGTGTAATCAAGATTTTTACGAGAAATTTCTCAAAAGTTTTATACTGGATAAACTAAAAATCTGAGCTCCGACAACCCCGGAGGTCGAAGATGCAGCTCTTGGACGCGGATCTCCTTGCTGAAAGTGGACGCTGTGATTCCATTCTTCATCGAGAAAAGTCGAAAGAACGATATTTCGACATTTTCATTTTCCTGATGAACTATTCGGTCGATTTAGCTGAAATTCTTGTGAGAGCTTGGGACACGCATGGCAAACTCATGGTGAATTTTCAGATCGCTAGCTAGCCCCATCACAGAGTGAAGCGGAAAATGCGTCATCACACACATACATACACACCCACATACATACACACAGACATTTTTTTAAAATGGCGGTCCTTGACGTTTTGGGTCATTTGCAGTCATATTATGATGAAATCTCAAACTCGAAAAAAGTGACGATTCTAAAGCTTCCATGCGGAAACAAAACACGAAAAAATTAGTCATATTGCAACTGAAGGATGAAAGACATTCGAAATTCCAGAAACAGAAGTCATATCCGAAAATCACTCACTATCCTTGTCACTTATTGGAATAAAACAAGCAGAAGCCCCGCTACTTGCGCGTGATTTGGATATCGTACATTCAATATTCTGCCGATGCAATTGGCAGAAAGCTTCCGAATGGATTTTTCAATCTAACATCTACCGTCATCGATCTGTGCGTGGTATGGGGAAACCAAAATAGGCCTCAGAGGGTTAAGTTCGCCCCAAATATAATCAATTGAATAGTTTTGAAGATATAGCTTGCTTTTTCTGATGTTTCTATGCTAATATCTAAGAAACTACTGACCCGATTCCGCTCAGTTTCAATACCAACCTTCGTGCTCATCAGATGTATAATCTCACGAAATTTGAGGTCTCTAGCCCAATTATTATTATTATTTTTTTTTCCAGTACTGTACATAGATTTCTCTTTTTGTACATCCCCCCATTACCCCATTCCAGTTTTTCCAGCCTAACTTCCTGCTTTTTCTCTCCTACTCCTCACCCCTTCCTGCCCTATTCGCGAGCGCCATGGATCGACTTTCTATTACTGCCCGCATTTGCCGTGGACCAGGGAAAACCATGGAAAACCCTGATCAGTGCAGTCGCATTCGTCCAGAGCCTTAATGTGCCTTTCTGTCACGCTGACGAGAAAGGCACACTAATTCTCTATAGTCACACCTACCGTATCGTTCAGTTTGTCATTCGAATCTGTGTACGGCAAGCGGTCACCCATCCAAGTAGTAACCAGACGCAATGCTGCTTAACCCGGTAGATCCGCCGAGCCGTACACAGACTGAACAGCCAAACTGCCGGTTCTCTAGCTCAATTATTTATTAAGTTATCGTGGAATCAAGATTTTTACGAAAAATTTCTCAAAAGTTTTATACTGGACAAACTAAAAATCTGAGCTCCCACCACTCCCGGGGCCAAAGATGCAGCTCTTGGACGCGCATCTCCTCGTGGAGAGTGGACGCTGTGATTCTATTTTTCATCAAAAAAAGTCGAAAAAACGATATTTCGACATTTTCATTTTTCTCAAAAACTATCCAGCCGATGTAGCTGAAATTTTTGTGAGAGCTTGGGGCATGCATAGCAAACTTATGGTAAAATTTTCAGATCGCTAGTTAGCCCCATTTCAGAATAAATGCGTCATCATACACACACACACACACACACATACTGTAACAGGGCAAAAAGAGCCCGGAAAACGAACGCGTTCTCCCATTGGCCGAAAACCAAGGAGTGGGGGAAAAACAAGCGCGCTCGGTCCGTGCGGCGGGGATATAAGAAGCCCGCAGCACGGACCGAAGTCAGTCTACTGCCGCCTGCGGTAGAAGGCTCACTACACGACGGTGATAAGCCCGAGTGTTCCATACGCGACGGTGATGAGCCCAAGCGTCTCCTTATACACGACGGTGATAAGCCCGAGTGTTCCTCATACGCGACGGTGACAAGCCCAAGCGTCTTTCCTATCCCTTGCACCGAGTAGCAGAGAGGACCAGCCAATCACAGCCCAGCAGAGAGAATCAGTGGAAGGGGCAGCAGAGGAGTGGGGGGAGTGGAGCCACCAGCAGCAAAGAGTATAAAGGAAGCCCCATCGCCGAGAAACGTCAGTCCACTACCAGCAGTGGAGGACTCAACACGCGACGGTGACAAGCCCGAGCGTTTCCCTATATACGACGGTGACAAGCCCGAGTGTTCCTATACGCAACGGTGACAAGCCCAAGCGTCTAATTTAATAAAATAAAATAATTCTTTGTAACATAAATGTAATAAAATAATCCTGTGTAAAATATCCTGTAAAACTAAGAGGGACTCTGAGAGCGTTTCCAAACATAGGTGGACGCTCCAGGTCTCAGGACGACGACTTTCAACGCGAGGATGAGGACCAGGACCACAAGACCTAGGGGACCTTCCCATAGGCCCCGACACATCAATGGAAATACTACAGAAATCGTAATTTAGAAGGGTTATTCATTCAATAAAATATAATATTAAGATAAATTTAAAGAATAAAGATCATTTCCTGTAACGGAGGATAAATGCTCCTCTCCAAATCACTTGTAAATATTTTAATAAATACGATTCTTTAGAGCATAAACTGAAATGTGTCGACTCCCTCATTTAATATTCTAAAATAAGTCTCTCTGGTTCGTGGACATAGACCCATCCACTCCTATCGTTCATACGGCCAAAAAGTGGTACGTTACAATACACACAGACATTCTTCAAAAATGGCGGATCTTGACGTTTTGGGTCATTTGCAGTCATATTATGATGAAATCTCGAACTCGAAAAAAACTGCGAGTACAAAGCTTCCATTCGGAAGCAAAAAGGATTTTTTCTTTATAACTCGGTTGGAAGTACTCATCTTCGGCATCAATTTCAGAGCCGAAAGTGGGAGATTCGTGCCTCAGTAGAACTACACACGCACCATCTGTAACAGCGGGAGGCCGTAACAGTGGGAGCAAAAATTTATACGCATACTGATGCCCGATACTTTTATGTATAGCCTCGAAATGCGCTTGGATTTAATTTGTAGTTTTTTGACAGTGAATATTTTTTGAAAATTAATAGTGTTTCTTGAGATTTATGAAAATAAAATGAACGAAATATCCTCATATGATGGAACCGCAGCCGAAGATAGGATTATGAGATGATGTGATTGAAATGTTTTGAAGAAAGCATGCTCAGATACAGTCGTCTCTTGCGAGATTCCCACTTGGTTGAGTGAAACTGTGGAATTAGAGCTTTCTCCAATTTTTGGCTTCCCCTCGTCGGGATTCGAATCCAAGACTTCTGCATGCCAGAACCCCCGCTCTCGCCACACAGCCACCACCGTCGGTTAAAAATTTAATTTAAAATTTGAATAATATCAAACATAATTTCAAAAATGTTATATACAAAATTTATTTAATTAATTTTTTTTCATTATTCAAAATTTTCTCTGACTTCTTGATTCTTTCTTACTGGAAAAATGAGAACTCAGCAGAAGACCGGACGATGAGTGCATACCTTGCATTCACACACTCCCAGGTAAAACACACGTATATGCACGTGTGCTCTTAATTGTTGACGCACCATTTCTTTTAGGGATTTGTTAAATTCTTATATTTTATTCCACACAGTAAAATCAGTACGAGTCTGACTTCTAAACGGTTGACATTGCTCCTGCGGTTCTTTTCTTGTCCCAACGCTGAGTTCGTTTCCCATTGATTTGGCCTTAACCGATCGGTAAACCGCGGATCACCGTAGTAAAACTTGAATAATTAAATAACGCGATAATTACGCCCAGCTTCGTAATCGCGAGAGGTGAAGTGTATCATACACAGAAGTGTCACTGATTGGACTCAAGTGAATGTCTTTTCAATTTCTTAACATTATTTTAGTGAAATTGTGAATCGTGCTTAGAGAAATTATCATTCCAATAATTAAATAAAGTGCTATATTAAAATTTCGGACTCAGGACTTGTGAATGAAGAATAATAAGGAACTATTTTAAAACTTTGGGATTTTTTATCGGGAAGAGCTAGTGTGAACATGAATTGCGGGCCAGGAGATTTAAGTGTAGCTGACCGTCGGCACGAGATCGTACGCGGCTAGCAGGACGAGAAACCCCTACTACTGCCTCCGGGTTCGCACTTACACACGAAGGGACTATAATTTGTTATTCCTAAAATTTTCCGTAGTCAACAAAAGGGTGAGCCTAAATAAATTTACCGTATTGGAAAACAAAGTAAAATAAAATCATCGATCTCTTTTTTTTTGTGAACCACGGCACGACAAACTTCTCGGTTGAAATCTAGAAATAAGAGGGGAAGAATGAATGTTGGTTATCCAAATAATATCGTTCATTAGTTCGATAGTTTTGTCATTTCGTTAAAATATTTTTGTTGAATAAACTAAAGGGATAAAAGTGAATTTGAACAGACTATAACATTATCAATCATTTAATTGAACCCGACCGATGACGCAGGAGATGTGTTGAACACTTCAAGGTAAAGTATCCTAAAATTTCACACTTGAACGCAAGGATATCCGTAAAACGGGCGAGTGGGAAATTAAAATATTAATAGTGAACTGACCTCCGTCAGTTCACTACAGTTTGGTGTCAGAAGTGGGATTCTTCCTCTCTTAGTATTGATTCGGTTTCGGGACAGACAGTCAGCAGGTAATAGAGCACAATCCTCGAACGCATTGGCTTTGCAAAATATAACAGTAACTCTTATGTTATATCAATTTTGACGAAATTTTACAAAAAAAAAAGAGGAGGAATTTCAAAATTATGTCGGATACTGAGCATGGGGGTGCAGCCGCAGCGCCTCAAAATTAGGAAAATCCAGGAGATTCAAACAATACACGCGTAATAATGAACGAAAGCACTTCGGCTATTGGGGCAGATTTCGTCCATTATCTTAGAGCAAAAGAAGCGTATGATAGCATACTGAGTTTTGATGGAATGCCAACATCCAGGATAGATTTTCTCGATTTTGAATCCGCCGTGAAGCGCTGTTATCATAAAGTATCCCCACAGAATCCAGATTTTAAAGCCGCGGTATTAGACAAACTACTTTTCCCTGCAAGTGCACATCCCGACTCAGTTCCAATAAATTCTACCAACGAAATTTTGCAAATTTTGGGCAAGAAGTACCGGAAACGATATAGTCAAGCTTATTTTGAGGAAAGAATTGCAACGATAACAATGGAACGGCACGAAGAAATTGACGATTTCATTCTTCGGCTGTTCAGAATTGTTATCGCTGCTAGGAATGTTTTAAAATTATCGTATCCGAATCACCATGGAGTTTTAGCCGATCTCATAGCCGATCAAGCTATGAAACGGCTGTATAAAGAAATTCCGCCTGACTACCGAGTGGAGTTAAAACGATTGGGCGTGAGAACGTTTGACGAGGTCCTCAATATCTTGAAACACATGATTGAAACTGATCGAGATTTGCATTAAGTCCGGCAAGGAGAAAAAAAAAGGAAAAAAAAAAAAAAAATTTAAGTAATGATAATTTGGGATGAAAATTGGAAATTTCCGAATGTTGAAACGACGTGCATTGAGGATTTTGTTCACGTACCTGCGAAAGAACGTATAATTAAAGTTAGCTTACATGCATATAATAAAATAACACGATTTAGACTCAGAGGGGGGGACGACAATACTAAATTGAATTATAGGTTCAGTTATCCGCGCTTAGCATCCCAAAGGCTCTCCAATACTCACAACCACTGTCATTCGACTTTTCTCGTTAGGAAAATAAGAGAAAAAAAAAGGGGGAAATATTCTAGTGGAATAAATAAATAAATAGATTTTTTTTTTATTTTGATTAAAATTTTAATTCGAAAAGAGATTTCAATCCAGAAGCCTCAGCTACATGCTTCCATATTTTTCTCTTTCTTAATTAATGCACACAAAACAAAACAAAAACAAAAAAAAATTATTCTTACGTAAAACGACTTCATGGAGAATTTAGCCACTCCTCATATTCCGGCATCAATTCCCAGCCTGGGTACTCCAGCCAAATATAGAAGCGGTCGCTACGGGATAACCAGTTTCTATCCTCTCCAAGGAGTTCGCCGAGGTAGAAAGGATCAGCAACCGAAGGATGATCGACCGCCCACAACCAATTCAATCTTCCTCTGAGGACCTCTCGAAGAAGATGGGGTTCCCCTAGACCCCTGGCAAGGCCGCAAGAATAGATCTTGTGTATCTCAAGGTACGAATGAAAGTCCACGATCTCAGAGAAGGGACTACGGAAAATAGCCCACGCGCAAATTCCCGCCTCACTGTGGAAAAGGAATAATACAACGTGGGGAAATATTGGGAACCTGAGGACTTGATACTCACTATCACTTCATTCAGCTACTTATCACGAAGCCGCATCGCTTTGTTCGAGGTGGGATATTTGACCAGTTGCTGGAAGCACTCCAGGACATTGGGCAACGCCAACAAAATTTCTGCACTCAAACGAATTGATGAAGGAGGAGAACACATCCGTATGAAGATTCAGAGCTAACTGACCATGGAAAGCAAACCACCGGAAGCTGCTCTCTTATCACCTGGACCAGTCTCAAGTCCGGGATACGCTACAGCGCCAGGGATAAGACGCGAGATGCGATAAAGAATACGGGATAGGATTACATCGATAACTGGCACCCGATGATGGCACACTGCAGCTCTATCCGTATAACGCGTAACCAAAACTTTTACTAAGATTTAATTTATTTTCCTTAGAAAAAAAAAGTGGGAAATAAAGACCACCCCACCATAAAATTTAGGGATAGAGAAAGTTTTCTCTTCCTTCCGTCCTATGAACATCTCTATCTGCGAATTTGTAGTCATAAAATTTTTGAAATATTCCTGCAATAAATCAGGTGACCATTTCTCAATTCTTGGGAATGATAGATAAGCGGTTGTGTGTGAAATTCATGCTATTTTCATTATTTCACGATCATTGTAATGGAGGCTATCAATTTTTTTTCTCGGTAGACCGTCTAATTGAAAAAAAAATAATAATTTAAATTCTGGGTAACTGAACTCTTTGCGTTAATTGTACTCGAACGAACATATTCACGTGAAGACTGATAGGAAGTTCTTCTCAATCTTCACGGGGGGGATGTTATGTACAAAAATTTTATCTATTTTAATAAATAAAAATTTCTAAATTTCCTTCATTCGCGATGCGCCGGATGTCGAAAGATGGGATCAGCGGATTCCAACCGTTCGTCTCCCAAGGCTAAGTAGGGGCAGAAAATGCAATCCTCAGCAATTTCGGCGGCCCAGCAACTTCTGAGCTATGAAAGGTGTGACAGTCGATGTCTCAAAAAACCGGTGGAAACACCTGATTTCGACTCCGGGGACTTCACGAGATCCTACGCCAACGCCAGATCTCATACCTCTTGATCTTGAGGCTTCTTGGGACTGGTAAACCGAGCAAAACTGCGTGATCTCCCCGTAATATCATTTCGCGAACAATTACGCCCATCTTCGTAGTTCACTGTTGCTGGAGCATACCTAGTATCGCGGGTTGGACTCATTTTAATTGTGTTAATAAGTAATCCATAGTAAGGACAGTTTGGACAGTGTTAAGTCAAATCATTATAAATAAAAGTGTAATTGTATGAGTGAGTGCGCGAGAGTGAACAAAATTGTATGGATAAAATCTGTTTGTTTGTAGAATCACTCGCGATATTCATGTAAGCGAATAACGCGAGTAGATAAGAGTCGAGAAGAGTAGAAAGAGAGTGAATAAAATCTAAAATGTATTGTTAATCATCCTAAGTTTTTGGATTGTCACCCTAAGAAGCCTGAACCAATATTGAGAGATACGCACAGCGTTTCAAAGAAGGATCCAAGTCGGAAATAATATTCTCAAGGCAAGGACTCCGTAAGACTACGGAATATTATTCCCAAAAATTAATTAGTACTGTGAGGACACTCGTCCTCGAACTACAAAAAACAATTCAAAATGAATAAACAATCAAAGACAAACCAATTATTTGAGATTGAATTAAAAAAAAAATTATTAATGTCAATCAAAAATAAAAATTCATTAATTCATAAATCAATTGATTTATTAATTAACTGTCGATAACGAAATTCAAATCCTCAATCTCAATTAACAACTTCAAAAAAAAACTGATGGTGCTGCCACCTACAATTACTTTTCGTAACGAAACGAAAAATACTAGAATTTCCCTAGCAAAATTCCCCAAGTGTCATGACTGACTCAAACATATCTCAATGAATAAATTGATTCCATCGAAATTTCAAATTCTTCCAAAGTTTTTTTTATAACAATGTGAAGAACTCGGGAAAAATGTTTCGATCTAATCAGATTAAATTAGATCTGAGTTCCTTGGATCTGACCAGATCTGCGATTTGGCAAGCTCTGATCAGATCTAATTAGATTGGAGTTCCTCAGATCTGATTAGATCCAATCGGATCTGCACGAAATCCGAAATGAAAAGTTTGAAATTTTCAGGGAGAATGAAAAATAAATGAAAATCTGAATTCTTTGCTGAACAAATAAATCCAAATTGGAATTTTTTAAGAAAAAAGAATTGAAAAAAGTAGTGGAGTCGGGCCCACTCTTAGTGTCTCTCTTCTTCTTACGACCCTCTCTTCTGGTCCAGAGGGTTCGTTCAATACTTTATTTTGAAAATACTGTTCAGACGTTTACTCCGAATTATCCACAAGTTTTTAGAATTTCGGAAACTCAAAAATTTCCAACGAAAATGATTTGAAACTGATGTTCTTCTTTAAGTCGAGAAATTTAGAAAATGATATCTGGAGGGGAAAACGGGTCTCCCCAAAGCACAACATAAGTTCACCTACATATAGAAAATTAAGATGAGACCATGTGGAGGGGATGGAGTCACCCTGAAGCATTGGTCCAGAAGACCCTTAAGAGGAAAATTTTAGACCAAGATGTTATGTCATTGGTTTTAGACTCCTCTCCTCTAAAAATTCAAGGAAACGCTTTCAGAGGAATCTGAAGAATCAAAAACATCAAGTTTTCAGAGAAGTTTATGAGGAAAAAAAAGAAGAAATAGTTGATAAGTGAAATAGAAAATTTGAATACCATTCTTAAAGTTAATCAGCGAATAAATAGTTACCATTATTTTCCATGTTCAATTTCAAGTCAGTTCGTAATTAAATCATCAATGTGTTTAAATTAAAATTCAAAGTGAAGTCTTGAAACGAATAGAATCAGGATAACTATAAAAGTAATAAGTCGGCAAAAAGAGTTTTCATGTTCTTGTCAAATCGCGGAAATAGTGAAAATATAAATTAAATTGTTGTTTATTTAACATGAACGTGTTTTTCTTCCGACTCCCTAGTCTCAGTCTATTGATCGCAAGGCTAGGACTAAAACAGAAAAAAATATAGTTGATGGGATTTTTGTTTAATGTGGAATTAATAGAAATGGTTCTCTAAATCTCAAAAAAATGAAGAATCTTGTCAGCAGTTATTGTCATTTGGACATAACGAGTATATATACTTCATTATGATGAAATAAAAACTATATGTGTTCTCAGAGAAAAAAATGGAGAAAAATTGAAATTTTCAATTTTTTCTAGAAAAGTCAATTTTTGTCATAACAAAAAGAAACAGTTTTCAATAAATTAGGAATCCAGACGGTTCATTCCTTCTATTAACAGGAATTCTTTGATTACAAGTCGGTGTCAATCAGCCTAGTAGTTGTTGAGAAATACGCCTTTCAAAAAAATCATTTTTTGCAAATATCTCAGAAACGACTGGACGAATTTCGTCCAGATTCAATAGCAGCCTGTACGTTCATCAGGTATACAAACTGATAGAATTTGGAATCTCTACCTCAAATCCTCGTCCAGTTATCATGCCGCTAAACTCTGAATCGAAAATCACTAAAATTGAAATAATTTCCAAAACGGAAAATCAGAGAAAAATTTACCCCGAGTGAAAAATGTAAGTTTCAATAAGATGAATATCATAGCCCAGACTAGGAACTACAAATTAATTCTTCATTGACAAATTCAAAAAAACGCGTTTTCGAAAATTCTATTTTCCGCGGAAACTATTCAACCGATTCCGCAGAAATTTTGGTATCAGGCGTTTTGATCCCCAGACAGAATATCCCCGACAAAATATCCCTGACAAAATATCCCTGACAAAATATCCCCGACAAAATATCCCCACGACAAAATATCCTCAGACACAATGTCCTCATGATTGATCCATGGAAAAAGTGCCGTAACCGGTGTTTCTTTGTCGTGGGGATATTTGGTCGGGGATATTTTGTCCGGGGATCAAAACGCATGGAACCGAAATTGTGCTAACAACATTTTGCACACATCGGAGAAATTTGGTCAAATTTTGAGAATGCTAAGTATAGCCGTTCTAGAGATAATGATGATACATGTCAATCCACTCAGACACACAGACATAATTTGAAACTATGATTTTTCGACTTTTTAGATCATTCAAAGTCATTTTCCGATGAAAACTTGAAATCGAAAAATCTGTCTTATACAGTGCTTCCATTCGGAAGCAAAAGTAGTGGAAATTCCGGGAACCAAAATCGATTTTTTAGAAAATTTATTCGTTTTTTTTCGGGTGGTAAGTTCAAGATGCTGAGAGTAAGCTGAAGAAGGAGGTTGAATATTTTTCACTCTCCTCTAAGACCGCCAAATCTGGAGTACGCTGAAAATAAATCGAACAAATGAAGGACTTTTTGAATATCAGAGAAATGAACGTTCGAAAGAGATTAAAAGTCGAAATGTGCATTGAATGAACCCACGAATTCCAACTCAGGGTGACTTATGCATTGGAAAAACAAAATTGAAAGTGCAAGAATAAAGGATATAAAAAGATGGTGTTAGAAATATAGGAAAAAAGTAAACTCAGTATCCCAATGTAAATCGTTCATGCATCGGGTGGGAAACGAGGTCGAGCACTAATAGAAGACCGAGCCAAGGACGACTAATGTGGTACATTGCTCTGGCCTTTTGCAAGTGGAAAAATACACCCTTTCACCAATCTCTTTCTCTCTCTTCTTCCTATGCTATGTACAGTAAAAGTTTCACTCATTTCTATTTTCCTCCTTCTTTGTTCCTATTTTCGTCTCTTTCTCGTTTTCTCATCCTTATTGCTTCTGAAAGGAAGCTATGTAATCGTAATTTTTTTTTAATTTGAGATTACATCATAATATGACTGCAAATGACCCAAGATGTCAAGAACTGCCGTTTTTAAAAAAATTCTGTGTGTGTGTATGTGATGACGCATTTTCCACTTCACTCTTGAACGGGGGTAGCTCGCGATCTGAAAATTCTACCGTGTGTTTGCCATGTGTGCCCCAAGTGTGAACCAACAAACAATGGGTTCGATGTGAATACTTCCCGATAGATGAGACGTCATTGAAAATTTTAGGTGACGCTTTCTAAAACGAACCTTTGGAGTGGCTGACTAGCGCACACCTCGTGGCTCCCACAAGGCTTCTCTTGCTGATTCTGCCTCTGAGCGATAAATTTTCCGCTGAATTCACTTTTCTAATCCAATTCCTCCCCCAGATCCAATTCGAAGGACCAATGTTTCGAGTTGGGCGGATTTTGGGCAGATGGGAGCCGGAAAGTGAGGCCAAGTTTGATGAAGAAATACACAATTACTTACCCATTGAGTGAGTCATTTTCATTGCACATTTCCCCTCAATAATTATACCATGGTGGCCGATTAAGTGGACTGCATAATAATTGAACCCTTCACAATAACTTGATGTATTAACCAGATGATTTGAACCGCAATGTTTTGTTACAAAAGATGAATTAATACCAATGATAAAAAAACTTGTAATTAATCCGATGAATGGTTCTGTTTGAAACGTGTAAAATTGTTAACCATTAAACTAAGAACAGATGTTGACTCGATGAGCACCGAACCGAAAATACGTGTTGTCTCGTCAACTGCTGAAACGAAAAGCCTCGCCTTTTGGCGATATCCTACCCAAGACGTCTGAAACCCGAAGATTGACCTGAGTTCTCTCGAAATGACCCGAAGGTGTCATTCCAAGAGATGGACTGACTTACTGACCCGACAGACGTCCGTTCAATGCCCGAAGATATGGTCTTTACGGAATGAAGCGAGATAAAGTAATGCTGACTGAATCCTTTTTCGTAGGTCTCGAAATTCTCTCCAAAAAAAAAATAGGGCAAAACCACCGCACCCCCTTTAGTTTCTAGGGAATTAAAAAAAACTGATGACAAAACTAAATCAATTTATCCGAAAACTACATATTCTTAATGAATTCAGTTCCGTTCATGAAACGTTCATGTTATGGAAACATCTCAAAAACAAGTGGGAGCTTCACTTTTTGTTCGTTATTTACAAACCCCATTCCTTGTGCGACATCTAATATTTTGCCAATTCGATTGACAGAATGCTTCCAAATGGAATTCCACCTATAATGAATCAAATCGCTAATTATATTCTTCATTGCTCAAAAAATAACATTATTTTCATAGCAAATGCGCATTTATACATGCCGACAAATATGGTTCCAGACTCTATAGATCTGTTCAGGATTTAATGTGTGGTACTTCAACTGAGCTTAAGACTTGGAATCTCAGCTCGAATATGATCATTTCGATTGCAATAATGTCATTTGATACATAAAAATTCAATATTTGATGGAAACTAAAATCCTATGATAAAACTTAAAAATCGAAACATTAAGGTACTTCCGCAGCAAGTAAAGGGGAATAGATCTGAATGTGCCACAGATTTGAAACTTTGAGGATATATTTTTCTCATAAGTAGAAATATATCTGAAAGTTTCATAACGATTGACCACGTAGTTTTTTTTTTTATTAATTATTAGAATAATTAATTTACACAGGCCCTAATGACACGTACGTATTTTTAAAAATCATCGACAATGTGCTGCAGTCTTACCCGCGCGCGAAATCACTTTCCATATTATTTATAAATATAACTTGATAATTTTTCTGATATTTTACCACGTAATTATTGAGAAATATCAATTAATCCGTGTGTTACCACCATTGGGGAGCCGTGTGTCACCACCATTTTACCATATCCTCATAACTATTTTATGGATTAATTGATATTTCTCAATAATTACGTGGTAAAATATCAAAAAAATCATCAAGTTATATTTATAAATAATATGGGAAGTGATTACGCGCGCGGGTAAGACTGCAGCACATTGTCGATGATTTTTAAAAATAAGTACGTGTCATTAGGGCCTGTGTAAATTAATTATTTCAATAATTAATGAAAAAAAAACTACGTGGTCAATCGTTATGGAACTTTCAGATATATTTCTACTTAT
This sequence comes from Aleiodes leptofemur, assembly GCA_963942555.1. Classification (NCBI taxonomy): domain Eukaryota; kingdom Metazoa; phylum Arthropoda; class Insecta; order Hymenoptera; family Braconidae; genus Aleiodes; species Aleiodes leptofemur. The sequence goes on from OZ012615.1 coordinate 11,651,234, forward strand.
GAGAAGAACATATCCTCAAAGTTTCAAATCTGTGGCACATTCGGATCTATTCCTCTTTAATTACTGTGGAAGTACCTCAAAAGTCAGGTTTCAAATCGTATTTCTATCTCGTTTCATTGTCATATCAGAATGAAAATGGGCTCACTTTGCCGAGAAAATTGTCTATTTTCGAATGATAAAATGAAAAATAGTAGTGTTTTCGGCAGAAAATAGAGAAAAATTGACATTTCTGAAAAAACTAATTTTTAGAATACTCTTCTGAAAAACTTATTTCAAAAAATATGGAATTACGTATTAGCATCAGTAGGACCCATCAAGATGAATCTTCTAAGCTAAATATGAATGTAATCGATTTGATAGTTTCAGACATCTAACCTTTTTCATAAAAGCATCTCTTACAAATATCTCAGGAACTGGACCGATTTTGCTGAAATTCAATACCAAACTTTATGTTCATTAGATGTCAGAACTGAAAAAATTTGAAGTCTCTAACTCGAATATTCCTTGAGTTATTGTAACAAAAGATCTGAGATTGAAAGCATTAATCTCAAATAATCTTCAAGTCAAAAATCGAAAAAAATGCATCTCGAGTAAAAGTTATGAGCTTAAATGAGATAGCTTCATCGCTCAGAGGAGAGACGGTGAGTTAATTTTTCGCTGAGAAAACTCGAAAAAACGATTTTGAGAAAATTCGACCATAATAAAGTATAATATATTCTGTACCTAGGCCGGAATGAAGTCACTTGTCAATGTCCACTCGCTTCGCTCGGGGAGCAAATGTTCTTCACATTTGACTTTTTTACGGCCGAGATGTGTATACTATTTTTTGTACCGAGGACACGGAAAAACGACCGAGCAAAGCGAGGTTAGAAAGTCGATTTTCGTGGCCTAGTGCACCTAGCAGTTTTTGAACCTTCCATGAAAAGAACATGACATTGGTTCACTTCAGACGTGTCCGCAGTTTATTGTCATTCCTTGGCTAATTCGTATTCTCATCACCCAATAAGAATCGTCGCAGTTGGCGCGCTCATTTACGACTCCATTCGAGTCGATTGACATGAGTTTTCAAAATACGCGCGCTCCAGCTCGTTCGTTTTCGTAAGTATAAAAAAATCGAGATTTTCCTCCTATTTTTCAAGGTAGTTCCCTATACCTTGGTAAAGAAGTGTGAGAGAATATCTCATAGTGCGACCGCTAACGGATTAACGAGCACTCATTCCATCAATTCATGAATTCGATTTTGGGATATACTAATATGAATGGCACAGCTGTATTGAGTTTCACATTTTCCGCTGTTCATTCATTTTCGTAATAACGCTATCAGCTAGGCCGCCGATATTTTCAATTATATGAACTTCCGGGCTATGGTTCTTATTTATCAACTTCACCATGTCTATGAGAGTGTCAGCGCACTGTAGCATTCATTCTTTCCAGAGAGGTCATGAATTCGTCACATTTGTATCTATCGAGAAGTCATAGAGTTCCAAGGGGAAACAAAACAGAAATCTCCCACATTTTATATTGCAAATATCTTCAGGATAAATGAATTTTGAAAAAATAATCCGAAGAGTTTTTTTGTTGAAAATTTCATGAGCTCCTTGTGATTGAGCTATTTGGAAAATGAGAAAGAATCACGAATAAGTGCAATTGACATCTCCATGACTGTTTGATGTAATTACGATTTATATTCGGAAAGATATCCACGTAAGAATTTATCGAAGTATGTGTAGATGAGTTCGCGATGTGAAGCATACTGTGTGATAGAGGAATCTCTATACTAAGAGAGAGTACTCGTAACAATGGAGAGGCACGAAAGAATCGAATACGGATAGCAGCACATGAGCGGTCTCATATTTTTCAATTGGCTTGTATGCCTGGCACTGCTTTTCAACGTCTTCCTGCTATATAGTGGTCGCTACAAGCACCAAAAGAAGACCTCCTCCCAAATTCTCGGCCGGGTAATGATTTTAAGGATATCCTCAACATAAACTGCATTGTTACGTCGACATGTTATTCACTATTTCTCTATAGAGGAACCGAATAGAAATGAAGAGAAGGTGGTTTCATCCGATTACCAGTGGAACGATTGAAGGGAGAATCATTCAACAAATTGGAGGATGGATGAAGAGTTTTGCTTTGATTCATGTCCATTCGAACTAAGAGTCCTACTATTTGATTGAAACATTACAATCTTCTTGGAAATGAGTTAATGTCAGATATTTCGCAATCAACAAAGGTGGCTCCGTCTTCTTCCGTGTTGGAGATAGTCATCTATGATTTCTACTTTGAAATTGTTTCTTATGAACTTTCATGGAATCTACGGTAGAAAAAAAGAGGGTGCGTGGAATGCCACGCGTAAGAAGTGAAACTTTTTTTTCACAATGCTAAAGTTCATGCATTACGTATTAAGAATCAAATTTCATTTATTCATCCTCTCCAAATATTCGAATGATGCACGAGATTTGTGATACAATTGTTTTCTCATCACAATCCGATTACATCATTTTCGAAATACCGTTCAGTAGCCGAAGATTACACACTACAGGATTTTTTTTCTCGATATCATTATACCTAATTAAATATATTTAAATTTCGACAAGTGCCAAGGAGGGTGGGTGGAATCCACGCGCGATAAAAGTGAAATTTGTTGCTTATTCAGATCGATAGAGATAAATTATTAGTATTTTCTCACAAGAGATAATAGTTGTGAGAATGGTAAGTGGATGCGGATAAGGAATAAATAAAAACAACTAAGTGCACAGGTCTGCTAGCTGTATAATAAATAGGTATTAAGCATTGAAAATTTGAATACCTGCCTATAGTATATTGGTTTTTGTTCACTAAGAAATCACATTTTTTTCCACGACTATGAAGTATTCAGATGAATCGATTTCATTTTCAATCATAATTTTCTGTGAATATCTCGAAAATTGATCGAGATAGAGTGATTTTACCTCCATTTTTTTGTAGCTCTCTCGAAAGTCTCTACATAAGAAGCTCCATGCAAAATCGCCATATCTTGCTTAGATTCTGAGATATTCAAAGGAAATTGATGATTAAATGGAATGAATTTCGTGGGAAAACTTGATATTCTTTTTTTTCAGCATCTTTCTGTTTAGGAATAATATCTCTGGGAACTGAGCGAGATAACAAAATTTTTCTGCAACCTTTTTTTGTGGAGAATTTCAAAAACTACAAAAAGAGTTTCTATAAAAAATGCATTATTCGGCTTAGTTTCCGAGATATTCATCAGAATTCAACGACAGAAAAATAAACTTATAGATGGTCTTCAGTTCAATGATTTTTTGAAAATATCTCAGAATCTAATAGAGATACGCCCTTTCGCAACTCTTGAAATTTTCTACAAAAAAATCAGAGTACAATCGCTGTATCTCCCTAAGTTTCCGAGTATCCTCTGAAAATTATTGTAAACATGAAAAAATACAACAAAAACAAGCAGGAGCCCCACTACTTGTGCGGAATTTGAACATCTAACATTAATATTCTGCCAACACAATTGGCAGAAAGCTTCCGAATGGATTTTTTAATTCTGAATCTACCATCACTGATCTGTGCGTGGAGTGCGGAAACTAAAATGGGCCTCAGAGGGTTAAGTTCGTCTCAAATATAATCAATTGAGTAGTTTTGAAGATATAGCTTGCTTTTCTGATGTTTCTATGCTAATAACTAAGAAACTACTGGACCGAATCCGCTCAGTTTCAATACCAACCTTTGTGCTCGTCAGATGTTTAACCTCACGAAGTTTGAGGTCTCTAGCTCAATTATTTATTAAGTTATCGTGGAATCAAGATTTTTTCGAAAAATTTCTCAAAAGTTTTATACTGGACAAACTAAAAATCTGAGCTCCCACCACCCCCGGGGTCAAAGATGCAACTCTTGGACGCGCATCTCCTCGTGGAGAGTGGACGCTGTGATTCCATTTTTCGACATTTTCATTTTTCTCAAAAACTATTCGGCCGATTTAGCTGAAATTTTTGTGAGAGCTTGGGGCACGCACGGCGAACTTATGGTAGAATTTTCAGATCGCTGATTAGCCCCATTGCAGAGTAAGGTGGAAAATGCGTCATCACATACACACACACACACATACACAGACATTTTTTTAAAACGGCGGATCTCGACGTTTTGGGTCATTTGCAGTCATATTATGATGAAATCTTAAACTCGAAAAAAATTACGTGTTACGTCCAAGTGTTGGGGGTCATTCCAACCTAATTATAAATTTAATTGAATGATGATTATTGGCCCCGAACACTGAGGAGTACGTGGAGATGCGACTCAGCCTCCGTTTTCGCCCTAACCTTTCGGTTAATAGACTGGATTGGAGAAATGCTGAAAGGGTTTTAGTTGTGACTGAATTAAAATGAAAAATTAACCGTTTGATTTAAACTGGCCTGAGTTGCCTATATTTATGTATCCAAAAATCAATTCCACAACATAAACAGATATAAGTTTGCCAACTTACGATAGTTGAGTCGTTTTAAAAGAAATGTGCCATTACCATATCCTACCAAAATTATCAATGACTTGGTCTTCTTGACTCTTTTACTCTTTATTTTTGGCGTTCCCTTCCTTTGAAACCACTCTTTTCTTACAATTTGTTCTCTCAATGAAATTGGAGAGAATTTTTCAAGAGTATAACAACGTTACAAAAATGCGAGTAACTATCTCGGATAGTTAATTTAATTCATTCAAATTGACATGAACTAGATATAGATAGAATTGACTGGACTAACTCAAAGTTATAAAATAAAACTATCACCACACAAGCGGGCAGAGATTCGGTGTTGACACCGTAAGATTGAGAATTGGACTGCCTCTAGTTCACAAATTTTTTCCCTTATATAGCAGTTTTTGGTAGGGTCACTCATATTCTGTCCTTTTCCAATTTTCAAGATAGTCCAGGTGGTTACTATCATAAATTCTCTTGTTCCTGGAATCCATGTCGTGATCGCTTGAATGTCCAGAGTTTAACGATTCATCGGCCAATGAGGGTTCGTCAATTTAATAGGGGAGAATTAGAATTGTATCATTTTTCCGATGCGTATGGGTCGGATTATTTCTTTGCTTTTATTCTAGTTCAACCAAATAAAATTAAGTTCTTTTTCCATTTACTATCCAGTCGCATGATACATTTGGTTAATTGTACCACTTCTTTCGAGGGTTGCATTTATCCCTTGCCCATTTTATCTTTCTACCTTAATTTTCATCCTTCACTCTCAATTCATTTAGTTTCTATATTACTTAAAATTCTACTCAAGTATATAACATTAGTCTCAACTCAATATGTACGAAATTAATTGAAGTTTTTCATTAGTATAGCAACACCCCTCAGGCACAACAATATCAAAAAGTACAACTCACGCTAAAACTACCCAAATGTCCAATGGAATTACGCCGGAGCATGGGATCACGTTGAAGGTGATCGAAGGCCTCAAGGTTCAGGATCACTCACTTGCTCTCGGCAGACTCATTGAGCCCAAGAATATCACCCATCAGTCATTAGTTTCAGGAGGTAAAATTTGCTTCTACCTCTCCACTAAAGAGTTAGTTGATAAAATTGTCGATAAACATGTAACATTAACAGTAGGACACCGCAAGATGGAGATTAAGCCAGTGGCTCTGAGAACACAAAAGATTACGTTATCCAACATTGACCCATTTGTGCCAAACAGTTTTATTGAAGAAAAACTCAAAAATTTAGGCGTTAGAACCACTTCTAGAGTTGTATCCATCAGAGCGGGGATGTCTGAACCAGGATGGGAGCACATAATGAGTTTTCGCCGATTCACATATGTAGTAGCTGATGACGTCCCAAAACTGCCTTCAAAAATTGGATACATGGACTCGACTAAAATCATGTTTATTTCTGCCGGAAAGGTCAAGTGTTTTTTGTGTCAAGAGGAGGGACACAGAGCCAGAGACTGCACAAACGTGGAAAATATACGTTACGTTGAAGTGAATGGAGAATTCACTAGTAAAAATGATCTGACTGGTACACCAGCAGAAACAATGAGAAGAAGTAACCCAAACAATGAAGAGATAATCCCTCAGTCTACAGGTAACGATGATGTCACAATTACACACAATGGAACTGATAAAATTCATTCTGACGAATCAATTCAAGCAAAAGACAATATTTCAACAATAGAAGAAATACAGGCAACAAATGACGAAGAAGAAGAAGAAGATCAAAATAGGAAAAACGAAAAACAAAAACGTTGTCTATCCCCCTCAAACATCAGTAATGGATCTAATGGGACAGTAGGAGTTGCTGTTGTGAGCGTGGATAACCAACCAGATAAAGGCATAACAAATGAGGGAACCAGAAAGACTAAGACCAAGTCTAAGAAAAAACGCAGATCAGCTGTCTCTCAAACCCCGAGCAGACCTGATTCACCGTGATTCACGGTGATGTCACGGTGACTTACCGTGAATCACCGTGATTCACCGTGAAGCACGGTGACATCACCGTGAATCACGGTGACATCACCGTGCGTCACCGAAATTATCAAGCCGTAAAATTCGGTGAATCACCGTGATTTACGGTGAATCACGGGAAATAACTAGCTTTGAAGTTCGGTGATTCACCGTGAATCACCAAACTTCAAAGCTAGATAATTCCAGTGATTCACCGTAAATCACCGTAAGTCACGGCGATTCACCGTAAATCACGGTAATTCACCGTGACTTACGGTGACTTATGGCGAATCACTGGAATTATCGAGCTTTAAAGATTGGTGATTCACGGTGCATCACGGTGATTCACCGTGACTTACGGTAATTCAACGTGACTTACGGTGATTCACCGTGAATCACCAAACTTTGAAGCTAGATAATTCCGGTGATTCACAAAAAATATATGATTCAGCGCGAATCAACAACACAACTAGGATAATTTATAATGAAGCCTTGAAGAAAGAGTATGTCAAATATTTTCATTTTACAACGAGGGAAATCATCGTTTTGGATGAAGATAAGATAGCCGTGAGCTTCAGCATATCTAAGTCAATGTGAATTTCCGTGATTCACGGTGAATCACCGTGATTTACGGTAAGTCCCTGTGATTCACGGTGCATTCGCCGTGAATCCGCATTTTACTGTGATTCACGGTGATTCACCATAAATCACCGTGAATCAGATCCGCTAGGGACAAGAACACCACAGAATATGAAAGTGAACATTGTTTTAGCCAAAAACCATTTCAATGTAAATGAGTTGATTTACCCAATCAATTTTGACAATCTGGACAGGTTCCCTGAAGAATCTTTCACGAGCAACAATATCCCGGAATTGGCTCCCACGTTCACTTCTGATGGACGTGGACTGGCGCATATGCTGGTGGTGACCTCCAAATTAATAACCGATCCCAAACTCAAACTGTACCTCTCCAAGATACATCGAGAATTAACCAACGAGACAATTGATGAGTCATCGTCCTCAGAAGGGATTAGTGACTGTGACATCAAGTAAATAACATTACAAACAGTTTTCCTTTAAGTCTATTACTCCTATCCTCACTTCATTATCTTCTTCTCTTGACTCTATATATACAAATTTATACAATTAATTGTGATACCAGTTTCTCATTCAGAAAAGAAAATAATGACACGTACAATAAGAAGAAAAATGAGTAATAATAATATCACCGCTCTTTTTTGAAATGCCCGTAGTATAATTAGATGCAAAGAGGAATTGGAAATTATAATACGGGATTTTGATATTTTCATCTGCGTCGAGTCCTGGATAAATCCGGAGATAATGATAAAAGATCAATTACAGTATCAGGGATATACTACTTATAGGAAAGACAGAACCCACTCTAGTGGTGGGGGACTGCTTATACTAATTAAAAAATTACTGTCTTTTGTTGGAATTCCTGATGTTGTGAGCTGCAATGATAATGTGGAGATATGCGGAATTCAAAGTACCAATACAAATCCGTCATTTAATATAATTACATGTTACAGAGTACAAGGTAACATCTTATCTCAGAGAGAATGGGATCCAATACTCTTTTTCGCGGATCAATCTGATCACACTATTCTTGTAGGAGATTTTGATGCACACCGTACTACATAGAATTGTAAACGAAATGACACAAATGGTGGAAGATTCTTAAATAGTATGGAAAAATGTGACTGACTTTTGCACAATCCAGATACCATAACACACGTTAAGACATCGAATCTTGATCTCATTCTCTCGACTACGGAAATGGTGGACAACATAAATTTGAATGTTCACGACGAATCCTGGGGGTCCGATTATTATCCAATCAATATGGTAATCAGTACACAAAAAGTCATACACAGAAAAAACATTTCAGCTTAGTTCCGAAAGAATGGACTGGAATGTATATACCGAATTATTAGACGCACGATACTGTGAATTCCTTGAAAATAGTTATGGAGACCTCAATGCTAGTGGAAAATACTCCTTTTTCACCAACTTAATGGAAGAAGCCATCATGGCTTCAACCCCACGGAAAAAGAATGTTAGCGACTCGATTCACCAAAACCCAGTTCCTTAGTGGGTCGAAAATTGCATGTGCATAACAATACAAGGGAGGGCTGCTTTTAGAAAATGGCAGTTCACAGGGCTACAAGACCATTATGTTGAATATAAAAGAGTTTCGACTGAAGCTAAAAAATTATTTAAGAAAAAAACAGAAGAATTCAAAGATAGGTCAATAAAGTGGAGAACGAGCTAATCATATGTGTACACAATCTATGGTCGTGAGGTGCTGCCATCTAGTTGATCAGAACTGTTACATCAGAACTATTATTACTAATAATCCTCAAATAGCATGGATTTATTTATTTTTCCTGTTTTGAGCCTAGTTTAGAACTAATAGCTCGGGATAGGAAGAAGGGAGTTTCTGCGTTTAACTGTATCTATTAGGGTGACAGGGTGAATTAACGGATACTTGTAATAGAAATTTAGTTTATATTTTCTAAATAAAATTAATTTTAACGATTCCACAAAAATAATCATTTATTTTTCCACTCAATTTGCGTCTAAGATGTTCAATTTTCACAAACAGAAATTTATTCCAAAAATGAATAAACAATCATTCATTTCTTCAATTAATTCCCATGTAAACTTCCATTTCAATTATTCAATTTACTCAATAATAGTGTCTCTAAAATTTTTACGAAAGGCATAAATCAATTCAATTTAATCCATTCAATTTTCATAATAAAACGATTTTCAAAATTTGATAAAATAAGCAATTGACTCTTCAATCAATTTCCGAAAAATGCCTCAATTCAAACGATTTTTTTTCCAACAAAAGTGATTCTAAAAATTTAGAATAAGAAAAAAAAATACAATAAAATTTTAACGAAAATGCTCAAATTGATTATTTTTGATGTTTAAATTTTTCTTTTTTTTTTTTTTATGCATGAAATCTGCGCGCGCAGTATCCACAGTTCTGAGTAAATTTTGTCCACTTACTTTTTTTTTGTTTAATCTCAATTAATTTTCAATCCCAAAATTTATTTGATAATTTTTCTCTTCTTTTTTTTCTTTTCTCACAATTCCCAAACTCATAATTCTTTTTATTTCTTCTTCTCCATGATTTGATAGTTTCAACAATTTCTTCTCTTTCTCACTCAAAATTTGAAAAATTCACAATTCTTTTCATTTTCTATTTTTATCCTTTTAATAACTTCAACCATCCTTTCTTCTTATTTAATGAAACTATTCTAACGTCTTTATTCTTTGACTATTCCCTAACTTCTGTTTTTTTTTCTCTTCTACACATTATTCTTTTTTTTTTTTTGCAAAACTCTTCCAAATTTCTATTTCCTGCTCATTTCCATCTCCACACCCAACTAACTTAATTAGGGAAAGGAGTGCAACGACTTTACGGTTGTCGATTGCCCCTTCTCCTAATTTATTCAATGGTGGGGTCAATCAGGTGACAAAAATCACACATGATTGGCACCTCATTTATTGAAAAGTGGGAAAATACGCCCTTTATTTCCCTGTTGTCAAGGCATTGCAATTCAATGACTTTGACGAACAAAGAGAACGAGTGAGAGAGAAAGAAGGAAGCATCAAATTAAACTGCGTTTTCAACTTGTGTTTTCCCTCTCTCTACTCATTTTCATAAAATTATCGAAAAATCGATATCAGACGATCCGTGTTATTTACACCGAACGTCTTCTATCTTTTAAAGCAATGAATCATGTTCACCATTGTTTTAATTAATTTTTCCAATCGAAACGGAAGGTCTCTTTCGTTTCGAATAATTTCCAAAAAAAAAAAAAAAAAATAACAAACGTCTCAGTTTCTGGACGTTACAGAACGATCGATGGGCTGGTCAATAGAAACTGGCCGGCATGACAAGTAGAGTAAGGATACAGGAGTAGGGTTACTGTCGAGTATGAACACTGCAATGTTGGCGAAAACTCTGTTGCATGGATTCAATTTCTGATTGGATATAATTAATTTTATGTTATTAATGTAGTTAATTTTATTTCATTAGTGTATTAGCAATTTTGAGGTTAGAGTGACAAGAATGTCAACAAACAAGAGATAAAGGAGAAAGAACAGAAAGAAAGATGTAACGGTTTGTTCAACTGACCTTGGCCAACCGTTAAAGGCACTGAAAAATTCTCTAAATTTGACCCGATTTTATGCTTCTAGTTTTTTCCCAATTTACTCCCAATTGATTTGTCTTCTTGAATAAATGGGCGCCAGTCGTTTTTGCAAATTTCTACAAATTTGGGGGAAAAACGACAAGTCCCCAAGTTTTATTTAATTTCAATGAATAACAAAAATCCCAAAAAGACTCTAATTTAACCCGCTTTCTTACGTGAGACTCCTATATTGTCTCAAGGGGGGGAGGGGACGATACCCTCCCTTTGGGTATTCGGACAAACGAAAAAAACTTTACACAAACTCCTGAAAATTCTTCGATTTAAATAATAATAATTAGGTATATTCAAAGAAAACAATATATGTACATTTATCAGAAAAAATAGGAATTTTCTCAGGAATAATACGATGATTCTTCCACTTTAATCATTAACTTTGAACGTAACTCAGAATGAACAAAAATAACTTTAATTTTGATTGGGGGGATACACCCCAAACAGGCGCTAACTCGAGGCTTTCTTTACTTTTAATTCTTACTGTAAAATTACTGACTCTAAACTCAAAATTACAATTGTGCGGGGACTCGCGTACCTTACTTTATTTGTGCTTTCTTTCCTCCGTGTCGAACTCTCTTAATTTCCTTGACTTTTCGTTACTTCACTTAGTTTTCTTTACGATTTTCTCTTTACTTTTCTTTAATTTTGTCTGAATTGTCTCTACACGATGTAGCCGCCACGGTGTCCCGGGAGAAGAAGGACGAGTCTTCTCTCCCATGCGTTAGCGTTGGGTGCACTCGGCTATTCCCGCTCGATTCCGGTAGAGCCGAGGCCCAACTCAACCAATTATCGCGCTAGTCCCCCACTACTTTCCTCAATGTCACTCAGTTTACCTCAATTCTGAGAATCCGGTACGAATTCTCACTCTATAATAATTCTATATGACACACGAAAATAATCATAATAATTTCAACATGACAATATTTTCCCGACATTTATAGACGGAAAACTTTAGTCTTTCATTTTCACTGATAAATAGTCTTTTTCTTCACTGCTTCCCACGTTATCTTCGACGATCTCCGGTTTCTCTCGCTGTTGGCCAACATTCCCTCATGTTGGTTGATGTTGGATCAACTCCCTAGATGCTGCTCCGGTCCAGGTTCCTCCAGATCGTCCTTGGTTCTGCTACTTTGTTTGTGGGACTGGGAAAAATCCTTCCCAGTCCTACTTCTCGTGCTTTGCTCCAAATTTTGGAGTTAGATTGAGCAAAAAATAAACAAAAATAATTAGTGAGGTCATTACCTCCTGCTGACCTCACTCTGGGCATATGCTGACTTGACTCAAAAGGAGCCCCATTCTCACCGGGTACCGCGAGTTGCGGCCATTATCGCAATATTACTAAAAATAATTAATTTTTCTGAATTTTCTTGATTCTGTGACGGTCAAAACCGTCACAAAGATGTAATGTTATTGTGAATGTTTTTCTAACGAACTAGGTGAAAAATAGCCAGTATTATTAATGTATTCAATTCATTATTCGTATTTTCGAATTAACTTCCAATTTTGTATTATGGTTTCCAGAACCTGAGGAAGCCTCAATAAAGCAGGCGAAACGTCATTCATTTGACAATTATTTAGTATTGTTAAATTAATTTTTCGAACGTCCCATGATCCCAAAGCAATATTAATCCAACATGGAAATGAGAAACATAGTTGAAACAAAAGAATGTTTTCAAAAATTAGCTGAAAGTGTCAATTTACGTACGGACTCCACGTACGTGTGGAACACCTGTAAAATACTGAAGAACAAGTGGGTTAACATAAAGTACACTAATACAAACCGGGATCGAGATAAAAAAAGAAAGGAAACTCTAGATAACGCGCTGAATAAGCTAAGTTCTCCTTAAGTGAATGCTAATCCTTCTTCTATCCCTAACGGTCACCATAATGGAGTTTTAGATGCTCCTTTTGACTTCAAAGAATTTGATATAGTCTTAGACAGTAAGAAAAACAAATCTTCACCAGGGAGGGATGAAATAAATTATATTGCACTTAAATGTTTGACACTTAGACTTAGGCTGATATGACTCGTTATTTTCAATGAGATGTACCGAAAAAACGAATATCCTCTGAAGGGAAGAATCATTATGTTCATTTTATCAAAAAACCAGATGGAATTAATTACAGACCCATTACGTTAACCTCATGCATCAGTAAACTTTTTGAAACAATTATCAAGAACAGATTACAATGGTACGTTGAGACATAAAATATCCTACCCGATTCACAATCAGAATTCAGGAAAGGCCTTTCTACATACAACAGTCTCTTGAATTTCTCACTGTCTGTGGAAAACGCCCTCAACCAAGGGAATCAAGCCCACGCAGCCTTCTTGGATGTTTCAGGAGCATTCAACAATGTCAACTGTGATATATTACTACTGAAACTGATCAATATCGGCGTCTCGGAACCCCTACTTGAATTCATACACTTTATGATGCACGAAAGATTCATTTACACGGATAAAACAGGAGAGAACCCCAGATCGATTGGTGAAGGCATACCTCAAGGGGGGGTGCTCAGCCCTCTACTATACATAATCTATGTCGCTAATATCACAGACAGCTTACCACCTGAAATACTGGTATCTCAATTTGCAGATGATATCGTCCTGATAACAACTGATAAATCTCCGAATAAGTGTAAACTAATACTGGAACTGGCTGTATCTATTATCAATACTAGATTATCGGAATTGGGACTAGATCTTGTGCCAAACAAAACAGAACTTGTACATTTCAATAAGCCTAAGAAAAAAAAACAAAGAAAAAAAATAATAATAATTGAGCCGGGGAAAATTTTCATTGACATTGGTAATGGCAGAATATACTCCAGAGAAACCGCTAAATTCCTGGGTATTATATTTGACTACAAATTCTCCTTCAAGCAACGGATCGATGAAGTTAGGAGTAAAACTGTTGGAGCATTGTGTAACGGGATTCGTCCAATCCCATCACACTTCCGGTCATCCCTTTCCACACACACGGTTCGACAGCGTGGGTGCCAGTTTATTCTTCACCAGAGGAATAAACAAAACTCACTGTGTGCTGGTTTTCCCTGGGCTCACCACGCTTAACCTCATAAGGTGGTTTCGGGCTAACCTGCTGAACCTTCGGTAGTAATTACTCGCGGAATTACTGACCCCAATGGATGGCATGGCAATCCATTCCCGGTAACCCAGTGTGCTGGTTATGGTAGAGGGGCATGCATCTAGTCACAGTCCCTTTAGCGAGAACAAGTCGGAATTAGGTATTCCACGATAACCTCTGGATGAGCCCGTCCGCAGTATCCCTCTGATCTATCGTCACCCAGAGAATACCGGACGTCTCCATCTACACGAGAAACGCCACGTAGCCACGCTACGGGCAACCAACGGTAACACTCACCGAGGCAAGCGTAGATGTTCCAGGGACTACTGCCAATCCTTTCGAGTCTGCCGCCCAAGGCAGACTAACTGCTCACCGTGTCGTTGGGTCTATTTATATCGGCTGAGGCTACTTCTCCTCGTCTAGAGGTCATTCCGCGCGCCTGCGTGGATTTTCCTCTCACACCACCGCCAGGCCCGGAGATAGCTCTGACATCTCAAGTGGAGCGCCAGCATTTCAGCTGGGCTTCTGCCTTATCTTCAGCCGCATATAAGTCCCACTGACGTGACAGTTAGTTTACGGTAACTTTGAGGTGTCATTTTACGCAGATGGCACCACGGTATGAATTGTCTAGCTGTTCATGTGTGAGTCTCCTCGAGCTCTACACTTGGATAGCTTCACCTGGAGGTGGCATAAGCTGATGCGATAGCTGTAACGGGAAACCTCGTTACAATTGAATATGGTGAAATATTTGAGGGGCACATGGTGGGGATCAGATCCCTCCACTCACATTACACTTTACAAAAGCTACGTCAGATCAATAATAGATTATGGAATATTCATATACTTCCCCATTTAGGGAACCGAAATAGTTGAACTTGAAAGCTTACAGTATGCAGCAATGAGAGCGGCATTAGGTTACAGGTGCACTACTCCCACCAACATTATGATTGCTGAATCTAAAATAATGCTCCTCGAGAATAGAGCGAAATATCTATGCGACAACTGTATCGCCAAGACACTGTCCAACTCCGAGCTAATGACAAATCGCATGATCCACCACTTTCACGACTCATATCGAGGATTTCGAAAATAGGTAACAAAACATATGTGAAAAGTATCCAGGATATGCCTATCATCATTGGAGATCTGTTCATAGAAGTGAAATATCACATGTACCGATACGAATATGAGACTATAATGCATGAAATCCCCATTGGCACGGAGTTTGGAGTCGCAATGGAGGCTAATAATACTTCTGATCCACTCGTTCTTATCGACGTGGCAGACTCTGAACACATTCCTCTTTACACGGATGGGAGTAAAATAACAAACGCAGCAGCAGTGGGTACAGCCTCTGTGTGCCCAGAGTTAGATATTGAAATTCCTAAGAGTATTGATAACCGAGCCTCAATATTCATGAGAGAATGCGTCGCGCTTAGGGACGCGATCAACATTGCAAGTAACAATACCAATGGGAATGTATTCATTCTCACCGACTCACTCAGCGCTCTTCTTTCTCTGCAAAACCTCGACGTCAACATTAAAAACAACCCCCACATCTACTCCATCAAAGACCAGTATGTGAAAATTGTTACAGAAGTTGAGGCTAACGGTAAAAAATAAAGTTCAGTTAGGTACCCGCTCATTTCAATGTAGAAGGCAATGAAAGCTCTGACAAACTTGCTCAATTGGCAACAACGTTCCAACCGGAGTCAGTTAAAATTCCATACACTGATTCAAGAGAAAATTTCAGGAACCTGGCATATGAAAAAACAAATGAAGTAATATGTAGCCTAGCTGGAGTTAAAGGCAACCAATACTTTGGTATATACTCTAATGAGACCAATAAGCCGTAGTTCAACCGCTTTAAAAAACACAAACGCGATTTTATTGCTTTCATAAATCGAGCAAGAGCCAAACACTACCAAGCTGCAGAATCACTAGCTCGTGTAGGTATTATTGAGGATCCTAGATGTGAATGCGGGAACGAAAGTCAAACCTTGAACCACATAATTTGGCAATGCCCCTTGCACGATGATGAAAAAAAGAAATTATTCAAAAAACTATCTAAATACAGTAACCCCCCATACAATATAGAATCATTTCTCACCCTACACAATATCCATTCACTGCGTCTAATTCACGACTTTTTAGAAGAATGTAAAATTGAAATTTTAGAAAGATTGAAAGCGGAAAAAAAACAAAACGAAAAATCAAAAAAAAAGAGGAACAAAACCAAACCAAGTACTAATAATAAGTAGGCGAAGTATTACAATAACAATAACAGTACAAGTATTCTCAAATTGTGAATTCACCAAGGAACATTATGTACATTTCCATGTAATTTTCTTCTTTGTTTGTATATATTGTGACGTAATTCCTGAGCCTAACGGTAAGCTCAACAATTAAGCACGCTTGAAAAGCACCCAATAGCCAAAAACAAAATTTCAAAACAAATCCAAAATCCAAATGGGCGCCAGGATGTATTACAACATCCGATCAATCTTATATTGATCTAAACAACAACAAACAAAAATCAAAATCAAAATATTTAAACCACAAACTCAAATACTCCCTTATTCAGCACGAACTAGTTCAGCCTCCTCTCAAGGTCGCTGTTGTGGGTTTGAATAAGGAGCGTTAAATAATTTCAAACAAATAATTTAGGGGAATAAATCAAATTTGTATAAAAAAAAATAATTATTGAATTTATAAATTATTTAACCCCTGCGTTAAATCGGTGAGTGCGCAGCACAATAAAAAAAATTATAATTTTCATAACATAAAACATAACTTCCGACAACTCATAATAAATAAACAAATAATTACAAACAAATTCTTTAAAACTAAATTAAAAAAAAAATAATAATGTCAATCAAAAATAAAATTTAATTAATTAATAAATTAATTGATTTATTAATTAACCGTCGAAATCAAAATTTAAATCAATCATAACAATTAAACTAATTCAAAAATTCCATGGTGCTGCCACCTACAGTTATCTTTTGCAACGAAACAAAAGTAACTAAAAATTTCCCTAGGAAATTCCCTAGAAAATTTCCCTAGGAAACTTTCCCTAGAAAGTTTCCCTAAATATCATGGCCGACTGAACGATATGCCAAATAAATGAAATTAATCAAATTGATTTCATAACAAAAAAATAATTCACAAAAATCTTTCAAAATATGAAAAAAATAAAAAAAAATACAAACAATAAAATTCCACAAAGTCGCAAGATTTAAATTTCTTAATAAATCAAAATTAATTAACTTTGGCCACGACGCCAAAATATCCGTTAATTAATTCTTAATTCGCGACAATAAATTTTCCACAAAAAAAAAAAAAAAAATATATTTTTCAAAAAAAAATATATATTTTTTTTTAGAGACGATAACGAGAGTTTAAAATTATTTCAAAAAAAAAAAAAAAAAAAATTTCATGAATTATCAAAATAAACTTTGCCGATGAATGGTATTCAATCTCGTAGCGTCACCATTACTTAGCGTCATTACGCTAAAAAAAAAAAATTAAAATTTTAAGACCACGAATTTAAATTACCGTACAAAATTTAATTAACTAAAAACTTGCTCACCAGATTATTCCCAACTTATTCCACGTGAACATATTTTTTTTAAGTTCAAGTAAACGACAATTAATACAATTAATTCCAATGAATTGATTTATTCCAAAAAGTGCAAAAATGGCGGTTAACAAAGTGTGCAAAACACGACAAAACATGTGTTTTCACTAAGGCACACCAAACGAGAGTCAGCCGACAGCAAGCGCTGTGCACCGGCTAAGGCGTCTTTTCCGCGAAGGACGTTCCTTATTGGTCGATCGCAAAATACGTCATTCAATACAGCTTAACCTGACGTTAAGTATTTTCCTTTTGCAATGACGATAAATTCCAACGAAGAAAATTGAGAAACTCCAAATCGATGACATTAGAGTTGGGACATTTTTATTTAGTCCAAGGATGCAACCAAGGTTCATCTAAACGTCTCAATTAATTCTTCCAATGAATTTCGTCATTGGCGCCAAAACTTTTCTCCAATTAACCAACTCCTTCGGTAATGTCGATTTCCTTCACCATCGTCCATTCGGTGTCTCCCTCTTCCATTCGTGAGACATCAACTCAATTGACGATAATCCAATGAGCGTTAACATACAAAATTAACCAATCGGCATTAGTTTTACATAATTTTTACTAGGATTGAACTCTCGTGATTCGTTTATTTAGATTCTCGGTTGGTGGTGCCAAAACTATCAAATTCGAAAATTAATTACGCGCCCAGACGACAAAAAGTAGCGTAATCCAAATATCACGTTACAATATATATGGCTCATAAACCTACCTGATAGGTTCCAGTGCACTCAATAAAAAAACATCTCGATTGTTTTATTATTATTATTATTATTATTTTTTATTTTTTCATTTTCTCATACCTGATCTTCAGGGACAGCGCCCTATATCAGAGGGGGTACATACTTGATTTCACAGTAACGAAATTGTGTCAGTAGTAACATTTCAATTTGAACTTAATCTAGAATTATTATAAATGTAATTAAATTCAGATTCAGACTGACTTAGACCGCGGAACATGACCATAGTGGGTTGAACCCCAATTATTTTGTTTATTTAATTATTTATTTAATTTTTTTTTCTTTTCCATTTCATTTTTTTATATATTTGTTTTCCCAAATTAAAACTCTGTGTGGAATTTCCTAATTTTCATTGAATTTATAATGAAGAAATGTAAATTTTATAGTGAATCGGCATTGGTGCTCTCATTTTGAACAAAATTAATCAAGATGTTCTTATCTATGCTATTGTTTTAGTCGTTGACTTGATTTAGGATGGGCAGCCAGTATTTTCTCGGAGCTGTCTGCATAGGGAATCGAATTAGGACATGAACAACGTCTTCTGGTTCATTTCGATTACATAATGGACAGTTTCCCAACGGAGTGAGCCTGTGTGTTTGGCTTTTTACTATGATTGTGAAAAAACGAGTAGTTGCTAATCTTATTTGGGCCAAGGAGTGAACATAAGGCCGGGGGCGATTAGATATCATATATGGTAGAATATCATCGTTTATTGTTCTCGGGATATTGAGTTGGATGCTAGTGCTTTGGAGGAATCTTGCGTGATCAAGTTTTGCATAATGGTCGCGAAGGAGGGTAACGAGAAGGTCTTTTTTGCATTTCCAGTTGACAGGTGACATGTCGTTCCATATGCACTCAGCTCCGATCAACACTAACAATTCATTTACTTGAGCAACCCAGTTATGTCTCACGAATTTTTGGTATTTTTTCTTGTCAGAATCCAAATTCAGCGTATTATTATTAAATAGAACAAGTTACCTCTTCAAACAAATCTTTGGTAAAATCTCCTCATCCATCTCAAGGATTTTTATTATCCAACCAAGTGTCAGGCTAAATATTTTGACTGCTAATGGAGACAGGCTGAATTCTAGCCTGACAAGACATCCAGGGGTGGACCTATGCAAAACAAACAGTTTCTTAAAGAAAAAAAAATGTACTGTCCAAAAGGTCAAGATAATTTAATGCTCAGGCTGGGGCTCCATACGTAAGGGTGGATGTAACAATACTATCAAAGATCCTCAAATTTGCAGACCATGAGTTGGATTTGACACCAACCAAGATCATCAGAGCGGCACCAATAGCTACACAAGCTTTTTGAATTGCTGACAGTGCTGTATGTCGTCCAACTACAGCGTTCACACATTCGACACCTAAATATTCATATTCTTCAACTATTTCGATCATTTCCATACCAAATTTAACTGGCGGCTGTTTAGTTCTTCTTCGTCCATATTCAAATATGATAATTCGTGTTTTTCTGAGGTTGACCGTCAGACCTTTCTCTCCAACATAATGGTATAAAGTGTCAGCCATTTTCTGAGCTGATGTCTCATTTTCGACAATGGAAACCATATCATCAGCAAAGTGAAGCTGTGACAAATCGTGATGGCTATCCAGACATTTCCCCCGATCCCTCTTGACGTGAAAAAATCAACTATATCAGATATTAATATAATAAACAGAAGTGAGCTGAGGGATTCTCCCCGGAGAACGCCTTCCATGACGTTGGTTGGATCAGAGAGCATTGGCCCTTGCTTCACCCTCAACTTTGCTTGGTCATATAAATTTTTCAGGATACGTATGAGTTTGGCGCTAATATTCAAAGAGTATAGAAATTTTCATAGAATACCATGCCTTACCGAGTCGAAGGCCCGTTCAAAATCTACAAATAGGGCCAATGACATCTCATCAGATGTTTAACCTCACGAAATTTGAGGTCTCTAGCTCAATTATTTATTAAGTTATCGTGAAATTAAGATTTTTACGAAAAATTTCTCAAAAGTTTTAAACTGGACAAACTAAAAATCTGAGCTCCCACCACTCCCAGGGTCGAAGATGCAGCTCTTGGACGCGCATCTCCTTGCGGAGAGTGGACGCTGTGATTCCATTTTTCATCGAGAAAAGTCAAAAAAACGATATTTCGACATGTTCATTTTTCTCAAAAACTATCCGGCCGATTTAACTGAAATTTTTGTGAGAGCTTGGGGCACGCAGGACAAACTTATGGTAAGATTTTCAGATCGCTAGTTAGCCCCATTTCAGAGTAAAGTGGAAAATGCGTCATCACACACACACACACACACACACACGCACACACACACACACACACACACATACACACAGACATTTTTTAAAAACGGCGGATCTTGACGTTTTGGCTCATTTGCAGTCATATTATGATGAAATCTCAAACTCGAAAAAAATTACGATTACAAAGCTTCCATTCGGAAGCAAAAAGACTTCTGCGATAGCCAAGTTTCACTGATAAAAATAATAGGGCTATGGCAGTCTGATACGAAATTGGCTATGCGGTTTGGTCGCAATGCATTCCAGAATGTCATTGGAATAGAGGTGTTGATGCTTGGGATGCTCCGCAATTCCCTGCTGTGTAACTGCTGCAGTCTGTCCGTCTGTTTTACTTTTTGCTGGTGATGAGTTTTGATTGTTTAAGGGGATTAGGGTTTCACGAACCTCATCCTACCCAAACCAACTGTCTTCAATTTTTATTTTCATGTACCCAATTTTTGTTTTTTTCCCCTGAGATCTAGCATCGTAGGCCAATTCTCTTAATTTTTACTTCTCTTGTGGTTAGATCAGAATCTATGAATATGTTAGAGTTACGAAGAACCTCGCTTTTCTTTGCCAAAATTTGTTGTTTGATTTTCCAATCAGCCAGCTCAACTATACTCATCGGGTGACCCTCAATAATCTTTACCGATTTCATTTTACCATTAATATTAAATTTATTGATTA
This sequence comes from Aleiodes leptofemur, assembly GCA_963942555.1. Classification (NCBI taxonomy): domain Eukaryota; kingdom Metazoa; phylum Arthropoda; class Insecta; order Hymenoptera; family Braconidae; genus Aleiodes; species Aleiodes leptofemur. The sequence continues at coordinate 11,672,364 of OZ012615.1, forward strand.
GAAAAAGTTTAATCTCTTCCTCTGAACGAACATCTGAACTTGGTAAGCCACGAATAACAATGTTCAATTTTTCAGTGTCCCTTTCTTTGCCATCCAGTTTTCCCAGAGCGAGGTTCAGTTCAGTTGCCCAAAAATCTTCCACCTTCGTCATATTCTCTATCTGCTTATCGTGATTCACACTGGCATTTCTTACAATATGCTCTTCAATTTTATTATTTGAAACCTCATCAGGAATTGCTGCTGTGATAGTAGTATTCTCCAATGCACTTATTCTACTCTCCATGTGACTCCATCTAGCTTCAGCTTTTTTCTCCCCCGTTATAATTTGATTTTTCAGGTCCCCATACATATTTTTTAACTCACTAAAATCGTTCTTTCAGCTCTGTTGTACCTGGGAGAGATTTTCTGAAATTTTGTCAATTTTCTCATCCATGCGCTTTTACATCTCTTCATTTGTTAGCGCCATACTGCTGTTTGCACAAGGTTCAGCAATCAGAGTAGTGTGCTCCACGCGACTCCTCTCTGTACCCGCTTTCACGTAGGCTTTGTTTGTCTTGGTTGTGTTGCTCTTTTTCGATTTTTTAGTGTCCCCTTCTTTGACGATTGCTTGATCGTAGGTCCTTTTGTTACCTCTTTTAATGTAGTGGTCAAGAGTACTGTTAAATGAATGAGCTCTATTTCTTGTCAATTTATCTGCGTTAGAGGATCTACCACGTTCAAACGAGGAGGGAACAGAGTATTATGAGTTGCCGGAGTTAATGTTTCACTTGTATCAGTTATTGTTGACTCAATGTCTAAAAAAGTTTTATCATCAACATCCGTCAGTTCAGGAAAAAAATTAATGCCAGAGTCAGTGTTGATTGTTTTACTATTGCTGGGCGATCTGTCACACACTAGAGAGCTTCTCTTTACCGACGGTTCGATTGGTGTTGATATAGTACCAACTCTTATGCCGGTAATGCCATCTATGGATTGATCATTCATACTTTGAGCCACATATACGTAGTGTATTCACTACCACATTCAAGTAGATTCCAAACATACTCCTAACCTCAATTTGGCAATGCAACAACTAATTATGCTGATATCCTTGTAATTAATGAAATAGGGGGTCAGATTTATATATTAGAAGCTTGCACAATATTAATTTGAGACTTTCAACCACTTTCTTCAAGAAATAAAAGCAAAATTATAGAAAAAATCAGTAGCAAAAGATAGACCGTCACACTCAACTTCCACTCACTAACACATCCTCAGATGATCCCCGATTGTTTTATCATTAGTTTTTGAAGAATATCTCGGAAACAGAGAAAGATAGAGCAATCTGGCCAGAATTTTTTTTTGCTTTCGCAACTCCTTACACGAAACGAGCTGGGTGAAATCGCACTATCTTCGTCAGTTTCTGAGATATTTTTAAAATAATGAATGACCAAAAAAAATGAACTCATTCTCTTTTATTTGCATTTTGGTTTGATCATTCGTTCTTTGAAGATATCTGGGAGACTAAGAGAAATGAAGCCATTCTAACTTGATTCATTCTATGGAATTGCTCTTGGAATTCTCTACAATATAATGAGAAGAAAATGACTCGATCTCGCTCAGTCTCGAGATATCCATAAACGAATGAGTCCAGTGAAAAAAGAAAATTGGATAAATTGATTTTTTTATCCAATCGTTTTCCAGAATATCTCGAAAACGAAGTGAGATAGAGCGTTCTTACACACTGCTCGTTCTGTAGCCCTTGAATATTTGAATAAAGAAAGTTCCAGGCAAAATTGCTGTATCTCGCTTAGTTTTCGAGATATTTATACAAAAATCAATCCAGTGAGAAAATAAAATTGAATAAATTGATTTTTCATTTCAATTGCTGTTGAGAATGTCTCGAAAACTGAGCGAGATAGAGCGATTTTATCCTCAGCTTGTTTCGTTGCTCTTGGGATTCTCTGTACAGAAGGATTGAGGCAGAATCGTTCTATCTCGCTTAGCTTCCGAGATATTCATACAAAAAATGAATCTAATGAGAAAGTAAAACTGGATGAATCGATTTTTTCAAATTGTCTTTTACAGAATTCCCTTCGTATAGGAATTATTCTTATTGACACTCAATTTGCATACAGAAACCCATGGAATATCCTTCGTATAGAAATTATTCTCATAGACACTCAATTTGCGTATAGAAACGCAGGAAATTTCCTTCATATAGAAATTGTTCTTATACATACTCAGTTTGGGTATAGTAACCCGCAAAATTTCGTTCAAATGAAAATCATCCTTATACACATTTAATCTGCGTTCAGAAACTCACTGAATTTCGTTCGTATAAAAATCATTCTTATACATACTCAATTTGCGTTGTCACGTATTTTTCGATCCACGGAAATCGAAAAGTCCGAGAAACTCGATGGCCAAAAAAAAATTCCAAAATCTAAATCCAATTAACAAAATAAATTGTTGAGCACCAGGACGACCTTCCGTCCGAAAAACAAAATCCAAAATATCAAATAAATAATCCCAGGTGAATGTCCAACTAGTCTAACAAAAGAATCCAAAAATTCTAATGACCGCGGAGGCGGCTGGGTTCCGAAACTTCACCTGCAATTTGGAACTAGGAATACAGCATTTACAAATGAAGGAAAATCAATTCATGTTCAGTATTTCTAATTTGAGCGATATCGATTTTTTAAACTTATCTCATAAAATAAAAATAAATTACAATAATAATTAAAATAAAAGATACTTTGTTACTGAAATTCAATTTCAAATAATATTGTCGTTAATACGAAAATTTTAACATTAAATGAATTCATAAAGATTCGATACAATGAGGAATTAATTTAAAACAGAAAATAAAAATAGAAAATAATCAGAATTAATTCAAAATTGTCATTTAAAAAAAATTAGTCAAAGAAAAAAGAATAAAAGTCAATATTTGAATTAATTTCAATGACCATGTCAAAGCACCTTGATGCTCCACGTTCTCATGAACGATCGGTGAACGAATGAAAACACCTCTATATTTTCAGCTGAATAAAATTTTCTCAAACAAATAAAAGAGATAAAAAAAACTCATACGACAAAGTATAGCGTCGTTAATCGAAATAAAAAAAATGAAAAATAAAATAAAATTAATCCACAATCAATTTAATAATTTTAGATGTAGGGATCATGGGACGTTGGAATAATTAAATATAACAATTAAGTAATTGTCAATTGAACGACGTTTAATAATTTTCTTATTTTCCAACAATATTTTTCCAGAATTTCATTTAAATAAATCGACGAGGAACGAGAAAAATCAAATATTGAATCAAACCGCGTTGAGTTAATTCTGCGACAGTAAAAGAAAATTATCACGCCACGGAAAATCCGAAAATCGTGGTGACCGGCGTCGTTATACGACGCTAACAAAAATCATCAATTTTCACCGAGAATTATTCACACGCTTACCGGAGTTTCGATGGTTGAACCTCTGAACGTCAGTTCTCTTCAGATTCCGGTGAAGCCTTGAAAATTTTGTTGAATGACCTCGGTAAATTTTAATCAATTCCAATTATCAAAAATGCAGCGATAATTGTTGCATTAAATTAACAAATTTTTGCAACGAAAAATCACGTCTTATCCGTTCCACACCGAAACGGAAAGTGAGGGAAGATGCCGGTGTGCATCGAAAAATTAGACCACAGGTGGCTCTTCCAAAATTGAATATCCAATGACGTTAGAAACATTCTTTTATCGCCGGTAAATGTCAATTTTATTCCGGTAATTGAATAATGTTATCAGAGAATAAATAATTATTTCTAACGTCTGAAATTTCGAATCAAATGTTAAAATTATTTTCCTCATTAACATTCATGTCAATTAATTAATTTCTGATTAATTGTGCAGTTGATTGGTATCCGTGATTTTCAGCCAATCCGCTGCGAGAATCCAACCGCAAAGTCCTCCCATCGATTTCCGCTAACTGCGTCGATAAGGTTCTGCAGTTTCCTTCATGATCCTTGGCCGTTCGGTAGTGCCTCTATTGCAGGATGAAGAAACTCCGGCAAGTGCGGGGAAATTCGAGGTGGACGGAATGAAAATCGACAAATTGATATATTATAGTACAAAACTCATATCTCTCGTTTCTCGGACCTTCCGTCGGTTACATGTCTAAATAACATTACGAAAAATAACTCATAAAAAAAATAACACAAAAAATAACAGACAACAAAAATAACACATGTACTAATATTACTTAACAAAAATAGCTCATGCAATAATAACACATAACAATGATCACAAAAGCAGTGTCAATTCACCCCGCATTAACAAAATAGCCGACGAATCAGCAGCAGTCGCTACTACGTCCGAGGTAGCTGCAGTGAAGCCAGCGGCGATTGAGAAACCTGCTAAAGCGAAGAATTTTAAACCAAATCCGAATCATCCGAGCACAGCTGATATGGTCAGTGCTGCAATCAAAGCATCAGCCGAACGCAATGGATTGCCACTTTAAGCGATGAGGAAATATGTCGGTGCTAATCATGAGCTGGATGCTGAGAAACACGCGAATCTGCCATGGACAATTGCCGTTTGTTGAACAATTGTTTGACGATCCGCCCATGGCACCGTCCAAGGGTAAGAAAGAAGCTTCACCCAAGAAGATTGTGAAGAAGGCAGAAATTGTTAAGGTCAAGAGCCCGTCCAAGGCGAGAAAGGCAACGGAAAGACCAACGACTAAGTTGAAGACGTCGAAACCCAAGAAAGTTTCTAATGCGAAGCCAGCTACTTAAGAAGCTATTGCTCAGAAAAAATGAACATAGAGATTACATTTAAGAAATTTTCATTTATTAAACGCTAGACACCAATTGTTTTTTTTAATTTTTTTTTACTTATCACCAACTGTTTATTCATTCATAATAAATGAATAAATGATTGATAATAATGATGAATGCAGGAATAAATAAGAACAAAAGTGAATAATATGTTATTTTTGTTGTGTGTCATTTTTCTGTGCTATTCTTGCTATGTGTTATTCGTGTCAATGTTATTTAGACGTGTCACCAACTGGGGAACGAGGAAGAGATTTTAAGAAAATTTGTTGGGAGTTCTGAAGCGCACACAGGGTCGAATTGACCTCACTCCATTTTTTAAGTGTTATATCTCGAGAACTATGCATTTTTCCCAAATTCGTGTTGTAAAGTTTTTTGTAGATAGAACAATGTACTTTTGGATACAATCATTGTTGTTCCGGATTAACTAGTTTTGAATAATGAAAAAATTGATCAAAATTGACGCCTTTTCTTAAAGTGAGTTGATTTGAAAACACCATATAGATGTCGAGACTGGTTGTTTCGAATATTCCCGTTTATTCAATCATATTTCTCGGCAAAAAATAATTTTTGGGACTCATATGACCCTCTGTGTGCTCTGAGGGTTAACTCCCATAAACTTTCTGCTAGTATTCAAATTCATTAGTCTAAAAAAAACGGTACACAAGCCTCTCAGCCCTAGTTATAATTTTTTTTCAATATTTTGTGACTAGTTATTCTATTTATAGTTATTCATGCCTGGAACACACATTTTTCGATCTCAGTCTTTTAGATCTGAGCAGGTACAGAATTCGGCAAGCTCTAACCGGATCCAATTAGATGTGATCTCACAAAACGAAGTTCAAACTGTACAGAATGATCATAAGACCTGTCATCCAGATACGCGATAGCGTATCGGCCAAGTACATGTTGAAGGGCCGAGCGCTGAGCGTATATATTCCCGACAGAACTTCCCCCTCCACTACCCTTTTTTCTTTATTATTTAATTGTTCGAAAACGGAACAAGCTACGCAAAAAGTAGCCTTAGTTACATCACCTAATTTGACATCGAGCATTCCAATGGTGATTTTTATTTTTTTTTTCAATCAATATTTAATTAAAAATGCCCCATAGCAACTACCGTGGAACATTTTTTGCCAATTACATTATATCGAAGGTACATTTCTCTTAGAAGGTTGGCACTACTGCTTTCCTCGTTGACAGCTAGTCTGTCGATAAAACCGGAGTAAAATCGAAAAGTCGGTAAAGAAAATCGCCATTCGCTGGTAAGTAATTATCGACTTTCAGGAATTTATGGGTTGAGATCAGACTAGCTGGAGGGAAAAAGGCAGAATAGGAAATTGCTCGAAAAAATAATGTCCTAATGCTAATTTGGACGAAAATGATGTACAGAAGAATTTTTAAATGTAGTAAAATTAAGATGCTGAAACTTTTTTATGTAGAAATATTTATTCGGAGAATCCGTAACTTTCTGAGAAAAAATTATTGACGATAAAAAAGATAGTAAATGATATGTTTTTATAAAAAAAAATTTCCTTTCATATACTAATTCCGAAAAGGTACTAGTGAGATAAATAATCGCCAGGATCTTTAATTACACGAATAAATAATTGAGAAGATATTTATCCGTGGAATTATTAATAGTCCGATGGCATCATCATTGCGAATGGAAGATTAGGAGAACTTAGAGATCATGAGAAAAATAAAAAATCGCATTGAACGATGGACGAAGAAATGATTTTCAAAATTGTTCAATGGAGGAATGAAATTTGAGATGAATGAATGATTAGTAGGCCTATGAATTTTGGGGTAATTATAATTCCAGAAATAAATTCTGGACCGATTTTATTTCCTGGAGAATTGGAAATTTGACGCAAATTTTATTTGATACATTCATAGAAATAAGAAAAAAAAATCGAATGCTTTCTAATTTGCCGAATTTATGGGTTCTCGGTAAAAAAGAGGATTTTTTCCGGGAAATTCCCACTCTCCAGAAAATACAATCGGTCTATATTTGATTTTTGAAATTATAATTACCCCAAAATTTATAGGCCTACTGATTATTGATTCATCCCAAATTTAATTCCTACATTGAACAATTTTGACAATGATTTTTTCCGCACGCTACGCGTGTCGTCAGTGGCACTTTCCACACGTTGTGCGTAAAAAAATCGTACATTACACGTGCGGTAAAGATTTTCAGACTCGTGTGATTACAAACCTCGCCTTCGACTCGTTTTGCAACCTCACACTCGTCAGAAAAGTACAATACCGCACTTGGTAGGTAATATACTATTTCTTCCATAGTTCAATGCGCTTTTTCATCTCCCTCATTATTTCTAGTTTCTCCTAATTCTCCATTTGCAATGATAATGTCGTTGGACTATTAATAATTCCGTGGATAAATATTTCGTCAAACAGTCATTCGTGCAATAAATGATTCCAGCGATTATTCATCGCACTATTTTCTTTTTGGAATTACTATATGTGGGGGAAAATTGTTTTTATAAAGACATATCATTCTCCATCTTCTTTATTGTCAATAATTTTTTTTCCAACAGCTACGGATTCTTCGAATAAATATTTCTAACTAAAAGAGTTTCAGCATCTTAATTTCACACACTTTTGAGAAATCCTGTGTATCTAATTCGGTCATTTGTCCATGCGGAGGGGGAATTTTCGAACGAATTAGTTATGGGACTTTTTTCTTCGCCCAGTTTCTTGATCCAACCTTTTCCGTCAGGCTCGTAAGAAGATTCTGAAAATTTGAAAAAACAATGAAATCTGGGAGACAAAAACAGAAACTGAAGTTTCTGTTAAAAAAACGTGGCCAAGTACATGCTGCTGAGAATCCCTCTTTTTGAAAAAATGAATGAGATAATTGGAAGGAGCCAAGAATTTAAACTATTCTGCGAAGGCTGATGAGGAGAAGCAGAAACGAATACGATTAGATGGCAGATTATTTGGTAGGGAAAATTCGAAACTTGGCCTTTTCGATTCTTATCAATGACTTCAGATGTCAGAAAGGCCAAGTTTCGAATTTTCCCTACCAAATAATCTCCCATCTAATCGTATTTGTTTCTGCTTCTCCTCATCAGCCTTCGCAGAATAGTTTAAATTCTTGGCTCCTTCCAATTATCTCATTCATTTTTTCGAAAAGAGGGATTCTCAGCAGCATGTACTTGGCCACGTTTTTTTAACAGAAACTTCAGTTTCTGTTTTTGTCTCCTAACATATCCTGCCCCAGTATGGCATAATGCAGCCCCTACTCTCCTCGCCAAACTCCAGGAACAACAAAATAAATTCTTGAGAGTAATAAATGGTGCTTACTGACGCACACCAATTTCCGAATTACCTAAAATGTCCAGCATGGATCTCCTCAAAATTTATATGGGAAACCTCACAAATAACTTTGCAAGAAAGTTGAAAACTCACCAAAATCCGCCCCTAACCCATCAAAATCCCCACGTCCTCTCCAGGTGGTCCACAAACCACTGTTACTTACCCCCATTACGCACTCATTAAGATATAAGGGTTTTTGTTCACTTTTCCCTATCTCCCATCTCTCTTCAACTCACTCATTATGTTCACTACTAAAATCTCCAAAGTATCATATGTCAAAGCCTGCGGGCTGGGACTATGTCCTAAAACCATCATGTAACACATTGCTCAATTCTTTATTGTTCATTATCCTTTGTTGTAATGTAATGTTGCAATAGCCAAAAATAAAATTTACCAACGGAACCAAAATCCAAATGGGCACCAGGATATATCTCAACATCCGATCAATCTTATATTGATCTAAACAACAATAAACCAAAAATCAAAATCTAATCATTTGAACCGAAAACTCAAATACTCCCTAATTCAGCACGAACTAGTTCAGCCTCCTCTCAAGGTCGCTGTTATGGGTTTAAATAAGGAGCATTAAATAATTTCAAACAAATAATTTGGGGGATATAATAAAATTTTTAGATGAAAAAAATAATTATTGAATTTATAAATTATGCAACCCCTGCGTTAAATCGGCTAGTGCGCAGCACATAAATAAACATTCCAAATTTTATAACATAAAACATAATTTCCGACAACTCATAATAAATAAACGATTAATAACGAACAAATTCTTTAAAAATGAATTTAAAAAAAATAATAATGTCAATCCAAAATAAAATCTAATTGATTAATGGATTAATTAATAAATTAATTGATAAATTAATGAATAAATTAATTAATAAATTAATTAATAAATTAATTAATATATTAATTAATAAATTAATTAATAAATTAATTAATAAATTGATTAATAAATTAATTAATAAATTATTTAATAAATTAATTGATAAATTAATTGATAAATTAATTGATAAATTGATTGATAAATTAATTGATAAATTAATTGATAAATTAATCAATTAATTAATAAATTAATTAATAAATTAAAAAATTAATTAAAAAATCAATCAATAAATTAATTAATCATCAATTCTAAAATTGAAATCATGAATCAATTCAAAAATTCAATGGTGCTGCCACCTACAGTTTTCTTTTGCAACGAAACAAAAGTAACTGAAACTCCCTAGCAAAAATTCCCTAGATGTCAAGGCCAACTCAACGATATGTCCTTAAATGAAATTAATGAAATTAATTTAATGAAGAAAATTAATTCATAAAATTTCTCAAAAATAAAAAAATACAAAACAATTAAATTCCACAAAGTCACGAGACAATAAAATTCTCCGACAAATTACAATTATTTAACTTTGGCCATGACGCCAAAAAAAATATATCCGTTGAATGATTTAATTCGCGACAAATTAATTTACACAAAAAAAATAAAGAATTTTTTTTTTTTTTGTTAACAAAAAAAAAAATTTCTTGAAGAGACGATAACGAGAGTCCAATGAAAATTAAAATATTCCCATAACTCAAATGTTTCCAAAATCATCAAATACAAATTCGCCGATGAATGGTATTCAATCTCGTGGCGTCACCATTACGTAGCGTCATTATGCTAAAAAAAATAACATTCCACGACCACGAAATTAATAACCGTCCAAAATTCAATTAATCAAAAACTTGCTCACCAGATTATTCCCAAAATCTCAATTCCACGTGAACAATTTTTATTGAGTTCAATTAATGATAATTAATATAATAAATTCCAAATGAATTAATTAATTCCAAAACGTAAGGAAATGGCGGTTATACCAAGTGTCCAAAATGACACGATAAAAACATGTGGGTTCAACACGGCACACCAAACGAAAATCAGCCGACAGCAAGCGCTATGCACTGGCCCAGGCGTCTTTTCCGGGAAGGACGTTCCTCATTGGTCAATCCCAAAATACGTCATTTAATACAGCTCAACCTGCCGTTAAGTATTTTCTTTTTTCAATGACGATAAATTCCAACGAAGAAAATTGAGAAACTCCAAGTCGATGACATGAGAGTTGGGACAATTTTATTTAGTCCAAGGATGCAACCAAGGTTCATCTAAACGTCTCAATTAATTTTTCCGATGAATTTCGTCATTGGTGCCAAAACTTTTGTCCAATTAACCAACTCCATAGGTAATGTCGATTTCCTTCATCATCGTCCATCTGGTGTCTCCCTCTTCCATTCGTGAGACATCAACTCAATTGACGATAATCCAATGAGCGTTAACATACAAAATTAACCAGTCGGCATTAGTTTTACATCATTTTTACTATGATTGAACTCTCGTGATTCGTTTATTCTGATTTGCGGTTGGTGGTGCCAAAACCATTGAATTTCAAAATTAATTACGCGCCCAGACGATAAAAAGTAACGTCGATCGAAATATCACGTTACAGTATATATGATCTATGCTAATGAAAACTGTGATCCATCTATCTATCAGATGTGATCTGATCAGATCCGATCGAATCTGCACAGAATCCGAAATGAAAAAGTTAAATTTTTACAGAAAATTGGAAATAAATGAAAATCTAAATCCTTTGTTTGATAGATGAGTAAAAATGTCTCATCACTTCATGTATCAAAATGTGAATGATGTCTGATCACCTGATGTATTACAATATGAAATTTCAACTCCTGTAACTTGGATAGGTTAGGAGTTTGAAGACTCAAGTGACCACAATGACTGATTTTCGAAGTGAAAATATCAAAAATAATGGTCGGAGGAAAAACTTCAATCATTGAGAGATTCAAGCACATTTGAGACTTTTCTCTATTCAAGTTCAGCTGAAATCTTAGGAACGAAGACCTCTATGACCGGAAAATGCTTTCAGGGTAGATGTCATGAATCTAGTCGAACATAGATCTGATTAAATCTACCCAGATCTAATCCAATTTAATCTGAAAGAATTGGATTTATTCAGATAGAATCTTATAATCCAGTTAGATCTAATTAGATCTGAACATTTTTCCTGGGTGGTTATTTTGTCATCATTCGTTTTTGTCATCATTCCACGGTATGTTATTCTTTTTAGGTATTTTGTCGTTAGTTACAAGATCGCAGAGACGAAGTGACGTGTTACCCCGTCACAATATGGAATGAGAGCAATGAGGAAAGCTCATCGTCGATTGTTTCATCGCTTGTAATTCATGCACCGCTCTGATAATCACCAGATCAGGACGGTCTCGTTGAGCTTCAGAATTTTTAGAAGAATTTCTTGATCGTTCTATCTTGATCTCATATCTATCAGTTCCATATAGAAATAATTATTCATGTAGAAATGATCATATTCCTTCTGTTTAATTACCAATGAATCTAACCTCATCGATTATTTTATCTTGTTTCAGAATTTGAAGAATCAAATCATGACAACCAACCTCTGGGTGGAACAGGTGAGCAGAATGATTTATTTGACGAACTCAGAGATGATTTTCATTCCGTTAGATTCTATTAATTTATATAATCAGCTGAAGGAATGAAAATTTCGAGTAATTACATGAGTTCGTGATTCGGGATAAACGCATTATTAGCCCCCCACCTTACAATCGCTTCTACTGTGAACGTAGCAAATTGAGGCCATCAGGTCCAGCCTACGTACAGCATGTAAAAGAATGAGGGACTTGAGGGAGACACCCCGTGAAACCATTTTCCAATCTCCCAGGGACAATGATGTCTCGAAGCCATCAAGCTTCTCTCTGACACTCGGTACGTCATTGAGAGATTCACTCTAGTTTTGCAGCACATCTTGATTGAAAACGCGAGTCTTGAGATAGGTTCCTCCGAAATATAGGGAATTTATGGGAAATTATGGGGAAGGAACGAAAATAATTGAAGACGTCTATTTGTCCCAATAAATTGAGAATTTGATTAACATCTCGGTTCATTCTACCTTTTCCAGCTCACTGTGGCCAAAACAATTTTTATGTACTCAGGGCTGGCCTCAGGGGGATTCTTATACTCAAATAGAAGGTCTCATATTTTCGTAATAATTATCGTCCTGACAGTCGTTTAACCATAATGGTAACTCTGTGTAGGCTAACAGAACTGGTTTATAACCATGGTGAAAATAACCAGCAATGTGGCCAGTGTTCGAGCACGTGACCGGCTACCTCTTTGCATTAGCTATCACGAGACTTCAAGGGGAGAGACTTTACTGGAAGCTTGGAGGGACTGTGGTGATTTCAAAGAGGTCCAAGGAGAATCTCACTTTACACTGTGGTCAATCTAATGTAATACACGTTACTCGTTTTCCTCAGGGTCCAAGTTTCACCGCTTTTTGCTTCCGAATGGAAGCTTCGTAATCATAATTTTTTTCGAGTTTGAGATTTCATCATAATATGACTGCAAATGACCCAAAACGTCAAGATCCGCCGTTTCCTAAAAAATGTCTGTGTGTATGTATGTGGGTGTGTGTGTGTGTGTGTGTGTATGTGATGACGCATTTTCCACTTTACTCTGAAATGGGGCTAGCTAGCGATATTCACCATAAGTTTGCCATGCGTGCCCCAAGCTCTTACAAAAATTTCAGCTAGATCGGCCGGATAGTTTTTGAGAAAAAAGAAAATATCGAAATATCGTTTCTTCGACTTTCCTTGATGGAAAATAGAATTACAGCGTCCACTCTCAGCGAGGAGATGCGCGTCCAAGAGCTGCATTTTTGACCCCCGGGGTGGTGGGAGTTCAGATTTTTAGTTTATCCAGTATAAAACTTTGGAGAAATTTTTCGTAAAAATCTTGACTCAACGATAACTTAATAAATAATCGAGCTAGAGACCTCAAATTTTGTGAGGTTATACATCTGAAGAGGACAAAAGTTGGTATTGAAACTGAGCGGAATCGGTCCAGTAGTTTTTGAGATATTAGCATAGAAACATCAGAAAAAGCAAGCTATATCTTCAAAACTATTCAATTGATTATATTTGGGATGAACTTAACCTTCTGAGACCTATTCTAGTTTCCGCACTCCACGCACAGATCAGTGATGATAGATTTGAAATTAAAAAATGCATTCGGAAGCTTTCTGCCAATTGCATTGGCAGAATATTAAATTTACGATGTTCAAATTACGCACAAGTAGTGGGGCTTCTGCTTGTTTGTGATATAAAGTGGCTGGGAGGGATACTCGAGCTCCTTATCATTACCTCACTAACTATTCCATACAATACTAGATTATTTTCTACACTTATCTCTGGAAAGGATTCTACTCAATCGTCATTTGTCACTCCCGTCTCAAGTCCCAACCCCATCTGTCTCCTTCCGCTGGCCAGCGTGAAGATGACGGCTTTTCCGTGGGGATTCTCTCCATCTTCGTCCAATGGAGCGTCAAGTAGCTGCTACGCATTCCTCAGCCGTCATTCGGGGTCATAACGCCCGGAACATGGCCGGGGGGGGGGGGGGGAGGGGGGAGGAGGGAGCTCGGTCACAGTAGATTTGGGAGCATCTCATCGCTCATTGGCATAATAGAAGGATCTGCCAATACTGTGCATCTCTTATCGGGAGAAGGAGACTTACAACTTTTTTGACGCATCAGTTCATTATACATTGGAAAATGCCGTTAATCCGATTGCTGAGAAACTGGTGCATGGTCTAGCCGATAAGTTATAAAAGGACTACAACAATAAGTCCAATGACTATTACATCGCTCACGTTAATTAAATCGTGGGGTGAGACTTAATTTTAGCGTTCCACATTTTCCTTCCGGATGTTGGGGTGAAGACTTGGTGAGTGGAGGATAGGAGAGGATCCCTCTTGATAAAAGCTTATAGGAAATTCGAGAGAAAATACTCGGACAATCCCACAACGGGAGTCGAACGCCTATCGTTCAGTTTGTACCTGGGTGCTCTTACCACTTGAACTATCCGGTACCTGTACGATTCCCATTCCAATCATCTTTTTGCCTTAATGCGGAATCACTGCATCAATCTGTACCCAGGTCGAAATATCCAGCCTTGATTGATCATAATTGTAATCAAGTAAGCCTCGATCTAGCCTAACAGGCATCGAAAAGTATAACAAGCCTATAATGATACGGAAGAAGACTACCTGTGTCAAAATAATTAGCTTATTCTCAATTTACATCAACCTAAAGAACTTGTCTTGAACTTAGTGGACTTCATGAACTTCAATTGATATTACAGCGACTCAATCACTTGATTTTGACTTAAATGGACTTGGAGCTGAATTTCAACTTCTTTCTAACTTCTTCATGAAGATTTCTCGTGCAGTTGAGTGACCTGCATCGCGTCATATGTCCTCCAAGACATTCTTAGTTTCAGAGTATTTCCTTCTCAGATGACTAGTCTAACCCGTTTCAGGTGTCTCTCAGGAGTTTCCTGTGAGATATAGAATGCAAATACGGAGCTCAAAAGTTGCAGAACTCCTGAGTGACTCGAGACTATTTCCTGTGCAGATGAGTTATCTCACCCACTCCAGGTATATCTCAAGAGCCTTTTACGTGGGATAGAATACAAATACAAAATTTCTCGAAAGCTGCGTTATTCTTGAGTGGCTTGAGGCTGTTTTCCCTGCATATGAGTCCCCCCACACACTCCAGGTGTCTCATAGAAGTTTTCTACGGGGAATGAAATGCAAATGTTCAATTCCTTGGAGACGGCAACATTCTCGAGTAATTGAAAGATATTTTCCCCGCAGATGAGTAGCTTCACTCACTCCAGGTGTCTCTCAGGAGTTTTTCAAGGGGAAAAAGATGGAGCTACAGAATTCCTCGGAAGCAGCAATATTGTTGAGTGGCTCAAGGCTATCTTCCTTGCACGTGAGCTACCCCACTCAGTCCAGGTGCCTCACATGGATCTTCTACGGAGAATGAAGTGTGGGTACGGAATTCCTCAAGAGCTGCGACACTGTCAAGTAATTTGAGAGTATTTTTCCTGCAGATCAGCAGCCTCAGTCACTCCAGATGTGTCTTAGGAGTTTTCCATGGAACACAAAATGCAAATACGGAATTCCTCAAAGATAGCAGCAATCTTAATTTTTTTAAGCGTATTTCCCTCGCAGATGAGGAGCTTTCGACGAATTCCGTATTTGTAGTTTGGGCCTCATAGAAAAATTGTGAGACATCTGTAGTGAGTGAGTTAGCAGATCTGCTAGGACAATACACTCAAACTACGTGAGAAAGTTGCTCCTTTCAGGGAATTCCGTATATCATTTTCCTTTCCGTAGGAGACTCTTGAGAGACACCTGGAGTTAGTGAGGTAGCACATCTGCAAGGAAAATAGCTTGAAACCATTCAGAAATGCTGCTGCTTCCGACGACTATCGTACTTAACCCTTAGCGGCCACACCTCAGCCAGGCCATATGGGGTATCTCATTACTCCACGCTGAGAAACCTACTTGTACAAGACATATGGATGTTTCAAGACTTCTCACCGATTGTTTCATGTTTGTTGAAGAGTTCTTCAACCTTGCTGATGATTTTTATCGGTTAATTTATAGATGGCTTTCCAAAATCTGGTCATACATCTGATCAGTTTTTCGGCTCCGTAAGGGAGTCACTACTCACACTTGTCTACTACCGGCAGATGTCGTCATTTGTATCAATTTCAAAGGTTTTAGACCACTCATTCCCTTTTTTCTGAGCCTGGGGTAACTAGTTACCCCGTATGACCGCTAAGGGTTAAGTCTTATTCCCTGTGGAAGACTCTCGAGAGACATCTGAAGTGACTGAGGCTGTTCATCTGCGGGAAAAATACTCTTAAACTACTCGAAAATGTTGCAGCTTCTAAGGAATCTTATATTTCCATTTTATTTTCCGTAGGACACTCCTATGAGACATCTGAAATGAGTGAGGTAGCTCCTTTGTGGGGAAAATAGTCTTAAACCACTCAAAAATGCCGCAACGTTCGAGAAATTTCGTACTTGCATTTCATCTTCCCTATAAATCTTCCCAGAGGCACCTAGCATGAGTCAGGTCCCTTATCGACAAGGAACATAATGTCACACTAGTTTGAAGTGTTGCGGCTTTCAGGGAATTCCGTATTCACATTTTCGCCCCCGTAGAAAATTCTTAAGAGACACTTGGAGTGAGTGAGGGAGCTCATCTGCAAGGTAAATAGTCATAAATCGCTCAGAAATATTGCAGCTTTCAAGTAATTCCGCACTTGAGACATTCTACGCTATTTGACTCACTTTTCAAGTTTTTCCTTCAATTTTGCTCATTTTTGGATATTTTCTTGAACAGACTAAGATAGGTCGATTCCCATAGGAAAAAGAGGATGCGTGGACCGCCTGTACGCGCGATAGAAGTTATATTTCTTTAGCGTGATCTGAAACTTATTTTCGATCGGATTCCAAGTAACGCACTCGAGTGAAATTATGAAAGCAACAAAGGGAGATGATGATTAAGATTGATCAATTTCTGAATCGAATTTCAAGAATGAATATTTTCTGTTGTTCTCTTAGTCTAGAAGATATTTGAGTCCAATTCCCACGAAATTGGTAGAAATTATGTTACAATCTCGTTCAAACGTTCATGTGAATGAATATTTCATTTATTATTCATGGGTTCATGGCCTGAAACTCTTTGTAAGCCGTAGTGAATATTGAGCGATGCCAAACACAACTAAATATTGTCAAACTAGCCGAAGAGGGATCTTCCGAAGCTGAAAATTACATGTTATAGTACAGGAGCCCAATACTTTCGAAAACTTCTCTTTGGCTAGTTCAACTCTATAGTCGATAGACGCCACGCACATGCACTTGGCTCTGACCCCCACTACTATGCTAGTAGCTTAGGCTTTTTAGGAGAGAAGTTAGCCGGTAGACGATGTATTCTCCTCTTACTCCCTTTGTGACTACCTTCATCTTGTTAAAATTGTGTAGCCATGTGCACGGGCATTTCGTTGCATGGAAAAATTTCACTCCCATAATTTCTTCCTAACGCGCCTAAAGAAGTATAGGTATTTGTGCCGAAGAGCGCCCATAAAATTTGAATAATGATCAAAGTCAAATCTTCGGAAAAAATATGGAATGCGCAAGCAGGATTTGAACCCACGACCCTCTGACCTGATTACATGTCAGGTGCTCTGACCACTGAGCTATTGCGAGTTCCTATATTTTCCTTCAAATTTTTTGACCAAGAATATTACATCATTTTCGCCACCTCCCTTCCTGAGGTAATTTAAATTAAATTAATTAATTTTATTGTGGGCTCTATTATACACAATTACCGAAGTATAACTTCAAAAAAAAAAAAAAAAATTTTTAAAAATTTATTGACATTTGAAGTTTGGAAACAAGCAGAGGCGTTATATCCTGTGCGTTATTTGCAAACCTCACACCTTATGCGACATTTAATATTTTGCCAATTCAATTGGCAAAATGCTTCCGAATGAAATTTAATACGGTATTCATCAAATTACTATTTATATCTCTCATTATTCCAAATGCCGTAACAAAATATGATCTTTTCAACAAATATGCACTTATGATGACAAATTCAATGATGGTTTGATCTTTGGTGAACTTTATTTATTCATTGTTTCCACAAAAAAAAACCATTAATTTTTCAATCATAAATGGATGATCGTACGACAAATCTGAAAAATTGAAGTTCAGGTTCCAAATAGGATTTCTATTCTTTCCGATTGTCATCATTTTATAGAAAAAATTGTCTACTTTCGAATGGTGAAATAAAAAATAGTAGTGTTCCTAGGGAGGAAGCTAAGAAAAACCGTGATTTTTGAAAAAACTAAGTTATCGAAAGCTCTTACAAGAGACTGCCTCTGAAAAATCTGAAATTCTCACCATTTGTGGGGCTCAGTGAGATGAATCTTTTAAGCTGAACTTGGGCGAAATCGCTCCAGTAGTTTTCGAGATATAACCTCTTTTCATAAAATGGTTTTTGTGCAATATCTCAGAAACTACTGGACCGATTTCGCCCAATTCCAATACCAAACTTTTCGTTCATTAGATGCACAAACCCACGAAATTTCGAGTCTCTAACTCAAATAGTTTTTGAGCTATCGTGTATACAAAATTCAGAATAAAAAACACTGTAATTGAAATTATCCGCAAACGAAAAATCGCAGCAAAATTTACCCCGAGTGAAAATTGTGTGTTCAAATGAGATGAATTTCATCGCTGAGAGTGGGGGCTGTGAATCGATTTTTCGCGGAGAAAAATCGAAAAAACGATTTTACGAAAATTTGATTTTTCTCGAAAAGTACTCAACCGATTTCGCTCAAATTTCACGGAGAGCAATTTGCATGGAGAGAGAAAGTACTGTTAAATTTTCAGGTCACCAAATATTACCGTTCCGGAGCAATGAGCTGATATCTGTCACACAAACACACACACACACACACACACACACACATACATACAGACATTTTTTAAAAATGTCATTTCTCGACGTTTTGGAACATTCTGAGTCATATTCCGATGAAATCCCGAGATCGAAAAAAATCGCGTTTACAATGCTTCCATTCGGAAGCAAAAACGCTGAAGATGCTCATTTCTCTTCAACTCTCAGTGCTCATATCTCGTTACATATCAGTTTTGTGAGAAAAATGAAAGAGTACTCGCTTAAAACATATATTTTATCATAGCATATATTTTTTTCGAGTTTTTGAAATGTTGAGTACAATGATTGTTCATTCATTTTGTTTATAACAAATAGAAATGTTAGGTTTTCACGATTAGGAAAAATTTTGTTGCAATCATACGCTCTTTGGCAAATGAAAAAGTACTTCTGCATTTTTCTTATAAAGCCGATATTCAAAGAGATACGAGCATTCAAGGTTGGAGAGAAATGAGCACTTCCAGCGCTTTCTCATAACTCCACATGTTAATAAATTAAAAAAAAAAAAATTTCTCCTATTGCAAATGATCTATCTTAGTGTGTTCAACACTATATCCAAAAATAAGCAGAATCGAAGAGAAAAACTTGAAAACTGAGTGAAATAGCATGGAATGCCTCAAGCCCTGCAAATGTTGACATGATTTCAATAAATACTGATCTAGCAAAATTATTGCACGATCATTTTGTGCTACAAGAAAGAGAATCACCAGCATTGCGCCTTCTCCTTCGACTTTGCCGATATTCTGTACTAACTGATAATGAAATGAACGATTGAGAAAAATTAATTTACTACTTGCCTAAAAACAGATCAACGCTCATAGAATAGGATGAATTCAAAGGGGAACAGCTTCATAGAAAAGAAACGAGTAAGTTATTCTTGAATTGATTTGAACACAAACTCATTTCTCAATGTGAATATTTTTCTGCTCTCTTCCCTTTCAGAATTGAGATTATTTTTAGTCGACCCATGCAAGTTTTTATGGGCTATCCAACCAACTCCAATCCTCTTTTATGCATACATCATACGACAATGCAACTGTAGACTGCCTACAGCACTATTACGTTTCACTCAATATCAGTACGTGCAATCCTGATAGTAATGACGAGGCCATCATATACACACAACACTAAGGCTAAAGGAATCAGAGAAAGGGGAGGCAGTGAGAGAGAATAGGATGCTTCAACTTCCAATGCAGTGCTCTCAAGCCCTCGGGAATTACGGGGATTTCGAAAGCCCAGGCATTAATTTAAGCGCTCGTTGCACTCTCTAACCCCTGTGTTTGCTTGTGCGGAATTTTCATTAAGTTCTCTCACTACTGTTGAGTCAAGTGTAAGAAATAAAGTAATAATTCAAGATTTGGCATTAATAATTGATGACATTGATAATTTTCTTCCATTCATGAAGTATGTTTCCCTCCTTTTCCATCATTCTCAATCAGTTGTCTGATGAGATTTGACGCGTCTTCATCCAATTTGACCATTGAGGAACTCGGTCATTAGCATGCCATTGATGTATGTCACTGATGAGCTGAGTAATCACCATACGATTATATGGGTGGTTAGCCTCAATCAGTGTACATCGTAATTTCAGGGGATTAGTGAAGAATATTGGGATTATTCATTATTGTCTATCAATTAATTATGTAGTCCTATCAATTGCTATCCTGGCAGGTAACGGACAGTTGATTCTTCTCTTTATTCCAGAATGTTTGTGTTATGAAAGGTTTTCAAAAAATTCTGAATTATCATTAGAATTGATCTTTCTCTTCCCAACTTCAAACTGCCTGAAAATCTTCCATATTTCAACTTCCCCATACTGAGGGAATTCCCGATGGTAAATTTAACAAAATTATATAGTCCAGGTCAAATCAAGCTATTCTTTGTTGCTATTGTTCACAGATTCCATTGTCATATACACAATGGCGAGCAGCTATACTTAGTACAACTATACAAGTTTCTCATCTAATCTTAGGGGGTTACATGGGTTTCGAGATGTCGAGAATTCAATTATTTTTTTATTTTTTTTCCCCATTCTCCAATCTGTCAAAAATATTGGCCTGAAATTTCAAGTCGATCAGAGACAAACTCTAAGAGATAGAGCCTTTCAAAACTCCCTCCAATTGATTTGACCAAGGAGTCAACTTTTCTCAGTTTGGTTAAGGCTTGGACATGAGAGGCTTGAATTCGGCTCAAGCAAGAACAGAGAGATGTTCTGGACTCGCTATTCCAGCAGGACCTCTCCTCTATGGTGCTGGAATCGACGATTCCATGAAACGAGTCAAATTCGTTTTGCAGCTTATTGCTGCCCAAAACTTCAATCGCGTTTTCCTCGAAACTATGTTTTTGAACTCGGTGGTCACGATATCTCAAGAGCAAGTGAACGTATCCTTCTGAAATTTTTCACCCATCTTCTCGATACTATTGACTAGTGCACTACGGGAGGATTTTTTGTTTTTCGAATTACAACTCATTTCACAAGAATCATATATGAGCAAAATTTGACCTAAAATTGTATTTTCTTGTTTAAAGCTCTACCAATAATGCAAATTTGAATTTTTCGAAAATCCCTCCCGTTATGCACGAGCTGAACTCATCTACCAATCGAAAAAAATTGGTTTTTTGCTCTCAGACGAAGCACTTTTAAGTTATCATGACCACCGCAGAAGTCCTTTTTTTGAAGTAGTCTCCGGAAATTTACTCGCAATGGCTGAATTGCAAGAATTTTTCGATGGAAAATTCAGGAAATATAGTTTAGATGTAGTTCCATGACATGTGTAGAAATGGGATAAATTGATCACTCATTTAGACAAAAAAAAAAGAGAAAATAGAGCTTTTTTGTGCGTCTGAAACCCATGTAACCCTTTAACTGAAGTTCCGAATTATTCAAGTGAATTTGGAGGGTGAATTTGGGGAAATTCGGACCTATTGTCTTATAATTATGATTAATTCCCGAACCCAAAATATGCTACATTTTTACAAAAATTTTAGTTCTCTTAAAGTTTGGGTGAAAAATTCAGTAAGCAACGTGAAAACTTGAAGTCATTAGAGAACATACGCAAAATTTCCTCTGCTCTCTATATGAGCGAGATGAAAAATTGCTATTTTTAGAGTTATGCGTGGCTCAATTGGTAGCATGTCTGGTTTCGCGTTCCGACAAGCTGAGGTTCGAATCCCCCTCGATGCGTTAAATATTGCGTTTTTTTTAGCGCTTGAGAATTAATTAAATGTACTTGGTGGATTAGTTGAATGAGAAATAAGGTGGATACGTTGGACGAGTGGAAATAGCTGATGAAATTTCCCGAAAAGATTGATAAATTAATATTTTTTAATTTTTCTTTCACAAAATCAGTTGCAAGGGAGAGTAGGGCTGAGCGTATACCTATCGATTATCATGGCAAACTAAGCAATAAGAATTTAGTGATCAGAGCGATTTGTTAGCGTTCAAGTGAATACTGGTATTTGATTGGCAGAACAATAACTCCTAAAAACCACCTAATAGCTACAGCGTACATATTTATAGTCGAGGTCTATTTCAACTCAAATTTTATAGTTCCAGAATTCAAAAATTTCTCTCAGTACAGATTCTGTGATTCATTCGAAACACTTGACAATCATATTGACTCATTTCGTGTGGATATTCCGTTCTCATTCGAAATATCCATTGAGAATATGACATGAAAAAGATGATAGTCCGAAAGAGGTCTGATTTTTTTTTGTTTTTTGAAAAGCAAGGAGACCTGTTCTTAACATGAAAAAAATTGATTCCCCTATTTAATTGAATCATTCGGGAACCGGATAAACGAAACATGGATGATAAAATTATTCCTATGCGCTAAGAGTATTATAGAACAAGCTAGTATGAACTTGACTCTCTCTGATCCGAGTGCTTCTGAACTGTATACTGATGACTAGCACTGTGTTAATCTCCTTACCTGGGTTGACCTTGGTACAACCAATCCTATCATGAAGTATTATTTTTTTTGCTTATTGACAGAAAAATTTCTAGTCAGCATTTGGAATGAGTTCCGAAAATGAAATCAGTACGAAAATGGCAAATGAGGAACCCGGAAATTTTTATTTGATGTCATTTGATACAATTATATCTAATTCTAGTTGATTAGATGAAATTAGATATCATCAGAGCTGCAGTGATATCTCGGTAGATATGAGGGCATATCTGTGGAGATCAATGCAGATCTACTAGCAGATCTGAACAGATCTGCATCAGATCTAATTATATATATTGAGATCTTAGGAGTCTGAAACAAGTAGGAAATAGCATTCCATATGTTATGCATATGGGGCATTCCATGCCATCTCAACCTATCATCGAAATTTGCAGCACCAATTCACTTGAAATTTGGCTCCTCCCTTGCGCTCTTCATGTGAGGGTTCCATGATTTTTTACATTTTTTCTAGAGAACCATCTATAAGATATGAATTTTTTTTAAGTTTTCGTAACTCGTGGAGGAGCCATACGTCGTGCATTTTCACTATTGAATAAAATAATTCTATAAAGAAAATTTGTATCTTCGAAGAAAACACGAAATGAGCATTTCTGGCCACGAAGTCCATTTCATCTTGGGAACTTTGTGAGTGGCCAAAGCGTGGGAATGCTGATTCTGCAGTTTTGGGTGACGAAATGATGAGATCCAAATCGCATCACTTCGGGAATTACTCTCGACCGGTGGACAGCTCCGGGTGTCCACTGGGAAAAGACCGCGAGAAAATTAGCTTCGCTAACGGACCCAAAATAACCCTTGTAATTGATCATATATTGTCTGAACATTATATCACCGATTCAAACATTAATATCTTATTGTTACGTTTGGGCAAATGAATAAGACTCAGTAGTATTTAAATATTTGGGGCAGTTTTATTTAATCCAAAAGCACAAGAGATCTGATCTTCATCAGCTCCCTGTCTTCAATGAATCTTCGGTATTTGTTAATATCTCCCATGACACCCGTTGTTAAGGAGGTTACGAATCATCGTTTCTTCCTTCAGATCATGTATGGGTGATTGGAGGGGGAAACCGTAACACTACTCCCCTCCATGAAAAAGACTGCCGCCCCAGCAATCAGACCAGGGACTATCCGAGATATTACAACTTTCAAATTTTAACAATAAATGAAAGAAGTAATAACTGTAGAAAAAATTTTTTTCTCTTGAGAGTTGGAAGATCTCACATAGGGAGGGCCCCAGGATGTTCCCAGAAATCTTTATTGAAGAACAGTTCCGATACAATCATTCTCATTTGATTCTATATAAACATAAATTTATGAAGAGATGTGTAATACACAGTTGAATGTTCAAAACAAAATTCAAGTTCAATATGAAATCCATTCATCCATTAATATCAAAAGAGTGTCAGTGTATTTGTGAGCAGAATGATTTTCTGAAACCGATAAACATTAATCGAGCCTTTCCTCCATTGTAGATCCAGTATCTGTAAACGATTGAACACCAAAATTCCTCTGATTAGAAAAACAAAGATACCAGAAATTCATCAATTAAGGGGTTACATACGTCCAGGATTTCCAAAAAAACGATTTTTTTTTACCGATTATTATTCTTTATACGTTTGGGCGTATTTCTATGGGAGTCGATTGTGAAAATTCTCCATAGATTGGAAGTTATGCTAGAAAACATGACTGCCCGACGATAGTCCGATGCGCGTAGGTAGCTGTCCCTTATTTGAGGCAGCTGGCCGTTATTCTCGGAACCCTTCGGCCACAATTGTTTACTGACAAGGAAGGCATACAATATGAAGCTGGGATGTGAGATTAGACGTAAGTTACCGAAATAAATTAAAAATCCATAAAGTTCTTGCTTCCACTGCGCGCAACCTCGAGCAAAACGCACTTGAAACTTCAAATGCGTTTTTCTCGAAACCACTTTTTTCGGCACGGTCGGCATGATAACTCCTACAGTTTTCAATGTTTTTGGATGTTTTTTTTTTTCAAATATTTGAAATCGCTTTACCTATAGTCTATGAGGCTGGATTTTCGATATTGAGAGTGAACAATTTTTAAAAAATTATTAAAGTGTGAAATTTATGACGCGAAACGCAAATTTTTTTTTAAACTGCTGTAAGTTGCTGAATTTTCCAAAATTAGAAAATCCGGCCCCATAGACTATAACTACAACCTTCTTTTACAAGCAACTTTTTACATTTTGCAGATCCATCAACATTTCAAGGAGAAGTGATGCCGACCGTGGAGCAATTTTTTTTACAGTGCCTTGGGGGACGTTATTTTTTACATAGTAATTAAAAAAAAAAAAAATTAAATAAATTTTTTTATAAAGTTTGAAGACTAATTAACAATGTACAAACGTTATTTTTACGAATTCCCATTCCTATCCCTTCTAAAAGGAGTTTCGCTTTTAGCGCATTTTCGGTGCCGCTAGACGTATGTCACCCCCTGAGCAACTGCATTCTCCAAATTTGCTTCTTTTCTGGCTTTAATTCAAATTACATATTGTTAAACTATAAAGCTAAATTTCAAAAATAACTACAAACTTCATACTACATAAATGGAAAAGTCACATAGTCTTAACCACCTGATTAGCAAGTCAAATTCTGTTATTAACGAAAAAAAAAAAAAAGATTGGTTTTGACCCACGGTTTTAAAAACCGTGGGTCAAAACCAATCTTTTTTTTTTTTCTGAGCTGATTTCGTTATATCCACGAATATTTTTCAGCTCAGTTCCGTTAAATCCACGGAACCATCCGTTAAATCCACGAATTTTTTCGTCTAAGGTTCTGTTAAATCCACAGAAAATTATTCATTTTTTTTTTTTTTTTTATTGAGCTGATTTCGTTGAATCCACGAAATAATTCGTTACATCCACGAATATTTTTTAGCTCAGTTCCGTTAAATCCACGGAACCATTCGTTAAGTCCACGAATTTTTGTCTGAGGTTCTGTTAAATCCACAGAAAATTATTCACTTTTTTCTTTTTTTATTGAGCTGATTTCGTTAAATCCACGGAATAATTCGTTATATCCACAAATATATTTTAGCTCAGTTCCGTTAAATCCACGGAACCATTCGGTAAGTCCACGAATGTTTTTGTCTAAGGTTCTGTTAAATCCACAGAAAGTTATTCATTTTTTTAATTTTTTTTTTATTAAGCTCATTTCGTTAAGTCCACAAAATAATTTGTTATATCCACAAATATTTTTTTTTTAGCTCAGTTCCGTTAAATCCATGGAACCATTCGTTAAATCCACAAATAAGATGAATTTCTATCAGGTAACTAAGAATTTTAATCAATTAGTTTTATTCTACAGAAAAGCAGTTTCATATCGCATTATTATTATGTGTGTTTTGTTGTCTGTTACTTAAAAGTGAAGCGATTGATTTTAATTCAGTAGCTTTTTTAAGGAGTTTCTGTAAAGTTTCATGTCAGTCTGATTGAGGAGTCAAGTCGATTTGAGGATCGTTAAGTCCGTCTATGAACGCGCGACAAGCCATTTCATCCCGATTATCTTCTGATAAATGAAGATATGCAATTCTACTGAGACGTTCAATTTCTTCAGCATATGTAATGAAACTTTCCTCTTTCTTCCTTTTTTTAGCCTTCAATTCGTTATGACACATCCTTGACAAATGTTCATCATCAAATCGGTCGTTAAGAAGTTCTGTAATCTTTTTATAATTTTTCAAGTCATTTTCTGATATTTTTTCTAAAATTAATCGTGCTTTACCACGAAGACGCGTTGATAATTGAAAAGCTTTCATTTCTTCAGACCAACCGTTTGTTTCTGAAGCAGTTTCGAAGTGTTTCCGATAACGGGACCAAGTTTGTAAACCATCGTATGTATCGGGTTTAATGAATGAAATTTTATTTATTTCTAATGTGTTGATAAGAGGAATAGAAGTGTGTGAATTTTGTGAAGCATGAATTAAAGTGTTAGTGTTAGTAGAATGAAGTAAATTGTTATCTGGAGCAAAAACTTCTGTTGGAACTGTAGTTCTCCGCAAATTGGAATTTCCTCTCTGGCAACACGCCTATGATCTTCCAGTTCAGCTCGGAGAGTTTCCCTGATGTTGCTGAGAATCTCATCCCGGAATTCCCTTCGGCTTTGTTCCATTTCTTCTCGTAGGTTATTTTTTATCTCGTTCAATTGTGGTGTTCACTCTGATCGAAGGTGATTCTTGATTTCTCCGTTGTTAGGGCTGTATGAGGGCGAAAACCCGAAGCCAATGGACTAAAGCAAAGGGCCAAGTCTTCTTCTGAAGTAACACCATGTCTTCTTTCACCATTGCGGTTTTTTCTTCTTCGTGACATGTTTTATGTTATTTGATTTTTAAATAATGGTTTATTCTCCTGTTCGACCGCGAATCAAATTATTTTCATTTTTTGTACTTTCTGAAAATGTTACTAATTCTTTTCATCACTTTCGGTTTTTGCGGAATGGGACTTGGTCTAGGACCTATACCCAAAAAAAGGAAAAAAAAAAAAACTTCCAGTTTTTTTTTTTTTAACTATAATTTTCGCTTTATTTTTTATTTATTTATGTTTATTTATTTTTTTTATTATTAATTTATTAATCAATTAATTTATTCTTTTTGTTATGTTCTTCTCGTAATTCTACGGAAATTTCCTACCACTTCCGGTTTTTGGAAAGTTTCTACAGAACTGCCACTTTTTATTTTTCACTCATTTTCTTCGTGTTTTCCGCGGTTCACTCCTGACACCAATGTTACGTTTGGGGAAATGAAAAAGACTCATTTAAATATTTGGGTAAAATTTCAGTTTCCAATAAAAAAATCACTACAACGTGTGAATTTTCATGTATTAATAGACTTTTTCTCCCCTAATGATTAACATTAATTTTTTATAACCTCCAACAATAACTATTCACTAGCATTTACTATATTTCACATAGTTTTTCATATTTGAGTGGTTATTTACCCAATTGATTAAAAAACATTGTTCGGGCAAAAAATTTTGAAGGGAATAAAAAAAATTTGAAAACCCGATATTGTGCGTATGACACAGCCCTGGCCCGGCCAGTGGATGCATGGTGGGAAATAGTACCGTATGATTGGCTGCCCCCTCCATAGCACCCTAACTACGTTCTACTACGTTGGGACAGAAATAGGGTTAAAAAAAACAATTTTCTCTATATATTGGGACTTGACATATTACCAGTTGGAATTTCCGCACGTATTCTCCTCTCCATAAGTTTTCAACCCGGTGAGAATCCCATTCTTATTCACCACACGGCATGAACGAAAATTCTGTTTTTTTGTTTGCTAATTATTTTTTGAGAATATTCTAAAAACTGAATGAGGTACAGCTATGTTACGCGAAAGCACTCCTGTCAAGACTTTGCAGAGCAGACAGAGGAGAACAAAATCACTCTATTCCGCTTAGTTTCCGAGACATTCCCGAATAACTGATGATATAAAATTACCAGCCTGTTTCATTTGTTCAATATCAACTTGTTCTTTGAAGAATATCTTGGAAACTGAGCAAGATTTTAATGAAAATAATTTTCATTTGAGAATTCCAACCTTTTTGCCTTAAAGCAAAGGGCCAAGTCTTCTTCTGAAGTAACACCATGTCTTCTTTCACCATTGCGGTTTTTTCTTCTTCGTGACATGTTTTATGTTATTTGATTTTTAAATAATGGTTTATTCTCCTGTTCGACCGCGAATCAAATTATTTTCATTTTTTGTACTTTCTGAAAATGTTACTAATTCTTTTCATCACTTTCGGTTTTTGCGGAATGGGACTTGGTCTAGGACCTATACCCAAAAAAAGGAAAAAAAAAAAAACTTCCAGTTTTTTTTTTTTTAACTATAATTTTCGCTTTATTTTTTATTTATTTATGTTTATTTATTTTTTTTATTATTAATTTATTAATCAATTAATTTATTCTTTTTGTTATGTTCTTCTCGTAATTCTACGGAAATTTCCTACCACTTCCGGTTTTTGGAAAGTTTCTGCAGAACTGCCACTTTTTATTTTTCACTCATTTTCTTCGTGTTTTCCGCGGTTCACTCCTGACACCAATGTTACGTTTGGGGAAATGAAAAAGACTCATTTAAATATTTGGGTAAAATTTCAGTTTCCAATAAAAAAATCACTACAACGTGTGAATTTTCATGTATTAATAGACTTTTTCTCCCCTAATGATTAACATTAATTTTTTATAACCTCCAACAATAACTATTCACTAGCATTTACTATATTTCACATAGTTTTTCATATTTGAGTGGTTATTTACCCAATTGATTAAAAAACATTGTTCGGGCAAAAAATTTTGAAGGGAATAAAAAAAATTTGAAAACCCGATATTGTGCGTATGACACAGCCCTGGCCCGGCCAGTGGATGCATGGTGGGAAATAGTACCGTATGATTGGCTGCCCCCACCATAGCACCCTAACTACGTTCTACTACGTTGGGACAGAAATAGGGTTAAAAAAAACAATTTTCTCTATATATTGGGACTTGACATATTACCAGTTGGAATTTCCGCACGTATTCTCCTCTCCATAAGTTTTCAACCCGGTGAGAATCCCATTCTTATTCACCACACGGCATGAACGAAAATTCTGTTTTTTTGTTTGCTAATTATTTTTTGAGAATATTCTAAAAACTGAATGAGGTACAGCTATGTTACGCGAAAGCACTCCTGTCAAGACTTTGCAGAGCAGACAGAGGAGAACAAAATCACTCTATTCCGCTTAGTTTCCGAGACATTCCCGAATAACTGATGATATAAAATTACCAGCCTGTTTCATTTGTTCAATATCAACTTGTTCTTTGAAGAATATCTTGGAAACTGAGCAAGATATAGGGACTCTGTCGAAAGTCTTTCTCGTAGAGCATTCCAAGAGCTACAAGAAAGGATGAGGTGAAATCGCTCTATCTCTCTTAGTTTCCGAGATACCTTCTAAAATTTTTTGACAAGAGATGACTCATTGAAGAACTTGATGAATACATCCGTGCTCTCTATATTATTGGGACTGCCGTGGCTTGTAAGCAGGCACCGCCCCACTTCCTCCTATTTTCGGTCCTTTTTCTCTCTTTCCTATACCTAATATGCTGGTGTTGAATTTCACGCGAGGGTGATGCTTGTCTGACGTCGTATAAGAAGTTACACTTCAAAAATTGAGATGAGAGCTGAAAACGCTCAAAAATATCATTCTTTTGTCCAAAGAATGCTGAAGTTATCGAAAAAGATCCATTCGGACTTCTTTATATCTTTTTCAGACGTCGTATAAAGTTCACAGTTTTTCAGAAAATAATTTTCATTTGAGAATTCCAGCCTTTTTGTGAGGCGTCTTTCACTTTCCTTTTTGACAGAGAAAGATTTCTGAGAAATTATTCTATCTTCCTTAGAGGCCGCGTTGTACCATAAAAACTGATCTCTACTTTGCATTCACGCATTCCCGTATTCTCTTGTACTAAATTCGACCATCAATTGTTTTCACATAATAGAAAAGTTTTGCTGAAACATTCATAAATAAGATTATTATATTGAGAACATTGCTCCTGGCATCACCAACTGAGTGCCCACGATGTAACCTACGAGAAACCGTAAGTCATTAATTCATATGGACAGAAAATCAATAATCACTATAAACAATAACACATGACATTCCCTGTTGCCGTATGAATTGAAATATTTTTCCGTGCTGGCCAAAAACATAACACATATTGGCAGTACGTCGCATGTGCAACGGTCGTTCAACTTCATAAAATCTCTTGGGCTTAGCTTGTTGCACAATTTTCATCCAGCTCGATACACATCTCTTCCCTCTTTTCCTCCTCCAACTACATATACATCGTTCTCCTAGTCACCTTCATTTTAACGTCGTGTTATATTTCCCATTTTTACCACTGTTCATGCAATATTTCTGTTTATACCTATATTACTTGTGAAGCCCATCCAATGCTCACAGAGGTGTGCATTGGAGTCAAGTATGCAGTTTGGTATATAGACCTGCATAAAGTATCTTGGTCGAGTGAATAAGTATGACTGTAGTCAGACGCACCAAGCAGTGAGGTATCTGGGAATGTATTTGAAGCTCTTTCGAAAAATGGATATTGGGAAATATTTACGGACGTTGACTGAGAAAGAAAAATAACGAAGTGATGTATGGTGGATATCGCGAAAAAGAACGAAAACTTGTCCATTTCATCGCTCCGCTTGCAGAGCATCATAGTATTTAATAATTTAATTTCCATCTTCCCGCGATGGTATGAGTATTCAACTACTATAACCTGAATAGGTTAGAAGTTTCAATACTCAAGCACTTTGAGCCTTCTCTCCATTCAAGTTCAGATGAATTCTTCAGGAATGAACGCCTATGTATGACCAAAATTGCCATTAAAAAAGTGATGTCACTGAATAATAAGAATGATTCGATCTCATTCTATCTATTTAACCACTTAACATCAGTCTCAGATCTGAGTCGGATAGAATCAGATCTAGACAGATATGCGCAGATAGAAAATTTGATTTACTCAGATATACCGACGTCACATTGTAAGACTCTAGATCTGATTATATCTGAACAGATATGATTATATCTCAGCCGAAACCTAATTATATCTGAATATATCTTTGATTCGAAAACCTTCCGCATAACAAATTGATTATCAACATCAGTTTCCAACACGAAATGGGTAGTCTGGCATTATGGGTATGGTAGTCGGCACTGTGGAACCAGTCGTCTGGCACTGGTGAAATCTAACCAGGTTAAAAAATTTGTGATCAGTTGCAAAATACGCATAATTAGTGTGTCAGAAACGCGACAGTGGGGAACATGAATAAAAAAAAATCCAACCCAAGATAATATATCGCAAATATTTCTAACTTGGAAAGGGATACCAGAAAATGTTTCCTTGTTGACTATAACCACAGTTCTCAATCCCTCCATACTCATTTCAAAATTTTCTTCTTAGACTGACTACCACGAGAACTGAATTTCGAAGGATATCCGAAGAACCTTTTTTTTTTATATGATTACATCTAATTGGATATAGGGGAGACCGAGGCAAAGTGGAGTACCCCAAAAACTGCGTGAAAATTTTTTGAACATTTATGAACAGCTTTAATGGTATTAGCTATACAAATTTCATCCCAGCTTTGTCTGTTAGTTTTTCATTTATAATGACGCACTATTATTAAGGGGTTACATGGGTTTCAGACGGTCAAAGGAGTTCTATTTTCTTTTTTTTTGTATAAATGAGTGATCAATTCATTCCATTTTTACACATATCATGGGACTACATCTGAACTATATTTCCTGAATTTTCCATCGAGAAATTCTTGCAATTCAGCCGTTGCGAGTAAATTTTCGGAGAACACTTCATAAAAAGGACTTTTGCGGTAGTCATGATAACTCAAAAGCACTTCATCTAAGAGCAAAAAATCAAATTTTTTGATAATTCGATTGTTCCCGAAAAGTAATCGATTTTGCTCAAATTTCACTGTGACCAATTTGCATAGGGAAAATACTGTTAAGTTTTCAGGTCGCCAAGTATCACTGTTCCGGAGCAATGGGCTGATATCTGTCACACACACACATACACACACACACACACACACATACACACACACACACACACACACACACACACAGGGTTTATCTCCTATAGTTGGTCTCTGATTTATTTGAAATTTTAGGTCAATATTCTTGACAGATTGGAGAATGGGGAAAGAAAATGTGACGTGTGGGGAAGCCACACGTCTACCAATTTTTCATGTAATTTTAATTGAGTAGAAAGGGTAATATTTAAGAAAGGAGCAAGGTGAACAAAAGACGCAGAGTAAGCATTTCCACACACGAGGCGAGTCCGAGAAGTTGAAATAGGACGCTTTGCTCACCATCTTATGGAAGAAGAACAAAGCAGAGCGTGGGAATGCTTATGAAGCGTTTTCTGTTAGCAAGTAAGAGAGACTCGGGATGATTTTGGATTTGACCACACCGCGGTTAGACTTCGAGCAAGCAACTAATAAGAAATTTAGCTTCGCGTACGGACCCAAGATAACCCTTGTATCACTTGCCTTTTATCAACATTATAATCGATTGTCAATTACATTGGTTATTATTGTTCAAAAGTTTCCTTCAAGTATTCCCTAAATATCCCGAATACGCGAGTGAACTCACCCGTGAGCTCTCCGACGACGAGCTAGTAGAGGGAGCAGAGAGTTGTCATCGATAAAGGACTAAATTCAACCAGAAGTAGCGAGTGGATAGATCGCAGTGAAAAATAAGTCGATCGGGGAAAGTCCACACGTAACATTTGGCGCCCAACGTGTTTTGGGCACTCGTGCCGGGATTGTTTTGTTTACATTCAGTGTTGGAAACTGTGGGAAACGATTCTATGGACAAACAAGTGATAATTGAAGCCCGAAATACAAGAGGAATACGCGGAAGTGCTTGAAGTGCAACCAATAACAGCGAATTAGAGACACAACATAGGAAAACAATTTTCTGTTACTGTTACTGTTTTGAAGAGAGAGTGAGTGAGTCAATCTCCAATTCTATTTTAAAAAAACTGTCAAGTGGACGTAGTCAAATTGGCAAGGAACTCTTTTGAGAAAAGAAAAGAGTGGAGATCCTGTGGAGAATCAGCGACAAAAAGGAATTTCAAGGACCAGGGGACCGAGCGGCAAAAGGGGAGCAACAACCGGTGTCCAACTTCTGCGGAGAATCAGGCCGAGAAGGACGAAAGAGATGCAGGTGTGGTTGCTGTTGATTGCCGTCGGATCAGTGTAAGTACCTTGTTCATTTTTGCGTCGCGTGCTCCGCGGGACACTTGACCAGTAACGGGGTCCGAGGGTTGATTAGACCATTCAATTAATGACCACGTATCTCAGACCATAATATGTTTAGAAAAAAAAAAAAACAGTAATAATAATAATAAATACAAAAAAACAAGTCGTATTAAAACTGAACGGAATAATTGCCATTAAATTAGTTTGACACCATTTGTAACAAAGTAGAACAAGAAAGACATAACGATTAGACAATGGACGGTCAGACACCAGGAACGTTGCCGTCGGACCCAGTAACACCGGGAACAGTACCACTAATTATCCCGAATATGGCGGACATACTGAACAGGGCCGCTGGGGGCCTGGGGAATATGTCAGGAGCAGACCCGACATTAGCACAGACGACCCACGAGTCAGAACTTAGCAATAACAACACGACAGACGAGACAAATGACCGTAACAGAAACGGGGCGATCAGACGCCCTCAAAGACCACTCGAAATGCCGGAGTATTTTTTTGGGGAGACGGATCAATCCCAGATCCGATCAATAAGAGTTGAACACGCGATCAAGCCTCTTATGACGTTTGAGGTTGGGGAGGACGTAGAACGGTTTATCGACAGTGTTCAGCACTGCCAATCCCTATTGCGGCGCGGAGACGATAGAATATTCCTGTTTCACTGTTTGACAAAGTTGGGCCCGCAAGCAAGAACATTTGTAGAAAGTGTCTATCACGAACTACAATCGATTACGGACTTAGTAGAGAGATTAAGATTGTCATTCGGGACTAGGGAGAATCTAAGACAAATTCTTGCGCGAATGAGTCGACTCTTTCAGGATTATGACGAACCGGTCGTTAAATATGCCGCGCGATTTAGGGAACTGATTCTGAAAGCCCGAAGCAAAATCGAGAAGAGGGATACGGGAGAGCTAGGAATAACCCTAAACGGCGTCACGCAAAACGCGAGAGAATGTTTCATAGTGGGGTTGAGAAGGGATGTCAAAGGGACGATTCTTCCGTTATCACCCCCAACGTTCGATGAGGCAGTTGGCCTTGCGGTTAACTATGAAGCTAAACTAAGAGAAACCGAGGAATTCGACCGGATGCGAAAAATGAGTGAGGTAAAACGGGGAAGTCAGGGACACGCAAAGATTAAGAAAACTGGAGCAGAGGACGAAATTTATGGGCCCGACGGAGAGCCCATTCAGCAATTCTCAAACGTTAAAATGACGAATTCGTCAGGCGAAAGTCGCGGGGATAAGGAAAGGGAACAGGGTGCGAAGAGATTTCGCGGAGGAGCGTGTTTCAGATGTAATGAACTGGGTCACTTCATAAGAGAATGCCCAAAAACCGAAAAGAGCGGTGAAGGTCGAAGTGGACGAATTGGCCCCCAAGAAAACTCAGAACCGAAACAACAAAACAGCGCTCCTCTGTCCCCACCAACCCAGGGTTACTTCCCAAATAGTATGTATGCCCAATCTTATGTGCCCTTCGGACATCCACACTTCCCTCCCCAAATGCCACCCCAGTACTTCCCATTCCCTTACTTCCAAAACGCCTTTCAGGGATACCAGCAGTTCACGCTGCAGGTGAACAATGGGTACAACCCGCAGAGGGGCCGAGGGGGAAGAGGGAGGGGTGGGCGAGGAGGCCGGGGAAATTACCGCGGAGGCTATGGAGGATCCCCGCGATTTTTGAGAATCAACAACAGCAGTACGACCAAAGTCAGGGAGCAACCAACGATCAAGGTGGACAGGGGGGTCCCAATGGACCCATAAATGACCAATCAAAAAACTAGATACGAGCCCGGAAAAACTGCGCAATCCGAGGCTCGTTGGCAAAATGGCCGAGGGAGAGAATGATCAAGCGCAGAATAACGGAGCAGCTCGGATGGCTCAAGTAAATTTAACATGCATTGATACTACGCCAACTAGAATTAGAATTAATACAAAGGGGTTAAGAAAGAAAAAGGCGATATTTTTTGTGGATAGTGGGGCGGATATTAACATCGTGAGAGAAGATAGGTTGAGACCAGGTAGCAAAATAGACAGGACTGAAACAATAATTATAAAAGGGGTTACTGCGGGGGAGGTAAGGACGATCGGAGCAGCAACCCTCGAAATAGATGGCGCGAGAGACAAATTTTACATAGTTCCCTCATCTTTTCCACTTACTGAAGACGGGATGATAGGGAGACCGTTTTTAAAAACAAATACAGTGAAGATAGACTACGGTAACGACACTATGACAATAGGTAGAAAGGTGCATTTTTTCCTGAAACCTCAAAAAATACGCCTCCCTCCCCGATCGGCAAAATTAGTGTACGTTAGGGTGAAGAAATTAGAGACGCATGTAGGGTATGTGCCGCGGAAAAGGATGAAACCAGGGATTTATTTCGGCGAAGCAATTGTTGAGGCGAGGGGGGGAATCGCGTTTATGTATGTATATAATACACGAGAGACAGAAGAAGAGTTTAAAGTCCCCACCCTCCAACTTGGAAAGATTAGCGAGATACTAACAGTAAAAGAGATAAAAACCATGTCAGTAACTAGAGACGAAGAAAACAGTGAGAATAAATGCGAAGAGAGAGCGCGGAAGATAATGGATTTGATGAGATTGGAAGAACTCGATGAAGACGAGAGAGAAGAGGTAGAGAGGCTAATTAAATATAACCCCTGGGTATACAAGTTAAAAGAAGAAAAACTCAGTGAAGCAAACGTCCCCGAGTGCCGGATAAAATTGAGGGACGATGACCCCGTAGTAGCACGACAATTCCGCCTCCCATTTCATTTGAGAGATCAAGCAAAGGAAGAAGTAGAAGCAATGTTAGAAGCAGGAGTTATAGAGCCTTCAGACTCACCATATAATGCGCCGGCGTGGATGGTTCCAAAAAAACCAGGACCAAATGTTGAGAAGAGGTGGAGGTTAGTCATTGACTTTCGAAGACTCAACGAGAAGATGATAGCTGATGCGTACCCTTTACCTAACATCACCGACATACTAGATCAGATGGGAGGAGCAAGATACTTCTCCACTTTCGATCTTGTCTCGGGTTTCCACCAAATCCCAATCGTTAGGGAAGATCGGCACAAGACAGCGTTCTCTACGCCAGGGGGTCACTACCAATACACGAGAATCCCAATGGGGATCGCGAATGGGCCACCGGCTTTTCAGAGGGCCATGGACGTGGTGCTATCAGGACTCCAAGGTATGGGACTCTTTGTCTACATGGACGATATCGTCATTTATGGGAAAACGTTGGCAGAACATCGCGAAAGATATAAAGAGTTCGTTGATCGCATAGGCTCGGCACATATGAGC
Source organism: Aleiodes leptofemur (assembly GCA_963942555.1). Classification (NCBI taxonomy): domain Eukaryota; kingdom Metazoa; phylum Arthropoda; class Insecta; order Hymenoptera; family Braconidae; genus Aleiodes; species Aleiodes leptofemur. Next base: position 11,709,006 of record OZ012615.1, read on the forward strand.
CTCGCCCCTGAGAAATGTGAATTTCTGAGGGAGGAGGCGACTTTTCTGGGTCATGTGATCAGCGAAGAAGGAATAAAACCAAATCCCGCGACGCTAGCCCCAATAACGGAATATAAAATCCCGAAAAACAAAAAACAGATCAGACAATTCATGGGACTGGCAGGATATTATCGCCAGTTTATCCAGAATTTTGCGGGGAAAACACGTCCAATAACGAACTTACTAAAAGATGGGGTACCTTTTGATTGGACAAATGATCAAACAAAAATCTTTAATGATATTATCAAAGAAATTACCTCGTACCCGATACTGAGACATCCTGATTTTGATAAACCATTTATAGTGACAACGGACGCTTCAGATTACGCGATAGGCGCGATATTGAGTCAGGGGGAGATAGGTCGTGACCTTCCCATCTGTTTTGCATCAAGAGTGATGACACAGGCAGAGAAAAATTACACTACGACGAAGAAAGAATTATTGGCGATTATATTCGCTGTTCGACAATTCCGCCCTTATCTGTACGGTCATGAATTCATTTTGGTAACGGATCACCAGCCCTAGGTATGGCTGAAATCCACCAAAGACCCGGGGGCCCAATTGAGGAGATGGGCCAACGAATTAGAGGAGTATAATTATGAGATCAAGTACAAACCGGGGAAATTAAATTTAAACGCAGACGCGTTATCGCGTAACCCGATAGATGGTGACGTAGAAGAAGGAGAGGAAGTTGTCATAGCCGCCTTAGCAACTGAAGAGGAACACCGAAATTTCGAAGAGGCGCAGAATACACAGTTAGAGATAGGAGACTACGTGTGGTACCGGATAAAACGATTCCGGGTCACATTAGGACCTTTTAAAATCATAGAGATAGGGCTGGGCGGTGAGATAATTATCGAAATAGAGAACGGTAAAAACGAGACCATCACAAAGGAGCAAGTAATGAGATACCAGCGTCCAGAAAGAGAAAGATCAAACCAACAGAGTACAGAGGGTCTCCGATCACCAGGTATCGGAGATTTAGTGTGGTACACCGATGTGTTTACAGGTCATACAGTAGGCCCTCACCTGGTGGTTGAAGTTCTCTCTCCCGAGATGATCAGTGTGAAAAATGGAGGAGTCTACAAATCAATCGAAACGGGCCAGATCATATCCATAAATGAACAGCCTGACGATCCGACGAGTAATCGTCCCGAAGTCCCTGTGACGCAAGAAATGGGAGATGATTACCAGGGAAACAACTGTGAAAGAATGGACGAAGCGGGACCCTCACGAAAGCGCCCAAATGACGACTCGGAAGTTCCTCGTGGGAAAAGACGGAGAGGATTGAGAGAGAACCCCAAGAAAGTGAGGGAGCCGCAGAATCTGAATGACATCACTGGGTTGGAAACGGATGAATCAAAGGACACAAGAGTCGAAGATGATTTCAGTGTCTATAGGCCAAGCCAATCGGTAACGGATGGTGAGCCTTTGGAGAATACAGAGTCAACCAACAAAGGAACACCAGACCAATCGGAAGACGTCTTTGATCAAAACCCAGAAGGTGAAGTCTCAGAAAGAGGAGAGCCGTGAGAGGAGGAAAACAACTCTCACCTGGAGTCTGACACCGATCTCGACTCGGAAGAAGAGGGTGACACGCCTGACCGACCCACTGAACCCTCCTCTTCGGAGGAAGAGGAAGGAGAGGAACCAAATGTGAGGGTAAGCCGAGATCATGTGACCGCCGAAAAAAATAATTTTGCTTTCTTTATCTCTAGTGACGGCATGCTCTGGAATGCTGGGGCAAGAGTGCTGAGCGAGAAAGGATGGATTAAGCCGGAGGAGATAAGGAACCAAGATCCGAGAGTGGGAGACGTGGTGAGACTAATGAAAGCCGGTAAGCATGGGCTCGCTCTTATCATAAGAGAAACAGGGGACCAAGAGACACAACAGGAAAATGTTGAGATAGCGATTGAGAGCTTCCTTATCGACTTCTTACAAAACGGCATTACAACAGTAAGGATGGTCTACGATAAAGAGAGTCTAACCGAAAGAGCCAGACGATTCTTGGAGAATAGGCTCATTGAAATGTTAAGAGGAACCGACAGATACGTGACCTTGTGTACCAGATTGATTGAGGTACCAGAACTGGACGATCGGCGAGGAATCATTGAGGAGAAGCATACATCGGCTACTGGGGGTCATAAAGGAGTGACAAAGACCCTGCACCATATCTCTCATCAATACTATTGGAGGAGAATGGACAAGGATGTGAGAGACTTTGTCAGCTTTTGTGAAATCTGCCAAAGGAAGAAGCTGGTGAGAGAGAAAGCTCGACATCCAATGATTTGTTGGAGGTCATTACAGGATCAAAGAGATGTATATGAAATAACTGAGTGAACTCTGAATATTAACGTAAACAGCACGTCTGCTCTATCTGATTTATTCAGAGTGACTAACGCACCCAATACAATATAATCCTTAATATTAAACTGTGCTCTGAATGTGTGTGTGTTTATATATATATTTCGTGTACTGTGTTGAGCATCTTCATTGTCTCCAACACTGCCCCTCAATGTTGATGCTCATCTGCTGGGTTTGATTGAAGACCAATTTCTGAAACTAAAAACTTTAATCGTTTTGGGCCCAAAGGCTTAGTTAACAAATCTGCTTGATTATGCTCAGTATCACAATAAGTTACAACTAGTCGACCTTTCCCTTGAAGCTCTTTTACAAAAAGAAATCTCGTACCAATGTGCTTGGTTCGATTGGTCCTTGGTCCATTCACGTTACCAATACACCCCTGATTATCTTCATAAATGACAGTGGGTTGCATCTGCTCATTGCCCAAAAACTCCAGGATGCTTCTTAGCCACATGCATTCCTTGGCCGCCTCTGACAGAGCTATCATCTCTGATTCAGTTGATGAGAGTGCAACACAATCCTGTTTCCTGCTACTCCAACTGACTACTCCACCTGAGAATTTGAAGATATATCCACTGTTTGATTTTCCAGTTTCTCTATCTTCTGCCCAATTAGCATCTGCAAACCCTAGCAACTCTTGCCCCTGAGCATTCTTGTTACTCAGTCTAAGTTCAAATGTTGCTGTTGCCTTGAGGTATCTGCAGAGTCGCTGAATCTCATTCCAATCCACTTGGGTTGTACCTTCAATGTGCTGTGCCAAAAGTGAGACAGGTGCAGCAATATCAGGACGTGTATTTACTGCAACATAAAGTAATGATCCTATTAGTTTATGGTAAAAATCATTACGAATTCCTGGTGAATCTGCACGAAGTTTTTCATATGTTGGCACCATTGGATGATCTGAATTCTTTGCATCAGTAAGCCTTGCTCGTCTCACAATTGTTTTGATGAATTCTGGTTGACTTATGCAGAAATCTCCTTCATCATTTCTCCTTGCTCGAATGCCAAGATAGAAGTTGAGATCTCCCAGATCTGTGATGTTGAATTCATTGTTGAGCTCCTTTTTCAAGTTCTCAATCTTCTCCATTGATGAACTAGCAACTAGAATGTCATCTACATGGACTACTAGATATAGGATTGTCTCTTCATTTATCAATCTAAATAAACAATGATCATCATCACAATTCTCAAAATGATATTCTGCTAATACTTCTTTTAAACGATCATACCAGGCTTTTGCTGCCTGTTTTAGTCCATAGAGGCTCCTATTGAGTTTACAGCCATAATTCTTCTTCTTCTCGTTAATAAATCCTGATGGTTGCTGCATGTAAATTTCTTCCTTTAATACGCCATTCAAAAATGCAGTCTTCACATCAAAGTGTCTTACAACATAGTTGTTTTTCCCTGCTATTGACAAAAGAGTTCTGATAGTAGCAATTTTTGCTACTGGAGCGAAAACCTCATCATAGTCCACTCCATATTTCTGGCTAAATCCACGAGCGACTAAACGAGCTTTGAAGCGCTGTGGTTTCCCTTCTGAATCTCTTTTAATCTTGAATAGCCATTTACAACCTATCAAAGATTTGTCCTCTGGAACTGGCTCCAAGTCCCAGGTCTCATTTTGTTCAAGAGCCTGGATTTCTTCTTTCATAGCTTGTATCCATAGTTCTGCATTTGGCCCACGAGTTGCCTCTTCATATGTTTTAGGCTCTGTCTCTACTGCTTCTTCACACTGCTGTACCTCTTCAAGTATTTCCTCAGACGACTCAACTCTCAACAGGCGATCTGCTAATGGTATCTCATCAACAGAGACATTTATTGCTGGAACCTGTGGATCATTACTCTTGAGCAAATCTCAATTTTCTTCCCCTGAATCTTTCAGTTTCTGCAACGGCTTCCACGGGATCATGACTTCAGTCTTCTCCATCACGTTCATTTTTTCCTCATGCTGATCATTCTGAACTTGAGTATCTTTACAATCAAATATATCCACTTCCCCTTCATCACGAGCTGTCTCAATAAATTTAACATTTCTGCTTGTGATGATCTGATTATTTGATTTGATCAGCAGCCTATACGCTTTGGACTCTTTCGAGTATCCAACGAGTATACACTCTCTCACTTTGGAACTCAATTTATTCCTCTGATGTTTTGGAGCAAGATCATACGCTTTACAGCCAAAAACTTTCAAGTGTCCTACATCTGGTTTCTTTTTAAACATTAGTTCATAAGGTGTTAATAACCTTGAACTTGTTGGCAACCGATTCTGCAAGTATGCAGCAGTATCTGCTGCTTCACCCCAATACGTTGAGGATAAATGTGCATCCAGCAGCATGGTTCTAATAGTCTCTACCAGGTATCTGTTTCGCCTCTCTGCCACTCCATTCTGTTCAGGCGTGTATGGTGTAGTGTATTGAGACTTTATACCCTTTTTCTGCAAATATTCCATGAGATCTTTATTCAAATATTCTCCTCCTCTGTCTGATCGAATTGTCTTGGGTGTCTTGTTGAATTGTGTTTCGGAGTACTGCACAAAATCCTTTATCACCTCGGTTACCTGTGATTTTTTTCGCAATAAAAACACATAAAGATATCGGCTATAATCATCAATAATTGTCATGAGATATTTACGACCACCTGGTGTCTCCACTGGCATTGGACCACACAAATCAGTATGAATCAGATCCAATGGAGCTGCACTGTGACTTTCTGATTGTTTTGGAAAAGATGCCTTAGTTAATTTTCCTTTGACACAGCTCTCACATATTTGCTTGAATCCACATTCCTCAATTTTAATTCCTTCGGCGAGACTTTGGTTGACAAGTCTCTTTATAGCTTTGGGATCCCGATGTCCAAATCTCTCGTGCCACGTGTGAATACACAAATCTGTGTGGCTCATTACAATGTGTGCGCTGTGTTGTATTTTCAATTCATATATACGCCCTTTTATTTCTCCAAAAGCCAGCTCTCTATTGTCTCTGTAAATTTTCATTAATCCATTATTTACTTTTATATCATGTCCAGTTTTGTCAAGGCAACTAATTGAAATTAAACCCGAATCAAATTCAGGAATGTACAGTACGTTGTCAAGCTTTAATAGACTTTCTTTGCCTTGACTAGTGGCACAAACGATTTTACCTGAACCTATTCCGGTCACTTGACTTAATTCGCCATTCGCAACACGAACAGTAGATCTGTGATTGGTATTTAATTTTTCAAAAAAATTTATATCACCTGTCATGTGTGCTGTAGCTCCCGAGTCAATGTACCACACTGAATTCTTTTTAATATTTTCATTTACCTTGTAAGCAGTGTGCAATTCCATGTTGCTATCGCTGTCACTATCACTCTCTTGCCTTACCACTCTGGCATTGTCTGCACTGCTTTTCTTCTTCTTTTGTCTCTCTAGCCAATGTTTATATTTGAGACACTCTTTCTTAGTGTGTCCAGAACGATCACAAAAAAAACATTTTATTGCTTCTCTATTTCTCGATGAAACTTTGTGTACTGAATCAATAAAATCTCTATTGGTTTCACGACCTTGACGTCTTTTAAATTCGGTAGTCAGCGTCCCTTTTATCAATGCCATTGTGAGTTCTTCCTGTGTTCTCGATGCCAAAGGCGCAATTACTGGTTCATAAGAATCAGGTAAACTATTTATCAATGCACAAATAGCTAAATCATCAATTGCCTGACATCCTAGTGATTTCAACGTATCAACCATATTCTGTATTTTCTTCAAGTGCTCGACAAGATCTCCATCTTCTTCTAAATTTGTTCTGAATAGCTGCCTCAACAAAAAAAATTTGTTCATCGGTACTGCCTGTTCATGAGCTTCCTTCAATGCATTCCACGCTTGTTTTGCAGTTGTACAGTTCCTGATATGTGTCGATTGATCATCCTGAATTATCATACTAATCAATGAAAACGCTTGCTCGTTATCGTCTTCCCACTTCTCCTTAGCTGCCGCTTCAGTCGGCACATCAGTTGTAATAGTATACCATGTTCGCTCTCTTTTCAAAAGTCTTTCAGCTTTAAACTTCCAATTCTGGTAGTTTTCCTCGTTCAACCTGGTTACTCCAAAAACCATTGACGAATCCGCCATCTTCTTCAATTTTTCACTTTAACCGAAAATCAATTTTTTTTTTTTTTTATTTTTATTTTTATTATTGACCAGGAAATTCCCGCTTTAATTTTCTTTATTAACTTTAACCGAAAATCATATACATTCCATCACCTGGGCCCATAACCTGTTGGAGGTCATTACAGGATCAAAGAGATGTATATGAAATAACTGAGTGAACTCTGAATATTAACGTAAACAGCACGTCTGCTCTATCTGATTTATTCAGAGTGACTAACGCACCCAATACAATATAATCCTTAATATTAAACTGTGCTCTGAATGTGTGTGTGTTTATACATATATTTCGTGTACTGTGTTGAGCATCTTCATTGTCTCCAACATGATTATCACGGACACCCCAATAGATGCGTTCGAGAAAGTCTCGATCGATATTTACGAGCCTAAAGGAAGAAGTGAAAGAGGGCACGCGTACGTCTTGACCGTTCAAGACTGCTTAACGAAGTATTCACTAGCAATTCCTTTGGTTCATCAAACAGCGAGGGACGTTGCGGAAGCATTTGCGAGAAGAGTAATTTGTACATTTGGAGCCCCGCAAGCTCTACTCTCGGATAGGGGAACGAACTTCATGAGCGAACTCATGAAGGAGTTCTGCAAATTATTTCGACTTAGGAGATACCTGACCACCGCGTATCACCCCCAATCGAATGGAGCTTTAGAGAGAAGTCACCACGTCTTAACAGAGTATTTAAATGTCAATATTGGAACGGGAAATACTTGGGATGAATGGCTCGAAAGGGGGATGTTTTCTTACAACACGAGCGTTCATGAGAGTACGAATTATACCCCCCACGAATTAGTATTTGGGACCAAAGCCCGTGTTCCATCAGCAAGGTCGCTTGAGGGAATAGGGGGAAAGTTTTACTCCGATTACGTAAACGAACTCGCGGAGGGACTGAGGGTGCGTAAGGCCAACGCACGGCTCAACCAAATCACCGCGAAAGAAAGATCACAGGAGTACTATGATCGGAAGCTGAAACGGGTCGAGTACGAGGTGGGGGAAAGAGCGTGGTTATTGAATGAACCGAGAACGGGAAAAAGAGACGATGAGTGGAGAGGTCCTTACGAAATAATAGAGATATTAGAAAGGAATAACATAAAAATTAGGACAGAGTGGGGACTAAGAACCGTCCATGGGGATAAACTAAAGAAGGCGAAAATAAGGAGGGACGAAGAGTAGAGAATTTTTTTTTTCTTCATTTCCATTTTTATTCAGCAATAGTAAAACAGCTTAATATTAGGGCTAGATAAGGAAAATAAGATAGGAAGAATATGCCGCGTGCGAAGAGGCACAGGTACTAAGAAAAATGTACGAGCTTTGGGAAAATTGAAAAAAATAGAATAGATAAATGGAAGAAAATAATAAATAATAATAAAAGAAAGGGGCCCCAGACCTACCGCTTGGGAGCGTGTGCATCGTCTGTCGGAGACGTCCGATTAGATAAGAAGTGCTACCCAGCGGGAGACTAGAAAAAGAGAAAAAAAGGAGGTAATAACGAAAGAGCACTTGGCACCTGTGAAAGTGAGTCCCAAGCCGCCCTCCGGGTCAAACCGGTGTAGGGACAGGGGACAATAACTGATCAGGGAGGGCACGCCAAGAATAAAGTCATTTTTTATAAAAGTAATTTATTTTAAGAAAAATAGAGAGCGACAATACAGCGGGAAATAATCATGATACTTCATTTCTTTTTTTTTCCTTCTTTCCTTTCCCTCCTCTTCTCTTCTCCTTCTTTCCTTTCCCTCCTCTTCTCTTCTCCTTCTTTCTCTCTCCTTTCCTCATCTCTCTCTTCTCCTTTTTCTCTCGTCCGGACACCTCTTTCGTCATGACTATTATTCCCTCGCTCGTTTTTAGTATTAATAAGAAGCTAATTTTAAATTTTTTTTTTTTTTTCTCCTCTGTCCTTCTTTCAATTTGTTGTCACGAGTCATTGTTCCAACTGAGTTTCGTCCCTCCAATGTGAACCGTGACTATTAAATGAACTATTGACCCAAGTAGGGAGCCTGAAACAAAAGAAAAGAAAAAGACATATAGAATCGATACATTAATGAAAAAAAAGAGAGGAAAATGACTAGAGTAAAGGGACATTCGTACATACCCGGAATGGAGGGGGTAGAAAGACTGCGAAGTACTCATCCCAGGTTTCTAACCCAGCCTCGATCTCGGCGCCAAGAGTAGGATCTCCGGTGAGATAGCGGAGATAGGCGAGAGGATCAACTTCAAACTCGTACATCATGGGAGCCTATGAACAAAAGAAAAAGGGGGGAGGAAATGAATGGAAAGTTTTCTTTCGCCCCAATTGTCAATTATTTTCTTTTTTTTCCCCCTCCCTATCATTTTTCTCCTTCTCCATTTTGTGCTGAGAACTTACAGTAGGACCGGAATACTCCAGGAATAGCCGATGTAGGCAAAAATCACCACTCATCCAAAAGCGGAGATTTTGGCGTCGGTTGTGCTCGCGAGCGAGGAAGATGTCGGTGATAGCTTGCACGCGATTGATGGCATAGTCCAATAAGATTTGGTATAGTTGATAAGTACGTGGGTCGTCGAAAGGGCAGCACACCCCGTAATGTGTGCACAAAACGTTCGACAACCAGCTCTCGGCCCGGTGAGCAACGTAAACCTTACACCAAAAATGGAAGAAAAAAAAAGAAAAGGTGGAAATAGTTGAAACTCAGGGGGAGGTGAGGATGAGAAAACTGGTTAGAAGTAATATAGTACTTACGGAATCGGAGTAAGGCGAAAACCCATCCTCATACACGACAAAAACATCACCAAAGGTATTCACCCAAAAATGGCATCCGGCTGCCAAACACCCGTCCTCCAGAGCATGACACAGGCCGACGAAATCCAGACCGAAAAAGCGACCGAAGACCAACGAGGGTAGGGAAAGCGCTGAGGCCAACTCACTAATAGTTAGTCGGGAACCTGGGCCCACTCGATAAGCCTCGTGCTGGGGTCGCGTCCCTTCACCGTCACTCATCCCAACCAGATACGAGACCCAGGGGACAGCCTGCATGAGCTCCTCCAAAAGAGCAATTCTTGGGTCAGGAGGATTGAGAGGCATGACGGAGGGAATTAACGCGTTTTTTCGTCTTTTAACCGTAGATGAATCTTACGACGACTCGACAAGTACTGAGGGACCAGAACGCAACGAGAAACGATCCAGGTCCAGGCGAAGACAAAGACTTCGTCTGGAAATCCGAGTCAGCAGTCTAAAGAGGCGATAATGCTGATTGGAAAGGAGAAGATAAGAGAGAGAGAGAGACCAAACAATAATAATTGTTTCGTTTGTTGGTTTGTCGAAAATAAAAACCAACTGGCGCCCAAATTTTACATCCTTCTCTTCTTCTTTCTCTCTCTTCTCTTCAACCGATCAGTAGGAAACGGAGCTATTTGGCTATCGCGGGTTAACGGATCCACGTAGATTCGTACTAGGTATTGAAGAGCGCTATTCAAAAAAAAAAAAAAAAAGAGGAAAGGGGGGAGACAATTCGATTAGGCGACTCTCCAATGTTTTGCTACGATAACAGAATAGTATCAAATTTCTGCGCTCGCACATATATATATATTTAAGAATAAAGAAAGAAAAATAAAGGGCAGAGAAACACCTGAATTGTGTTCTTTCCCAAGGAAATTCTGCCCCCCCATCTCCTTTCTTTTTGTTTTCCTTCTTCCTTCTCTCTCATTCCTCCATTTTTCTTGTTGTTTTTCCTTAAATTACAACAATATTTTATTTTATATATTTGTATTTATGAACGAAAAGAAAAACAGAAAAATGTGACAAAAATATCAGAAGACTAAGAATTTAGCCTCGTGTACATTCTTAAGAAAAATAACATTATTTTTATAAATAACTAATTCGGAGGAAAAGGTAATGGAAAGAAAATTGGCTATTGCAGATTTAATTTTTTGTGAATTTAAATGATTTTGAGTTATTCTTTCCTTTTGAATTGGGTGAAAATAAGGAAAAAGTAATGGAAAGAAAATTAGATATTACAGATTTAATTTTTTGTGAATTTAAATGATTTTGAGTTATTCATTCCTTTTGAATTGGGTGAAAATAAGGAAAAAGTAATGGAAAGAAAATTAGATATTACAGATTTAATTTTTTGTGAATTTAAATGATTTTGAGTTATTCATTCCTTTGGAATTGGGTGAAAATAAGGAAAAAGTAATGGAAAGAAAATTAGATATTACAGATTTAATTTTTTGTGAATTTAAATGATTTGGAGTTATTCATTCCTTTTGAATTGGGGGAAAATAGAAGAGGGGAGGGGTGATGAGAGGAAAAACAGAAAAATTAGGAGGAAATGAAGATGGGAATGGGGGACACGGAGCAAATATGGGAACGGGCACCAGCTGCTCTTTGGCCGGCACTAGCGGCCGAAAGGGGCACCAGTTATAGGAACTACGGCCCTAGCTAACTGGCCAGGCTAGGGGCACCGAATGAGGCGGAGTCGCCCACACGAAAAAGGGAAAACCTAGGGTAACTAGCGTCACGTGGGAATAATGCCGTGAGGAGGTGCCATAAATTCGGATTTTATAAATACGAATTTATGTTCAGTATTGGATACAGAAGCAGGAAGAAATTTATATATATATATAATGAAAGAGTACCCGATCAATTAAACAACGGCCATGCAAAGTTTCTCGATAAATTGGCGCTTAAAGAAAAATCATACGAGCCAGCTATTTTACATTTAATAAAAATTTTTTTCCTTTATTTTTCCCCTGAAGTACAAAAAAAAAAAGAGGGATCGATTGTTCAATTAAAATTAACATATATCTTTTATATATAAAAAAAAAAAAAAAAAAAAAAAAAATGGAGAAAGAGGAAAATATAAATTTGTTTTTCGACGGTAGATTGCGCAGTCTGGGGAAATTTATAAAAATAACAGGGACAAAGCAAAAAAGGGGGGGGGCAGCAAGATTAGTGTCCATCCTCAGGTCCTGGGAGTGGGGAATTCCTCTCCGTTGTCACTGAAGAACACCCGACCTGAAAAACAAAGAATAACGAGAAATTAGGCCCATGGGACGATTCCAGAAGGGAAAAAGAGGGGAAGCCATATCTATTTAATGGAAAGCTACCGAAGTGGCGAGGGTCCGTCCTCCACGTGCTCCACGTCCTCCACGTGCTCCACGTCCTCCACGTGCTCCACGTGCTCCGCAATCACCACGTCCTTTACCAGGCTTTCGCCCAGAACCGGGCCTGTGACCACCATGGCCTGTGGAGAACGGGCGATGGTCGATAACATCAACCCCATCTGCTGCGAAGGCGAGGGGCCGAGTCTCGCGACGAGGGTTGCGGCGCACAACCCTCAAAGATGAGAAGGGCCGCCCTCTGAGGGCGACGTTACGCGACTGGACACTAGGTCGACAATCGCTTGGGGCGGAAGAAGTCCCTTCTCCGACAATGTCCTGTTCCCTCTTGGGATAATTCTCGGGAGCCAAAAAACCAATTGCCCGAGACCGGAACAGGCGCGAATCTAGAAAATAAAGAAGAGTTGGAGATTAATTTTTGGAAAAAAACGAGGAAAAAAAGAATATAATAAGAATACTTACTATCAGCATGGTCCCCGAAGTGTCGACTAGCCGTCCACATGAGAGCCAAGAAGGCCTTCTCCCTCGCCCGGGGATGGTCGAAATATGCATCGACCCCTCCGGAACGCCACCTACGCCAGAGATCGGGGTATTGCCTCCCTACCGTGCACCAGGGGCTGGTGCAAGCCTATTAAAAAAAAAAAAAATGTGTACATATAAGTATCAAGTAATAATTCAAATAATAAAAACATAAAAGAAATATATAATATATGCGGTCAGGATACGTACATTCCCGTTGCAAAACGATGGAAGGGCAACGGGCCCTCTGCCCACACGGACACCCTCGGGCGATGCCCCTCTCCCTTTTCGGTGAAGAAGCGGGGGAGTGGATTTCTCAGCCCTTGCCATTTTCCGTTTTTTTTGTTCTTCTCTCTCTCTCTTTCTCCTCCTCTGACACTTATTCCGGCACTTTTTTTTTTCTCTCCTGTCTTTTTTTACTTTATTTTTCTCCTGTCCTGTCACTTTTCGTTTTTTTCTCACACCCCGGGTCTCTACCTGTTACCTACACTATCACTGACAACAATGGTATTTTTTTGTTTTTTTTCCTCTTCCGCTTTTCTTCCCTTCTCCCCTCCACTTTTTTTTTTCTCTTTTCTCGTTTTTCCCTCCTTTCTTTTCCTTTCCACTAGCTAATTCTTCACTTTGTGGGTATTTTCACCAACTGAACGGAAGAACACAACAAACCGCACTGAGAGAAAATACGTTGCGAGGAGAAACAGGATGCGTTATCGTTGTAACACTACCTGCTTTGTGCCCAACGTAAACATTATGGAGCGAGTGACAAATTCAAACGCTCCATAATTAAATCGATCTCGTGAATGAGATCGGTACGGAAGGGATTTCAAATGCGGTAGGGTAAGGAAGGCTCTACGGTCGATAGGTAGAGAGCCTCACTTACCAAGTGAAATCGCGCGAAAAAAAAAAAAAAGAGAACTAAGACGAATGCGGGAAGGATTCAAGGAGGGAAGGAGCGAGGAGGAGCGGAGAGAGATAAAATAATGGAGGGAGGGATTATAAAAAAAAAAAAAAAAAAGTGAAAGCAATAACAATAATAATAAATAATAACACTCTCGGTCATTATAAGAACAGGAAGAAATAATGTTTTGAGAATTAATTAAAAAGGAGAGATACGCATATAATTTTCCCATCCTCTCTTTCCTTCCTTCTCTCTCTTTCTTTCTCAAATAAAAATATTTTTAACGGTTTTGAAAACACATTCTTACGGGAGTAAGAATAGGTTAAGTGGGGGAGGGGGTTGGAAACTTCCTCGGATAGATAGGAATAGATAGAGTAGAAATAATAATTTTTTTTATTATCTCTCAATTTCAGCCTCACTGGAGACCCAGGGGCATCCGAGGTCCAAATCTCGCCAATTTTAACAAGAAATGGACTATACACTACAAAATTCGCGGGGCTACGCGTGTACCGCACGGCGTGGAAATTAGTGACGCATGTAAATCTGGGAAAATTCCTTGATAAAAAACAGAAAATGGCGGAGAATTGGTTAGAGATCCAACTAGCATGTAAGCGGCTGTCGGAGGGCTGCACGATTGAGGACCAAATCGATCAATCGTTGCATCGATTGAAAATAATCGAGACAACGCACCACCATATGAGAGAACTCCTCTCAGGTGGGAAGACACGGGAGAAACGCGCGCCATTGGAATTTATCGGGAAGATCAGCAAAGTCCTTTTCGGTACAATGGACGAAGAAGATGCGGAATATTACGACGCGTGCATTCACAGGCTTCAAAACACATCAGCGGAGACATTGGCTCTTTTGGGCAATCAAACGAATATCATTCAATCCGAATTTGAAAAGGTACAGGCTACATCGCGTAATCTAGATGAGAGAATACAGGTAATTACAAACGTGATTAAGACGACCGAGGAAAAGATAAATAGCGAAGTAGAAAGAATAAATAGAAACGGGAAGCTAATTAACATTCTCTCGGCTTTAAATACGGAGTTAGGTGAATTTGAGCTAGATACGCAAATTCTCATTAACGCCATACTTTTTGCAAAAAGGGGACAACTCCACCCGTCAATCCTGCAAACGGGAAACATTGTCTCGGCCGCTAGGGAAATAAATGGACATAGCCGGGGGACGGAATTCCCCGTACCCCTACAGCCGGACAACATGGGTGAACTCTTGCAGTTATCGGAACTGACGGCGTACTTACGTAATGACAAACTCGTGTTTATTATTACGATGCCAATGATGGATTTGACAAGGTACACGATATATAAGCATATATCTTTCCCCGTAAAAGTCCAGAACGTATCCACGCCACTAGTTACTTTTATTATTCCCTCCCACCCCTATACTGTCATGTCCGAATTCGCCGATACATATTTCAAAATGACAGAAGAGGATATCGGCACCTGTAAGAAGGGACAGGCGGAGATTATATGTAGGGCCTCAAATCCGATTTTTGAAGTGAACAATGAAAAAGACTGCGAGGTCCAACTCATTGTCAATCCGCGATTCAGGGACACAAGCCTCTGCGATGTGAGGGTTAAGGCAGTAGCGCATGCGTACTGGGCCCGAATACAGAATTGGAACACATGGATTTTTTCCGTGGTGACCGAGGATGAAATTCGAATCCATTGCGTCGGCCGGGAATCGATAATACGAGTTATATCAGGCACGGGAAGAATTTCGCTTCCGTCAACTTGCGAGGCTCGATCGCGGTCAGTGACCCTCGTCCCGATCAGACAGATCTCATCGGAACAGGTCACTGAGTTTGGGGATCCGTCAAATATTGATATTCCGGCCATGATCGATGATATGGTCAAGGGTTTGGGGGAAAACCTGACAGAAATCTTGGGGAAGGAATTAATAAACATACAGACAAGGGGGAATGGACAAAATAACGAACAGAGTATTGACAAAGACAGTGTAGGGCTACAGACTGTAATAGAGAGAGCTAGAGCTCTCGCGACACAGAGAGACATGACACGACGCATGAGAGTAGTTGAAAATGGTCTGGGATACGCGGGAATGGGCCTCGGGACTTTCGTGGTTGTAGTGGGGATTTGCCTCAGGTTCTCGCTCTGGTCGAGGGTTTCAGCGGTGCTCCGCGGCGTGGAGTGGATGGGGTGTCTGACACCTAGAAGTCATGAGCATCATAGACGGCGACGAGAGGCAGGGCCGACTGGATACCATTGCGAGGATCGAGAGTCACCCATCTCCGTGCGATCTACTCCTCAGGCGACCATCACCGAGATCATAGAGGAACCAGGACCAACTTATCGTCAACAGGCGGCAAGAGTGGCTCTGGCAATGCCCACCTCGACTGTCCGTTTACCTCAAATGATCCAGGTCCAGCATCATGAACCTCGGGCTCCAGCCTCAACGGAAACCAGCAGACTCCGCCAGGGGACAGAAAATTGGCAAATGGTGCCGATAACCTGGAGGGCCAGCGAACCGATGCCCCAATACCGAGCCACCATGGATCTGACGGGCTGGTAAAGGAGGCCCCTACCCCGTAACCAGACTACACAACGGCGACGTCTTTCAGAATGTCTTTTTATTATTTTTATTTTTTTTTCCTTATGTTTTTATTCCATATTCCTCTTACTCATTGATTTTCTTTTATTATTTTTACTTTTCCCTATTATTTTTAGTCTAATCAACTTATTAACCCCTTTTTAATTCAAGGATTATATAGAGTCAGACCCAAAGAGGTGAAGGGAGAAGATGTGTAAGTAGAATAAAACAGAGATTGTGAGGGTCCGACCGATAGGGATTAAAGTAAAGAGTTCAGCTCATAAAGCACCCAAATTTTCTTATTTTCTTATTATTTTTACATAATGATTCGTTGTTGGGAAATCTATATTATAATTGAAGGTCGTTCTTATCAGGAGATGAGAACGATTCAAGTGGGGGAGTGTGACGTGTGGGGAAGCCACACGTCTACCAATTTTTCATGTAATTTTAATTGAGTAGAAAGGGTAATATTTAAGAAAGGAGCAAGGTGAACAAAAGACGCAGAGTAAGCATTTCCACACACGAGGCGAGTCCGAGAAGTTGAAATAGGACGCTTTGCTCACCGTCTTATGGAAGAAGAACAAAGCAGAGCGTAGGAATGCTTATGAAGCGTTTTCTGTTAGCAAGTAAGAGAGACTCGGGATGATTTTGGATTTGACCACACCACGGTTAGACTTCGAGCAAGCAACTAATAAGAAATTTAGCTTTGCGTACGGACCCAAGATAACCCTTGTATCACTTGCCTTTTATCAACATTATAATCGATTGTCAATTACATTGGTTATTATTGTTCAAAAGTTTCCTTCAAGTATTCCCTAAATATCCCGAATACGCGAGTGAACTCACCCGTGAGCTCTCCGACGACGAGCTAGTAGAGGGAGCAGAGAGTTGTCATCGATAAAGGACTAAATTCAACCAGAAGTAGCGAGTGGATAGATCGCAGTGAAAAATAAGTCGATCGGGGAAAGTCCACACGTAACAAAAATAAAAAAATAATCGAATTCTTGACATCTGAAAACCCATGTAACCCCTTAACTACATTGCAGCAACAATCGATTTTCTCAAATGATTAACTCCACCATGTAAACAACTTTATTTGTCAACAGAAACTTGTCAGTTAGGTTATAAAGGTTCGAAACTTGAATGTACGGTTCAGCTCACGCCACTGTATACGAGCGTAAGGTTTGATAGAAAAAGGTATTGGCAAGTTGCCCCGAACGGCCATGGCAGGGGACACCTTCCGTGGTAAACTAACTGAGGGCATTGAGTACAAATTCTACTTTCTGAAATAGATGGGAACGAAATATTTCTACTCCTGATATCTCCAGACCTGGAGATGTTTTGTAGAATGAAATACTACAATAATAGATCCCGTCAAGATAAAGAATTGGGTACATCAATGAATGAACACTCAAATCATCATGTTTGGCTATAACAGGGGCTGAAAGTATTACATACTTTAATAATACTTGAATGGTAATTTCAACCAAGTTCCACGGGCTCAAAAGACTTTCTAAGAACTTATTTCCTGCAAAAATTGGTGAAGAGAGAAGGATTGAGAAATGAATAATTCTGGCGTATTTTTCAATTATTCTCGTGTTATTTTGGGAATAGTTTTTTGATTTTGAACTCTCTTGAAGAGAAAAACTTGCTAAGGATGCGTTTCAGAGTTTAATCGGAATAACTTCAAGAAGTTCCGAAATGTAGTGTAGCCCCAGTACTCAATGCTGGAGAAAAAACGCAAATACTGAAGCCAAAAAAAAAAAAAAAATTTTTAAATGAAATCAAGACCAAAACGAAAATTTGTAAGATCTCCTATCGTACACACAGAAAAATCTAGCCGTAGAATATGAACTTAATGTACATAATTCATGTGCAACTGTTCATAGAATATGATTCGACTATGTCATGAATTATGTCCTAATAGTGCATGATTCATGTACAAGATTTTCACATGAATTATGCACAAAAAGTGGTCATTTTATGTTACAAAAAAGTGCATAATTCTTGTACTCAGAAGAACATGCTTCATGTTCTATCTATTTTTTATATAGAACAAATATAAAAGTCACAGAACTGAGCTGCATCCCGAGAGGGAAATTTAGGCGGGAGATGAACAGTTTATATGCGGGTTGTAGGCAGATCTACGAAAAAGCGGCTGGCAACAAGCACATTCCTGGCAGCAGGTGTCAGCTTCACAATTTTAAAGGACGAAGGCAGGCAGATTACAAGCAGTCTAGAAGCAGATTACTCAGTGGACTTCGAAAAGAGCAGCCTCATAACCACAGCAAAGCGAATTCATGGCAGAGCGGGCTTCATAAAAGGTCATTGGTGAGCTGTTCTTAAGCTGCCAGAACATTGCCTCCCATACAGTCCACTCTTGCTATGCCATTTGCCTGCCTGTATATTTTTCCATGAAGCTGCCATATTACGGTTGTTAGGCTGCCTTTCTTCCAATTCACCGGGACCTGCTGCTACACTGCCTGTCATTTTTCTAAACGGGGACTTGGAGTATCCAGATACGCGATAGCGTATCGGCCAAGTACATGTTGAAGGGCCGAGCGCTGAGTGCATATATTCTGGACAGAGCTTCCCCCTCCACTGCTTTTTTTTCTTCATTATTTAATTACTCAAAAATGAGGCAAGCTACGGAAAAAGTAGCCTTAGTTACATCGCCTAATTCGACATCGAGCATTCGAATGGTGATTTTTTTTTTTTTTTATAAGCAATATTCAATTGAAAACGCCCCATAGCAACGGTCGTGAATCCACTTTTTCGGCTTTTTCATTATCTCAATGATTTTGCCAGATTTTTTTTAGAGGGTTGGCATTACTGTCGTTCACATTGACAGTCAGTCCATCGATAAAATCGGAGTGAAAACTGAAAGTCGATAAAGAAAATTACCATTCGTTGGTAAGTAGTTATCGACTTTCAGGAATTTATTGAAGATACACTAGCGGAAAAATTAAAGGATCAAAAAAAAAATCGAAATTTCTAGCAGTTTTCCAGAAGGCCGTATCTTTCTCAAAAATGATCGTATCGGAGTAAAAAAAAAACAGTTTGAAGCTTGAAGTCGCTAGTTTTGAGATCTTGAGACGAAATTTTTTTTCAAGTATGTGTTTTTTTCGCGCTATCCTAACGAGTACAGTAAAAAAATTTTTTTCGAAATTTTTTGATTTTTTTTTGTCTACGGACTTGGGAAAAATTTTCCCAGCTCAACTACCAAATGGACCGAATAGGTTGTTCATTCAGCTTCAATTTGTTTTTTTTTACCTTGATTCGACCATTTTTCGCTGAGATATCGGACTTCGAATGAAAAAGATCGTTTGGTCTTTGATCATCGATATCTCAGCAACCAACGATCGCACAGAAAATTAACGGCGAGTTTTGAAAAACTGAATAAATTCTCTACAAGAATAAAACTTTTTTTTGTCGGGGAAATTTTTTACTTCCTTTACATGAATTTGAAAAAACAAGACAAAAAAGGCTTTTGGTGAATTTTTGAAACATCAAACTTTAAATCAGAAATTTTGAGCGAAACACTCATATTAAGTGTGCCTTTTACAGTTCAATATACCCATGTTGCGAGCTACAACCCGAAAAACACGTGGATTTGAATAATATTTTTATGAAGAAAATAATAGATTATTAATAGTAATCGCGGTTGCGGTTGTGCCCAAAATAAAAAATAAGGGATCGGTTTGCCGCGGTAAAACACTGAAGTGTACCGATGTCTGAAGGACAGAAGTTTTTGGACAGAATAAGTTTATTCAGAATTCAATATTATAATTTATATATTTTCAACTAACACCAAATAATTGATTCGAGGATAAATCAAATGTCTAATTTGAGTCAATATGATGTCAGAAAATTGTAATCGCTTCAGCGTAAAATTGAACTTACAGATGGAATTGGAAGAAATTAACAATGGTTCATAGTTGAAGTTGAGTTGTTGGGATTCTGGTGAATATTTGCTGCCAATGTAGATGACTCTTTTATTGTGCAATTGGCCTGATGCAGGATACTGGAGCCCGATAGATGCAGTTCAGAATACTCGAACGATGGTTGTTGCTTCATTGTAGAATGACTCAAACGTTTTTACTCAATAATGTTTCTACTTTACTTTGAACTAAAGACTTGAACTTTACTCCGAAAGTATGAATACTTTAATCAATCGATTAAAATTTGAGTAGAGTAACATTCTAGATAGAAGTCTAGTTACTGGAGATGTTAACTCGGACAGAGTAACACTACTAAGTGCGTACTTGTTACTGAAGGTGCTGATTCTTGTGTAGATCACTTTTTATAGAGAAAAAAAAGTGGGAATTGATAGAGGTGTCGAATTGTTTCATCATCCAAAATTTCGGGCGGGTCGACGCCTTTTTCCTCTTTCCTCTATTTTTCTAAATCCGCACGCGCCTCTGTTGACATGTGATGCTAATTCAGGTCATACAGGGATTAGTCAAGTTCTTTTGTTCTGACTAGTTCTGCCGCCTCGAAATTGAGAGAAAAATATGAAATTAGAGGTAGAATGAATTTTAATTCTGGCGCGTGTTTGACCTCTCTTTATTGTTCCACCTCGCAGGTGTTTTTTTAGATGCACCGACGTTTCTTCTCTTTTTCTTCTAGCCGCGCTGTCTTACGTCACTTTATTTGGGAGCGTTGAATCGGCATGTCGATGTTTTCCCTTTTTTATTCTTTCAATTATGATGACTCCGGTCAATCATAATCTATGAAATTTTTAAGAGTTGACCGATTCCAGGGCTCGCAACATCCACAAAAACCCTACAAAGTTTCAACTCAATACACCCAGCCGTTTTTTTGTTTTATTCGATGGAATTTTTGAAAAAAATAACGGATCACGTTTCGTGCACTCAACAGTTCAGAATCTTTCACAAAATGAAAGAAAAGGAATTTCCTGCGATTTTTACACAGTTTTATTGCGAACAGCGTTTGAATTTATGAAAGAGAAAAACCGAATTTTTTATTTTTTTTTTTCATAAATTTAAACGCTGTTCAGAATGAAAATGTGGAAAAAGCTGACAAAATTCTCTTCTTTCTCCCATTTTCTATATTTTTGAACGTGGGAAAAGATGGAGACTTTGATGAAGTGGTCCAAGATGAAGTTTTTTTTGATGATTCCATTGAAAAACTGAGGAAATTTTAGTTAAAAAACCAGTGGCAGAACTAATTTTTTTGAACTCTGAAAAATTTGACCTTTTGGAGAATTTTTAAGGGGTGAAACACGTTTTTTTCGAAATTGCAATTTTTTAAAAATATCTCTCATTCTATTAGGGGCTATTCATTAATTACGTAAGGATGATTTTGGCCATTTATAACCCCCCCTACCCCCATGTAAGGGCACATAAGATTTCTCGACCCCCCCTCCCTCTTCTTACGTAACATTCACTTTCGTTTTGCTTCCGAATGGAAGCATTGTAAACGTCGGATTTTTCGATTTCGAGTTTTCATCGGAATATGTCTCCAAATGATCCAAAACGTTGAAAAATCATATTTTTAAATCAGGTCTTTACGTGTGTGTGTGTGTGGTTGTGTGGGTCTGAGTGTATTGACATGTATCGTCATTTTCTCTGAAACGGCTATACTTAGCGTTCTCAAAATTTGACAGTATTTTTCCTCTGTGTGCAAAATGTTGTCAACAAAATTTCACCGGAATCGGTTGAATAGTTTCCGAGAAAAATAAAATTCTCAAAAAAGCGTTTTTTTGAATTTTCTCGATGAAAAATCAATTCGTAGCCCCCAGTCTAGGCTATGATATTCATCTCATTAAAACTCACATTTTTTACTCGGGGTAAATTTTCCTCTGATTTTTCGTTTTGGAAATTATTTCAATTTTAGTGATTTTCAGTTCAGAGTTTAGTGGAACGATAACTCGATAAGCATTTGAGCTAGAGACTTAAAATTTTGTCAGTTTGTATA
Source organism: Aleiodes leptofemur (assembly GCA_963942555.1). Classification (NCBI taxonomy): domain Eukaryota; kingdom Metazoa; phylum Arthropoda; class Insecta; order Hymenoptera; family Braconidae; genus Aleiodes; species Aleiodes leptofemur. Next base: position 11,730,588 of record OZ012615.1, read on the forward strand.
TCTGATGAAGTTAGAGTTTGGTATTGAATCTAGGCGAAATTCGTCCAGTGGTTTCTGAGATATTTGCAAAAAATGAATTTTTTTAAAAGGCGAATTTCTCAAAAACTACTGGGCTTATTTACACCAACTTGAACTCAAAAAGTTCATTTTAATGAAGGGAATAAACTCTGTAGATTCCCAATTCATTGGTCAAGGATTTCTTTTTGTTATGAAAAAAATTAACTCTTTTAGAAAAAATCAGAATTTCAATTTTTCTTGATTTTTTGCTGAGAACACATATAGTTTTTATTTCATGATAATAAAATATATACTTCTCTACCTGAAATGAGATCATTTTCATCCTGATATGATGATTAGAACCCCCATCGTATGGGAAAATGTAATTAATGAACAATAGAAAATAATTTATGTGTTCATATTAGTATAAGTGAACTTGAATCAAATTAATAAAAGTCGCGATGCTCGCATTAGAGCTCAAGAATTCCATTCGGAAACATACTGTCAGTGGCATTGATAGAATAGTAAATCTGAGAATTCAAATGACACACAAAGGGCGGAGGCCTGCTTGTTTTGGAATAATAAAATGTTGTTAGAACAGGATCAGTTGCACTTAAACTCACAGTTTTACGTAAATCAAAGATTTTGACTTTTCAACAGATAATTTAAGCTGCACTCTTTTATTGCTATCAGGTATGGATTATCATGATATCATTAGACAACTATCTAGTCTTTGGAATATCATTATTATAATTAAAAGGAAGTTTCAAAATAATCTTGAAGCGAGCGAACATAAATTAGTTGAACAATCTACAAAGGAATACTACTTTGTAGTTTTGAATTAATCTTAAAGAAAATAAATTACGCAGTAAAACCTAGATCGATTCAGATCATCAATTGTCGTCTGGACTGAGTGGGTTAGCAAGCCATGTTGTCCAATCGGAAACAATTGGTAACTCATCAGATGCAGTGATAAATTTTGACTTATGAAATATTACGTAAGAATGATTCTACCCCCCTCCCCTCCCCCCAAGATAAGGGCATGTAGAGATTTTTCTAACTCCCTCTCCCCCTTAGAACCCTTACGTAATTAATGAATGGCCCCTTATCTCACAGAAGTGTTTCTAAAGAAAACGTCTTTACAAAATAAAATTTTATGAAGATGTTTACTATGAAATTTATATATATCACTCAGCAAAAAAATTGAGGAAACAGTAAATTTTGTCGTTTTTCTTCGTGATTTTCAAATGGCTGTAACTTTCCGAAAAATCATTGGATCGGAATAAAAAAAAATGGTTCCAAAGCTTGGAGGCTCCACCTCTGAAATCTTGAGATGGAATTTTTTTTGACCATCCGTTATAAAGAGATAAGAAGGTTGAAAGCGGAAATTTTTTTTCCGTTATTTTTCATTTTTCCAAATTGGTCTACGGACTTCAAAAGAATTTTCTCGACTCAACCCTTATCGAGATCGTGTGTCGTGGCCTTTCAGCTTCAATTCTTTTTTATTTCTTACGATCATTTGTTGCTGAGATATCGTCAATTGAATCAAAAAATACCCTTTTGCCTTTAATCGCCGATATCTCAGGAACTACTGATCGCACATCGAGCGGATGATGGGATTCGTAAACTTAAATAAATTGACTATGAGGTTCTTGCACTATTTCATCGAAAAAAATTTTCTTCCATTTTCAAAATTGGTTCGAAAAAGTATCGAAAAATGAATTTTTTTTTCTCTTTGAAAATTGCCGTGAATTTTGCGAATTTGGGAAAAGCAGCAAATGTTTCACCTTTTTTCTTTAGTTTACTGTTTGCTGAAACACCCCCTAAATTTTCAAGCCAATCGGCTGGACCGTTTTTTTTCTCAAATGAACAAAGTTTCAGTAAAAATTAAAGGAACACTTTTTTGTTCCTTAAACCCCAATTAATGATGATGAAGGCCGAAAATGTTCGTTCTTCTTTATTTCTTCGTGATTTTTTGTGCGAAATTCGTTTAATTTCATCGAGAAAGAAACAATGAAAAAAAATCAATGGAAAAATACAATTTTTTTTAAATCAATAGAAAATTCAAATTTTTTTAAATCCGTAAAAAATTAGAATTTTTTTTCTTCAAAAATCAATAAAAGAATAATTTTTAAAAACCAACAGAAAAATCGATAGAAAACTTCAAAAAAATTGGATGAGGAACTGCCAAAATCGTATTTGACTTGGAGAGATAGTGACGCAGAAATTTTTTTCAAACAATAAAACTTTTTTTATTGATTTTTGAAACAAATTTTATTGATTATTTTTTCCTTTTTTCGATGAAATTCAACAGATTTTGCACAAAAAATCACGAAGAAATGCCGGAGAAGAAACATTTTCGGCCTTAGACTGACAAAATTTACTGTTCCCTTAATTTTTTTTGTTGAGCTCAGCGAAAAAATTAAGGGAACAGTAAATTTCGTCAGTTTAGGGCCGAAAATGTTTCTTCTCCGTCATTTCTTCGAGATTTTTTGTGCAAAATCTGGTGAATTTCATCGAAAAAAACGAAAAAATAATCAAAAAAATTTTTTCTCAAAAATCAATGAAAAAACTTTTATTGTTTAAAAAAAAATTGCAGAGACACTATCTCTCCAAGTCAAATACGATTTTGGCAGTTTTTTTATCCAATTTTTTGAATTTTTCTTTCGATTTTTCTGTTGGTTTTTAAAGAAGATTCTTTTATTGATTTTTGAAAAAAAAAAATTCTAATTTTTTACGGATTTAAAAAAAATTCGAATTTTCTATTGATTTAAAAAAAAAATGGATTTTTGCATTGATTTTTTTTCATTGTTTCTTTCTCGATGAAATTCAACGAATTTCGCACAAAAATTTCGCACGAATTACGAAGAAATAAGGGAGAAGAAACATTTTCGGCTTTAACCATCATGAATTGGGGTTTAAGGAACAAAAAAGTGTTCCTTTAATTTTTGCTGAAACTTTGTTCATTCGAGAAAAAAAACGGTCCAGCCGATTGGCTTGAAAATTTAGGGGGTGTTTCAGCAAACAGTAAACTAAAGAAAAATGTTGAAACATTTGCAGCTTTTCCCAAATTCGCAAAATTCACGGCAATTTTCAAAAAAGAAAAAAAACTTCATTTTTCGATACTTTTTCAAACCAATTTTGAAAATGGAAGAAAATTTTTTTCAATGAAATACTGCAAGTACCTCATAGTAAATTTATTAAATTTACGAATCACAGCATCGGCTCGATGTGCGATCGGTAGTTCCTGAGATATCGGCGATTAAAGGCAAAAAGGTATTTTTTGATTCAATTGACGATATCGCAGCAACAAATGATCGTAAGAAATAAAAAAGAATTGAAGCTGAAAGGCCACGCTACACGATCTTGATGAGGGTTGAGTCGAGAAAATTTTTTTGAAGTCCGTAGACCAATTTGAAAAAATGAAAAATAACGGAAATAAATTTCCGCTTTCAACCTTCTAATCTCGTTATAACGGATGGTCAAAAAAATTCCATCTCAAGATTTCAGAGGTGGAGACTCCAAGCTTCGGAACCATTTTTTTTATTCCGATCCAATGATTTTTCGGAAAGTTACAGCCATTTGAAAATCACGGAGAAAAACGACAAAATTTACTGTTTCCTTAATTTTTTTGCTGAGTGATATATATAAATTTCATAGAAAACATCTTCATAAAATTTTATTTTGTAAAGACGTTTTCTTTAGAAACACTTCTGTGCGATAACTATCTCACAGAAGTATTTCCTGTAAGAACCTCATACCTAATTCATTAGTAATTAATGAAAAAAAAATAATAAATGAATAAAAGAGGAAAAACAAATAAGAGGTGCAAACTAGAAGAATTAAACTGAAGCGCGAGGAAGAAATGGAATTCAAAGGGACAGCGCCGAACGTCAAAATGAAGGAGAATTGCAGTACCGCCGCCGCCGATAGGTCGCACACCGTCGAAATCCCGTCTGTAAGCGGAGTTTGACGAAAAGTGCATATAAGCGGGATCGCAGCACAGTCCGACACACTTATCTGAGAAACAGACTTTCTTGCTGTCGAAACCGGACAATGGCTCCAACGGCTAAAGTCTGCATTTTTGTTAACACTATTTGGAGTTCCCCATCCAGCTATTTTTCAAAGGATAATTATTCAAATAAATAGAATAAATAAAGCATTTAACTGAGAGATGAAATCTTTGTAAAAAGGAATTTTATAAGAAATGTCTTTATAAAATTCAATTTTATGACGACATTTTCTATGAAAAATGAATTTATAGAATAGGATTCATACAAAAAATATTAATGGTATTTTCTATATTTTGCTTTTCTTTATAAAAATTTTTTTTATAAGAATCGCCTTTATAAAACATAATTTTATAAAGGATGAAAACTACGATGAAAACTCCATGAGAAAATCTTTATAAGAAAAGTTTCAATTTCTTATAAAACACGTTTTATAAAGAATTCTTTATAAAGACTTTATAAAGTATTTTCATACGTGTTCTTCGGCTGGGACGACTGTAGTATGGTAAGGTTATGGGCGTTAGTAACAGTTTGTTGTTCAGTGTGGAATTTTTGTGATTATCTGTGATTGTATTTCAGTGTATTGTATTTTATGAATTTAATCATGCCGAAAAACGAGTCCGAGAAGTGACGGAAAATAGTGAAGAACAGGAGAGTGGTTTAATATATAAAAAAGCTAGATAATCTGAAACATTGAATAACACTGCTGTGGTTCGTGTTCAAGAACATCAGGTGGAGGGAAAAACATTCAATAACGTTGCTCAAGTGGTTGTAAATGCTACAATTAATACCTTTGATTTTTCTGTGCCATCAACAAGTAATTCAATCTCTCTTATAAGCCAATGTGGGACATCACACGTGGCGAGAACCGCAACGGAGCGAAGGCGCGAATTTCGAGCACGGAAAAAAGCATCAAGTCTTAGCGTCACTCAAGCTGCATCGAAGACTGTGACACAACAAATGATCAGCCCTCTCACAATATTCTCAATGAATTACTCTATCAAAATAATGAGTTTGACACATCACTGACAGGCGGTCGTGATTCAATAAGGGCTGCCGATAATTTGGAAAATGCAAACGAATCCATTGTGCCTTATGAAAATTATTTACAACATAAGGATGCCCATAAAGATTTTGACAAAAAGTTCTCAAAAAATTTATTCGGCTACGCATGCGATATTTGTGATAGACTTCGCTTCGAAGATGATTCGAAAATGCCTTCAGCAGAACATGACGAAATATTGAGAACTATCATACCAGAGAAAAGCAGAGATGAGATTCAAGCATGTTTTACCTGTAGACAGTCTCTTCGAAAAAGTGCAATTCCAACTTTTGCAACATATAATGGTTTCAAATATCCGGAACAGCCTAGACATCTGCCGCCTCTGGATCTTATTTCAGAAAGACTCATCTCACCAAGACTACCGTTCATGCAAAACAGGCTGATGTTTGATTACATTTCGTTATCATACTTTGTAGTTATACTGCAATAAATGATAAAATTTGAATTGTCAATATTTCAAACGAATCAGTGATGTTGAGAAATAAATTAAATGAACTTAATAATCTGAATTCTCACTCTGTGAAGGAAGTTTCACTTCTGACGCGTAGCGTTCTACGCACCCTCGTTCTTTATTTGTCATAATTTATGCCCATTTTGACCACACTTTATGTTATTTAATTTGACATGTTCTATGTTTTTATAAAAACATGAATCATGTGCAATATGAGCATGAATTATGCACGCAAAATGGAACATGATTGATGGACAATTTGTGCACATCTACGTTACTAATAGTGCATATTCTATGCTCAAGACACTCACGCACTAATAGTGCATGATTTATGTACAAGAAGTACACAATTCATGGCTAGATTTTTCTGTGTGTATACCTCATACGAGCGGCGTGAGCACAGCACCGTCAGTGGTGAATACCAACAATAGAAGTGAATATCGGTGCTAAATTTGAATGTGGAGAAATTAATAATAATGAAGAGAAAATTTTCTTCAAGTATTTTGAGGGATACCTCATTTTGTCTCGCCAACTATTTTTTTTCATGGCAACTGTAATTTTCTCTCATTTACTTCGAATACGAATGCAAGCACGCAGGAGCCACACTGATTGTGCGTAATTTGAACATCTTACATTTAATATTCTGCCAATGCAATTGGCGGGAAGCTTCCGGATGGATTTTTTGATTTTAAATCGACCACCACTGATCTGTGCGTGGAATGGGGGAAACAAAATATGCTTCAGAGGGTTGAGCTCATTCCAAAAATGATCAATTGAATAGTCTTGAAGATATAGCTGCTATGCTGATATCTAAGAAACTACTGGACCGATTTCGCTCAGTTTCAATACCGAACTTTGTGCTCATCAAATGTATGACCCCACAAAATTTGAAGTCTTCAGCTCAATTATTCATCAAGTTATGGAGGTATCAGGATTTCAATAAATTTTTTTTCAAAAGTTGTATACTGGATAAACTAAGAATATAAGCTCCCACCACTCCGGGGGTTAGAGATGCAGCTCATAAGAGCGCATCTTCTCACTGAGAGTAGATGCAGGAATTCCATTTTTCATCGAGAAAAGTCGAAAAAACGATTTTTCGACATTTTCATTTTCCTCAGGAACTATCGAGCCAACTCAGCTAAAATTTTGGTGAGCGCTCGGGGCACACACAGCAAACATACGGTAAAATTTTCAGATCGCGAGCTAGTCCTGTTTCAGAGTGAGGTGGAGAATGCGTCATCACATACACACACGTTCTCACACACGCACACACACACACACATATTTTTTAAGAACGGCAGTTCTCGATGTTTTGGGTAATTTGCAACCATATCATAATGAAATCTCAAACTCGAAAAAAATTATGATTACATAGTTTCTATTTGGAAGCAAAAAGGAGTTTTATCGTATCTAAGCTTTGAAGAGCCTAAACTTCACTCAAGTACTCTATTTTGCCCTGGTCTCCCCTATTTAGATCTCGGAGAGTTCAAGAAAACTAATTTCCAGATCTGATCAGATCTAATTTTCTCAATTTCTTAGATTTGCCAAGATCTGAATATATAGAATTATATCTGATTCAGATCTCGAACGTTCCATCGTGGAGTTATCAGATCGCATCAGATCTGGTCAGAACTACTAGCTTACATCTCCGCAGACATAACATCAGAAGATGCGGTAGCATCTCTCGACAAGTACGAGCCCAACACTCTCTGTCAGGCAAAGGCTACCGCACTCCTCTACGGCTAAACACGACTCGAAAAATTTCAATAATTTTTTCTATAGTCCAAATTCCATCTCGTGAGATGATTTTCCGGTAATATATTGCTGTTACCATTATCTTTAAATTTATGTAAGAACCAAATTGAAAAAACGATATTTTATTATTAATTAAAAACGTTGGCCAGAATTCTTCTCCAAATCGAAATTTTTTGGGGACATTGTAACTGTGTTAGTGCCTCACCGACGCTACGTAGAAGTATGCGTCATACAAAGGCACGCAGTAAACATCAGACGCGCTTGGCTTTAAATGGAAATATCTCGAAAACTATTGAAAATTTATCGAGTGTGACGTCCGTCTGTTAAATTAATTCTTTTCTTTTCTTCCTTAAATTTATTTCAACAAGTACATGAGAATACACGCGAGTTTCATACGTAGATGTTTCAAACAGGTAATAGAGTTTTCGAAGGGCATCGTACAGTACCACATTACATCACATATTTTAGAGAGAATAGGAAAGTTTGTGAACACAACACGGGTTAAAGTAACAGATGGTGTGGACAGGTGAGGTCCCCTCGCCTTGTCTCTCGTTCAATTAAGAGCAATAAAATATCAATAAAACCGAAGTGAAAAGTACGTTAGCTGTTTATGTTTCTAGAAGTGATGGGCTACAGGACTTCTAGGAAATCTAAAAAATGTCAACCCCGCGTAATTTATGTTAAAATAATCCAAGCTAAAACCGTTGAAATTGCATCAGTTGTGGAGGGAAGGATGGGCATTCCCGAAACAACGTGATTGGCTAGTTAAGAGCTCTAGTTAGCCTCCCACATATTGATTTTGGCTAAGAATCCATGTGGAGGGAGTACGTGGTCCCGAAATATAGGGTCCTTCAAGTAAAGGGAGGGAAAGTCAAAGCGAAAATTTCCATGTCATTGGCTGAGAGTTTCCCTACCCTTGGAAAAGGAGAAGAAGCGTGTACAACCGAGGTTTCTTCTAGAGAAAAGAAATAATCAAAGGGCAGTTGTGAACTCACCGTTTAATTAGAAAAGTCAAATCGAGGAAACCCGCACTTTGAAGATTTGAAAATAAAACTTTGTATTTGAGTCTGAAAAATAGAATAGAGTCCGTATTGATAGATAATTTGGAATAATTATCTGAAATAATTATTCACGTTGATCAAACTCGGTTGTATTTCGAAAGTCTTCTCTTTTCTCACCGAAGATACAAATTTTAAGAAGGGAGTTGCTTTAAAGGAGGAAGACGCCAGAACCAGAGAGTAAAAGAGTCGAGAGGACCAAATTTGTTGATAATTAAGGTAGTATTGGGTGAAGGCGCATTTCTCTTGAAACAATTCAACTATCGTAAGTCGGCAAAACTTTCATTTATTTGTTTTTATAGAATTCGATTTTGGGTTTTGAAATAGAGGCTAATCTGGCCAGTTTGAATTAACTTCGAATATCTTTTTATTTAAATTATCCTCAACTGGAGCCTTTTCAATACTTCCCCAATCCAGTCTATTGACCGAAAGGTTAGGGCAAAAACGGGGGCTGAGTCGCGTCTCTACGTACTCCTCAGTGTTCGGGGCCAATCATCATCATTCAATTAAATTTCTAATTTAATTGTAATTTTCTCCCAACACTTGGACGTTACACGAGACATGCTGCGAATAAAATTTAGGTGATGAATTAATGAATACAATAAGCAAAACCCCATTCTTCTACGACTTGTAGTTTACGAGATATTAATTTTTTACTGCAAAGGTTAACAATGACGTGCGAGAACCAAAAGAAATCATTAGAGCCTCACGCGTCATTGTCGAATTTCCCATTAAAAAAATCATATTTCAGAAACTAAGAGTCGTAGCATAACGGGGTTTTGCTCATTCTGTTCCTTAATTTTTTCTCTCAATTTCATTCGCAGCATGTTTCAATAAATTTCCAATAGTTTGCGAGATATTTCAATTTAAAGTCAACTTGATCAGCACACGTGTAGATTCGATTGAATCCACCTCTATTACATCGCTCATTTATATAAATGAAAAAAGAACTGAAATGGCAGGAAGAAACGCAAGTGCGTTTAAAAAAAAACGTCGACAAGTACGCGCCCCGATTTTATTTTAAAAAAAAATGTGAAATGAGAATAGTACAAGTCCATAGATTAATTCATCATCTTACTATTCGGATACTAGATAAAATTGGCATTGTACAATGAATTTGAAAAATTGAATTGTAAAGAATTTAAACTTAAAAAACGTACTTGGTGTACCTTTAATCTGTGTTTTTACTTGGTACACCGAGTACGTTTTTTTAGTTTAAATTCTTTACAATTCAATTATTCAAATTCATTGTACAATGCCAATTTCATCTAGTATCCGAATAATATGATAAATTAATCTACGGACTTGTACTATTCTCATTACATATATTTTTAAAAATAAAATCGGGGCGCGTAGTTGTCGACGTTTTTTTTAAAACGCACTTGCGTTTTTTTTCTGCCTCATATCTATCGAGATATGACTGCAGATCTGATTCTATATAATTCTATCGAATTAGAAAAAATTATATGGAAAAAAATATCCCGGATATCAAAACTTACGTATGGAATTATAAAACATTGAGTGATACGGTTGCACCCAAAGAAATTATTTTTTATCCCGAATGACACCGCGAGTTTCAAAGGGCAACGCTTTGGCTGACGCCACAAGAGTCACTTGAACCCTTGCGGTTTCATAGTAACGGTGAAGTTGCAGTGAATAGATGGTTGATTCACGGTTGATTTACTTCACCATCAATCCACGTTTTCTTGGAGTGGAAGTGGAGTCGATTCATGGTCGATTATGGGTGTGCTTGTTTCATTCTCACATCGACTTTACATGATAAATTGATGGTGACTAAGTAGTCGTTCTATGGGGTTATAGGCGTTTATTTCCCCGGAGATATTTTTCCGGAAGTTATTCCCCAGAAAATATTTCCCCAACAACTATTCCCCCGGTGAATGATTCATCGGACTGCAACTCCCATAATCGAAGGATATTCAAAAATAAATGAATTAAATAATGAAAAATCATGATAATTATCATCAGTTCAATCTTGAAGGCATTCTCATTTAGAAATCTTCAAATATTTGTAACGGTTTGCTCAACTGACCTTGGCCAACCGTTAAAGGCACAAAAAAATTCTCTAAATTTAACCCAATTTAATGCTCCAAAATTTTACTCAATTATTTCCCCAAGTAATTTGCCTCTGGAAAAATGGGCGCCAGTCGTTTTTGAAAGATTTTACAAATTTGGGGGAAAACGACAAATCCCCAAGTTTTATTATAAATTTAATAAATAACAGAATTCTGAAAAGACTCTAAATTAACCCGTTTTCGTACACAAGACTCAGATATTGTCTCAAGGGGGGGAGGGGACGATACCCTCCCTTTGGGTATTCGGACAGACAAAAAACTTTACACAGACTCCTGAAAATTTCGATTTAAATAACAAAAAATTAGATATATTAAAAAAAAATAATATGTGTACATTTAAATCAGAGGAAATAGGAATTTTTAGGGAATAATACGATGATTATTCCACTTTAATCATTAATCTTGAACGTGACTCAGAATGAACAAAAATAACTGTAACTTGACTTAGGTGGAAACACCCCAAACAGACGCTAACTCGACGTTTCCTCTACTCTTTACCTTTCACTCAAAATTCTTTACTTTATAATTCAACATATTAATTATACGGGGACTCGCGTACCTTACACTATTTGTGCTATCTTTCCTCCGTCTTGGCCTCTTTAACTTCTCTTTTAATTTTGCTTAATTTCTCGAACTTCTCTACAATTTTCTCTTTACTTTTCTTTACGTTTCTCGAAATTGTCTCTACACGATGTGGCCGCCACGGTGTCCCGGGAGAAGAAGAACGAGTCTTCTCTCCCACGAGTTGTGTTGGGTGCTCTCGGCCGTTCCCGCTCAACTTCGGTAGAGCCGAGGCCCAACTCGACCAATAGTCGCGCGAATCCCCCACTACTGTCCTTAACGTCACTGAGTTTGATGTTATATACATACATGAATACACACACATACATACATACATACACAATATATATATAACGCGCGAAAATAATCGTAATAATAACAACATGACAATATTTTCCCGACAATTCAACGAAGAAGTTCTGTCTCTTATTTCACTCGGGTTTTCACTGGCTTCGGCGTTGTCCCCGACGATTTACGGCCTCTTTCGCTGTTGGCCAGCACCCATCCGTGCTGGCTACTGCTGGACCAACTGATTGGATGCTGCGTTTTCTCAGATTCCTCTCGAGTGTCCTTGGTACCGCTACTTTGCTCATGGGACTGGGAAAAATCCTTCCCAGTCCTACTCTCGTACTTTACTCCAAAATTTGGAGTTGGATTAGACAAAATTAAACAAAAATAATTAGTGAGGTCATAAAAATTGCTGACCTCACTCTGGACGTATGCTGACTTGACTCAAAATGAGCCCCATCCTCACCGGGTACCGCGAGTTACGGCAATTATCGCGATTTCAATAAAATTAATTAATTTTTCCGAATTTTCTTAATTCTGTGACGGTAAAAACCGTCACATATTGTTGCAATAAAAAGAGTGTCATCAAATCGATAGCTAGAGACATTCAAGATATTCTTTCAATAATCCGACAAGAAAACAGACAATTGACAGCAAATTGAAAGCTCAAAAAATTTGCGTTATCGTTTGAATAATTAGACAAAAAAAAATACAATCAAAATCAAATTAAAAGTTCAAGATATTCGCAATATTCTTCAAATAAATATCAATATTAACCTCATCAAAAGTATTTACAATATTCGCGAATCTACCATCGAAATCACAATACTTTTTCCTCTTCGAAGCAACAGCAATTCCAGTCGCAACCTGAGTAATTTTCATCTCGATTAAGCCCTGTTCAACTTTAATAACAGATAGAAACTTTGAAAGAGACATGTGGGCAGCTGCAACTTTAGTGTTGGAACCTTGATGCCACCCTTCTAATGAATTAGTTGTTCTTGCTGTTCTATTTTTGACAGAGTTAAAGTGGTTCCAAATGTCCATTGGAGAACGGCCTTTTTTCCTCTCTTTGCGTCGGTTCAGCAATACAATCTAAGTTGATTCCACATAATTCAAATATGCCTCTAACAAACCATCATTCTTGGTGAAAAAAGCAGTCTCCAACAGAGCTTCGGAAGCCGGAACAATTTTCTCAATCGGTACAAAAGCTAACGCATCAATCTTCCTCAGGTCTCATGCAAAACGAGAATTTACCGCATCATCAGCAGAAAGTCCACATTTTTGAATAGTTCTCCACAAAGCCTGAGAGAAATGAAAAAAAAAACAGTTGCGAATTTCACAATTTGGGGATGTGTTGCAGGAAGCATTGATAAATGCAATTCCAAAATCAGCTAATATCAATTTTGGATTTAAATTACGGTTCAGACGTTTCAGATTTTGTAATATTTAGATTATTTTTTATTTCAAGTGGCTTTGCGGTCATAGAGAGGGCGCGTTCGTTTATGAATCATCTGTTCCGAACGGGGGGAGAGGTCCCAAATAAACTTTGTAGAATTTTCCTCCCACCGCTTCAGTTAAATAACGAGACTCAAATTATCGCGTGAAATGATGAAATAATCAAATTAATTGATTTAATTTTAAGAATTAAATCAATTTTAAAATTTATACACAAATTTCTGAAAAAAAATTGAGGAGTTCAGTATTCGATCTCGAGTGAGTATCGAACTCACATCTTTCCACTATCCGGGCAGATGCTTTAAACCATTAAGCTACCGAGACCCCTCACTCCTCAAATTTTCAGAAACTTGTGCATATCGTGTTTATAGCCGAATTATATAGATAGAATTTGATTTTATCGACCGTTCAATATTAAGATTATTTTTGATTTTAAGTGACTTTGCGGTCATAGAGAAGGCGCGTTCGTTCATGAGTGGGAGGAAAATTCTACAAAGTTTATTTGGGACCTCTCCCCCCGTTCGGAACAGATGATTCATAAACGAACGCGCCCTCTCTATGACCGTGTGACGTCCGTCAGTCGTTCATTTTACGTAAATAAACAGATAAAAAATATTCAAAATATCGAACAAATGAATACATTTTTAGAAAACAATTCTGATTGCTTTCCCACGATTTTTGTGGGCTAGCAATAAATTTTAGAGACACTGTGTCGTCTACTCAAGTGTCTCACTTTAAAATTCTCGTTTTTGGAAAGAGATTCGAATTACAAAACGCATGACGAAAAAAATTAACGAAGAGAAAATTCGAGTAAAAGGAAAACCATACATGGGTTCTCAAGTGACAGGCGACGTAGTGGCGTCGGGCCCACTTTCGCTGTCTCTCTTTTTACGACCCTCTCATCTGGTCCAGAGGGTCCGTTGAATACTTTATTTTGAAAATAGTGTCTAGACGTTTCTACAAGTGTTCAGAATTTTGGAGACTACAAAAATTTAACGGAATACATTTGAAACAGATGTTTTTTTTTGACTCGAGAAAGTTAGAAAATGGTATATTGTGGAGGGGAGAACGAGCCTCCCCAAAACAAAACATAAGTTCAACTACATATAGGAAATTAAGATGAGAACATGTGGAGGGGATGGAGTGACCCTGAAGCATTGGTCCAGAAGACCCTTAAGAGGAAAATCTAAGATCAAAATGTCACGTCATTGGTTTTAGACTCCTCTCCCTTAAAAAATAAGGAAACGCCTTAAAAATTATTCAGAGGACTACAGAACTGTTTAATTTTAGTTAGTCTAGTTTAAGCTCTGAAACCGTCAAGTTCAATTAATTTACAAGTGTTAACCAATTACGTCTACAAAAATGAGAAAAAGAAAAAAGAAGAAAATTATTACTAAGTGAAATAACAAAATTGGAAAACCATTCTGAACAGTTAGTTAGCGAATAAATAATTACAAATATTTTTCAAGTTCAAATCAAGTGAGTTCGTATAAAGAAAAGTTTAAATTAAATTACAAGGAAATTTTTAATCAAGTTTGAATCAGAATAACTAAAAGCAATAAGTCGACAAAAGGGTTTTATGTTTTTGTAAAATCGCGTAAATAGTTAAAATATAAATCAAGTTGTTGTTTATTAATAATACACGTGTTTTTCTTTCGACTCCCTAATCCCAGTCTATTGGTCGAAAGGCTAGGACTAAAACAGGGAAAAATTTAGTTGATCGGATTCTTGTTGAATTTGGGATTCTTAGAAATACTTCTTTAAATCTCAATAAAATAATGAATCTTGTCAACAGTTATTGTCATTCTGACATAACAACCGCAAAGCCACTTAAAATCAAAAATAATCTTAATATTGAACGGTCGATAAAATCAAATTCTATTTGTAATATTTCTTCATATGTCTTTGTTGTACGATTCACAGTCAGAATGTAAACGAAGGGCAAGAATTGTCCAGTTGGGTTTCCATGAATTATATAGAGCTGCTCGAATGCGCGTGGAAGCGTTGCGAAAGTGCCATCTTCCGTCCAAATTTCACTTCTTTTCAATTCCTTAAAATTATTCTCGGTACTGAAATCAATAATCGAACCTTGACAGTCTTTGAGTCGCACACAAGAAATAAAGAATTTTTATCAGTTGTTGTATATTCATTGAGGGCATCAAATTGTGTATTCCTCTCCGGTTAATCGAGACAGGATTCTAACCTTTTCGCGAATTTCTAACAGCCCACGCTAGAGAATCAGCTTGAGGCAAACGGGCTGCGACTGGGGAATATAACTTGCTAACAACTGATGCAACAACCATGCTGGTTGGCTGTTTCGATTGAATTCCCATTCAATGCATCCTTCCTCAATTTACTATACACCGAAAGTGCTTCAATCTCACTGCGCTCAACCACATGGTTACTGTGTTCTATCACATGGATGACTTCTCCTATAATTGAGTTCAATGAAATACAGAATTATTGATCATGAATTTATTTTTGGAAAATTGAAAAAAAAAAATTCAAAAAATACCATTTTTATCGTCAGTATTTATATGACAGACTCCTCGACTGCCCTTTGAATATGAAGTACAATGGCATGGTTGTAACAACGCCACAATACTTTATTTGCACCCAAACCTCTTTTATAATATGAATATCTATTATGCACCAAAATAACACCACCTGCTTTGTTTCGATACAATTTCCACGACATGGTGCCAGCAACGAACCGTGTGAAAGACCAACGACAACTAATACGAGTAGCGTTGCATTAAGAATACCTGAAATTAATATATATTGACTTTTGCCTCTGGGCTAATGTATACAATATCAGACGGATGAGAATAGAACGAAAATAAAATTAGAATTCCAATTGAAGAGAACTATCGCCAGGGAAATAGTAGTTTAGAGAATAATTACAAGGGCAATAGTTTCTAGGAAATTGATTACTGGGGGGAATCATTTCCAGCGACATATTTCTGGGGAAATAAACTCCGCGCACCGTTTTATGGTCGGAACCTCGGGTTTTGAAGGTCATTTTATGATCGAAACGCATTCAATTTAATTCCTAACTCGACTTAGACTCGACTGTCAAACTAATTGCCAAAAGAAAAAATGAAGAACTATAACCTCAATTCTAGTTCATATCATTTATCAGTCATTCTTCACTTGTAAAAATATAGCAGTCGAAAATCTGACATCCAAAAATCAGAATGGTTTGTTTATTGATGAAATTATTTTTGATTATGGAATAACCTCTGAACAAATCTAAACTAATTTAATGTCTTCAAGGAAGTTAGGCAGCAACCCAGGCGGGAATATCCGAGTTCTGAAAAATGATACGACCTTGGCTCAAACTCGACGGACCAAACTTCGGTTACCAAAGTTGAGCCAAGTTTGAACCTTCAATAAGAACGGTCTCTGACTAAGACTAGTATATGTTCGAGGTCTGAGCTCTACCTGCCAGACTTGGTCCAAGCTTCATTCAAAGCTCGTATCCAAAGTTTGGAATTCCGAGTTCTCATCGAGTTTGAACTAAGACTGAATGTCAAAGTTATAACGAAAAAAGTCTACAAGCTTGGCATCTCAACTCGGCACAGCCACTTCCCAAGTCTGATACACCAAGCTCTATCCAAGCTTGGTTTTCAAGTCTCGAGAATCATATAATTTATCTGAGACTATTTATGTAAAAAACAATTGAATGAACTTATCAGTAAGGCCGTGAAGTTCCACGTCCAAGAAAGTCTGGTAAAGTTGCTAAGCAACCAAACTTTATAAATATTGTGAAATGGAACAGGTCATCATACAAACGTCGAAGAAGTTTTCTATCAAATGGGAGAGATTATGAGCTGTACTTTCGGGACATGTCAATGTGCACTTCCAAACATATCTCAAGGTGCAGTGTTGAGCACATCTCAAGGGGGCACTTTCAGGGACACCTTGAGGTGCATTCTCAGGGCCAACTTAAGGGATACTACCGGGGACATTTTGAGATACACTTTCCAAAAAAATCCAAGACAATCTCAAAATTTTCCCAGAAGTACACTTCAAAGTGTCCTTAGAAGTGCACCTCGAGGTGTTCCTAGAACTGCACCTCGAGGTATCCTCAAAAATATACCTCAAAATCCTCCCCCCCCCCCCCTCCTCGCAGTTAATAAAAAAACTTTAGAATTTCTCTTATAATAATATTTTGCTCCGTTTGATTATTCATAAAGCAGAATATCCGAATTGAAGCTGTTGATTGTGACCATATTTTCAAATTGGAAATTCAATTAGTCGAATTCCGAATATCAAACGTCCTTTTTGACGTTTCTTTGATAAAACAGCTTCATTTTCCAATATTTACAGATTTTGGTTGCTTAGTAACTATATCAGACTTTTTGAGACGTGGAACTCCACGGCCTTACTTATCAGTAGTAAAATATTGCAAGAATATAAATAATATTCCAATAGAATTTTGGGCTGGAAATTAGAAAAAAAGTTTAGCAGCTTTATGATTCGATTTGATGTCTTATACTCTCAAGTAAATGAAATAACCCAGCTGGTTAGATGCATGTTTCAGGATGTAGTCTGGAGCTTTTGCACTTTTTACAAACATATTTCAGCAATTCTTCTTCACAACTAAATGAAATGCAATCATCTGTAATTTTTCAGAGGTTATTATTAACATCCTTAACTCCACAAAAATATTGTTTTCAAGTTCATGTAATGATATTTGTATAATGTTCGTTACGGCGGAAATAGCCACCTGAAAAAAAAAGATATGTGACTGACTCGGGTGCTAGCGTTGGTGCAGGTAATTGGAAATAAATGATTCGAGTGGATCAGTGATCTGTAAGCTCGTCGTTATCGCAGGTACCAGATTTAGACATTTTCATAGAGAAAAGAAAAATGCTGAACTTTTGAAAAAAAATCAAGAATCGTGATATTTTCCTTCGAAAATTCGGGTAAAAATAGGAAATTTCAATTGGAAATGAACAATTCTGGTACCTGCGAGAGTTATCCGGATGTTGATTAACATATCCAAATTTCAGCCCAATCGGTTCGATAGATTCTGTTCTCTGCCCCGGGCCGACCAAAAAAATGTTCTAACACTGTAGAACGCTTTCGAATATGTGTTATAACTTCTTCAATATTCAGAATTTTAGTCTGAAATTTTTATAGTATATTCTCCATATATTGTACTTTCAGAGTAAATCATTTGAAAAAATCGCTTTTTGAATCTCGAGCTCGACTCCATCCGTCAGGTATAGCTCTCCAATGGAAATCTCGGACAACAACGGCACATGGGGTAGTCTTCTCTGGAGAATAAAATTTGGACCCGGTATCTGGATGAATATGTAACGTGACTTTTTACGTGTGGGGGGGGGGGGTGAAAGTCACTACGCCATCCCTCCCTCCACCTCTCCCAATAAGGTCCCTTAATTAAAAACTATTTAATGGGCTCCAGGTGGTTTTTTCGGAACCACCAAACCGGAAGTTCCTCGGCGGACTCTTTCCTCACGAATTTCAAGCCAAAACTCCGGCTCGCGACGGCGAAGAGTTCCGCTGAGAACGGAACGAAACAGGCAGAAGGGGAGAGATGTTACTCTTTTCCCAGCTCGCCCCCGAGAAAAGAACGGACATGAGTCAGGGGGGGAATTGGGGATGTTGACCCGATCCATCGCCCGTTCCCTTCAACCGGAAATACCGCATGAAAACCCTGAAAAGCTGAGAAAATAGGAAAGAAGGAACTGTGACGGTTTTTACCGTCACAGAATTAATAAAAAAGAGAATAACGCTGAGTAACACTGTAACTGGTCGAGTTGGGCCTCGGCTCTACCGGAGTCTAACGGAAACAGCCGAGGGCACCCAACGCTAGCTTGTGGGAGAGAAGACTCGGTCTTCTTCTCCCGGGACACCGTGGCGGCTACATCGTGCATGGAAGGGTGAAAGTCAAGTAAAGAAGAGTGAAAGAGAAATCAAGAGAGACTTAAACGGATAGAAGGAGACACAAAGTAAGGTACACGAGTCCCCCAAATAATAGAAATTTTGAGTTAAAGTCATCAATATTTGTTTGTAGAAAGAATAAAGTCGAAAGACGCCGAGTTAGCGTCTGTCTTGGGTGGAGATCAATCCCCACTACTTTAGAATCATACTTGTTCGTTCTGAGTTAATGTGAATTAATTATCATCATATTATTAACAGAAAAATTCCTTTTTTTTAATCATAAATGTACATATATTCTTCTCTTTAAATATACCTAATTATTCTTGTTTAAATCGAAAATTTCAGGAGTTTTGCGTAAAGTTTTTCACTTGTTCCGAATACCCAAAGAGAGGGTATCGTCCCCTCTCCCCCTTGGGATAACATAAGGGTCTCACTTAAGAAAGCGGGTTAAATTAGAGTATTTTTGGGGTTTGCAGCTTCATTAAATTTACAATAAAACTTGGGGATTTGTCGTTTTCCCCCAAATTTGGGGAATTCTGCAAAAACAACTGGCGCTCACTTTTTCAACAAGGCAAATTAATTGGGAGTAAATTGGGTAAAAATTAGAAGCGTAATTTTGGGTTGATTTCAGAATATTTTCAGTGCCTTCAACAGTTGGCTCAAGGTCAGTTGAGCAAACAGTTACAGAACTCTTAAAAATAAATATTCAAAACAGCTGGATCTGGTAAAAGTAGAGTATATTGACAAAAAATGAATAATGATTACATTGTTATTGACTCAATTTTATCACCTTCAATTCCCTCCAAAACGTCTTGAATCGCGGAGACACAAAAAAGAACTCCCCAAAAAGACATCTCCAACACAACTAATAATTTATCAGAGAATTTCAATAAAATACAGAGAAAGAATTATTTTAGTTATTCTCAATTTAATTCTAGGAAGTACACTAACCGTACCTAAAGACACGCGAATTCTCGGAACTCGACCGAGTATACGGGTGACGTCATATGGGGGGGAGGGGGGATTGAAATGCTTCGTTTTCAGGACTAACGCATTTTTCTCCAAAATTATATTTTTCTAATATCATTCAGGATAACTTATCTCGTGAAAAATTTGTAATTGAATGATTGTTAATGTTTGAAGGTTATTTAAGCAGTTTTTTTTAAACGGAACATCGCTAGCCACCGAGCTTTGTCCATGCGTGGTACGACTCTGGTTCCCGAGCTAGCTGCCAGTTTGGTTTCGGAGCTCGAGTCTGTGTTATCATTCCGAGGGATAACCAGGTTTAGACCGAGCTTGAATACTAAATTTGGGACGAGGATGGAGAGGTGTGGTTCAATCTTGGCTCAAACTCAGATCTTTCGGCATTTCCCACCTGGGAATGAGAATATGAAGATGAAAATTAATATCGTATGTATGAAACCTTCCGATAGCGCAAGTGGTCGATAATAGACTGGCAATGTGAAGATCTCCGGCTTCAATTCTACTCAGCGGTCTCATTTTTTCCCAATAAAACTCAATTTCAATTTTCGCATATGTCAGAAAATGGAAATGTTCCTAATTAGTAAATCCAACAATCAATTATATCTGACGATTCTCCCCTGGATCACACAGTTCAATCCGTTGATTGGTTTCGACTGCAGAACTACCCTCTGATAATCCGATATTGACTCTCTGTCTACAGTATCACAATGAAACAAGTGCACTATTTATACACCATCAAAACACCACAGTAAAGGCCTGTGTCCACGATCCAAGTCCTAATCCAAGTTCTCGGACGCAGCTTTCCTCTCCAAATTGTTTTGTCTCCACTGACTGCAGGTGTAGTTAGGGTTAACTTTATGAAATTGGGTCCATTAAATATGAAATTATAAATCTAATTCTAATTTTCGCTGTTTTCTGACATTACTCATAATATTGCAATCAACTGCGTGAGCTGTAGAGGTTGGTTATCTACTCTGACTCTCATGTGAACTTATGAACTTGGATGAAGAAGTGGGACGTGCAACATTTTTTCATCAGAGAATTTTTTCCACCATTTTCATCCAAGCTGTCCGTGTCCACCATCCAAGTTCTAGTTACTTTTTCTCGGACCTAGAACTTGAATGGGAATCTTTGATCATGGACAGAGGCCTCAAGACCAAATTTCGACCGTCAATTTCATGCAGAAGCACTGCATTTCGACTTCATTTCCACCGTGACCACTAAACTCATACTGATTTCATGAATTAATAATCGATAATGAATTGAACAGAGTGCCACCGCCTCACGCATGTCAAATTCGATCTTCACAATTAAAATCTCATCAGATCCTATTTGGATGAGTGAGTGAAGGTGTTGAACAGAATCAGATAGCAACTGTAGCTGCTTTGTGAGATTAGACTGCTCATCCAGTCCTGACAGAACGCTCGACTCCATATCTAATTTGGTATAAGATAAATGTTCAAATGAATTTCTGGAATGTTGTCTTTGGACAATTTGTAGAAAATCATCCGATATGGAAAAAAAGAGGGTGCGTGGAACCCACGCGACAGAAGTGAAACTTCTTGCTCATTGTGTATAGATAGCGATGAATTATTAGGATTTTTTCAAGTGAACAAGTGATAATAATTGAGGAATGTGAGGATACGGGATTAATTTCGAAGAGAAACGGCGAAAAAAGTATTATATATATAGTATTTTGGTTATCTGTTCACTAATAAATTATCATTTTTCACGATTATGAAGTGTTCAGACAACTACATTTTTTAAAATCAGTTTTTTGTAAATACACAGGAAATTGATCGAGATGGAGCGGTTTCGCTTCAATCCTTTCTTTTCTCGTAGCTCTCAAAACTTTCTATAAAGGAGGATTCGTGCAAGCTTGCTCTATCTTGCTGGAATTCCGGGATATCCGAAGAAAACGTTCACTTCCATATTTTTCTCATGCTAGCCTCATAATATGGTAGACGAAGGGGCATAGTCGGGTACTTTCGATTGTTTCCGGTACATGAGCCATTAGTCATTTCGCACTTGGCTTTGGATTGAAATATCTCGAAAACTATGCAACATTTATCAAGACATGCTGTGAATGAAATTCAGAGGGAAGATTGACGAAGAAAATAAGCGAAACGCCGTTCTTTTACGACCAGTAGTTTCCGAGATATCAATTTTTCAATGAATAGTTCAGAAACAATGGACGAGGCCCGATAGTAAACAAATAAGCGCTCGGACATCCTTCCTGAATTTTTCATTAAAAAATTGATATCCTAATAACTACCAGTCACAGAAAAACGGAGTTTTGCTTATTTCATCCGTTAATCTTCCCTCTAAATTTCATTCACAACATGTCTCGATAACTTTTGAGTACTTTTCAAGATATTTCAATCCAAAGCCAGGTGAAATGGCAATTTTCTTCAGAAATAAAAAGCGAAGATTATGATGTGGAGCATACTAATTTTTATAAAAATCTTCTAGAAAAATTACCATATTATCCTCTCCGTGTATTGAAAAAAAAAAATTCAAAAATGAAAAAACAGTATGTATGTAGCACTCTACGCGAAGATCCTATCCCCTCCCCCCTCTGCCGTCTTCCCTCTCCGCCGCTAAAGCATATGCTAGAGTGGCATCCCCACCAACGCACTCTCCTCTTTCTTGCTTCTACTTTTCCCCCACTACTCCACTACCACGTTCCCCTCAAAACCTTTCACTCGTTTGTGACGCGAGAAAAAAGTTGGTACCCTCCCAAAAAAAGTTTCACTTCAAAAAAGAATGAAAGAGGTATTACTAGAGAATTGAATGACCAGTTGAACAAGAAAAGAAACTGGAAAACGAGAATGAAACTCATCAGAAAAAGCCCTCAATATTATAGCTGAAATCAACGAATAACCAGTTACGAACCGGAATGTCAAAATATTTTAAATTAAATATTTACGATGAAAGAAAAGGGAAATGGTAGGAATTCACATCTCATAACTCTCGACCCATCAGTCAAAAGGAAGAATTGGAGTAAAACACAAAGAAAGTGATGAGTTCAAAATGAAAAAATCAGAAGGGAAACTGGGGAAAGAATCAATGAAAGTCATTCTTGAAAAAATGGTGAAATCGGGAGATGGTCAGTTAGCAGTTAGCGGACTTCATTGTTTTTCCAAAGTCATCATTTCCTGGAGTTTCTATTCTAAATTTTTCGTTTCAATTCTATCACAGTATTTTTTTTCCATTTTAATCTTTTTGTTTCAATATTTCCGTTGGTGGTTATTGGATGTCAATAATTACATTTTCTTTTTTTATTCTCATCAAAATAGAATAAATTCGATGAAATAATGAGCAAGTAAAATTTTAAACAGTTCAATAATCTGTAAATGTTTTTCTTTTATTGGTTGTTTCAAGTCATGGTACGACTACAAACTACGATGGGAGCCGAAGGAGTACGGTGGAGTTCATATGCTTCATGTTCCCTCCGATCACATATGGCGACCAGACATTGTACTGTACAACAAGTGAGTTTATCATTAACCAATTCAAAAAATTACTCGATCCCGTGCAATTTTTTTAAAATGATCATTCCAATATCTTCTGTGTCCATTGATGGCGTTTAGTGGCACAGCATGTTGCCTGTCCATTCTATGATTGTACACTCGTTACGAGGAGAAAATTACAATATTTTGATTCAGAAATGATTCAAAAATCCCAGAAAACGAGTGCTCAGTCTTCTTTCCCAACCTGTGTGGATCGAAAAGTTTTGAGAAACCGGTTAGGAGGAAAAAATTTACCGTCATTTCCTTCTTCAAAAGTTACGGAAAAATGCAGGATGACCGTGCGCGATGATTTCATATTTTCTTCTTTCATTTCCTCTTGTTCTCCTACGTAATATTTGCGTTTTCATTTTCTTGTCTCTGCATCTTTTCCGGTGAAGCGAATTTCTATATGTCATTTTTTGTTGTCACTATTCGTTCATTTTCTAGAAGCGTGAAAATGTCTGTTTCCGCTTACGTGCCTTCCATCATATTTACGTAACTTTTGTCGTTGTCACAGAGCATCCAAGTGCCATGCAACGAAGGACCATCCATGTTATTTTCTTCCCGTTTTTCTCTCAATTTTTTTCTCCTCTCAAATCTTTTTTCCTTTTTTTTTTATACTTACCGCACTGTCATATTTGTTCTCGTTTTTTATACATGTGAAATTTATTTTTTAATCGTGATGATCATTATTACTGTAGACAGGATAGATTATCATTCATATCGCATGATATACGGGCGCTGCGGCGAGTATAATAAATATTACTCTCTACAATATTAAAATTAATTGATGAGTGTTTAATCATTTTTCTCATTGATAGATGTTAAATTCTCAAATTTCGTGAATATGGCTACGCCTCGTTGATGATCATTGAAAGAATGGTGAAGACTTCGTATTGAAAACACATTTTGTAGTATTATACTGATTGTTCTTAGAGTTTATCGATTTCGGTCACAGGAATCGATCTCCTGGAAAAGATCTCCCCGGAAGAAAATCACAAGAAAAATTCTCTCAAAAAGTTACTCTATGTGAGTGTTTGTGAAATTCTCAAGAATGATAGAAATACATCGACATGTTCTTTAAGAATGAGAATCATTCTTAATATAAACCAGTGGGAACTTGCTATCATGACAGTTCTTATTATAATTTCATCTGCTAATTTATTAGCGAGCCACTTCCGAATGGTTCCCTTTTTTATGAGTGAATAGTTTATTCACAATGATATCCTCAATAACGATACCCAAATTCAATAATTTCCTTGATAATCATACAGATCGTTTTATTGAAAGAATTATAAGATAACTATTCATAAGAGCCGATTCCACTTTTTATACTTGTTCAATTTGATATTGTTATTATATTTTTATGGTTCTATTCATTCATTCATTCATTTAACGGCCGGATGATCAAATGATCAAAGCCATGAAAAAGAAGAAGAAGAATTTATTTATTTATTCACCTATATTTTTTATAAATCAAGATTTATGAGAAATATACTGCAAATAATAGATGGAAATGTCATGAAAAAGAGTCGGCAGTGGCTCAATCGACAGAGCAACAGATTCATGACTCAAAGATCTTGAGTTCAAGTCTAGTTGTTTCCAATTCACAAAAAGGTCATCATAATCGATCAAATGTACTTGATCAGCCAATACTCCATGCGCGGCGTTGATTCATACAAAATTGATACGACGACCTTAACTGAATTTAAGAAAAAACAAATATGAATTTGGAGAAAGTTTTTTTTGTTAAACTTACCTTCAATTCGAAGGACACTCGCAGCCACGCACATATTTTCTCCAACATAATATCTGTGGACTTTTTTTAATCATTCCAAATATTTCTCAACAGAAAGATTGAGATTCGAAAATTTTTTCGAAAGCACAACTCCCATTCGGAAGCAAAAATTTACCTTTCTGGACAGATCTCCAGTTCTATCAGTTGTAGCAACCTGGTTGTTATATGAAATGGAAGGTGAGATCATTTGCCATCAATTGATATCATTCGAATCTTTGTTTCATCAATTTTCCATTTACTCATAGCCCATTTTCTGGAAATCAATTTCTACGTTATATGTTAAAAATCCTGGCAAGGTTATCGACTGAGCCAGGGTTTCAGCTGATCCGCGGGGCACCAATTAGTTCAATTGATGTCCAAGCATCATTCAAGGCGTCATCGTCACCGAGGAGGCCCATCGTCTCACTTTGAGACGTTCTTCTCACCGTAGCCGTGAAACAGTGAAGACGTGGTTTCACGTAACCCGTAAATCATCATGAACTCAATAAAACTTATGCATCAGCGCGTGATATTAAGGATCGCGTTGCTTGAAATTAATAACTTGCTAATCGACACTAATTTGCATCAACTTCGTACGTGCATCATCAATCAAATCAGTGTTATCAATTATCAATTAATAACGACAACTATCGGGGAATTAACTTCAGTTAATTACTATTAACTTCATTAATTGCTAGACACCACGCGGTCAGTGCATCATCAAAGAAATTATCCATCATAATTGTTAGAGACTTTTCGTATTGAACAAACCAGCGCTACAGTCGATAGACACATGTAGTGTAATTAAAACCCTAATCAATCGGTTCGTTAGTTAATGAATTAGTGAAATTCAATCATAGAATCAATTATCTAGCATTTCGATGTAAGACCGGCCTCACAACCCGGCAGGGAAATAGGATCACATCGAGAACATTAACCCGTGAACATTATCAGTGAAAAAAAACAATTGAACATTATCAGTAAAATTCCGTGTTAATTTTATCTGAAAGTTATCATTAAAATCTGTGATATATTTATTATAAATTGCGTGTGTTGCATAAAGTTATTTCACACATGCAATTGTCAAGATGAATCAAAAGCCAGCTCTTTGTATTCCCTGCAAGCCGCAGCCAGGCGAAGAGAGTACGAGCCTATCAAAATACAGTCTACTAAATTGAAGATCAACGCAACACATCACGTCCACACAATACGTAACTTCGGTGGACGTCCAAAAATCCCCTGGATTTTTAACATTGTATCTATTCGAAAAATCGATGATTTTTTCATAACTATAGGAATGGGAAATGAACTCACCTTTCATTCGAGACGAAGCCCAAATCTCTACGACTAATAGACCCGGAGATATTTCTAAGAAACTGAAATTTTCCAAAACCGAAGAAATTTTCTTCATCAAAAACTTTTTAATCAATTATGCCCACGAGCAATCTCATGCATCAGTGTTATGAGAAGTATAAATTCATCGAATTGGAAGTCTCTAGCTTGAATAGTTTTTCAGTTATCGTGCTAACAAGAATTCCATTGAGAAAATCATTAAAATTAAAATTTTTCAAAAACCATCATCAATTAATAGATAGCAATCCGTAACGAGCTAGCTCATATGATAGCTAGCACAGCCTATAAATCTGAGCAAAGTCGATTCAGAAGTTTCCAAAATTTCGGTGAAATACAAATTGTCAAAATTTGTTAATATCTCGAAAACTACTGAACCGTTTCCAATACAAAAGAGCTTAAAGTGACGAGTTCAGTGACCAGAATATACTGACATACTTCCAGAATCCTACTAATATAAGACTTCAGAAGTTATTGAGACATATGTGTGTGCACAGACATACACACACATACTGTAACGTAATCCTCGAGCCTAACGGTAAGCTCAACAATTAAGCACGCTCGGAAGCACCCAATAGCCAAAGACAAAATTTACAAACGAAACCAAAATCCAAATGGGCGCCAGGATGTATCTCAACATCCGATCAATCTTATATTGATCTAAACAACAACAACCAAAAATCAAAATCTAATCATTTAAACCAAAAACTCAAATACTCCCTTATCCAGCACGAACTAGTTCAGCCTCCTCTCAAGGTCGCTGTTATGGGTTTAAATAAGGAGCATATAATAATTTCAAACAAATAATTTCGGGGATAAAATAAAATTTTTATATAAAAAATAATTATTGAATTTATAAATTATTTAACCCCTGCGTTGAATCGGCAAGTGTGCAGCACAATAAAAAAAATTATAATTTTCATAACATAAAACATAACTTCCGACAACTCATAATAAATAAACAATTAATTACAAACAAATTCTTTAAAACTAAATTTTAAAAAATAATAATGTCAATCAAGAATAAAATTTAATTAATTAATAAATTAATTGATTTATTAATTAACCGTCGAAATCGAAATTCAAATCAATCATATCAATTAAACTAATTCAAAAATTCCATGGTGCTGCCACCTACAGTTATCTTTCGCAACGAAACGAAAGTAACTAAAACTTCCTTGACTAAACTACTAGATGTCATGGCCGACTAAACGATATGCCAACAAATGAAATTAATCAAATTAATTTCATAAAGAAAAATCGATTCACAAAATCTTAAAAAAAAATGACAAATAAAAAAAAATACAAAATCAATGAAATTCTACAAAGTCGCGAAACTCAAATTTAAAAAAAAAATTATAATTAATTAACTTCGGCCACAACGCCGAAAATATCCGTTAATTAATTTTAATTCGCGACAGTTCATTTTTTTTTTTTAACAAAAAAAAATAATCAAATTACCAAAAAAAAATAATTAATCGAGAAACGATAACGAGAGTCCAATACAATTACTTAAAAAAAATAAAAGGTTTCCAAAATTATCAAATAATTTCGCCGATAAATGGTAATCGATTTCGCGACGTCACCACTAAGTAGCGTCATTACGCCAAAAAAATAAAATTCTCGACTCGCGAAATTCAATTACCGTACAAAAATTTTTTTTTTTTTTTTTATTTAACCGTACAAAAATTAATAAACTAAAATTTGCTCACCAGATTATTTCACAATTTGATTTCCATGAACAATATTTTATTAATTCAATGATACGACGATTAATCTAATTAATTCCAATGAATTAATTAATCTCAAAACCTTACAGAAATGGCGGTTAACAAAAGTGTCCAAAATGACACGACAAAACATGTGTGTCCAACACGGCACACCAAACGAGAATCAGCCGACAGCAAGCGCTGTGCACTGGCCAAGGCGTCTTTTCCGGGAAGGACGTTCCTCATTGGTCAATCCCGAAATACGTCATTTAATACAGCTTAACCTGACGTTAAGTATTTTCCTTTTTTTTTCAATGACGATAAAGTCCAACGAAGATAATTGAGAAACTCCAAGTCGATGCCATGAGAGTTGAGACAAATTAATTTGACCAAGGATGCAACAAAAAGTTCATCAAAACGTCTCAATTAATCTTTCCGATGAATTTCGTCATTGGCGCCAAAACTCTTCTCCAATTAACCAACTCCATAGGTAATGTCGATTTCCTCATCATCGTTCATCTAGTGTTTCCCTCTTCCATTCGTGAGACATCAACTCAATTGACGATAATCCAATGAGCGTTAACATACAAAATTAACCAATCGGCATTAGTTTTACATCATTTTTACTATGATTGAACTCTCGTGATTCGTTTATTTTGATCCTCGGTTGGTGGTGCCAAAACTATTGAAATTCAAAATTAATTACGCGCCCAGACGATAAAAAGTAACGTCGATCGAAATATCACGTTACAACACATACAGACATTGTTTCTCAATATGATTTTTGGACTTTTCGGATCATTCTGAGTAGTTCCCAACCAAAAAATCCAGATCGAAAATCTTCACAATAGTAATGCTTCCATTCAGAAACAACAAAAAGAGAGGAAAATATCGATCGTAAGAGTACGACGAATTAATTATATCAGTTCGTCTTTTCTTTTTCCATTCTTACAAAAATTGAAAACTCGAAGAATTATTACTATATTGTTGGATTTTGATATTGTATTATAATATATGATATCATAACATGTTATAATGTATTATTATTATCATTATTATTATCACACGGTAAATAAGCGAGATAGAGCGAAATAGATATTAATATGGGATCACCAGGGAGTTTTCCCGGTTCTTGCCGATTATCTCGGTAAATAAGCGAAATAAAGCGAAATAGACCTCGAAATGGAATTACCCTTTACTTCTGGCGACGCGCATTCCCGATCAAATTGATATTAGCAATGGCAATCAATGAGAGTCAAGGACAAACTTCGGATAAAGTTGGCTTAGATCTTCGTAGAGATTTTCAGTAATGGACAATGGTACGTTGCATTTTCGAGAGTTCGTTCGTCTGAATTTTTGCAAATTTTCATGGGAAATGAAAGAGAATCCAATTCAATTAAGAATTCTGTTTATACAGAATGATACGCTTGATAAAAACTCCAAAATCTTCTCTCGGATCATGGTTTTCTGGAAAATTTTCAATTCTAAAAAAAATTTTTATATCGATATTTCTTTGGAGATTTAGAATTTTGTGATGAAGTCATCATCACGCATCTGAATTTATCATCAATACATATCAGCAAATACCAAGGAAAAGCGCGTGTGGAGGACGCGTGGAAAATTCTCGTATTGAGGATATTTTTGTCATTCTAATGAAAGTGTGAATTATTTATAGTTCTTGCTATAAATTCAATATTCGACAAGCATGATCGTCAAGAGCTGCTCATTTATTGTATAATTTGCAGCATTATTTCATCATTATTCAATGCCTCTCACTTGCTCCAAATTGAAACTTTTGAATACAAAATTATTGGATGAATGTCTTCTTGAATAGAGGTTCTGAGTCTTTATCTCTCCTTACGAAAACTTCTCAGCCAAAAATCCCTGAATCAATGGTTTTTATTTGTAATTTATTATTATTTTCATTTTCAATCAAATTTATATTCAATTTCTATACCATTCTTCAGAATATTCTTCTTCACCATGTTCCATCCAAGTATCAGAAATATAATTTTTATCCAGAACCATAAGCAAACTAATCATGCTACGGCCAATAAACCTCATCATGGAAATGATTTTCGATGCCATGCTTATACATCACGAATTGCTTCATGGTGAATATTGTTGAAAACGAATGCAGTTAATTGTGGGATGGAAAAAAATTAACTAAAAAATTCTTACAAAGTATCATTCAAAGATAGTTACTGTACAAACTTCATATAGTGGCATTGATAATTCTTGTATGGAGTAATATGCACAAAGAATTGAAGATGAAGGAACAAAAGAAAGTTCATAAATTTTGTTCAAGGAACGATTCCTCATGTTTTCTTTAGGGAATTCCGCGGAGGAATTCTCTCCTTGCGAACAGAGTTTTCCAGATTTCTGTCCTGGTATTTTTTTTTTTTTAGAAATTTTTCCCACTGATTTTTTTTGAGAACATCCTCCGAGCTTTCCCTCTGGCCGAATTCATCGTGATTAAGATAGACTTCTCATTCAAATGATATTCCCAAATAACTTTTTTTTCAATTGAAAACGATCAATTCACACTCTCCTCCTCTTTCATGCTTATCGAAAAAAAACGATTTTCCATGTTTTAAGGGATTAAAGAGCAGTGAAATGTAGAAATAAAATGGTTTGAATAATTGTAATGGTTGGCTCGCTGACTTCGAGCCAGTCGTTGAAAGCACTTACTTCCGAATATTATTTGACCCAAAATGATGCTCCAGATTTTTTCCCCAGATGACTCTACATTAATTCCATTGACTCAATTTGAGCGCCAGTCGTTTTTCTTAATGTTTTTTTTTAATTTGGGGGAAAACGACAAATCCCCGATTTTGATTTTACTTGAACAAATTGCAAAACCCCAAAAAGACTCTAATTTTACCCGGTTTTTATATGAAACTCTTAAATTATCCCGAGGGAGAAAGGGGACGATACCCTCTGTTTGGGTATTCGGGATGGACAAAAATGTACACAAAACCTCTGATAAATTTCAATTTAGATAATATAAATTCAATATATCCAATGAAAATAAAATATATACATGCAAATTGAAGAAAATACGAAATATTTAAGGAAGCTTTTCGTGGATAATATTATAGTTATTTCACTTTAATCATTAACTCAAAATTTAACTCAGAACGAACAACAATAACTTCAATATTACCCGGGTGGACTCACCCGCAACAGACGCTAACTCGACGTCTACTTTGATTTTAATCTTTACTCCGAAATTATTGATTCTAAACTCAAAATATTAATTGTGCGGGGACTCGCGTACCTTACGTTATTTGTGCTTTCTTCGTTCGTGTCAACCTCTTCTTATTTCTCTTTACTTTGCTTGAATTTCTATACTTTTTCTTGACTTTTCTTTACTTTACTTAATTTTCTTTACTTTCGATGTGATCGCCTCGGCGTCCCAGGAGAAAAAGAACGAGTCTCCTCTCGTGTGTGTTGGCGTTGGGTTCCCTCGGCTGTTTTCGCTCAATTTCGGTAGAGCCGAGGCCCAACTCAACCAATTACTGCGCGAGTCTCCCACTATCTGCCTCAACGTCACTGAGTTTTCCTGAATTCCAAGAATCTCGCGCTAATTCTCACTCTTGAATAATTTCAAGTAATGCACCAAAATAACCACAATAATTTGACAAAATTTTCCCGACATTTTTGCACGAATAACTTTAGTCTTTCCCTTGCAATATTCTCGGTGCTGTTCCTGGTGATCTCCTTCAGTGCTGGCTGATGCTGGACCAACCACTTGGATGCTGCTTCTGTCCAGGCTCCTCCCTGATTGTCCTTGATGCTGATAATTCATCCGTGGGACTGGGGGAAATTCTCCCCAGTCCTGACTCTTGACGTTCTCTCCGTTTTTTCGGAGTTATTTCAGCAAAAAAGAAACAAAAATCATTAGTGAGGTCACAAAAGTGTGTTGACTTCACTCTCGACATGTGCTGTTTTGACTCTAAGTGAGTCCTATCTTCACCGGGTATCTCGAATCGCTACCATTACCGTGATTTCAATCAAATTAATTCATTATTCTGATTTTTACTAGTTCTGTGACGGTCAAAACCGTCACATAATTTTAGGCAGTTTAAATCACAATTATACGCAGACCAGCTCGATTCAGAGGAAAATATCAAGAGACTGTTATCTTAGAAATTTTCACAAATTTCAAAACTCATGAAAAAGGGCAACGCACTTAGTAATCCATCCACAAAATATCCGTAGATATGAAAATATTCAATGGAATATCATATTCAATACACAAATTCCTGCATTCAATACACCGGAAATGTAGAGTAGATTATTCATATATATTGGATATAAAATCTTTTTTATGCGCTATCATTAAGAATTCATCATTCACTTGCTGCACCATTTTGTATTTTCAAACCATTATGTGAAAACTTCTGTGAAACGCACACATTGAAAGAACCCAGAATAAAGCTAAAGCCATCATGGATAGATGGATAAACTATCACCTTTTCGGAAAGAGAGCCTCCTCTAAATATGTCGAAATGAAATGGTAGAGAGCTCTTGTAAAACCATTCCAGATTTATGCGTGCCTATTGTCGCACGATGCAGCTCACTATCATTTTCCTAAATTGCAAATGATGCACAATTAATTTATTAATGCTTAATACAGTAATTCTATTCCTTTACTTGATGTAGCCTCCAACATAGAATATCTTTATAGTCCGTTAATAGAATCACCCAGTCCTTCGATCAAACTGTCACGAATCATTTTAAACCACTCGGCCAAAACTTAGACCCATAAAATTTCTCGTTGGTCCATAAAGCCTTGTTATTCACCTTCTTACCTTTCCGTACCTTCCTACCCCTGCTCATTGAGCCCTCTCATACCTCCTCGGCCTCCCTCACTAATGCACAATTTCTGAGAAAGGGTTCGCTTACTTTCATATCACTTAAGCTACTACAATCACAGGAACGTCACAGTTACCCAATGCAGAAATATTTTTACTTAGCCCAACAGTGGATAGGATTACTGAACCCGCTCTCACGTATTTTCAGATAAGCCCGATGAACGTCCTGGATGTCTGATTGGGAATTGGAGCGATGAATAGTCACCTAGTGTCCTTCTCAAGGCACTCAAATACTCACATGGCTCTTTTGACCAGTCTGCCTCTAACCAGCTCCTCTCATCTAACTGCGTCTGGTCAATCCCTATTATTTGTCCCCTGCCTCCTATTTTTGATCGTTATTTACTTCACTAGTCTGCTCCGCTCATCAATCCTTAATTTTCCTCACCCAAAACCTGCCTTTTTTTAATGAATAACTGTGCCTTATAACTAAGTAGCCTTTGGGTCATCTTCTAATTATTCAAACATAAGTTGATGAACTCCAGAATGCTCTGGATACATGTCCTGCGTCCAGCAAACTACAATTCATCATCAACACTCAAGTATTTTGAACATCTTACTCTAACCCTGCAACGATGTTTGTTCTATTCATGATGTGAACCGTTACATACAAATGTGGTTATATTCTTGTTCATCCCCATCGGAAAATCTATATCATTCTATGTAGGTGATTATATATGCCAGGACATAAGATATTTTTTTTATATTGAAAGTATAATAACGATATGAAAATATTATCTATGGCTGTTATATTCACAAATTTCATAAAACACTATACATAAAAGTTATAAAACTCATATAACAGCAATAGATGTAAGATATCTGATCGAATTTCATAAATTCGAATATATTGTTAATTTGTAACCATTTAGACGTAATATGAAAGTAATATGTAACTTTCTTGTATAACCACCATCTATTCTACATCATATATTCATGTAATTATTATGTATTCTCGGATATGTATTTGAATATATGATGATATGAATATTATGTGAAAAGGATGCCCCGATCGAAAAATATACATCGTTTCATGTAGGTGATCATATAGACCAAGACATGGGATATATTATTTATATTGGGAATATAAAAACTATATAAAAATGTTGTCCATGGCTGCTTTATCTATGATTTTCATGAAACACCATGTATAGAAGTTACAAAACTTCTATAAAAAGAGTACGTGTAAGATGCCTGATCTAATTTCATAGATTTCCACATATTATCAACTTGTGAAAATATTTTACTATTTTTAATATTTTTTTATATGATTATCATGTAACAACCCCCATGGTGAAAAACTATGAATAACATATATATTGGGATATAAAAAATATATCTCCAATATACAACTTCTGAGCAATCTTCGCATATATTTTAAATATTCAAAATATACGTAAAATATATTTTTTGGAAATCGTGTGAATGTAAAGAAAATATATTTTTCATAATCAGCAAAAAATTTGAGGGTGATAAATTTTTCCAGGTTTTTTTCACTGATTTTCGAAAGGCTGTAACTTTGCGGGAAAAGCTCGGATCAGGAAGAAAAAAGGATTTTCAGCACATATTACATATATATTCTGAAATATATTTTGAATATATATTTCACGTATATTTCAACTACACTCAGCAAAACAATTAAAGGAGCAGAATTTTTTTCCCATTTTTTCAATGTTTTTCAAAGGACTGTAACTTCGTGAAAAATGATCGGATCGGGATGAAAAAAAAAGAAAAATGAAGCTTGGAATGTGTACTTTTGAAATCTTGGGATAGAAATTTTTTTTGAACATTATTTATGGCACGAAAAAAAACAATGAAGGCGAAGAAATTTTTTTTTTTTTTTTTTTTTTCAATTTTCAAAGTGATCCACGGGCACCAAAAAAAAATTTTTTCTCAGCCAGGGACAGAGTCTTCTAGCCTGATTCTTTAGCTTCGATTCAAAATTTTTTTTTTTTCTGTACGACCATTTGTCACTGAGATATCGGCAATTGAATGAAAAAACACTTTTTTGTCTTTGATCATCGATATCTCGTGAACTACTGGTCGCACAGCGAACGGATGGTGGGTTTCGTAAACTTGAATCAATGCTCTATGAGTATCTCTCAATCTTTTTTGGGAAAAATTGTTTTTTTCATTCTTAAAATTGGTTTAAAAAAGTGGCAAAAAATGAAGTTTTTTGGTGTTTTTGAAAAACGACCTGAACTTCGCGAATATTGCGAAAAGGGCTAATGTTTTAAGGTGCTTCTTGAGTTTAAGATATGCCTAGACACCTTGCGAAATTTCAAGTCGATCGTTCGAACCGTTTTTTTAAATCAAACTCTCAAAGTTCCAGCAATAATTACGTTTTTGCTCCTTAAACGTGAATTAACGATGATTAAGGTAATAATTTTTTTTTTCATCATTTTTTTCGTCGTTTCGCATTAAATGATGAACATTTCATAAACAATCATCAAAGCTAAGAAAAAAATGATTTTTAAATTTTTTTTTTCAAATTTAAGGAGAATTGAATTTTTTTTTAAATAAAAAATTGAATTAAAAAAAAATTCAATTTTCCTTAAATTTGAAGAAAAAAAAAATTAAAATCATTTTCTTCTCAGCTTTGATGATTGTTTATGAAATGTTCATCATTTAATGCGAAACGACGAAAAAATGATGAAAAAAAAATTATTACCTCAATCATCGTTAATTCCGTTTAAGGAGCAAAAACGTGCTCCGTAAATGATTGCTAGAACTTCGAGAGTTTGATTTAAAAAAACGGTTTGAACGCTCGACTTGAAATTTTTCAGGGTGTCTAGGAATATCTTGAACTCAAGAAGCACCTTAAAACATTAGCACTTTTCGCAATATTCGCGAAGTTCAGGTCGTTTTTCAAAAACACCAAAAAACTCCATTTTTTGCCACTTTCTGAAACCAATTTTAAGAATGAAAAAAAATTTTTTCCCCAAAAAAGATTGAAAGATACTCATAGAGCATTGATTCAAGTTTACGAAACCCACCATCCGTTTGCTGTGCGACCAGTAGTTCACGAGATATCGATGATCAAAGACAAAAAGGTGTTTTTTCATTCAATTGCCGATATCTCAGTGACAAATTGTCGCACAGAAAAAAAAAAAATTTTGAATTGAAGCTAAAAAATCAGGCTAAAAGACCCTGTCACTGGCTGAGCCAAAAAAATTTTTTTGAAGCCCGTGTATCATTTTGAAAATTGAAGAAAAACAAAAAAAATTTCTTCGCCTTCATTGCTTTTTTCGCACCATAAATAATGTTCAAAAAAAATTTCTATTCCAAGATTTCAAAAGTACACATTCGAAGCTTCATTTTTCTTTTTTTTCATCCCGATCCAATCATTTTTCGCGAAGTTACAGTCCTTTGAGAAACACTGAAAAAATGGGAGAAAAATGCTGCTCCTTCAATTGTTTTGCTGAGTATATATAAAATAAAACATGCGAGAATCGGCCAAAAGTTGTATATCGACAATATATTTTTTATGTATGTTTGATATATATTTTCTATATCCCAATGTATATTTCATCTACGTTCCATTTCCCAGGGGGGGGGGGGGGGGGGGGAGGTTAAATGATATATTCATGTGATTAAAAATGGCAAAGGATGAATTAGTTATATGTGTGCGATTATAGTTTTTCCCTCACGCTGAGTACATTATTAAGTATATGAAGATTATATAACAAGAACGATTTGAGAATCATGGTGGGATATTGGACCATATAGTTTCAGTTAAACGTTGTTTCAAATCCAATCGTTTAGTATATTTACTCCTCTTTATTTCGCCTATGGGAAACTCCATGCAAGAATTTTCAAAAAAAGCTATAAATATATAATACCAAGACAAGTGCTTTTGAGAGATTGGAATTATAACATACATCTCATTATCTCGAAGGCGTGCATAGCTTTGTGGTAAAACGCGTAAATTTAGCAATCGTAAGGTCAAGTGTTCAAATCCCCAGTAGGTCCATGAAATTTTCATGCAAAAACAAGTGGATAATAGAATTGCTTTCCAACTAATATAGCTCTTTCAGCTAATACTTTAGCAACATGCTTCCGAATGGAAGTGATTCATACAATTTATCAACAATTATCGTGTGATTCTCAATTGATATTTCCATCCGATTTTTCAATCGCCGAACCTAACTCCAGTCCTTATGAATTCTGTACTGAATTCAAAATACTGACCTGAATTATCAAAAATTATCATTTATATAGCGATAGATAAATTTGGCTTACGAATTCGTCATCTATTCAAAGCATAGAATTCAATAATGGCTGAGAACAGGAGTTTCTCAGATAGATGTATTTCATGTAGTTTTTTCTAATTCGGTCATCTGGTAGAACCATTAATGACTCTCATCAATGCAACATTCCGTTCTCTATTCACTTAGATCCTCAGTACCTCCACAAGCAATGATACAAATTTTTTAAAACCATCATCAAAATATCGAATTTCGAAAAAATTCATTAAAATGCCAATAACTCGAGAACCAATGATGCAAATAAGCTCAAAATTGGCAGGCATCTCACATACAACTCTCGAGATAATATATGAGTATGAATAACATCAGATAGATAGTTTCCAGAAATTCCATTAAGAACTGATTTTCGAAAAACTGACATATCTCAAGAAGTACCGATCGGATTCTCTTCAAATAAAGTTTCAAAATAGAGTTCGTCGAGAGGAAGTCTTCCACAAAATATGAAATTTTTCTATAAAACTGTTTTGCTGTAATTGAGACTTTTATGCACATACAGACACACATACACACACACACACACACACACACAGACATTTGCTAAAAATATCATTTCCTCTCTTTTTAGACCATTTTAAGTATCTTCTAGTAAAGAAATTACAATCGAAAATTCTGATGATTACATAGCTTCCATTCGGAAGTAAAACCGTAAATTCGGGGCACAAAGCGATAGGAGAACGTTCAAGATGGGGTGAGGGTTT
Source organism: Aleiodes leptofemur (assembly GCA_963942555.1). NCBI lineage: Eukaryota > Metazoa > Arthropoda > Insecta > Hymenoptera > Braconidae > Aleiodes > Aleiodes leptofemur. The sequence goes on from OZ012615.1 coordinate 11,768,407, forward strand.
CAAGCAAGCGTGATAATTGGAAAATCCACATTATTCTGGAAGAAAATTACATTTTGGTAGTAGTAACTGAGAATATATTGGATGTATATTCATCCTCTATCTTACATGTATGTTGAGATATATACTTGATATATGAATTATAAATTAAGGTATATATATCTCAATGTAGGTATTATATCAGAGCTGTATTAAGTGGGCAAATTTAGTATGTTTTATAGATAATATATTATACAATCAAATGTTTCCAAATCATATTTTGCATATATCTGCGCATCTATTTTGTGATATATATTTTTCGATGGGGGATAACCATCAAATGTCGACACTTCCAGCATGAAGCTTGAGACCTCATAACATCATTGTTCCGCAAGAACATGATGGAGTCTACCTTGCTTCTCGCAGTTTGACATACCTCGTCATACCTTATTTTGAACCTTAAAATAATGCATGAAAGCTCAAATAAGCAGTCAGCTGTTTATATATTCATAAAATCCAAAGTTTGCCGAGTGAAACTCAATCTAAGCCCAGAAACGAGTGCCTCAGCTCAGCTGAAAAACTAAAAACTACTGAAATCAATATTGTTGGGTTATCAGAGCTATTCTCCCCCTTTACAAAGCTGTCGATCACACGCCGAATGATATAAATGACATTATCCCAATGGTCACTGCTTACCAGGGCCAGGGACTGAGTATGGGAAGGGAAATACTAATTCATGTAAAAAAAAAGAGTAATACGCGTAATTAGCAGTATTCGATAATGTTCAATAACGAGGAAGTTCAGATGACAGCTAGAACTGTCAAAATAAAATGCTAAATGGAATGCCTTGTCTTTAATTTGAGATTTTGGCGCATTTTTTGTCTCGTTTCTTAACTTGAATTTCGTTTCATTTTTTCTCTCAAATTTCGTCGTAATTTTTATCTTGAATTTTTCTTATTTCTTGAATTTCACCTTGCTTTATATTCTATTTTGACAGTTCTATCGGTCATCTGAACTTTGTCGTTGTTGAACCTAAACATTACCGATTACCGAATATTGCCAATTACACGTATTACTCTTCTTTTTCTTTTGTTTTTCACATATATTAGTATTTCTCCTTCCATATGAAGTCCCTGGCCTTGCTGATTACTATAGGCAAAAATCATTATTAGTCTCCAAATCGATCGCTACTCAATCATATTTATGTTTCATTTTCTCCCGGCGAAATTTTTTCTCGAAGGAATTGTTGCCACAGAAAGCAAATGAGGAAATAAAGGTTGAATAATGTATCTATATCTCTGTCTATGGACTACTTTGGTGATGGAAACACGCCCAGTTCATCTTTAAGGGGAGCACGCCATGGTTTTTCTGACCATATCACTGTCCGTAGAGAAAACTGCAAGAAAGAGGTATCCAAATGGAAATTTGAGTACAGCTATGGTGGTGCAGGCGCTTCCTTCTCCTGAAAGTTTCAAGTGCTCTTATGTACCCTCCCGCAGCCAACCCCTCCCCCCCCCCCCCCTTACGTCGTTACGGGCCCTGGGTGGGATAGATAAACTGGATGCCCTCCTCTTCGCAGCATTCATCATTTACCAAGCCACAATGGTAAATTCATCAATTCTCATTAAATGAGAATCACGTATGATGAAAATACTCGAAAATAGGATTTATCCCATTTAGATAAGATATTGCTCTGTATTCATGCAAGTACGTGATTTATTTCAGCTTTGGCACACTCAGTGGTTTTCTCATTTCTTTTCTTTTTGAAAAAATACGCAAATCACAATATTTCACTGATTTAACTAGGCACGTAGAGTATTACACAACGTACAATGTTTCTCAGTTCTCTCTTCAGCCGATATCCGTCTGAATTCGCTTTTTCTTTCTCCCATTACTCCTGCCTAGACTATAGTTTCTCTCCTTATCTCATCTCGCACATCATGCGTAAATCCCTCTCACCTACTCAACGATCCCTCTACTCGGGATCAATGAAGGGAAAAAAACTATCACTCTACTGCAATTGATATCTGAGAGGAAACCAAGAATAGAAAAAGATTATTTCATCTCGCCGATTAACTACCATCTCTCTCATTCACGGAAATCCGCCTGGAAAACCGATAAATTTCCGTTTCCGGAATCAAAATCACTCACCTCCGGTATCAAATTGATAACATTTTATCCTTCGGGTCTGGCAGACAATTATTTAAATTTGCCATAATAATTGAGAATTGAACTTCACGATAGAAATATAATATTGTCGAGAAGAAACTATTTTCGAATCATGAAAATTATTATAAATTTTCAGGAACAAATCTATAAAAGTCAATAGAAAAACTCACGCTGAAACGTACCATGAAAGTGTTCGAAATAAGAGAAAAATCGATTTAAAGAAATGGTTTTTTAAATAGCTCGAAAATCAAGAGAATGAGAGGGACTGAATTTGAGCACTCACTAACTTCGTTGAAATGTTAGAAATTCTGATATAATCCTTGATTTTGGTCATTTCCGGTGACATGAACAAGGAGAATGCTTGAACTTTCTATATGTTCTCCTTCCAATCAAAGATAGACACGTTTTTTTTCTTCTTTCAATTCCCATAGGGACGCATTAAAGCGTTCATCCATTCACTCACGTACCGCATCGAGTGCAGGTTTCGTCTGTGACGCTCCACACTGTCCCACACATCATGTAATTAAAATTCATTGCAATTAAACACTCTCTCTGGGAGCATAATATTATCTCTTCGTAATTGATTTTCGTTATAATTTTGTATCATTATAATTTTAGTTTTAATTTGAGATACGAAGAGTTCCATTACTTGGCGTCAATTGTCATTCATAACGTAATTACCGATAAATGGTGGTCATCGAATGCATTGAATACAGTATATTTGACACTCATTCAGGATTCGGGGTTATGGTTAAGCAGTGAAAAAATAATTCATTATTATTTTACTCCTTAAGGAAAAAATTTGAATGTGAAGTTTCAGATAAATTGATTAGAGGATAGTGAGAATGGAGGAGTTTCAACAAGTTTGCATTAGTTCGTAAATATCCATTGGATTTATGATTCAATTTGGCATGATTTACGCATCAATGGATTATACATCAGCAAATTAAAATCACTTAATTATCCATGTAATATTCGTTGAAAATTTTGTATTGAAATAACTGAAAATTAAGAGGAATTAAGTACGTAAAAATTTGGGGATTATTCGTGACCTTTCTGATCCTATGAACAAATCCGTTGAATATAATCAAATAGTAATTTAATCTCAACTAATAATCTGTCTCAATTTCTTTCAATTTTATTATTCATCCAATTAATTTCCGTCGCGATGTAAGTCAATCATCCTGGAATTAGTTTTCATAAATATCTGGGGATCTGAGGGAAATAGAATACTTCTGGTGAAGACTTTTGTTTCGGCTATGAGCCACTGTTGTAAGAAAGATGGTTACAAAAATTACTCCATCTTCCTTGGAATTATAGATATTCGCAAAAGAAATTTGGGACTAAGTAGAAACGGAATCGTCTCTTTTTTTTCGTGATTTTAATCAGTTTTCAGACCATATCTCAGAATCTGAAGAAGACGGAGTAATTTTAGTCCTAGTCAGGGTGGAAATAATTTTGGAAATAATTTTCTATTGCTGGAAAGAATTGATGATTGGTTATATTAATTATGGATAGTAATTTTCGAAAGAATCGATAGTAAACTGTGGAGAAAAAATGAAATGAAAAGTAAAAGGAACATGCTGTACCAGTACATTTATTCAGTCAAATAAGAGGAAATAGTATGAAACGGCATCATATACAAACCGTATCCATTATTCAAAAGGGAACGAAAAGAGGAATTGACATGATAACTGCATAGTTTCTTACTTCCTTCTCAATTTTGATAGTCGGAATGGAACATTGTCATGAGTCCTGGGAGTTCTCGTTGCTGCACTGATTAGTCCAGAAAAATCAGGTTAGCGCAATAACCATCGAGCACGAATTAAGAAGCACTGACGCAAAAAATCCCAGTCCATCATGAGACAAAAGCCCCCAATTTCCCCGCACTAGACCCGGCAACGCGACTGCTCAAAGCGGAAGCGAGGCTAGGTGAGTAAAGCGCGTAGGCTGGCCGCAATGCCAGCACCCACAATAAGGGGATTTCCTGGAAAAATTTCGAGTTTAAGTATTTAAAAGTTTGTGGGATGAAAAGGTTAATTATGGTTGTTAGAGTGGACAAGATCCGAGTCTCAAGTGGAAAATAGTGGGAATTGAGTCTCGGTTAGGCTTAGAGAATTTAGGATTAGGAATTAGGGAGTTATTTCTGGGAATTAGATTTTTTAGATTCAGATTTATTGCATATACGAATACATTGATTCAAGAATGCAGGAGTTCTGCTCTTTTACATGTGTTTCACAAACGAAAGCATAAAAAAAAATATATATAAAAATGAAAAGAAAAAAGAAAACAAAACAAAATAATAACTTCGATAAGTGTGCATGAAAGTAATAAAGATTGTCACTGGAGTTAGTCAATTAAAGAGCACGAGCCCAATGAATAAGATAAGAAGAGAAAGATATCTTTCATACAAAGCAAATTATCCGAATTGAGAATGCGAGTCAAATTGATCTGAGGTGACAGATCGGGCAGGAACCAAGGACGAATATAATGAGCCCGTAAATTCTCGAAGGCAGAACAGTGAAGGAGAAGATGAGAAAAAGATTCAGAATCACCTAGGTTGCATTTGAAACAGATCTTAGACGAGTCGATAATAAACAATTTGTTATTCACTAAAATCGGTGAGAGTAAACTGTGGATAGTCTGATCTGCATCTTGGTTCTTGATAGATGAATTGGACATCTGGGAGGATAGAAGGTTGTGAAGTTGTCCGTAATTGCTCGTTCAAGGAGGAATTGATGTGCAAGAGAATTGTTGTATTTCTGCAAGGCAGCATTTTTTAGAGTGAGCGAGAAATTTATCAAGATAGCTTGCTTTTGCTCAACCCAAATTAGGGGGTCATCGGAGTTCCACAGAGCATCGGGGAGGCTGCCATTCGCCAGTGAGTTCACCTGCTGTATCCAATTGTAACAGGAGGCACAGGTTGGTGAGTCTTTTAATTCTCTGCCTGAATTGTATAGCCGGGTGTGTTTTTTGGTAAATAAATTAATCTCTTGAAGAAAGCAAGCTGGATTTTCTCGAATTCCTGGGCGTATCGTAGACCAAATATATGAGCACTGTACAGCAATACTGAGGTGGTTATGGATTCGTGGAGTTTCAGGCTGCCAGCCCAAGAGTCTGATTTTGGAGAAGCTAGAATTGAAAATACGGAGCCCATTGCGACTTTTGCTTCACCAGTGACAGATTTGGTTGGCAAGGAGCCTTGCCCAGTACTGGGAATTATGTCCCGGTTATATTTAGGGGGCATCAGCAGACAAGATCCGTGCTCCGACAATTATTTCATTTATTAGTTATAGTTGGAAAATCTCGGAGAAGCGCTCCGAAAAGTAGCCCTGTCGCAGAAGGGTCAATGGCATTGAAATAAAAGCCCACGAATGAAAAGTGAAGTCCCGTGACAATTTTGAATACTCCCACGTGAAAGTCCCGTAGTGAGCGCGATTGTCATGCACCCTGGGGACATGGAGGGGCATGAGTCGGCTCGAACGGATGATCGCAGTAAGCTATGCTCACGCAACAACGGATCGTGCTTGAACAAGTCAGTCGAAAGTGAGTCGTCAACGAGGGTGGTACGTGCAGATAAAGACGCTTGAGGGCCGAGGAAGATGTGAAGAGGACGCTTCGTGGAGAAGATGAGGAGAGGAACCCTGGAGAAGACGCCACCAAATTGAGTGAGACGACGTACCATTCTTCCCAAAAGTCTCTCATGGACGCTCGTTAGCCGTTCCTATTTTATACGTAGCTATTCGACTCATTTTCTGTATCATTAATGAATGTATTCCATAACGTTCTTTGCCGTGCCGTTATTATTTCATTTTTTCGTACATAAAAGCCCTAGAAAACCCACGCGTCTTTCAACTGCCGTGTCGTGCCGTATGTCTGTCTCACTCGTACCCGTTACGTTTGAGTAGGGGAAATGGGTTTTTGGTGATAACTTCCGCACTCTCCATTGGGAAATTATGAAACTGGTCCCACTCAATGGGGAGGAAGAGTACAAACTCGATGACCCCAAATTTTCCCCTCCCGAACCATTCTTTTGATTTTTTATTTAAGAAAAGCTGAAATAAAATTTTGGAGTAAAAATTGCGTTAGTCCTGTGGTGAAGTATTTCAATCCCCCTTTTCCCCTATATCGTCTCGCCCGTATACGCGGTCAAGTTCTGCGAATTCACGTGCATTTGGGACGGTTATCGTGTTTAACTAATTCGTTATACTTTTAACATCAACTGCAGTTCTATTTGAGGACTTCCTTATCATTTTCCACGATTGTTCTATTGGGGAGCCATGTGACGGTTTTTACCGTCACAGAACTATTGAAATTCAGAATAATTACGTATTTTCATTAAAATCACGGTAATCATCATGATTCGCGGTGCCCGGTGGGGATGAAACTCACTTAGAGTCAGAACAGCACATGTCCAGAGTGGGGTCAACCAATTTTTGTGACCTCACTAATTATTTTCGTTTCTTTTTGTTTGAATTAACTCCGGAAAACGGAGGAAATTTCGAGAGTTAGGACTGGAGAGGAATTCTCCAGTCCTAAAGATGAAATTAACAGAATCAAGGACGATCTGGGAGAGCTTGGATAGGAGCAGCATCCAAGGGGTTGGTCCAACACCAAACAACACTAAAGGACGTTGGCCAAAAGCGAAGGAAGCTGGAGATTGTCGAGGACAACGCCGACGACAGTGTGAAAATAAAGACTAAAGTGAAAGCAAAGACAGATTGTGATTATTTCCGTGTATTATTTGAAATTATTCAAGAATGAGAATTGGTGCAAGATTCTCAGAATTGGGGAAAACTCAGTGACGTTGGATAGAGTAGTGGGGGATTCGCGCAGTAATTGGTTGAGTTGGGCTGCGGCTCTACCGGAATTGAGCGGAAACAGCCGAGTGAACCCAACTCTAACTCGTGGGAGAGAAGACTCGTTCTTCTTCTCCCGGGACACCGTGGCGGTCACATAGTTTAAAGAAAAGTAGAGAGAAATTCAGAAAATTGTAAAGAAAATAAAGTAAAGTCAAGAAAATTGAGAGAGAAGTTGAGAGAGGCCGAGACGGATAGAAGGAGCGCACAAAAAAGTAAGGTACGCGAGTCCCCGCAAAATTATAATTTTGAGTTAAAATCATTAATTTTGCAGTAAAGAATAAAATTAAGAAACGTCGAGTCACCGTCTATTTGGGGTGGGATCACTCACGCTAAATTAAAATTATTATCGTTCATTCTGAGTTACGTTCTGAGTTAGTAATAATTACGACGAAATAATTATCATATTATTCACTAAAAATTCCTTTAAATTTTCATAATTTCTTTGGTTTCATGGTACATCTATTATTTTCCTTGAATATACATAATTTTTAGTATTCAACTTGAAAGTTTTCAGGAGTTTTGTGTAAAGTTTTTGATCTGTCCCGAATACCCAAAGAAGACGGTATCGTCCATTCTTCCCCTTCAGATAAAATAAGGGTTTCACGTAAGAAAGCGGGTAAAATCCAAGTATTTTTGGGGTTCTGTAATTTTATTAGAATTGAAATAAAACTTGGGGATTTGTCGTTTTCTCCCAAATTCATAAAATTTTGCTGAAACAGCTGGTGCCCATCTCTAATAAGGCAAATTCATTGAGAGTAAATTGGATGAATTTTTGCAGCATAAATTTGGGTCAATTAAAGAATTTTTTTAGTGCCTTTAACGACTGGCTCAAGGTCAGGCGAGCCAGCCATTACAGCCATTTAATTAGAATATCATCGGTTCATTTTCTTTGCATTCGGATTTCATTTAAAAGAGAGAATTTCCATGTGAATTTATTGTTCATGTATTAAATTTGATATTCAATATATTCTTTTTTACCAGATTTTTCTAGTCTTTTGAGCATTTATTTGAGGGTTCCTCGGTTCCTAAGTTCTTAACTTTTCAGGTTTTTGTATTCCAGTTACGGTAAAGGGCCACCGATCGGGTCAACACCCCCAATTCCCCGCCTGACTCATCTTAGTACTTCTCTCGAGGGCTAGCCGGGAGAAGCATAATAACTTTTTCCTTCCGTCTATTTCGTTCCGTTCTCGGCGGAACTGTCCGCCGTCACGAGCCGGAGTTTTGGCTTAAAATTCGTGAGGGAGGAGCCCATCGAGGAACTTCCGGTTTGGTGGTTCCGAAAAAACCACCTGGCGCCCATGGTACTATTTTAATGGAGGTTTTTTTTGAGGAAAGGCGGAGGGAGGGGTGGGGGGGGGGCGGTGGCTTTCACCCACTTGGGGGATTAGTCACGTTGCAAAGCAGTCAAAAAATTTCTAATATTTTTTTATCCCAAATTTAAAGTTTAGTCGGATATTTTTTGGAATAAAATTATGTTTTATTTGACCGTTCAAAGTTAATATTGGAGTCGATGGTTGGCCTTGCGGTCATTAATTAAAAACTCAATTAATCAAAAGTTGAATTTTTTATTGTCAACGTTTCGGTTCATTCAGCATGAACCCTCATCAGGACGTTAAAATACATCAATTCTACCTGCGAAGTAGAGACAAAATAATAAAATTATGAGTAAATGCGAAAATTGAAACATTGCAGTTCTATAAATATTATACATACAAAATTGTGTCACGCAGTGACAGTTAGAGGTTATATTTTATGTCTCAGTGATGTTGCCATAATGTCAAATTCTGCAAAAACTTGTGTCTGAGATTTTTTGGAATATTAAAATATTCCTATGCAATAAATATATTTTTGAATATTAGCGCCAAATTATTGATGAATCTGTTGTATCGACTTGTGATATTGAATTCATAATGTAGTAGATTACTTGAGCACATTTTACTTCCTGTTACTCACTCTCATAGCACTAACATATTGTTTCACTCTAAAATTGAATCTGCTTCTGTTCATAAATTATAAACGAATCACACTACTCTTTTATGATATAAAATTTTATTAAACATTATTCTTGCTGTCTATTCTTATATTTTGAGTGCTTGCACAATTATTAGTTAATAATTCAACAAACAAATTTAACATATCGTAAAACTTCCATAAAGGACTTATTCCTCCTTTTTAATCCTCACTACAAAGGAGGATCCCACGAAACCTAATCCATCTCCATTGGACTTCGAGATGAATGTAACGGACGAAGATTCGAATGAATGTATCATCAAAATTTTCATGTTTTTTGAACTTAAGTTTTTGTGAAGCATGTCAGATCCAAAAAGTGAAGATTTTCTTATGAAAGACTCCCAAATGAAAATCACAGTCGAAAATGAAAGGGTCAATGGACAATAAGCTTCTTTCCCTCAATCGGTAGCAACGCAGCACCAAACGGCTCTTGGAAAAACAATTGAACAAATGAAAAGTTAAGTGAGAGTTACCGCTCGCAGCTTTCAGTGAATTCAAAGCTTTGGCCAAAACTGAAAAGCTCGATTTAGTTAGAGGCTCATCCCAAATATTATCACTATTATATCAACATTATTATTATTGTTCATGGATATTATTGAATGATGCATAGCAGTTCAACCTGCACGGAGAGAAAAGAAATAGTAATGATTGCTGTTATAACAATGGTTACTATATCACATAGTACTGAGTGCTATATCACCATAGTACACACTACATAGCAATGAGTCCTATGGACATAGTGATGATTGCTATGTTCGACATAGTAATCATTGCTATGTTCGACGTGGTAATCATTGCTATGTCCAACATGGCAATCATTGCTATGTCCAACATAGTAATCATTGCTATGTTAGACATAGCAATCATTGCTATGTTGGACATAGCAATAATTGCTATGTTGGACATAGCAATCATTGCTATGTTGGACATAGTAACCATCACTATGTCCAGCATAGCAATGACTACTATGTTCGACAGAGTAATCATTGCTATGTCGGGCATAGTAATCATTGCTATGCTGGACATAGTAATGATTACTATGTCCAAAATAGCAATCATTACTATTTTAACATAGTAAGCATTACTATATTACCATAGCACTCATTACTATGTTGACATAGTAATCATTACTATGCTAGAATGATCCAAATTATTATGCTCATAGTACATACACACAGGTTATTACCGGATCAGGAGGGAGTTTCTCCAGTTTTTTGTCAACATCTCGGTAAATAAGCGAGATAGAGCGAAATGGGCGTTAATATGGGATCACCAGGAAATTTTCCTGGTTTTTGCCGATTATAGCGGAAAATGAGTGGGATAGTGCCAAATTGACATTACAAGGGACATCAGAAGGGAATTTTTTCAGTTTTTTGCTATTATCTCAGTAACTAAGCGAGATGAAGCGAAATGGACATTAATATGGGATCACCTGGGAGTTTTCCCAGTTTTTCGCGATTATATCTGTAAACAAGCGAGATAGAGCAGAATACACATTAATGCTGGATCAGAAGGGAGTTTCTTCAGTTTTTCGTCAATATCTCGGGAAATAAGTGAAATGGACGTCCATATGGGATCACCAGGGAGTTTTTCCATTCTTTCGTGATTATCTCGGTGAATAAGCCAGATAGAGCGAAATGGACGCTAATTTGGGATCAGGAGAGTGTTTCCCCATTTTTCGCGACTATAACGGTGGATAAGTAAAATAGAGCGAAACGGACGTTAATTTGGGATCAGAAGGGAGCTTCTCCAGTTTTTCGTGATTTTCTCGATGAATAAGCGAGATAGAGTGAAATGGACATTAATTTGGGATCAGGAGGATATTATTTCGTGTAAAAACTCCCTCCTGATCCCATAGTCACGTCTATTCCGCTCTATCTCGCGTATTCATTGATATAGTCACGTAAGACTGGAAAAACTTCCTCCTGATCCCAAATTAACGTTCATTTCGCACTATCTCGCTCGTTCATCGAGAAAATCACGGAGAATTGGAGAAGCTCCCTTCTGATCCCAAATGAACGTCCATTTCGCTCAACCTCGCTTATTCACCGGTAGAGTCACGATAAAATGGAAAAACACCCGCCTGATCCCAAATTAACGTCCATTTCGCTCTATCTCGCTTATTCTCCGAGACAATAAGGAACAAGTGGAAACTTGCATCATTATCGATATCATTATAGCTTTATCTGCTAATTCATTAGCAAGTCGCTTCCGAATGGATCTCTTTCTCCACTCCATTGAATCGTTTCATATAAATTTCCATTTTTATTCGAATTTAGAAAAAGAAGAGTATTTAATCATTCAATTCAAATTGATATTCGATAATCGTTCGAATTGCTATTCAGTTGCGAATTTTTTTTTAATGTTTTGCGGATATCAATTTATCCATTCAATTTTTATTGTTCCCTTGGTAACCAAGTTTCAATCAGCATTATTCTTGAATTTATTTCTGATGTTGAAAGTGTCAAAAAAAAGGTTGGTGTTCCTAGTTGCCGAATCATTGCGCATATGTTCTTTTTTTTTGATTGCCAAAATGCAGGTGATGGTCGCACCAGCTTTCTCGATCTGTGCTTTCTCGATCACTCCAGATATTTTTCGACAGAAAAATTCAGATTCAAAAATTTTCACGAAAACAGAACTCCCATTCGGAAGCAAAAATTGACCTTTGCGGAAATATCTCCGGTTCTATCAGTCGTAGTGATTTGGGATCGGTCTCAAATGAAAGATGAGATCATTTCTCATCAATTTATATCATTCAAATCTTTATTTTATTGATTTTCCAATTACTCATAGCCCATTATCTGAAAATCAATTTTTACGTTGTCTCTATTGGAAAAATCGAAAAAAAATTTCTTGGAAATATATGAATCAATGGAGAGTGAACTCATCTTTCATTTGAGATCGATCCCAAATCACTACGACTGATAGGACCGGAGATATTCCTGAAAAACTGAAATTTTTCGAAACCTAAAAAATTTCCTCCATCAAAAACTTTTCAATCAATTATGCCCATGAGCAATCCCATGCATCAATGTTATAAGAAGCCTATATCCAACAAATTGGGAGTCTCTAGTTCGAATATTTTTTCAGTTATCGTGCTAACAAGAACTCCATTGAAAAAATCATCAGAATCAAAATTTTCCAAAAACTATCATCAATAAAGAGATAAAAATTGGCAGCAAGCTGGCTCATATGATTGCCAGCACAACCTATAAATATGAGCGAAATCGGTTCAGAAGTTTTCAAAATTTTGGTGAAATACAAATATTCGAAATTTGCTAATATCTCAAAAACTACTGAACCGATTCCAATAAAAAAAAGCTTAAAATGAAGAGTTCAATGACCGGAATGTACTGACAAAATTTCAGAATCCTACATATAAAACTCCAGAAATTATTGAGACATGTGTGTGTGCACAGACATACACACACACACACACACACACACACATACATACAGACATTTTTTCTAAATATGATTTTTGGACTTTTCGGATGATTTTAAGTAGTTCCCAACAAAAAAATCCAGATCGAAAATTTACACGATAGTAATGCTTCCATTCGGAAGCAAAAACTAGACAAACTCCCTCCTGATCCCAAATTAATGTCCATTTCGCTCTATCTCGCTTATTCACAGAGATAACCACGAAGAAATGGAGAAAGTTCCTCCTGATCCCAAATGAAATTCCATTCCGCTCTATCTCGCTTATTGACTGAGATAATCGCGAAAAACCGGGAAAATTCCCTGGTGATCCCATATTAACGCTCATTTTGCTCTATCTCGCTAATTTACCGAGATATTGACAAAAAAAAAGGAGAAAATCCCTCCTGATTTAGTATTAACCTGTGTGTATGTACTATGAACATAGTAATTCGAATTATTTTAACACATTAATGATTACTATGTCCAACATAGCAATGATTGCTATGTCCAACATAGCAATCATTGCTATGTTGGACATAGCAATGATTGCCATGTGGGACATAGCAATGATTACTATGTTGAACATAGGAATGGTTACTATTCTATTTCTCTCCCCGTGTATAATTTATTCAGAGCAAATTCAAGTTCTGCATATCAACACTACGTTGAAATGATCATTGTAGAATGACAATAGCGTTGTCTTAAATGCACTAGAATCACTTGAGCATTTAAGGTTAAAAACAGTTTCGAGCTACCAGTGCGCTGGAAAATGTATGAAACGTTACATCCTTATGCAGGTGGTTCTAGAACAAAATCGGATGCAAGCAGGATAGTGCAGTGAGAATTCTCAGGGATATTTTTCCTACGTTCCGAGACCAAATTCGTACCAGCTAGCCGACAGTATGATCTTTTTTATCCACTAAATGGTCAACTTCGATGTCGATTAGAACTAAATATGCTGCTCTAAACGTCGTTAATTGTCTCATTAAATTTAATTTGATCTAGTTCGATCGGGTAAAATATAACAGTATTTGATAATTTCGATAGAATTACTGCTGCCATGATAATTGAATTTACAACTGGACCTAACAAGATCTAGTTAGAGAGAGTCTACGGTGAAAGAGGTTTTGTACCCGAGAGGGTCTCGGTTCGATCCATTGCATCGACCGATTGACCCTCGCACCACTGTAAGATTTCACATGTGCGCTGTTCACAAACACTCCGTAGACTCAATGCAAAAATGCTACGCTCAAACTCATAGTCTTAACAAGACTGATGTTAAAGTGTGAGATGTTGTAGCTCAAACCATACAAAGTGTTCAGGAGCTGCTCATAACTAGGGCTGGAAAGTTGGGTCTCGGTTTTTACCAGACTGAACTTGGCCGCATAAGATTATCTATATTTCCATTCCGGAACGTGGAGTGACATTTCTCAATTCTTGTGACGTTTTTGAATATGTTATCGGAGCGTGACGAAGGAATTAGCAAATACTTCCGCAGGAATGGAAACATATATAATCTTATGCGGCTAAGTTTAGTCTGGTAAAAACTGAACTTTCTGACCCTACTTATGACCATAGCAGTTCCATAGCTACTTGGAATAATACAATTAAAAAAGAGGTTAACTTGATTTTCATGAAGTACTAATATCATTGAGATCAGACCTGTAGTCCTAACTACTCCGTTAACTGAATCTTTTCATATTGTAAGCTTGGTCCTGACAGAATACTGGCAATTGGGGGGGGGGGGGATTTTGGGAGTGGGGTAGAAATAATTCTAAAGACACGTTAATTAAGTTAACCCAGCAATTTCATTCAATATCAAAACTTTTCTGTTCCTCTGAGACCCTTAGTGGCCAAAAACAATGTTCATTCTTCCAGGGCGTATTAATAGATAAATATATACCAGTCATTAATGGATAAAAATTCGTAGCGAGTTAGCTCATATAATTGCCCGCACAGTCTGTGAATCTGAGCGAAATCCATTCAGAAGTTTTTAAAATATTAATGAATTACAAATTGTCGAAAATCTTTGACATCTTCAAAACTACTAAACGAATTCCAATACAAAAGGGCTGAGAAAGGAGAGTTCAGTGACCAGAATATACTGCATAGAAGCCTTCAAAAGTTATTGAAACATATGTGTGCACACACACACACACACCAACACACACATTTTTTCGAAATATAATTTTTGGTCGTTTCGGATACTTTTAAATATTTCACAACGAAATTTTTTTTCAATCTTCTTCTACGTCACCCTCTTTACACTAAGATCATGCCAATCACCGATGAGGAGTCATGATGTGTCTGTGGACGAAACACTCGTAAATAATTTTACAGTGGTGCTTAGATCATTCGGCAGAGTCTGGGATTTGAACTCGAAGCTTTGAGTTACCAACCTGACACTTTACCGAACGAGTCACCGTTCGCCTAAAAAATAACAACCACAAATAGACCATGTTATTCCATGGAGATGTTAATTAAACCGAAGATGATCCTTTATAAGAATAAACAAGAAACTCATCGACTTGAACAGTCGCTATATTGGGAGTTGTCACGATTAATCTTTCACACTCATCCTACTCAGCCATTCCTATTGGCTGTTCTATTTAATCAATAGAAGTCGTCTAGGTCATCACAATCATTGAAGACGATTGAAATATTCTCTAACACACGCGTGCTCCGGCAAGCGATTGTTTTCTTAAAGAAAAAATGATTAGACAGGAAATTATTTGTGAATAACCAGGTGCGCCACGTGCATCGTACTGCATTAGTATTGTTACCAATAGTGGGATGATGTAGCTGCTTCCTTAGAAACACATATCTTTCTGCCTCTACTCCATCAATTACAACTAGAGATGCGAAGGTACTTAAGGCCTGGTGTCAGGTTCTACTTACCTCGTATAGGTTTCCGTTACAGGTAACTAGAATCTGGCACCTGGCCTTAATTCCCTTATTTCCATTGCTTTTGCATAGCGTTTTTGGATTCCGTACATTCTTCTTTCCTCATTCAATACTCTGCACCATTTTTGGCTCATGATTTTATAGTGGTTTCATTGACATAACGGGATCGGCCAGCGAAGAAAATAGACAATAAAAATTCTAATATGACCTCCATAGATCTGTCAGAATGAATTTTAATTTTTCCTCTACATTTCAAATAATTGTGAGAATTGTATATAATTGAGTATTTGAATAAACCATATGTCAAAAATTTGTATGAATCATCACGTTAATGAATGCAAGTTACCAATATGCTGTGTTGCTGAATTTGAACTCTCCACCACTCTCGCTAGAAAACTGTTATCGCCAATTCTGTGTTAATGTGAGAGAAACTCTCATACCGAGAGTGCTGAAAGGTTAAGTATAAGTCACGTGCATATTCCCCCCACTCGAAGCTGCGAATGAACAATTCACGATTCAAAATCAGCATCTCCGTTAAGCATATATATCCTTCATACTGATAGATTTATGGTACGGATACGAATACATATCGTTGCTTTAGAAACCATTTAGTGTAAGGTTGTTTCTACTCTAATCTTTTTTTCTAAGCCTTCTTCGTAATTGCTGCAAGAAACAATAAATGTTATTCATATAGTGGTTGTCCTTCTCATAGCAGACATGACCATGAATGAATGGAACTAAGTGCAACCCAGATAGGAGATACCAAGTTTGACAATGTGGCCAGGTCTGGATCAGCTTATATTTTTCATAGCCCATCTCTTCTATAATCTTCCACCCCTTGCCTATATTGCGGGCTTCGCGGATGACCTGGCTATATTTGACTCGAGTACATCTACGCAATATGCAATAAACAAGCTGATAAACGTCGGCGACAACATCATAAATCAGTTGAAAACCCTGGAAATCAATGTTAACGTACCGAACACTCAATGTACCTTATTTACCACCAGGAAAACGCACATTAAAACTCTGAACCTCGACAACGAAGAAGTCAAAGTTGGACCCACTGCTGACTACTTAGGTGTTAAATTAGACAGCAGACTAATATGGCGTCCACACCTAAACAATGTTACCCAAAAAACTAAATCCATCATGGGGCGATTATTTTGTCTCCTCAAATTCAAATCCCTCTCACAAAAAACTAAACTCAAATTGTACAAAACCATTGTTAGACCTGTCATGACTTACGCAGCCCCAGTGTGGCATAATGCAGCCCCCACCCTTCTAGCTAAACTACAGGTCAAGCAGAATAAATTCCTCCGAGTAATAAATAATGCCTATCACTGCACCCAAATTTCCTCGCTCCATAAAATGTCAAATATTGGATATCTAAACACGCACTTAACGAAACTCACAAATAAATTCGCCGAAAACCACAAACTTCATCCCAATCCTCTCATCAAAGACATAAACCCCTACAAATTATCCAGGTTGTCCACCATCCGCCTCTGACTACTCTACACACTCCTCCATCAATAGGGTATTTCATCTGCTTTTCCCTATCAAACAAATTCTTTCTATTCAACAATACTCGTCAAGAAATTATTACTAAACCGTCATTTATATATGTAAAAGCCTATGGGCTGGGACTATATCCCTTAAGGAGGTTCGTCACTAAATGCGTTCAAATAAAAAAAATGAAAAATTAATATGTTATTGTTAAACATCTCATACGACTCGTGTTAAATGTTTAATCCATTCTTGAACCTAGTTTGGACGTAGTAAATTGATAAAAATCCCTGGTTATACACAGCCTCTTATGGGCATGCGGAGCTGTAACGATAAATCGAAGACAAAAAATTGAAAATCTCGTGAATGACAATTGAGATTTGATTGAAAAACTCATCAGTACCTTTCTTGAATAATCAGGAACAATAATTAACCATTTGTTCCGGGCTGAAAGACATTTTCGTGTTCAGGAATTGGTATTAACTTGGGATCCCTATGCTAAAGCATAGGCATTCTCCCCGGCCCGCGCGCCCCGCACAAGTGGCGACCAACCTCCTTAAACCTACTGTACACGTTACTCAATTGTTATAAATACTACTGCTGTTGTAATGTAAATAATATTCATGTTAACCCTTCAAGTATGGGACCCATACGCTGCGGCCTGTCCCATCGGCCGTAGCTATCTGACAATCAGACTACGCTGCTCAATGCGCAACGTCTCGTGAAAGCTTCATCCAAAAATTATGGGAAAACTTTCATTGATTGCATTAGTTTTCCATAGAAATACTATAGAGATATCGATTTTCTTCAGATTTTGCGTTATAGAAATATTTAGTGAATTTTTGAGCCTAATTGTAATTCTATCAGATGATGAGCTGCTGAAGTACTCTTGCGCACTGAATTTATTTATAACAAACAAATCATCCATCCGATTGAAATTTGCATTGTGCCATTTGATAGAGGAAC
This sequence comes from Aleiodes leptofemur, assembly GCA_963942555.1. Lineage (NCBI taxonomy): Eukaryota > Metazoa > Arthropoda > Insecta > Hymenoptera > Braconidae > Aleiodes > Aleiodes leptofemur. Next base: position 11,786,226 of record OZ012615.1, read on the forward strand.
CTTCAGAGTAATTTGAGTAAAAATTTCGGAATGTTCAAAAAAAAATTCCGATAAACGAGACGATTGAATATATCAAGCGTGGAATTTCAGCCTACAGGTTCTGTTCATCAAAAAAAAGTGGCAAAAATATTGCAAAAAAAAAAATAATTCACCACTCTGAAGACAGTTCCATTATCTATCCAAATCAATTTTTTTAATTTCTACATCTGTGATAGTATTTCAGAAAATGATTTTTTAATGTTAAAGAAGAGGGTCGATACGACGTATCGACCCCGGCTGATAGGACAAGAAAGTGGGTCGATACGACGTATGGACCCCGTACTTGAGGGGTTAATAAAATTTTGTTGAAGTTAAAAAAAAAAAAACTTATATTTTTCAATCTTCCAATTAGTAAGAGAGCTAGTATCGAGAGAGCTGGTATCGAGAGAGCTGGTATCCAAAGTTTGGAGTATTGAGTTTCTACCGAATTTGAACCAAGGCTGAAACAAAGTATCTGACAAGCATAAAAAAAGAGGGTGCGTAGAATCCACGCACGGCAAAAGTGAAACTCCTTACTTATGAAAAATCCTCGGATTTTTTTACTGACCAAGAGATAATAATTGACAATAGTGACGATATGGGTATGATCGCGAATGGAAACAGCCTAATGTACAGGTCCGCACATTTAGCGATGCAATTAACATCGGTATACTCTGGAAATCTGAATACCTGCATATAATATATTATTTTTTTCTCCATGATTGTGACGGATTCAGACAAATTTATTTTTTAAAGTCATCATTCTTTATGGATATCTTGAAAATTGATCGAGATAGAATGATTCTCCTTCGATCCCTTTTTGTAGCTCTTGAAATTCTCTTCAAAAAAGCATTCGTGCAAAATCGTCTCATCTTGCTCAGATTTCGAAATATTTGAAGAAAATTGATGACAAAATGACATTAACCTGTCTGAACACTTTATATTTTTGAAGTGAAACTTCTTATACGACATCGGACGAGCATCACCCTCATGTCACATTTCCACGCGTTAAATTTAACGCTCGCATCTTAGGTATAGGAAAGAGAGAGAGAACCGAGAATAGTGGGAGAGTGGGGCAGCGCCTGCGCTCAGGGCACGGCAGTCCCAATAATATCCAAAGCACGAATGTAGTTACTTTCCAAAAAGTATTCGTTTGGCATCAGCGCCGAAATTGATGTTTTGTCCATGTGCATAATTTGACCTTACACACATTGCGGAGAATGTTCAATCTTCTTTTGAAAATATCTCGGAAACTAAGCGAGAGAGAGTGATTTTGCTACATTCCTTTTTTATAGACCTTCAATTCTCTACAAGATAGCATAGGTAAGGTAAAATTGCCCTATCTGGATTAATGTCCGAAGTACTTTCAAAAAAACAATTGAAAAAAAATTCTACATTCTACCTGTTTTTTTTGTATTTTTTCATGTTCGCAATAATTTTTTGAGAATACTCGGAAACTAAGGGAGATACAACGATTTTACTCTGATTTTTTTGTAAAAAATTCGAAGAGTTGCGAAACGGCGTATCTCTGTTAGATTTCGATATATTTTTAAAAAATCATTGAACCAAAGACTATCTATACGTCTATTTTTTGTCGCAGAATTCTGATGAAAATCTTGGAAACTAAGCGAGATAATGCATTTCTTATGGGAACTCTTTTTGTAGTTTTTGAAATTCTCCACAAAAAAGGTTCCTTGAATAATTTCGTTATCTCGCTCAGTTCCCGAGAAATATTATTTCTAAAAAGAAGAATGCTGAACAAAAAAGAATATCAAGTTTTTTCACAAATTTATTTCATTTAATCATCAATTTTCTTTGAGTATCTCACAATCTAAGCAAGATAGGGCGATTTTCCACTAAGTCTTTTATGCAGAGAATTTTGAGAGATTGACAAAAAGAATGGAAGCAAAATCGCTCCATCTCGATCAATTTTCGAGATATTCACCGGAAGCTATGATTGAAAAAGAAATCGATTGATCTGAATACTGCATAATCGTGGGAAAAAATATAATTTCTTAGTGAACAAAAACCAATATACTATAGGCAGGTATTCAAATTTTTTATGCGTACTACCTATGTTTATTGAACAGCTAGCAGACCAGTGCTTTGGTTTTTTGTATTTAAGCTCCTTTTCGCATCCGCTTACCATTCTCACAACTGTTATCTCTTGTGAGAAAATACTAATAATGTATCTCTATCCATCCTAATAAGCAACAAATTTCACTTCTGTCGCGCGCGGATTCCACGCACCCTCTTTTGCACTTGTCGAGATTTGAATATATCTAATTGGATTCAATTATATCAAATACAAATTTCTGTAGTGTGTAATCTCCGGCTCTTGAACAGTATTTCGAAAATGATATAATAGGATCGTGATTGGTAAACATTTGAATCACAGATCTCGTGCGCCATCCAAATATTTGGGGAGGATAAATGGATGAATTTTGATTCTTAATATGTAATGCCTGAACTTCGAAATTGTAAAAAGAAGTTTCACTTCTTAAGCGCGGCATTCCACGCACCCTTTTTTTTTGCCATCCGCTTTTTTTTATCAATATTTCGGAAACTGAGCAAGATAATGAAATTTTCCTGTCGACCTTTTTTGTAGGGAATTTCAATAACTACAAAAAAAGCTCCGACTAGAATTGCATTATCTCGCTTAGTTTCCGAGATATTCATCAAAATTCCGTGACAAAAAAGCGAATTTGAGATGAAGTCTCTGTTTCAATGGTATCTTTGAAAAATGTTCCGAAATCTAATGGAGGTACGCCCATTTGCCTTCATCGACTTCTAGCTTTAGAAACTCTCTACAGAAAAGGATTAGGGCAAACCTACGCTATTTCAATCAATTTCAGGGTATTCATAAACAATCCTACTACAAAAAATAGACGTATAGATGCAATTTTTCTTCCAATAATTTTTCAAAGAATTTCTCGAAAACTACGCGGGATAGAGAGATCCTGGTCTAGTCGATTAGGACAGTTCTTAAAATTTTCTACAAAAAAATTTTGCGGTGGAATTATCCAATTTCGCTCAGTTTCAGAAATATTTATGGAAAAAATAACGAAACATCAACTTATTCCAGAAAAAATGACTCTTTATTCTGATGACTTTCTGAGAATATCTAGAAAACTAAACGAGGTAGCGCGATTTCCACCAGATCTCTCTTAGTGGCTCTTGAAATTTTAACAAAAAAAGTTCAGAGTGAAATCGATTTATTTCCATAATCCGTCAGCAGGTGCGCTAGCAAAATTATCGTATCTCGCTTAGTTTCCGAGAGATTAACAAAAAACTGATGGCAAAATTAAATAAATTATATTTACCTCGTTTCGTCTTTGTGATTGCAGAAATAGAATTTGATAAAGGGATAATTCATTGAGGAAAATATAAAAATGAATGGAATGACTTTTCTTCATTTAGAAACATCTTGGAATGGGCTCAATGGAAACTCGTGAATGTCCAGCACAAATTAGGCTACTCCGTGTTGGAAATTGGAAGGTTGGGTTGTCAAAATTTAAATTTTCCTACCAGTCGATTGCTTAGATCACAGAGGTCACCACTGACTGTTGGGCGGCGTATGAAAATTCAGTCAGTGGCACCCTAAAATTTGAAAAAAGTCTGCCATATTTCCATATCCGGTACGATAAAAAAACGGTTCCTCATATTAATTTTCGAAAAGCCGAAGAAAGTCGGGTGCCGCATACGAATATTTGTAGAGAGGTAATTCGAATTGTAGCTGCGGAACTCCAGTTTGTGCCGAAGGCTCGCTACTTCTTAGCCCCCCCCCCCCCCCCCTCCGAGACGTCCCATGCGTAGGTGTGAAGGTACACTAATTTGTAGTGTATTTATTTCTCAGTGTAGATGCATGTTTCAGGTACAGCGCTTCGATGAATATCTTGTACAACAATGGTACATGGAATGATCTTCTCTGGGGAATAACATCGGGATGTGACATCTGGATAAATATATCCGTACCATCCAGATGGAGAATAATTACCTATAGGAAAATGGGTGATACAAAACGTCAAGTGTATGTATGTATGTGTGCGTGTGTGCCACATATTATCCAATTGCTCCGGAACTATTATACTTGGCGATCAGCAAATTTATCAATATTTTCCTTTCCCATGTGAAATGTTGTCAGAAAAAATTTGAGCGAAATCAGTCGAGTCCTTCTCGAGAAAAATGGAATTTTCGAAAAATCGTTTTTTCGAGTTTTTCCCGCGAAAAATCTATTCACACCCCCCATTTTGAGCGATGAGGTTCCCATGTAGGAAATTTAAGTAGGCCGCAGTTCGGGGCAATATCGAACTGCCGAGTTTCGATATAGGGGAACTATATTGGTGCGAACTTCGAGCCAATAATGGCATGTCACAGCCGCGCGAAGTCGAAAACTAAATAGGGCGTATATCGCATCCGATTTCGACCCGATATAGGATTTCGAGTTCGGCCCGAACGTCGGGCTAAATTCAATGTGACGAATTTCGACTTAGCGCTTCGATATACGCCCAATATCGAATCCCATATCGAACTCGACAGACGCTCAATAATATAAAAACAATTTTTAAACATAAAATAAAAAGAAAATTATCATTTTTTTTTCTGAGATTCCGTAATTTTATATTTTTATTATTTATATTTCAATTTTAATCATTTTAAAGTCATTTTAGAAATTACAAATTTTAGTTCCCACAGGCGGTTTTGAACCCTCGATCGTCGGATGATGATACTTGCACGCTGCCGACTGGACCATCACTCTATTTGACTTTGACAGAATCGTACTGTCTATATGAATCTAAAAGTCATTTGATCTCAAATTCATATCGATATTTATATTGTTTATATGGATATCCTTATTGACAGGAATATAATAACAAAAGTGAAGTAAGAACCAAGAAACAAAACTACATATTTCTCACAATGGAATATTCATTTTTTTACACAAAATTCTTCTATTTTTGAAAATTAAAGTTTTTATTTGAGTATTATTTCTTCCTCTATTGATAATCGAATCATTTGATGGCAGAAAGGGAAGATTTTTTTCTTGATCAATTTTTATATCTATTCTATTTTACATTTATTTATTATTTTTATATTTTTTTAAATTTAGTTCACGAATTAATCATTAGTAAGAAGAATAATTGAAGAAAAATCAATTATGGCGTGACTCTTCAATCGTTATGTTAGAGTATGAAAAAATATAAAAATTAATCAAAAAGAAAAATTATTAAAAAATAAACGATTGTAAAAAATTATTGGTCAATTTCAAGGTTGATATCGATCGGAATTCGTACTGCGGAATTGGGGGGAGCGATGTTGGAAATATGTTTGTCAAAAGTAGAGCAGCCGAACTTCGGTTACGCGAATTACGTGCGATAATCGTTTCGAATTGGTTGTGCCGATATGGGTGTCATGACTTCGGTCCGAATTTCGGATAGATATAGGGTTGCCGATATTCGGCTACTCGATATAGAATCGAGTTACGATACTAACTCACCATCCCTATATACAGGGCTCGACGTTGGGAAGAATATCGGACTTATTCGCAAAACCAATATCCACGCCCTGATATTGTTTCGTACTTTGGCCTTTGATCGACTTCCCTAAAATCGTATAAAATAATTCGGCCCGAACATCGGCCACCCCGTGGATGTCGGGAAACCCTACATGGGTTTATCTTTTTGAACTCACCATTTTCATTAGTGGTAAATTTTACTGCGATTTTTTGTTTGCAGATAGTTTTAATTACAATGCATTTTATTTTGGATGTTGTTGTCGTGATTCAATTCTCGTCAATTTGTGCATCTAATGAACGAAAACTTTTGTATTGAAATTGGGAAAAATTGCTCTAGTAGATTCTGAGATATTGGCGAAAAGCCATTTATGGAAAAAAGTTATAGCTCCGACACTATCCAAGCAATTACATTCAAGTTTAGCTCAAAAGAATCATCTTAATAAGCCCAACAATCGGTGAGAATTTCAGATTTTTCGAAGGAAATCTTTTATGAAAGTGTTTGATAAATCATTTTTTTTTAAATCACGGTTTTTATCCGTTTTTCCCCGAAAAACACTATGATTTCGCTTTCGAATGGAAGCTTTGTCTTCGCAATTTTTTTCGAAATGCCAATTTTCATTGGAAACGACTCAAAATGATCCAAAACGTCGAGAAAACATAATGAGAAAAAAAGTAGACATGTGTGTGTGTCTGTCTGTACGATCCTACGACTCTCTATTAGCCAAGAACGGTGAGAGATGCAGATCTGAAATTTCAGCAAGATCGGCTGAATGGTTTCTGAGATATAGCAATTTTGTGAAAATCGTATTTTTAGAATTTCTCAATTTGCGTGAAACGAATTCCGTTCAAAATTCCACTCAAGATACGCAACCATAATATCTAACTTTTGGCGAATTTTTATGAATTTAATCCCATTATTCCATTAGTGATCAATTTTTTTGTGCTTTTTTTTTCAAAAACTCGGTCTGTTCACCATAGCTTAATGAATAATTGACTGAAAGACTTCAAATCTTCTTCCCATATATAGTTTCTGATAAAGATGGTTGGGATTGGATCTGAGGCATATCGGCTGAACGGTTTTCGAGATATTTTCAATTGAAGTTTTTCCGAAAGTAGCCTGTATCTTTCAAACTACTCATCCTATTTCATCGGGACAAAGCTCAAAAGATTCGTCTTCATGAGTTGAACAAACCGTCAATTTTTGGAATTTTTAGATGAAGTTCTCTGCCTATTACATTAAACAATGTATTTTCTTCTCAATATTTCAAAAAAAAATGCAATTTTTCTCGATTTTTGTGAATGAACACCCATGTCTTTTATTTGTTTTTCTGAAAAAAATACATTTTTCTCTCTCAAATAAGCCCCTAGTCACCTTCGTAGGACAACCAGGAACTGTACTCGAAAGGGAACATTGAAAGTGAAAAAAAGATTTTTTATGTGAAATTTAGTATATATGATTCTTTTCCGAGAGAGATTATGGAAAAATTTGGAAAGAACCATTCGAACGCATCTTACTAATTCATCAGCAGAAATTAAAAGGAAAAATAGCGATTTAAAGGATGACGTAGAAGAACTAGTGACTAACGCAGCGACGAACGCCTGCTCGTTTATTTTACTATTTCGAAAGTAGACAATCTCCCTACAACATAAGCCCATTTTCATTCTGATGACAATCAGAAGAAATAGAAATCCTATTTGAAACTTGAACTTCAATTTTTCGATTTTCAAGTTTCATCGTGGGATCTCAGTTTTATCTGATATTGAATTCTTATGGATGAAATGACATAATTGCAATTGAGATCATTGAATTTGAGCTGAGACTGCAGGTTCTCAAAATTGGATCCTGAACTGATCGATACAGTCTGGAACAATATTTGTAGGAATGCATAAGTGCATATTTGTTGTTGAAATAATGTCATTTTTTGAGCTATGGGAAATACAAATACCGATTCGATTCTTTATGGGTAAAATTTCATTCGGAAGTGTTTTGCCAATCGAATTGGAAAAATATTAAATGTCGCTCGAGGAATGGCGTTAGCAAATAACAGACAAAAAGTGGAGCTCCTGTTTGTTATTAAAAATTTTGAGAATCGACAGTTCCAGTTTCGAGTCCGAGCCGGGGCTTTTGTTCCATATTCTTTTTTTTTCAAATATTGAGACAGCTTCTTTTCTATTCTATTAATGAATTTTCAATTTCATTATTTTACTATGAAAGCAGAGAAGTTACACCCGGCGTGGCCTGGATCAAAGGCTGCCGGGGCTCAAGATTTGATGATAAATTTATTTCGTTGAACGCCAGTTAATTTTCCAAAAATTAATAAAATACTGATCAATAAATCAACTACCTCTATTTGACAAAATTGATTGAATTCGGGTTTGATTGAAATGACCTACGAGACGATTGAATTCCCACAATATCATAGATGGAAATAGACGAATGAATAGATGAGAAATGTAGAAGAGTACTCGAATTTATGTTATAATTTCTAATTGATTTAAAATAATAATTTCACAATCAGTAGCAATAATTTTGGTTACATTCAATTCATTTCAACTTTATTTGTACAACATTTTCGGTTCGAATTGATAATTCCAACAAACAAAAAATTTCACAAAAATTACAAAAGACACAGTTCGCCAATGAAACAGGAGTTTGCACTCAGAGCATCACCGCGCTCATACAAGAATCCTTTCACATGCAATTTATTCGAAAGAATTCACAAGCAAATTTTTTCTAATTCGAAAAGCTTAAATCGTAAGCCACACAAGAATAAAATTGATTGATTAGTGTCAATTATATGAAGTTCTGTTAGGAATGACTTCACTCACATATCCCGAGGACTACTCAGCTAATTCTACCCAAATACAATACTGAAATTCGTATCAATAAAACGTATGCACTCACAGTATTCAAATTTTCTAGAATCATCAAAATTGAAATAGTAATCGAAGAAAAAATCAGAGCGGAATCTCGTTTTATTGTAGAGCGAAATCTATCTTAAACATAAAACGTAACTTTAATTGAGATGAATGTCCGTGCTCATCTTTGGCGCTGTGAATTGATCACTCACTCAGACAATCCGAAAACATACACTTGTTCCCATCATCCTGGAAAATTAACTTAATATTTTCCAGTAGGGGCTCGAACGTGCAATTCTTCGGCTGTTAATCCAATAATCCATTGGAAAGGAATGTTTAGAAAATCATCAAAATCATTCTAATTATTTGCTTGCAGTCTTACCATCACATAATAATGATGATAATGAAATAATGAAAAAAATTGAATGGAACATAGAAAGCATATTTTCCTTATAGGTGTCACTGCATTGAAGTAATGAGATGAGCTAGAGCTCAGCTACTAATGTCTCTAGAGTTCGTACTTCGGAACAGATGAAATCAGTTCATCGTTATTCCTAAAAAAAAACACTTCTCAAAATTATAATGACATTGGGACATTAGGAGGAACCTCAAGATGAGAAATTTCCTCTACTGATGTTCTTTGTTGAATACGAGTAATTGATTGAGGGAATGAGAAACTCTGCCGTCTTATTCACTCTCACGAAAACATTAATAGGATTATCACAAAAGTACATGCGGGTAGCCTTACGGGGACAAAAAATGAAATTATTCACTTCCAGAATAAATTATGATTTCATTTGCTTTACTCCATTGGAACTGCAAGACTAAGCGGTATCATTCTGTTCCTTTTCAGGTTATTTTAATTTTCAAGTTATTAGGGAGAGGATGGCAGTAATTTTCCTTCAATAAATTTGTTGGAGTTCCCCGTTTGTCTTCTGTTTGATCACACACTTCATTGACAATCACTTCCTGTTGATCATCATAAACCACAGCATCGACTTTAATGTCAAAGCAAGAATTATAATTAGCTACAGTTAACAGTTTCGCGTAACAATTGAGCTGGCACCAAAGCGAATCATCTCGATTACGAGAATGAAGATAACAGATGAGAAGCAAAATTGACTAAAACTACTACAGAGAATTATCCCATTGATTGAGGGAGCGGTACATGAGTACATCAAAAGAATCATGAGAAAAGCCTTCAGAAATTCAGAAAAACAGACAAACGCGAGGAAAGACGTGCACACTTCATCAAAAACTATTGACTGTGGAAACCCAATTCAAAAGTGCCAAAAACAAGAGGAGTGCATGCAGCGTAGCATAGAGCTGGGCCTAGGAGGTGCTGCCGTGCGACAATCAACGCAATTAATGAGCTGGGCCGATCTCTCTCGTGTACGGAAAATTCAAACTGCTTAGTGCACTTTCTCTGCCCTTCTAACACATCCTCTTTCCTCTCTAAGAAAACAAGAGGAGTCGATTTCGAGTAATTCAGGGTTCTGGGATTTGTTATTTTACCCAGTAGCGAAATTGATGGAATAATTGGTGCTCAGCAAATTTTTCACATTTCGGACTGTAGGAAATAATATGCCGAATGTTGGAGTTTGTGTATGAATTTGAATCGCGAGAATCCGTTACAGTGACATCCAATTGTGATGAGTTTGGCCATAGAATAAAGTTTCACAAAATTCATCACAACTTCCAAATTGCAGAAGTGTTTTTCCAGCAGAAAAAGAGTGCAGGGGAATGAAAAACAATCGTGGAGTAATCAATAATTGGATGCGCACAGAATATTCGGGGTTATGAACATCCTGAACTTGCAAAATTTTCTCATTGGACCGATAATTACTCGTTCGAATCTTCAATTCCCTTGAAAAAACGAACTTTAACAGCTGCAGCTGTTTTCAATAGCAATTCGAAAGATATCTTCAGAAAATCAGTACTTGTTATTATAGCAAAAGAAGACCACTATTCTCTACCATTTTCCTCAATGTCCAATCAATCCTATTGTAGAGCAGGAACAGTGTGGAAATTTTCATGTATCTCATATATACACACATACGAAGAGACATACGTGGATAAACCACCATCGCTGCTTTTCATCACCCCTCGTAAATTCGATCCTACCAGAAACTCGTTTCCCGTGGGCCAATTCGGTGGTAGCTGATGGAGTATTGAAGAAAGTTAAAGTCTTGATATGGGATATGTATAGTAACATGAGATGGGGGTTAAAGACGAAGAGGGAAAATATCTATCTATAAAATGGAATACAAAAAATACAGTTGACTGTTTTTCCTTGTTCTCACACTCTCCAGGGGAATCAAAGATGACGTAAAAATTCCACTGAAAATTTTATATCACTCTTGTAACTGTATGAGAAAGATATAAAGAATAATGCAAATGAAAAAAAATTGAAAAAAATGGAGAATATCAAGTTTCAATATAGTGAAAATTTTTTTTTCATTTCTGATTTCTTGATGGAAACGACAAGTGATTGGTCTTATTATTCATTTTCTACTTGGCCTCAATAGAAATTTTTCCTTCAACCATCACAATAGAAATCCACTAAAACAATCTTGATATAAATAATTAATGGAGGTAGATTATTTTATGAATATTCCAGGAATGTAAGGTATAGGGGATACTTCTTGCAAGAATCCTTCTCTGTGAAGAAGTTTTTCTCATCTCGAAATCTACTAGTTACGAACTACTCGCGGAATGATCGATACGATTGCATCACTTCAAAAAACTTGATGTTGATCGAAAAATTGCGTATATTTCAGACGTTCCCCATAGTCAATGAAATTCTCTACAAGGAAACTCAATATTCCCGTAAGCCTGCAAGTCTTTGATATCTCCGTAGAATAATTGACACACAACTTTAGATGCTCTGCTTGGAGACGCTCTTTCTGCTACTGATCTAAGCGATGCGTAAGGCAGAGAATCGTAGTTCTTCCACTTCTATATATTTAACCCTGGAGGAAAATTTCGAGACAATCAAATCTTATTATTTTTGAGCTGATAGAAATAGATCTGGGTTATTTCTGGGCACATATGATGTTAGATCTGTTTTGATATAGGCAGATATAATGATACATTGACTCAAATCTAATAACATCTTTCCAAATCTGAGAACGCTGCAACGCAACAGGTAAGATCTATGTCAGATATGATCACATATAATTTAGTCTCAGCAGATCTGTAGTCAGACATGATGAGATCTGATCAGATTGAGAGCCATAATCATGAAGCAGTTGAGATATGTATCAGATCTGCGGCTAGATATGATGGGATTTAGCCGGATCTGATTCGATCTAATCGGAAGCTGATTCTGGTCCAGATTTATTTATAGATAACCAGAACCAATACGATGTACATACGAGATCCGATTTTATATAAATCAGCCGGTCAGTCAAGTGGTTAAGACTACAATCATATTCATATTTCATCAAAAAAAATAATTAATAATCTACTAGATATACTTGAATCTATTTGTAGATTCGATTATGAGGGTACCAGTGAGTCTCTGTCATCGAAAATCGTTATATCTTGACCAATCAAACTAGATTGAATTACATCTGACAAGAAGTCTGACTGCGTTTTAAGCAACATATTCAGTTATCGTCTACATTCGAATAAACAAATGGAGGAATGAAAAAAAGCGGGAAAGGATTCAGTGACCACTAACTAAATCGGTTTCACTGCCAAGAAAGTCTACAGCAAATCCAACCGATTCGTCAGCCGAGGATACTCACTTACCACCCGTGTCTCTGGGTTCATTTATGAGGCACTCCACGTTATTTCACTCACTTCACAGGTGATGTTTTCTGATTTTGTTAATTTTTCTTCCGAATGGTAGCATTGTAAAGGCGATTTTTTTTGTTTTCAAGATTCCATCGGAATATGACTCAGAATGTTCCAAAACGCCGAGAAATGACATTTTTGAAAAATGTCTGGGTGTATGTGTGTGTTTGTGTGTGTGTTTGTGTGACAGATATCAGCCCATTGCTCCGGAACGGTAATACTTAGCGATCTGAAAATTTAACAGTATTTTTCCTCCCTATGCAAATTGCTGTCAATGGAATTTAAGCGAAATCGGTTGAGTACTTTTCGACAGGGTGGCGATCGACCTGGAAAACCTGGAAAAGTCAGGGAATTTGAAATTTCTGGAATAGTCAGGGAAAAGTCAGGGAATTCTAATGTTAGTCAGGGAAATTTATAGTTCATTTCTCATTTTCTCCATATTTTTAAGATTGGTAGATATTTAATCGGAAAATTGAACTTTCCGATCAGTTTGAAATCTGCAAAAAGGTTTACAAAAAATCACAATTATGAAAATTTAACGCAATTTCGGGGATTGTTGTAAAATTCTAATAAAAAAAATTGTTTTCAAGAATAACTAAAAATTTTAACGTAGGGAAACGTGAGGCAGAATGGACATGGTAATAAAAACATTGTAGATGGATTTTTTTTGATTATTTCATCGGGAAGCTGAGGGAATTTGAGTCGAGAAACATGTGCCAGAATTAATTTTTTTTAATTGTTTGAGAATTCGATATTTTCTGGCATTTTTGAGGGGTAAGAGCCTTTCGATTTTTGAGCAAATTCAGTTTTTCTGGAATATCTCTGGTTCTATTGGTCGTAGCGACCTGGAACCGATTTTAAATGAAAGGTGAGATCATTTCCCATCGATTTATGGCGTTTTGAATTTGAAAATATCGATTTTTCAGATAGTTATAGGACAAAAACCAATGATCATAATTTTTCACGGAAGTTCTCATAACTATCTGAAAAATCGATGTTTTCAAATTCAAAACCCCATAAATCGATGGGAAATGATCTCCCCTTTCATTTGAAATCGGTCGCAGGTCGCTTCGACCAATAGAACCAGAGATATTTTCAAAAAACTGAATTTGCTCAAAAATCGAAAGGATTTTTACCCCTCAAAAATGGCAAAAAATATCAAATTCTTAACAAATTGAAAAAAATCAATTCTGGCACATATTTATCGACTAACATTCCCTCAGCTTTCCGATGGAATCATTGAAAAAATCCATCCCCAATATTTTCATTCATTTAAGGATTTTTTTATAATATACGCATACAAACTCAAATGTGTCCATTTTACCCCTTATGTCCGTATTGCCCCACCTTCCCCGATATTCAAATAATAGTTTTTTTCGTACGTCCTGGAATTTTCATTTTTAGTCAGGGAAAAGTCATGAAAAGTCAGGGAATTTTGAAATAAGTTTTCAGTCGCCACCCTGTTCGAGAAAAATCAAATTTTTGAAACAAGGTTCTATCGATTTTTCTCCGCGAAAAAATGATTCACAGCCCCGACTTTAAGCGATGAAATTCATCTCATTTGAACTCACAATTTTCACTCGGGGTAAATTTCGCTGCGATTTTTCGTTTGCAAATAATTCCAACTACAGCGTTTTCTATTTTGAATTTTGTTGCCACGATAGCTGAAAAAATATTCGAGCTAGAGACTTCAAATTTCGTCAGTGTGTGCGTCTAATGGACGAAAAGTTTCGTATTGGAATTGGGCGAAATCGCTCGGGTAGTTTCTGAGATATTGGCGAAAAACCATTTTATGAAAAGAGGTTATATCTCCAAAACTATCTAAGCAATTACATTCAAGTCCAACTTAAAAGGTTCATCTCAATGAGCCCCACAAATGGTGGAAATTTCAGATTTTTCAGAAGATGTCTCTTATAAAAGTGTTCGATAAATTAGTTTTTTCGAAAATCACGTTTTTTCTCAGCTCTTTCCCTAGGAACACTACTATTTTTTATTTTACCATTCGAAAGAAGACATTTTTCTTCACAAAATGAGCACATTTCCATTATGATGACAATCAGAAAGAATAGAAATCCTACATGAAACCTGGAACTGAACTTCAATTTTTCAATTTTCAAGGTTTATCGTACAATCTCAGTTTTGATCTGATATTGAATTTTTCTGCGCTCCGGCCCGAAAGCACGGACTTCCCGGCCGCATTTTACTCCGAGAAGAGCGATTTTTGTGGCCTCTTATTTTTGTGGCCGGCTATCGCAGCTCCATCTATCGGAGCTGCAATAGCCGGCCCGAAAGAATCCCTGTTCCATCATTAGGTATGCGTAACCTCACAATCACATGTGTCAAAATTGGATAAGTGCAAAATACATGTTATTCAGGCAAAATTAGATGATTTGTGTGAATTTTCTAGAAGTTTCGAATAATAGAGAAACGTTCATTAATCGCAAAATTGATTATTTGTTTGCTTGTGTTTTTTTTCAAGCTTCGAGACAAATTGCTTACATTCATTTAAATCTTGAAAAATTTGAAAAAATCTAAAAAATAATGAAAATTTCTCAATTTTCAATTAATTTCTTGTTTCTAAGTATCGGGGCAAAAAGGACCCATTTGACGGAATACTATTTTTGCAAAGAGCAGTGGCTTGTATAAAAAATTTGAGAAGATGTGTATATGCCTGCATTATTGGTGAATTTTTCAGTTTTTTTGTCCTCTTGTTATATTTTTTGCAGAGTGCAATTTTTGGGAATTTATTTCCACGCATCGTTTTTTTTTTTTTTTTTGCGAGGCTCGCCCGCCCGCCCAGCAAAACCTCGGCTTCGCCTCGGTTTTGCAAAAGGCGGGTGGGCGACCCTCGCCCCCCCCCCTCCCACCAACGGGTTGACCGTGCTTTCGGTCCGCAGCGAAGAAAAATAGTATACAACCCACGGCCACAAAGTTGGATGCCCTAGCCTACGCGATAAAAGGCCTCGGCTTCGCCTTGGCCCTTATATCGCGTAGGCCAGGAAGTCCAACTTTCTGGCCTAGGGTCGTAATATACTATTTATGCATGAAATGACATTATTGCTATTAAAATGACTCTATGTGAACTGGGACTGCAGTCTCGAGATTGAATCCTGAACAGATCGATACAGTCTGGAACAATACTCGTAGGAAGATATAAGTGCGTATTTGTTGTAAGAATAATGTACTTTCGAGAATACTTTCGTTATGGATGAAATTCCATTCGGAAGCATTTTGCCAATCGAATTGGCAAAATATTGAATGTCAAACAAGGAGTGGGGTTTGCAAATAATGCACAAAGAGTGGACTTCTTGCTTATTCGGATATGCTGTGGAATGATCATTAGGAGTCATTTCAGGCTGGCCCAGAAAATAAAAATTTTCGATTTTTGCTTCTGCAATGTCGAAAACCATTAGTTTATCCATTGATAGAAGTGTGTGAATTTTCTCGAATCTTTCAAAATGTTTTTCAAGGCTCCGCAAACGATTGAAAGTTTCACGAAAATATTTGACCCACTGGCAGTTCATAATTATGAAACTTGGTTGAAAGTCAAATCATTCTATGGTGGCTTTGTGCCAGGTAGCAAAAGTTCGGGATTGGAGAAGGAAATTTTCCTGGAATGACCTGAAAACCTATCTCACTTTTCCACCTTGCTCCCTGAAGCAAAGCGATGAAGAATATTTTCTTTGTCAATATTTTTATAAATATTCTGATTATTTTAATATTCTTTTTTGTAAATTTTTGTAAAGAGCAAGTGTAGTTTCATTGAGCTGTATAATCATTTTGCATTTGCAATTAATTACTAGGGGATGTGCTTGTAGACCTTTTTGTTCAATCAATTTCGTTATCATTATTATTTTTTATAAATATATTTTCATTAATTCCATTAGTTGAAAGAGCATGGAGAATGTGAATTTCAATTCAGCGAATTTCGTGTCGATTATTAAATCGAAATCCCCGTGAGCTTACGGGATGTTGTTACTGCTAAACTTCACGCAAGTATTGCTGAGCAGCAAAACTTCCAGGAAATATCCAATAATTTTCAAGCATTCAGGGTATTATTATTGTTCTAAGTGATAATTTTCTTTCTCTGCAAATAAGGTCATTCGATAAATTCTGATAAACTAAGTTTGATCGTCTTGGAGATCCTCACACAAAAAAAATATTTTTCAAATAATGGATTATTTTTTTATTTTTTTTACGGGACTATAACCTTCCGCCACAATAAAGTTCTGTATTCAAAATTTGAAAAAAATATTTCCAAAATTGTTTTCAGCAGACTGTTACGTATTTTCATGTGAGGAATCCAAATCTGAAATTCATCTCTTTGGAGCATGCCCAGTTCTTCATCCACATTCTAAATGTTTAAACGCGATACCTGGTTAATTAAATTCTCTGAATTTTCTTTCTCAGAGTATCGGATTTGCCATTAAAAACTGAACAGAACATGTTACAGTCGTTTTCTAAAACTCCAAATATTTACAGAGATATTTCAATTTTTCAATAGAGAAGTCATGTGAAAGAGTGAAATATAGAAGGTGCGCGCGCCGCGTCTGATATATACGCACGTACACATTCACTCGCTCATTCTATCTTCTACCAATGCACAGAGAATAGTGCCATATTCTCTCATCTTCAGCGAGTGTTGAAGGAGGACGGAATAAGACGAGAGAGTACAGTATTTTTTTTCGTGCGTTAGTAGAAGATAGAATGAGCGAGTCAGTGTGTACGGGCGTATAATTATGGTGTCGCGCGCGCACCTTCCATATTTGACTCTCCCGCATGAGTTCTCTATTAAAAATCAGAATATCTTCGTAAATATTCAGAATTTCAAGAAATAACAGTGACATTTCTTTCAGTTTTTGACGGCGAATCTAATAATATAAGGAAAAAAATTGAGTTTACGGAAGATTGCGTTTTAAAGATTTAAAATATTCATAACAAAAAACTGGATCATGCTGATCCAAAAATATAAATTTCAGATTTAGATTCCTCATATGAAAATACGTAAGAATCCCCTAAAGGAAACTCCAGACTGATTTTTTCAAATTTCGCATGCAAAAGTTTCACGAAGTATGTGACGGTTTTTACCGTCACAGAATCAATAAAATTCGGAAAAATTAATTATTTTCAAAAAAATGCGATAATAGCCGCAATTCGCGGTACCCGGTGAGAATGGGACTCACATAGAGTCAGTCAGCATATGTCCAGAGTGAGGTCAGCAAAAGCTAATGACCTCACTAATTATTTTTGTTTATTTTTGCTCAATCTTCCTCCAAAATTTGGAGGAAAGTACGAGAGTAGGACTGGGAAGGATTTTTCCCAGTCCCACAAACAAAGTAGCAGAATCAAGGACGATCTGGAGGAGCCTGAACCGGAGCAGCATCCAGGGAGTTGGTCCAACACCAGCCAGCACTGATGGATGTTGGCCAACAGCGAGAGAAACCGGAGATCGTCGAGATCAACTTTGGAGACAGTGAAAGAAAAGACTAAAAGTATCAGTGTAAAAAGAAAAGAGTAAAGTTATCCGTTGTATACGATTGTCGGGAAAATATTGTCTAAGTTATTATAATTATTATTTGAAATTACTTGAGTGGAGAAATTCGCGGGGAATTCTCAGACTTCACGTAAACTCAGTGACGTGGAGTAAAGGAGTGGGGGACTCGCGCGATAATTGGTTGAGTTGGGCCTCGGCTCTACCGAAATCGAGCGGGAATAGCCGAGTGCACCCAACGCTAACGCATGGGAGAGAAGATTCGTTCTTCTTCTCCCGGGACACCGTGGCGGCCACATCGTGTAGAGACAATTCAGGAAAATTAAAGAAAAGTAAAGAGAAAATTGTAAACAAAATTAAGTAAAGTAAAGAAAAGTCAAGGAAATTAGGAGAGTTCGACACGGAGGAAAGAAAGCACAAACAAAGTAAGGTACGCGAGTCCCCGCACAATTATAATTTCGAGTTTAGAGTCAGTAATTTTACAGTAAAAATTAAAAGTAAAGAAAGCCTCGAGTTAGCGTCTGTTTGGGCTGTATCCACCCAAGCAAAGTTAAAGTTATTTTTGTTTATTCTGAGTTACGTTCACGATTAATAATTAAAGTGAGATAATCATCGTATTATTCTGAAAGAATACCTATTTTCTCTGATTTAAATGTACCCATATTATTTTTTTTGAATATATCTAATATTTTGTTATTTAAACCGAAATTTTCAGGAGTTTATGTAAAGTTTTTTCGTCTGTCCGAATACCCAAAGGGAGGGTATCGTCCCCTCCTCCCCTTGAGACAATATAAGAGTCTCACGTAAGAAAGCGGGTTAAATTAACGTATTTTTGGGTTTTGTTATTTTATTAAATTTACAATACAACTTGGGGATTTGTCGTTTTCCCCCAAATTTGGAGAATTTTGCAAAAACGACTGGCGCCCATTTTTTCAAGAAGGCAAATTAATTGGGAGTAAATTGGGAAAAAACTAGGAGCCTAAAATTGGGTCAAATTTAGAAAAAATTTTCTGCCTTTAACTGTTGGCCAAGGTCAGTTGAGCAAACCGTTACAAGTGTCCTACGAGACAGAACGTGTCTCCTTCTTGTAATTTCCGCGTTTTTACTTCTGAATGGAAGTTATGTGATTGTATTTTTGTTTATTTTGAGACTCTATCATAATCACTAGAAGAATCACAATAATGAAGAGGTGTATCTCCAGCACTTGCACCACTTTGTTATCAGCATTTTTCTGACCTCAGATTCCTTCTCCAAAAATTCGTAGGAACGAAGTAGCATATCTCCAGTATACAGGGTGTCACTAAATAAGTTTAAATCCGGTGAGCTACTGGTGCAGGAATGTACCTAGGACACTAGGAAAATATTGAAAAAAATCATTTTTCAATAGATTTTGAATAATTAATTTTTTAAATAGACCAATGAAACTTCGTGTTTCATCGGGTAGAAAACTGTGTGGAGGGAATACATAAAGTACGCACCATGATGTGAGTGACGTGAACATAGCGTCTGGGTTCACGTCTGTCCCTCATGTTTAGTTGAGATAATTTCGCGCGTAATTTTTTCAAACTCAATTCAAAGTTAGGCTGTGCACTCCAAGATGACTCAAATTTGCCCTGATTAATCATGGCTAACGTAATTGATTAATTTCCATTTAATTTCATTTTCATGCTAGAAGTTTGATTTTTTTAGTACGAAAATTTGGTTTGGTGGTCATTAGAAGATGATTTTTTCTCTAATTAGACAGGGCAAGTCCTGGAAACCCTGAAGTGCAAGTAAAGACCTGATCTCAAGCGTGATCGTTTGCACTCCCGATTCATAGGGAAGGCACTTCCGATGCACAGAATGTGCACTTCCAGTGCACAGAACGTGGATTTCCGCTGCACAGAGAGTGCACTTCCCAGCCACTTTTGGTACGCAAAGTGTGCAGCTCCGACGCACACAGTGTGTACGTCCAGTCCACTGTGTACTTTCCGGTACACAGCGTGAACTCCTGGTGCATTTCAGGTACGCAGAGTGTGCATTTCCGGCGCACAGAGTCTGCACTTCTGGTGCGCAGAGTTGCACTTCTGGTACACAGAGTGTGCACTTCGTGACATGGAGTGTGCACTTCTGGTGCATAAAGTGTGCACTTCTGCCGCACAGAGTGTGCACTTCCGGTGCACTTCTGCTGCACAGAGTGTGCACTTCTGCTGCACAGAGTGTGCACTTCTGCTGCACAGAGTGTGCACTTCCGGTGCACATTTCGCGTACCGGAAGTGCACCGGAAGTGCACACTCTGTGCACGGGAAGTGCACACTCGGTGCAGCAGAAGTTCATCGGAAGTACACATTCTGTGCACGGGAAGTGCACACTTCATGCATCAGACATGCACACTTCATGCATCAAAAGTGCACATTCCGTGTACCCGAAGTGCACCCTCTGTATACCAGAAGTGTACACTCTGTGTTCCAGAAGTGCAGCTCTGCGCACTAGAAGTGCAGACTCTGTGCGCCGGAAATGCATACCCTGCGTACCTGAAGTGCATACTCTGCGTACCTGAAGTGCACCAGGAGTTCACGCTGTGTACCGGAAAGTACACAGTGGACTAGACGTACACACTATGTGCGTCGGAGCTGCACACTTAGCGTATCAAAAGTGGCTGGGAAGTGCACTCTCTGTGCAGCGAAAATGCACGTTCTGTGCCCTAGAAGTGCCTTCCCTATGAATCGAGAGTGCACATGCTATGCACTTCGCTCGAGATCAGGTCTTCAATTGCACTTCAGGGTTTCCAGGACTTGCCCTGTCTAATTAGAAAAAAAATCATCTTCTAATGACCACCAAACAAAATTTTCGTACTACAAAAATCAAATTTCTAGCACGAAAATGAAATTAAATGGAAATCAATCAATTACGTTAGCCATGATTGATCAGCGCAAATTCGAGTCATCTTGGAGCACAGAGCCTAGATTTGAATTGAGTTCAAAAAAATTACGCGCGAAATTATCTCATCCAAACATGAATGACAGACGTGAACCCAGACGCTATGTTCACGTCACGCACATCATGGTGCGTACTCTATGTATCCCCTCCACACGGTTTTCTACTCGATGAAACACGAAGTTTCATTGGTCTACTTAAAAAATTCATTTTTCAAAATTTGTTGAGAAATGATTTTTTTCAATATTTTCTAGCGTTCTAGGTATATTTCTGCACCAGTAGCTCACCAGATTTAAACTGATTTAGTGACACCCTGTATACGTCTCTTTGTTCTCTTGAATTTGTAGTAACAAAGAGGCGTAAGAAGGAAATTTTAAAATTTTCAAAGGAGATGAAAAAGTTATAAAAACAAAAAGGCATAAGTGCCAAAGTTTAGATAGGAAATTTCCGGAACAGAAGGACGTAACTTCAAAAATTCTCATATGAGATGAAAAAATTATAAAAACAAAGGGTGTTGAGTGCGAAAATACGTCATTTGCACTTCAAGATTGGCAGTTACTGCAATTTCTCTAGAAAAAAATCATATTTTTAGTAAATTCAGTTCCGTTAAAAAAAAATATGCTTGAAAACAAGGACTACAATGAAGAGGGCATATCATCGAAGCTATAAACAGCAAACGAGTTAATCCGAATGGTGCGTACTCACCGATCGAAGTTACGCGTGCAGTGAGAGAAAGGCTCAGGCTGCGCGATGGCACAAAAGATATTTTTTTTTGTCATAAAGAAAAATTATGTATGAAATTTTGCGACTATCATAATAAAGTAGAATAGTTTTTTGAAAAATGCAATAAAAAATGGGGGTTTTTCTTCAAAAATCTTCTCTAAAAATTGAGCGATTTCAGTCAATCGAAATTTGTTGGAATGGTAAAAGAGTGAGGAATTTGGTGATATAACTTCCTAATTGAAATGAAAAAAAAAAAAAATTATTATTAAAAAAAAATAGAGATCCAGAAAATTATCGAGTGCTATAAAAGACTTAGACCTTTTCTGAGTAAAGGTCCGAACACCGGTCGGTGTCTCCGATTCAGTATATGACCCCCAATAAAAACGCTAAGTGATCCCTGCACTTGACGTTACCCAAAAATTGAACAACTTTCTTTTGCATTTTTCATTAACTTACAATAAACGGAAATGGTTCATTCTTTCTGAGATTATTGTGAGATAGGGGAATGATCACTCAACGAAAGTTGAAAGTGATGAGTCAATTTTAGAAGACCATTAGAGCATCTCAAAAACTACTGATTCAAGCCAGAATCAGAATTTCTAACTTAACAAAAAATGGTATAAAAAACTTGAACAAAAATTATTTCTATTCTCCAGCACTCGGAGAACAGCTGTTTGAAAGATAGTCATAATAATGTAATCATTTCCCGTAAAAAAAAAGTCATTGTGTTTTATCACCTTATTCACGTATATTTTCTCATAAGAAATTTGAAAGGCTTGCGGATCCTTACATAACATTTTGAAAAATTCGAGAAATTTCACACATTTCTATTAATGGTTAAGGTACTTCCGCAGTAAGTAAAGAGGAATAGATCCGAATGTGCCACAGATTTGAAACTTTGAGGATATATTCTTCTCATGAGTAGAAATATATCTGAAAGTTTCATAACAATCGACCACGTAGTTTTTTTTTTATTAATTATTAAACTAATTAATTTACACAGGCCCTAATGACACGTACTTATTTTTAAAAATCATCGACAATGTGCTGCAGTCTTACCCACGCGCGGAATCACTTCCCATATTATTTATAAATATAACTTGATAATTTTTTTGATATTTTACCACGTAATTATTGAGAAATATCAATTAATCCATAAAATAATTATGAGGTTATGGTAAAATGGTAGTGACACACGGCTCCCCATTGATGATGACACACGGATTAATTGATATTTCTCAATAATTCACGTAGAAAAATTCTGATGGCGGCCGCCATGGTGCGGGCCATGGCGGTGGTCATGGCGCTGGCTATGGCGGTCGCCATGGCCGCTGCCATGGCGGCCGCCATCACAAATTTGCCGCTTTCTATGAAGTTCTTTCCCATGGCAATTTTTCCATGGCGATTCTATCCAAGGCATATTTTTGCACGGCATTTCTTCCCATCATGATTCTTTTCATTTTTTCCCATGGCTTTTTTTTCATAGCTTTCTTTTCCATCGGCTTTTTTTCTATGGCATTTGTTTTCCATAGTGACTTTTTCCATAGTGATCCTTTCCATGGCGATCCTTTCCATGGCGTTTCTCTCCATTGCATTTTCTCCATGGCAGAATTCGTCAATGCAAAATTTGCTACGGAGAAATTTGCTTTTGCCATTAATTCATGAAAGGCTTAAAAAATTTATGGACAAGTCATGAAAAGAATCATCATGCAAAAAATTGCCATGGAAAGAATCGTCATGAAAAATCGCCATGGGAAAGAACTCCATGGAAAGCGGCAAATTTGTGATGGCGGCCGCCATGGCGGTGGCCATGGCGGCTGCCATGGCCGGCGCCATGACCACCGCCATAGCCCGCGCTATGGCGGCCGCCATCAGAATTTTTCTACGTGTTACGTGGTAAAATATCAAAAAAATTATCAAGTTATATTCATAAATAATATGGGAAGTGATTTCGCGCGCGGGTAAGACTGCAGCACATTGTCGATGATTTTTAAAAATAAGTACGTGTCATTAGGGCCTGAGTAAATTAATTAGTTTAATAATTAATAAAAAAAAACTACGTGGTCGATTGTTATGAAACTTTCAGATATATTTCTACTTATGAGAAGAATATATCATCAAAGTTGCAAATCTGTGGCACATTCGGATCTATTCCCCTTCACCTACTGCGGAAGTACCTTAAGCTAACGGTTTCTGACATTGCAAAGGCAAAAATCGCAAATTTTTATTTTTTGGGCCAGTCTATTATATATATATATATATTGTAACGTACCACAGAATGACCATTTAACGAGTGAGGAGTGGATGGATCTATGTTCACGAACCAGAGAGACTTATTACTAGAATATTGAATGAGGGAGACGATACGTTTTGTTTATGCTCAAAAGAATGATATTTTATTTCTCACTTTTATACACTTTCATCTGAGAGGAGCATTTATCTCCTTTACAATTCTTAATGTCAAACTCTTCATTCTCGTAAACTTTCTTTATTATTTTGGGGGAATCCCTATCATTAATCAAAAATATATTTAAAAAAAATAATGATAATAATTCTTTTTCATTGGGATGAGTGAATAACCCTTTTATTCCACGATTGTCGTAGTAAAATCATTGATAAAGCATTGCCGACGATGACGTCCTCTGAGCTATCCACGTTTTCTCCATCGTGGTGGCTCTCGCTTTCCTGGGATCTGGAGCGTCCTCCTACGACTTCGTCTGGGATCACTCTGATTATCTCTTTTTTGTGGGAAAATATTCATTAGTTTCGCTAGGAGCTCGTTGTGAGGGACACTAGGGCTTACGCCGTTGCAAAGGATGGGAGTTTTAGGTGGCTAGGGTTTAACACCGTCGCCAATAGAGTTTACGAAGGCTTTCGCCGTCGTAAGGAGAATCGTCGTCACTTCGCTAGGGTTTGACGCCATCAATTCGCTAGGGTTTGACGCCGACGCTTTGCTACGAGAGCTCGTCGGAGAGGGGTTTTTGCCACTGCAGGCAGAAACGAAGTGAAGATTCTCTGCGCTGCTGGCACTTTATATGCTCGTTCTGGTCAGTGGCTCCGTTCTGCCAGCCCTGGATTTTCCCCTTCCTTCGGGCTCTTCTGCTGCTCAGATTGGCTGGCTGCTCATCCTAGTTCCGTGTGGTGGGAGGGTTATGGAGAGGGCTAACGCTTTCACTGTTCGCCGTAGTTATGTTCTTGGGAAGTTAGGCTAGGAGTTGCCTCGTCGCCCGGGACTTTCACTACGGCTTACATCATCGTGAGGATGGTCATTGTTGCTCCACTAGGGCCTTACGCCGTCGTTTCGCTAGGGTTTAGAGGATAAGGATTTCCGTGGCGTCTAAGCTCGTTGGCTGCCGAGGGTATCTTCCACCATTGGCAAAGTGAAAAGCCTTCGGTCTGCGCTGCGGGTTCCTTGAATACCCGCAGCCCAGACCAAGAGCGATCGTTTCCTCCCACCCGTTCACTCTTTACCAATCGGGAGCACGCGTTTGTTTTCTCCCCACTCTCTAATGCCTTTTTTTTTCTTCGCGTTTGTTTCTCTGAGTATTTCTACTCCATTACAATATATACTTTTGACAAAGTTATGAACATTTTTGGTTTTCAAAAAATGGCACATGTGCTTTTTCTTCGTTAACTTTGAATGCTTATATACTGTTAAAGATTGGTGTTATGAAAAAACTATGAAATATTTTTCTCTTGGAAAAAGGTGATAATTTGCAATAAAATGTAGTCCGGTACCCGAAACTTAATATTTCTATTTTCGGTTAACAATTGAAATAGACACAAGCAGGAGCCTCACTCTCTGTGTGTCATTCACAAGCCCCATTCCTTGTGTGACATTTAATATTTCGCCAATTCGATTGAAGAATTCAATCTATGCTACTTTCACGCAGCTTGGGACTTGAAATCTCAGCTCAAGTATAATCATTTCAATTGCAATAATATCATTTGATACTTCAAAATTCAATATTAGATGAAAACTAAGATCCTACAATAAAATTTAAAAGTCGAAACATTGAAGTTCAGGTTTCAAATTGTATTCTTATTTCTTTTCATTGGTATATCAGAATGAAAATGGACTAATCTTGTAGGGAAAATTGTCTACTTTCCAATGATAAAATGAAAAATAGCAGTGTTTCTAGGGAAAACATGGAGAAAAATAGAAATTTCTGAAAAAGTAATTTTTTGAACACTTTTAGAAAAGGCTTCCTTTGAAAAATCTGAGAATCTCACAATTTGTTGGGCTCATTGAGATGAATCTTTTCAGCTGAACTTGAGCGTAATTATTTGGAGAGTCTTGGAGATATCACCTTTTATCAAAAAATAATATTCCGTCAATATCTCAGGAACTACTGGAGCGATTTTGAACAATTTGAATCGGAAACTTTTCGTTCATTAGATGCACAAACTGTTGTTTCGGAACATTCTGAGTCATATTCCGATGAAATTTCGAAATTGAAAAATGTCGCATTACAATGCTTCCTTTCAGAAACACAATGACTGAAACGTAGACTTCACAGATCAGAGAGAATCTGGAGAAAATATATGTCGATCATGGAGGTATTCTCCATTTTCCGGTCAATTTTCGCTCCACTTCGTTAAATCATTCGTGAGATTTCGATTTTTTTCATTTTCACTTAGGCCAAAGCTCACCAGCCATGTGCATGCATGATGGATTTATAGATGAGTGTCCGAAATGAAAAAAAGCATGGCCTTTTTTTGTCCTTCTTAAAGAAGCCTCGAGATCGCTTAGTATGGTATGGCATATATGTATTGTGACGTAATTCCTGGGCCTAACGGTGAGCTCAACAATTAAGGACGCTTGAAGAGCACCCAATAGCTAAAACCAAAAATGAACTAAACCAAAACCCAAATGGGCGCCGAGATGTATCACAACATCCGATCAATTTCAAATTGATCTGAACATAACAAACAAAAATCAAAATCAAATAATTCGAACAATAAACTCAAATACTCCCTTATTCAGCTTGAACTAGTTCAGCCTCCTCTCAAGGTCGCTGTTGTTGTTTAAATAAGGAGCGTTAAATAATTCCAAACAAATAATTTCGGGGATATAATAAAAGTTTTTATATGAAAAAAATTAATTATAGAATTTATAAATTATTCAACCCCTGCGTTAAATCAGCGAGTGCGCAGCACAATAAATGAATATTAAAACTTTCATAACATCAAACATCATTTCCGACAACTCATGATAAATAAACAATTAATCACAAACGAATTCTTTGAAACTAAACAAAAAAATATTAATAATGTCAATCAAAGATGAAATTTAGTTAATTAATAAATTTATTGATTTATTATTTAATCGTCTATTTCGAAATTTAAATCATAAACCAATTCAAAAATTTAATGGTGCTCCCACCCACAGTTATCTATGTATATATTATAGTATGTATAGTGATTTTTTCCGATAGAAAAATCCTCAAAATAATGCTTTGCACCTAGGCCACGAAAACGAACCGATGGTCAGTGAGACTGGACCACTGTAAGTGACGTTTCTCAACCGTAGTGCCTCAATATATCGGATATGGAGCATTCCCTCTCTCTGTTTTTGACTTTCTTCTTTGAATTCACTCAATTTGTCTTCTTTGGACTCCGAATTTTCATGCCTGGAGTAGAAACTATGATCCGGGTCGATGTTCCATAAAACGTCCGATGGGTATGGAGACCGGACCACTGAAGGTGACCTTTCTCAACTGTAGGGCCTTATTATATTGGATATGGAGCATTGCTTCTCTCTGTTATCGATTCTCTTCCTTAAAATCACTTATTTTGGCTCCTTTGGCCTCTCAACTTCCATGCTTGAAGTGGGAATTGTGATGGAAAAAAAAATTTCTTCTGCAAAGTCCATTTTTTTCATCGTGTTCATTCATAGTACTTGGGATAATGACTTTCCTCCTCACTTGCGCTTATTCTTTCCTCAAGATTTCATTATTTCTATCATTCTATTATTATTCTACCGGAAAAAAATGAGTCTTTCAGCAGCTTGTTGATGTTTTGAGAAAAATTTGAGTTATTCTGAGGATAGGTCAGAAGCCGAAGGCTCAGGTAACAATATAGGAAAACCCTTTTTTGTAGAGAATTTAATTTTTCATGAAAAAAATCTCCTGACATTTTTTGGTAGAATCACTTGCTTCTGTGATTCTCACTTGTAATACTCTAAGTGCTTAGAAATTAGCGGATATTGCCCGAAAGTTCTGTTGTTCATTAACATGTGAGTGAAGTTTGGCAGTAACGAAATCCCGAGCGCTTGCGGTTGATGAATTTTGTGCCGAGCTAATCGAAAACGTTGCTGAGTGGGGAACCTTGAACGTCCGGAAGTAGCTGACACTTAATTTTCATAATGAATGCTCAAAAGAATGAAAGGTCGGATTTTACTGATTGAAATTCAAGCGGAGGATAATAGGATTCATAAGAATTCGTAGCTCATCTCAATTGTCTTTATTGTAATTTTCTTAATGAAGAAAAAAAATACATGCATGCTCATTTCGCTGGCAAGGAAAGCAATACACGCGCAAAGCGCGCGCAACAGCCTAGTCTCGAGAAAAAATAGAGAAAAATTGAAAAAAAAAAATTTTCTTTTACCCATACAGATTTCTTTGAAAATATATGAAAATCTCAGCAGTGGTTTGGCTCATAGAAATGAATCATCTGAGCTAAACTCGGATCCAATCATTTGATGATTACAACCAAGTTTAGTTTGGTGGACTCAAGGCTGACTCAAGTTTCCTGTATAATTGATTTCATGGCTCAAATTTTCTGAGCTGCCAGGCATAATTTGATCTATCACGTCTTGGTAGATCCTTCTGCTATATTCGTACTAACAAAAGAATCGACACGGAGAACCGTAGTGGGGGAGCCTAGCTCCTAACGTTCCTCACGTCGATTCTTTCGTTAGTACGACAATAGCTATCAAGAATGGATTTGACTACCATCGAGTACAAGAGCAACTGAATCAGCTTCGGTGGGCTTCATTATCTCAACAAGCCATTTGTAGACATGTTCAGTGCGCAACTAACCATTATCTCTTACTAATGAATACCCATCCACTGTCTCACTTTGTAGAAATTGAACTATTCTTCTTTTTCAGGGAAACAAAAAGTGGTAGTAAACAGTCACCAGTCGCATCGATTGAGAGCTCTACTCTGATCACTTCTCCTTTTTCTCCTGATGTCCTCCAGCCAGCCTGCTTCCGCTCATGTTTAGGAACAGTATTTATCCCCATTCCATTGATATTGAAGCTTTGATCTGGTTCCAAATTAAGTCAAGCTCATTCTTCAACAAATCGAAAGAATTTTCGACAACCTCTGCATTAAATAAGCTCTATTGCTCGAGCACTGGAAGTGAATTCCAGTTTTCTGGAGCCCATCTTCGTACGCGATACGGTCAGCGAATGGATGTTGCATGTGGTTCAATTCAATCAGTTGGTAGACTCAAATAGGGAGCTCTTTAACTGTTAACCTATGCAGCTTAACTCCTTCTTGTTTTAAAGGATGTATCAGTTTTCTCTCTCTTCATCAGCATTGAATAATGGCAATGCGCTCCCTCAACTTGTAAAAATAACATGAATGAATATTGAATTCCATGATTATAATTCTTATCGAAAAAACAGTATCTTTCACGCAAGCTCTATGTCATGATAATCATCATTACCCAAGCTCCTTGGGAAACAGATTTTTTGAATCGAGAAGTTCCGAAATCAATTATTGTCAACTATGAAACTCAATTCATCAATGAATCGATGGATTCACTGATGAACAGTCAAATAGCGCAGCTCAATTGATTGAAAAATTGGAATTTCACAGAATGAAATCAATTGCAAAAAATCTTACACAATTGAAATTTAAAGTTTGATTGTAATAAACTACACAAAATGATGAAAACGACTGGAAGTCACAAAAAATCATATATTTCAAAATTAATTGATATTTTAAATTACCGATCAATAACATCCAATCTCGTGGCGTCAACGCTACCAGAGCATCATAACGCTAACAAAATTGAATGAAAATTTATAACGACTGATGAATTAAATGATCGAACAACTATCAAATACAATCACTAAACTCACCAGATCATTTCCAATTATATCTGAATTTTCCAACAGGGCTTATCAAATCGAGTACAGTACAACCTCTGTATAAGGCTTCTCTGTATAAGGCCGCTTCCCCTCACGAACGCCGCATCGCATACCCCCACCACCTAACGCGCTAATCCCCAAAGGTATTTCCAAGCGCTGACTCTGTACAAGGCGGGGTACAGAAATGAATAAAATGAGGAATTTCTCAACAGAATAATTTTTATTATTTTCATTCTTATTATTATAATACTTTTTTTTATTATAATTGTTACATTCTCTCGCTCTCTCTCTACATAGACCGGGGTAAAATGGACTTGTGAGATAAAATAATTCGAGATTTTTTTTAAGAGTAGCGGCTCATAGAAAAAATTTGAAAAAATTCACTAACAATGGAGACATATTAGAGCATCTTCTCGAATTTTTTCATATTTTTTCACGAAGACTTTCACTTCAAAAAAAATTCTTGAATCATCTTGCCGAAGAGTTCCATTTTGCCCTGGCCTCACATATCAGTCATTTTCGTTTATATATCATTATTCATTCATTCATTCGTTATAGAGGATATTGAAAGTGTCGACTAGGAGATTCTCTGGAATCGAATCTGAATCAACCGTTTTATAATCATCAGTATGATTGTCAACATCTTCGGTCGAAAAATCATTGAGAGTTTCACTGGTCTCATTTGCTGTTCTAATCTGTTGGAGAATGTCTTCCAATTCAAATCATTGTACCGAAATAATTTTTTTTTTGTACCAAAATAATTCATTACTTACACAATCACAGAATTTTCCTATCGGAATACACGAAAAATCACCTCTCAACAGAAAAATTCTCGAGCGGCCTTGTACAGAGTTCGGGAACGGAAAGGGATTAGTGCGACGGAAGCTCACTCAAGCGTCGCTGGTGGGGGTAGCTGAATTCTGAGAAATACCGCTTCCCCTTTCAGCCTTTTGCGGCCTTATACAGAGGCTGTACTGTAATTCCTCAATGGAACGATAATTTGTACAAAATGAACAAAATTATAACTAATCTTTTATAACGTCTCAAAACGAAAAGGTATGTGTGACGTGACACGCAATACAAAATCCTTCATCGTTACAGCACATTAAACGAGAATGAGCCCACATTAGTTCATAGGTCAGTTCCAGAATCATTGAGCACATGCAATATAATTTGGCTCCAGTATTAATAACAGCAATTTCAACAGAGACAATGGCAAAATTCTAAGTCCACGATATTAGAATAAGAACAAACTATAGTGTTCAAGAATGCAACTGAAGTTGATCGAATTCTTCTTAATCAATCTTCTGATGAATTTCATTATTGTTTCCCTCTCATGATTCTCATAATTTTTATTCCTCATAATTCGAGACGTTTCATTTACATGAGGCCGATGAGTTATTGCTGTTTTTGAAGTGAAACTTCTTTTCGGAGGGTACCAACTTTTTTTTCGCGTCACAAAACGAGTGAAAGGTTTTGAGGGGAACGTGGTAGTGGAGTAGTGGGGAAAAAGTAGAAGCAAGAAAGAGGAGAGTGCGTTGGTGGGGATGCCACTCTAGCATACACTAAGAAAAAAATCCGCTACAAATTAGTGTGCCTTCCCACCAACGCATGGGACGTATCGGAGGGGGGCCTAAAAAGTAGCGAGCATTCTGTACAGATTGGAGTCCGGCAACTGCAATCCGAACTACCTCTCTACAAATTTTCGTATGTGGCACCCTACTTTTGTCAGCTCTTTAAAAATTAATATGAGGAACCGTTCTTTCATCGTACCGGACATGGAAATATGGTAGACCTTCTTTAAATTTTAGAGTGCCACTAACTGAATTTTCATAAACCGCCCAACAGTCAGTGGTGATCTCTGTGATCTAAACAATCGATTGGTAGGACAATTAAAATGTTAATAACCCAACCTGCCAGTTTCCAACATGGAGTAGCCTAATTTGTAGTGGGAGATCACCATTTTCCATTAAGTCCATATTTTTTCTCCAATATGGCTACTCCCCCCTTGTGGAAAGTGCTAAAATGTTCTCAGTTACAGGGAATCGTAATGACTCATTCAGTCGATATCCCTAATATTGGCAAGTTTCTCTTCAAAAAATGGATGTAATTAGTTAATAAGTTTGTAACAGAATAAAAAATGTTTCTAAATGAATAAAAGTCATTCCATTCATTTTTATATTTTCCTCAATGAATTATCCCTCTACCGAATTCTATTTCTGCAATCCTAAAGACGAAACGAGGTAAATATAATTCCATTATTATTATTTTTTTCAATCCATCACGATTTATAAATTCTCTTATTTGCTTCGCTTGCCACTGAATCAAAATAAAAAACAAAAAAATTCAAAAACTTTCCCTGAAAAATGAGTGCGAGTTCCCCATATATTCTCGCGTATTGGCACCCTAATTTTTGAAAACTTAAGCACACTAATTTGTACAGCGCCACCTAGGAATTACTGAATTACTTCCTTCATTTATTGAAGTGTGACATCTCGGTTATTCACGTACTCCCCGATATGTCCCATCGTTGGTGAGTATCACACTAATTTCCAGAGGGAACCCTCATTGGTTTGTAGCGGATTTTTTTCTCAGTATATGCTTTAGCGGCGGGGAGGGAGGACGGCAGAGGGGGGGGGGAGGGGGGGGAGGATCTTTACGTAGAGTGCTACATACATATTGTTTTTCAATTTCGTAATTTTTTTTTTCAATACATGGAGAGGATAATATGGAAATTTCTCTGAAAGATTTTCATAAAATTACCATGCTCCACATCACAATCTTCGCTTTTTATTTCTTAAAAAAATTGCCATTTTACACTTGGCTTTGGATTGAAATATCTCGAAAACTACTCAAAAGTTATCGAGACATGCTGTGAATGAAATTTAGAAAGAAGATTAACGAATAGAATAAGCAAAACTCCGTTTTTCTATGACTCGTAGTTATTAAGATATCAATTTTTCAATGAAAAATTCAGGAAGAACGTCCGAGCGCTCATTTATTTGCTATCGAGCCTCGTCCATTGTTTCTGAACTATTCATTAAAATATTGATATCTCGGAAACTACTGGTCGTAGAAGAACGGCGTTTTGCTTATTTTCTCCGTCAATCTTCCCTCTGAATTTCATTCACAGCATGGCTCGATAAATGTTGCATAGTTTTCGAGATATTTCAATCCGAAGCCAAGTGCGAAATGAATTTGTTAGTGAACAGATAACAAAATACTATAGGCAGATACTCAAATTCTCAAAGCGTTATGTTCATGACACAGCTAAATGTGCTGAGATGTGCTTTTTGCCGTTTCCCCTCAAGATTAACCCCGTATCCTCACTTTTCTCAATTATTATCACTTGTTCATTTGGAAAAATCCGAATAATTTATCGCTCTCTATACACAATAAGCAAGAAGTTTCACTTCTGTCGCGTGGGTTCCACGCACCCTCTTTTTGTAGAAAACATTGAACAACCA
Organism: Aleiodes leptofemur; assembly: GCA_963942555.1. Classification (NCBI taxonomy): domain Eukaryota; kingdom Metazoa; phylum Arthropoda; class Insecta; order Hymenoptera; family Braconidae; genus Aleiodes; species Aleiodes leptofemur. Next base: position 11,819,120 of record OZ012615.1, read on the forward strand.
TAACAATTATGGAAGATGATATTCCACTACATGAATTCAAAATATCTCCACGGTTTTGATAGCACCTGAAGGTGCATTTTTTTTTAATTCCACATCTACACACAAATTTTAGCTTACCAATTCAGATTTATCGCGATTTACATTCTCCCAGGTAGGAATTGACGATCGGAACAAGCCTTGCTCAGCCTTTGCCCAAGGCTGAGGCTGAGTAGTCTAAGGCTCAGATGACAAGGCTGAAACAAGCCTTGATGAGCCTTAGAATGATAAGATCATCCCAAGGTTGGAAACTGAGGCTTTCCCCAACACTCAGATCTAAGTCTGAAATGAGGGTGAACCGTTCCAGACAATGGGGCTGTAGAATGTTTAAACAATTGTTTAACATTAATTACTATTGAATTAAAAGGCTTTCACGAGATAAATCAGCTCAAATAGTATTGAAAATAACATTAATATGGAAAAAAAAGTTGCTTCGGCTTGGATTCGAACCTGGGACCATTGATTCTAAAAAATTTTAATGATAAAAAGACTATTTTATTATTATTAATCATCCTCGACCCGATTGGTATGAATATGTTTATTCAGGTGCCGCGTCCGGATGTTGTTCCCCAGAGAAGATCGTTCTGGTGCCGCTGTTGTCCAAGATACCCACCGAAAGACTGTGCTCGAAACATGCATCTAGCCCACTAGACTATTTCACTTACTTGAGTTCATAGGACATAAACCCGAATTATAAAGTGACTCAACCTTTTCTCTCATTGACACTCTAAAACTCTATGTTCATATATTTAATTTTTTATCCTTCCAATGTTATAATAATAATTTTATTCAATTATCTATCCGCTTTGATAATTAATAACAGAATTTTGTCGATTTGAATCGAAATCAGGCTTAGCCCAAGACTGAGACAAGCCTCGCATGAGGCTCAATGAAATATTCCAAAAATCACACAAAAAAATGGGATTTACCTATTAACACTAATATTGTTATTGTTATTGCAATAATAATGGGGAAATTCCTATCTAATGAGTGAAGGCTGGCCCAAGACTCATCCACCCTTCAGAATGAAGCCTCTGTAGAGGAAGCCTCAATCAAGGCTGATTCAAGCCTAGGTTGAAATTTGAAAATGAAGGAATGAAAACTCATAATCTCAGCCTAATTTTGACGACAAGAACAAGCCTGGCAGAGGCTTGGTTTCCCAAGCCTCAGTTCGCCAAGGTTAGTAAGGGGCTGTATTTGTCGTCAGCCTCAGCGCTTCCTACCTGGGCTTGTGAATGCATTTCCCAAGTTTCTAAAATTCTATTTATGAGAAACGTTGTCTATACTCAACATTCCATTACAATATTTTATGACCTCCTAGGACGGAAGAAAGATTGCAGAATCCATCTCAACAAAATGCAAAGCTTTCCTTCTTTTCCAATTGATTTCACATTTTCCTCCCCTTAAGGGGCTACATGGGTTTCGTCGGGTAAAAAAAGGCCTATTTTCAATATTTTTTTTTTCTATGTAAAAAATTATTTATTTAGTTCAAACTTTTTTCTGTCTTATAGATACATATTGAAAGGATAATTTCTGAAATTTTCAAAAAAAAAAATTAAAACTCCTCCATTGTGACGTCATTTCCGGTGACCGGAAGGTGCGTCCGCGTTGTCAGCATAACTCCTGACAGGATCATCTAACATGAAAAAACAAAAATAAGTGTTTTAGTTAAGACCATAAACTCGTCCTTGGACGAAGGATTTTTTTTTTTCAATTACAACTATTTAAAAAAAACAAAATGTCAAGCAAATTTGACCAGAAGTTTCATTTTTTTGGAAAAATGTCTGCTAAAATTCCAATTTTTACTTTTTTTTTCTTTCCTTCGTTCAAGCACGAGTTTATGGTCTTAACTAAAACAGTTATTTTTGTTTTTTCATTTTAGATGATCCCGTCAGGAGTTATGCTGACAACGCGGACGCACCTATTTTTCGAGGCGTCACCGGAAATGACGTCACAATGGAGGAGTTTTAATTTTTTTTTTTTGAAAATTTCAGAAATTATTCCTTAAATATGTATCTATAAGACAGAAAAAAGTTTGAATTAAATAAATAATTTTTTACATAGAAAAAAAAATATTGAAAATAGGCCTTTTTTTACCCGACGAAACCCATGTAACCCCTTAAATCTAGAGTTATTAACCGTAATTGATGAGTGGATTAATTTCCATATTCATAGTGAATTATATTGTAGTTTCATGGAAATTGGAAAGTTGTAAATAACAATACTAAAAGATTGTCAAATTAACAATCTTTTAGTATTGTTATTGACAACCTTTCAATTCCCATGAAACTACAATATAATTAACCGTAATGGTTGAAACTCGTGCTCAGCGCAAAGGAGAGAGAAAATAATAACATTAATAATTTATCATTCCTACTGCTCAATTTTGTGGGTAAGTGGATGGTGCGGACTAAAACATTTCTGTTCCATTCTCTCTCTTCTCATATCAAAAATTCCCTCGGGATCTCTTCCACAAGCAAGATCTTCCCATCAGTAACCATAAGTATCACGGATAGCTTCTCGTTCACACAGGATTCTATATAATACTGTGCGGATGTGGTTGAGATGTGTTAGTTTGATACTAAGAAGAGGATTTAGATGGTCCCGATAGAAACTGTTGGAGCTGAACGTGATCTTGAGGGTCGGATTCCAGCAATTGCTTTATGCGTAGATATCACGAGTGAAGGAGTTAAGTGAAATTGGAGTTTCCTACTCACTGATCGAAAGTATAGGCTAAGAGATTTTTTATGTAGTGAAAAAAATCCTCCAGAGAGTCTATGCGTAACAGTTTCGGTTTTTCTTTCAATCTTGGTAGTAAAATCTCAAGTGTAAGGTACTATTCTAGAATAAGATCAAGGCTATTGACTCTGGTTATAACCGGTGAGAAGGTGAAAAAGGGTTGAGAGTACCTGTCAGTGGCTATGTGTAAGTCTGTTAATGAAATGATGAATCCAGTTGAAATTTTCACTCTGTTGCTTCCGAATGGAAGCATTGTAAACGCAATTTTTCTCCGGTTTCGAGATTTCATTGGAATATGACTTAGAAGGTTCCAAAAAGCCAAGAGATGACATTTTAAAAAAATGTCTGTATGTATTTGTGTGTGTGTGTGTGTGTGTGTGTGTGTGTGTGTGTGTGTATGTGTGTGTGTGTGTGTGTGTAACAGGTATCAGCCCATTGCTCCGGAACGGTAATACTTGGCGACCTGAAAATTCAACAGTATTTTCCCTTCCTATGCAAAATTCCTGTCAGTGAAATTTGAACTAAATCGGTTGAGTACTTTTCGATGAAATTCATCTCATTTGAACTCACAATTTTCACTCGGGGTAAATTTGGCTGCGATTTTTGTTTCAATTTTAAAACGGAATTTTTCGTTTATTAGATGCACAAACTGACGGGATTTGAAGTCTTTAACTCAAATATTAACATTAAATATCGCAGATAAATTTATCCCGAGTGAAAATTGTGGGTTCAAATGAGATGAACTTCATCGCTCGAAGGGGGAACTATGAATCAATTTTTCGCGGAAAAAAATTGAAAGAACTATTTTTTGAAAATTTTATTTTTCTCGAAAAGTACTCAACCGATTTCGCTCAAATTTCACTGACAACAATTTGCTTAGGAAGGGAAAATACTGTTGAATTTCCAGGTCGCCAAGTATTACCGTTCCGGCGCAATGGGCTGATACCTGCCACGCACACACACACACACACACACACACACACACACACACACACAAACACACACAAACACACACACAAACACACACACACATACATACAGACATGTTTTAAAAATGGCATTTCTCGGCGTTTCAGAACATTCTGAGTCATATTCCGATGAATTCTCGAAATCGAAAAAAATTGCGTTTACAATGCTTCGAGTCGGAAGCAAAAACAGAGAGAGATAGAATGAGCCAGTGAGTGCGGAGAGCGTCAGTAAGTACGTCTGGTGGGGGTACTTAAGCTCTCGGAAAAACTCTTCCCTCTTTGGGGGCTTTTGCCAGCTTATTGAGTCGCATTGCATTTGAGAAAAACAAATGATGAAAAATCGACCTCTTTTCTTTTACCTTTTCAATATTGAATTCTCGTCCTTTCTAGGGAATTATTTCGGAAACTACTAGAGATTCGCTGGAAAAGGCATATCGGGTAGAGAATAAATGAGATGGGGAAAAAAACAGAAACTCGAGTGTCTGTAAAAAACATGGCCAAGTACATGTTTGTATTCCTCAGAATCCCTCAAAAAAAAATGAAATAATTTGGAATAGCCAAGATCACAAAGAGTTAGAATTATTCTGCGGAAATTGCTGTGGAAAAAAATCCGATTCGCCGGAAGATTATTCGTAGGAAAAATCAAAAACTTGGCCTTTTCGGATCTGAAATTATTGGTGAAAATCGGAAAGGCCAAGTTTTTGATTTTTCCTACGAATAATCTTCCGGTGAAGCGGGATTTTTTCCATAGCAATTGTCGCAGAATAGTTCTAACTCTTTGTGATCTTGGCTATTCCAAATTATTTCATATTTTTCCAAAGAGGGACTCTGAGGAATACAAACATGTACTTGGCCATGTTTATTTACAGAAACTTGAGTTTCTGTTTTTCCCCCAGATTTCATAGTTTAAAAAAGAAAATCGAAATCTTTATTATCATAATGATAAAGATAAGCCATTAATTAATCATATATAATTAATTAATTTGAAAATCGATAATTAATTACTAGCTGATGGTAATTTACCGATTATCGACCTCCGAGTCACACTCTAGATTTACCGATAGCCTGCTTGTCAACAGCAACAGGCAATACTACCAACCTTTTAAGAAAAATGTGGCATTGAGATAATGAAAAAGCCGAAAAATGGATTCACGACCGTTGCTATGGGGCTTTTTCAATTGAATATTGTTTATTAAAGAAAAACAAGAATCACCATTCGACTGCTCGGTGTCGAATTAGGTAATGTAATTAAGGCTACTTTTTCGGTAGCTTGCCTCATTTTTGAGTAATTAAATAATGAAGAAAAAAGAGAGTGGAGGGGGAAGCTCTGTCCGGAATATATACGCTCAGCGCTCGACCCTTTAACATGTACTTGGCCGATACGCTATCGCGTATCTAGATAGGGCATAGAGAATTTTATGAGCTACACAAGGGAACTAGATCAAATTTACGTTATCTCATTCAGTTTACGAGAAATTGAAAAAAAAAAATGAATTTCAAAAAAAATAGACTCATTCGATTTCGCTTCTTAACTCCTCAGTTGGTTTTATTCTCTTTGTTCATATCGTAGGATATTTAACGCTGGAAACGTGCTGAATAAAAAACACGCAGGAACCCCACTCCTTGTGCGACATTTAATATTTTATCAATTTGATCGGCAAAACGCCTCCGAATAGAATTTTACATTCATATAAATGTTCCCAAGAAAAGCGACGATACACGTCGTCACACACACACATACACTTATACATTTTTAAAAACATCATTCCTCGACAATTTGGAACGTCCTGAGTGATATTCCAATAAATTTCGAAATCGAAAAATTTCCCGATCACAATGCTTTCATTTGGAAGCAAAAAGTATAGTCTGGTGAGGATACTCATTGGCTTTCATGTGATACTTGCAATCAAACAAATCTTGAATTATATACGTGATCGTACATAGTTTCTAAACATTGATATCGATCTATACTTATTCAGTATAGACTGATGGACGTCTTTATTACCAGACGACTTATCATCCTCGGTTATCATGAAGATCCCACGGGGATTTGTTTTAGCTCAAAATGTATGTATGATTCATGTATCGTGATTACTCATATTCCTACAATGAAATAAATTTTTTTGCTCAAAATAAGTTTCACTGGTAGCAAGTAATATAATGATTATATTTAGCAAAAATCTGAAGATTTTACCTTTGCCAAATCAATTGATTAGGCTCTCTTAGATTACAATATATGCAATAATATTTCCAAAGTTAGATGTTCATCTTTCTGAACTATCTATCTCGTCATAATTGAACTTATAATTGAATATCGGATATCAAATGATGAATATCAAATTACAAGAAAGAGATATCTTCATAGGCGCTGCAGAAGATGTATGAGAGAGATCGGGCGGAATGAACCAGATTTTTCTTCTAAGTGAAAAACTCGCCAAAAGCATATATAAAAATTGAAAAGATGCTTCAGCTTGTCCACACTGTTGGGTCATTTTTTGAATGCGTCGGTAGAATCCTGAACTCCAAAAAAAAATCAGTTCAACCCAGCAGTCTCCCCTACCAGTATGTATAGTGATGCAATCCATTTGGTAACCATCATCTATTCATTTTCATAAATAGATCTGCTGACTGTGAGTAAATTTGTGAAAATCTACATCCGAATATATATTCACCACCCGCAGTCGACTCTCTGCTGAAGCACCTTGGATTGAAATGCAGACAGGGTTGTGGACGGATTACCTTCGTTCTAGGGCCGGTTTTCTAACACGGAACTCCATTCCACTCTCTCTCAATGAGAATTTCGAAGATTGAAACAGAGAAGCGTATGAATTTCATCTATTTCTCATGTTGTCATTTATTGAACCAGTTTCTCAATCATTTTTACAGTTCGTATAATACTTTGAAGGATTCTGAATCAAGCTTAGCGAATCTTGGGCCAAGCTTGGTATCCAAGTTCTCTGCTCAGTTGGTTTTCAATGGCTACCAATATTAGATGCAGCTCGGCTTAAGTCTGCTATCCCAAACCTTGGGTGGCAATCTTGGATATGATCTGGCTCAAGACTCACTACCAGGGTTGTATATAACTTGTATAACCAGCCTTAGGAATAGACTGGTATCACCACTCATTCGTACCAGACCCAGCCCATGTAGGGGTTCCTGACATCCACGGGGTGGCCGATGTTCGGGCCAAATTATTTTATACGATTTTAGGCAAGTCGATCAAAGGCCAAAGTACGAAACAATATCGGGGCGTGGATATTGGTTTCGCGAATAAGTCCGATATTCTTCCCAACGTCGAGCCCTGTATATAGGGATGGTGAGTTAGTATCGTAACTCGATTCTATATCGAGTAGCCGAATATCGGCAACCCTATATCTATCTGAAGTTCGGACCGAAGTCATGACACCCATATCGGCACAACAAATTCGAAACGATTATCGCACGTAATTCGCGTAACCGAAGTTCGGCTGCTCTACTTTTGACAAACATATTTCCAACATCGCTCCCCCCAATTCCGCAGTACGAATTCCGATCGATATCAACCTTGAAATTGCCCAATAATTTTTTACAATCGTTTATTTTTTAATAATTTTTCTTTTTGATTAATTTTTATATTTTTTTATACTCTAACATAACGATTGAAAAGTCACGCCATAATTGATTTTCCTTCAATTATTCTTCTTACTAATGATTAATTCGTGAACTAAATTTAAAAAAATATAAAAATAATAAATAAATGTAAAATAGAATAGATAAAAAAATTGATCAAGAAAAAAATCTTCCCTTTCTGCCATAAAATGATTCGATTATCAATAGAGGAAGAAATAATACTCAAATAAAAACTTTAATTTTCAAAAATAGAAGAATTTTGTGTAAAAAAATGAATATTCCATTGTGAGAAATATGTAGTTTTGTTTCTCGGTTCTAACTTCACTTTTGTCATTATATTCCTCTCAATAAGGATATCCATATAAACAATATAAATATCGATATGAATTTGAGATCAAATGACTTTTAGATTCATATAGGCAGTACGATTCTGTCAAAGTCGAATAGAGTGATGGTCCAGTCAGCAGCGTGCAAGTTCCATCATCCGATGATCGAGGGTTCAAAACCGCCTGTGGGAACTAAAATTTGTAATTTCTAAAATGACTTTAAAATGATTAAAATTGAAATATAAATAATAAAAATATAAAATTACGGAATCTCAGAAAAAAAAATGATAATTTTCTTTTTATTTTATGTTTAAAAATTGTTTTTATATTATTGAGTGTCTGTCGAGTTCGATATGGGATTCGATATTGGGCGTATATCGAAGCGCTGAGTCGAAATTCGTCACATTGAATTTAGCCCGACGTTCGGGCCGAACTCGAAATCCTATATCGGGTCGAAATCGGATGCGATATACGCCCTATTTAGTTTTCGATTTCGTGCCGCTGTGACATGCCATTATTGGCTGGAGTTGAAACCAATATAGTTTCCCTATATCGGAACTCGGCAATTCGACATTGCCCCGAATTGCGGCCTATTTCAGTTTCCTACATGGGAGCCTAGGCTCACCAAGGCTTGGTGAGCCAGAGCCGGCTCGAGCTCAGGCTGTTTGCCGAAGCTTGGCCCTTCCTACCTGGGTACCAAGGCTCCTCGGTACAATTTATATGAACACAGAAAAAAGTCATCATGAATAGTATGTTACCCACCTAGGGTGGGGAGAATTCCATTTAGACGAAAATTTGCCTCTCGAGCGGAGCGAGGTATACTATTTTCTAGCGTAGTGTGTATACTAGACTGTGCCAAATTTAACGACTATTTTTTTTTTTCGGCTCCCAAGTGAAAATTACATTTTACGTTACGAAAAAATAATACTCCCCAAATCCGGGCATCCTACCTTTTTTTTCCAGTTAGCGCTCGCGTAAATAAGCATTTTTCAAGGAATATTCGTTTGAGACTGATTTTAAACCTTAAAATTCATGGAATATGATCTCTAAACATGAAAAAACGCATTATTTCGTCGAGAATGCAATGCCCAACGAAGATAACCATGGACGAAGTCAAAACAATGGCCTACACGCCTTGTAGACCAAATAGAAAGCGAACTTCTTCTTAATCTATTACTAACATTCATTCTTATACACATATCAAACAATCGATTTGTGATTAAAACTTGTGAATTTTATTTTCTAGACAATCCTCATGATCGATAGAACTAATTTTTATGCTCTTTCCATTCTTCTTTGCACTTTCCTTTAAACTGAAATCATAATGATTTAATAAAACTACTTGACACCTGTAAAGCTCAGAAAAAAAAAGAGGGTGCGTCAAATTCACGCGCGGCAGAAGTGAAACTTCTTGCTGCTCGTCCAAGGATCAGTGCAAAAATACCTTATCTTGCTTAGACTCCGAGACATTCGAAGAAAATTGATGATAAAGAGCACTCAATTTGTCTACAAATTTGATGTTTTTCTCTTCCTCAACATCCATTCCTTTTGAAGAATATTTCAGAAAGTGAGCGAGATGACGAAATTTTTCTGAAGATTTTTTTTTTTTGCAGAGAATCTCGAAAACTACAAAAAGGGTCTCTACTAAAATTTCATTATCTTGCTTAGTTTCAGGGACATTCATCAAAATCCGACGAACAGAACATAGACTTATAGATATATCAAAATCTAACGGAGAAATTGCCCTTTTTGATACAATTTCTTCTGAAGCTTTTGAAATTTTCAACAAAGAAAGGATGAGGGCAAAATCACGCTATCTCGTTTAATTTCTGGGATATTTATTAAAAACAAATAACAAACAACAGACTTATTTGAGAAAGAAAAGTAACTCTATTCCAATGATTTTTCGAGAATATCTTGGAAACTCAGCGAGGTGAAGCCATTTTGACCTAATCCTTTCTAATAGCTTGTCTTGAAATTCAAGAAAAAAAATCAGAGTGAGATCGCTGCATCTTCCTCCGTATCTGAGTATTCTCAAAAAAACTTTCGGGAATAAATAATCCAAATAACAAGAAAAGTAGGTTTCTTTTTGTCAATAGTATTTCGAAAATAACTGGGAAACTAAGCGAAATACAACGATTTCACCTAACGGCCTTCTGTAGCGAATTTCCAAGGCTATGAAGAAGGATTGGAGCAAAATAACGCTATTTTACGTAGTTTCTGACATATTCCAAGAAAATTATCAACGAATAAAACCTTTTCCTGTTTTTTTGGTTTGTTTGTCAATTGTTTCTTGAGAATATCTCGGAATCTGAGGCCCAGGTGCATAAAGTTAATCACCGATTAGTAGCAGCCAGTTAACTGTGCTGCCGCAGTTAAGCGACAGGTGGAGTTAATTTTCAGCGATTAACTTCAGTCAGTTAACTTGGTGTGATTAAAAAGAATTTGAGATGGCGTGCCTAAAAATGGTCGAAAACAGCTCAAAATAGTTATGGACTGATGACCACTGTACCATAACTGGATGAATTGTTCCGTTTTCATTAATTTGGAGCTGAATGAAACAAATTTTTCATCCAGTTATTGGTTATGATTCCAGCTGCCACTCGGGTAGCTATCTTTAATTATCACTGAGCGAAGTTAACTGCCTAAAGTTAACCATTCATATAACTGCGACAGCTCCGTCAGTTAATTGACGATTAGCGCTAATCGAGCTTTATACACCTGGGCCTGAATAAGATAGAGCAGTTTTAACTTCGAGCTTTCTTGTCGAGAATTCGAAGATCTACAAAAAAGGAGGAAAGCAGAATCACTCTATTCCACTTAGTTTCCGAGATACTCTTGAACTGATAATAAAAAATAAACAGTAACAGGACAGGTATTGTCGTACTGACGGAAGAATCGACACACGAGGCATGCCGAAGCCAAAGATTATTTGGTGGGGCATGGACGTCGAAGAAAGCCGATGTCGATCCCTTCGCTAGTCCTACTATGACGAGCAGTGCTGCAGGGATACGAGTGCGCATGCGCACATTCGTTCTCTCTCTCTTTCTTTTCCCCCACCACCAAAGCGTGGAAAAGTAACGCAACAGCGTTAAACGCGAGGACTTCGTATAAGAAGTTTCACTTCAAAAAGAAGCTAGCAACATCTTCTGACTAATATTCGGAGTAACATGTTGGTAAATCACTCACGAATGTCAATCACTATAATTGGTGCCATGAATAGAAGCATCAACGCTATGAATATTGATTAAAAACTCCTGACTCAATAAAAGCTGTGAGTAATGAGTGATGAAATGATATAATTTTTTTTATATCACTCACGCGGGTAAAATGGCGCTTTACCTCGCTCTTTAGAGGTTGGCAAGCGCTGTTTTATCCACTGAAACGTCTTACCCACCGCATTCGACGAATGAGACTTTTGACGTGGATAAAGACCATTACCCACGCTGAAGTGTGCGGTAATAATCATGGGTAATAGTCTTTATACACGCCAAAAATCTCATTCATCGAACACGATGAGTAAGGCGTTTCAATGGATTACAACAGCACTTACTAACCTCTAAAGAGTAAGGTCAAGCGCCATTTCACACCGCATGTGAGTAATATAAAATTGTATAAACAACTCGTGCGGGGCGCCGTACCCACTCGCACGTTTAAACGCACTCGCTTCGCTCGTGCGCTCAAACCGTGCGGCGCTTCCCGCACTCGTTGTCCAATATAATATTATATTGTTTGCTATTATTATGATTTTTAGTTGAAGAAAAAAATATAGAGAAGAATTGAGGGACGAAGATTAGTTCTTTGGATCATGAGGATAGTCTAGAAAATGGAATTCACGAGTTTTAATTACACATTCATTGTTTGATATGTGTATAAGAATGAATGTTAGTAATAAATTAAGCAAAAATTCGCTTTATATTTGGTCTACAAGGCGTGTCGGCCATAGTTTTGATTTCGTCCACGATTATCTTCGTTGAGCATTGAATTCTCGACGGAATGATGCATTTTTTAAATTTTTAGAGATCATATTCCATAAATTTTGAGGTTTAAAATCATTTTTAAAAAATTTTCCCTTCAAAAAACCTTATTTACGCGAGCACTTACTGAAAAAAAAAGATAGGAAGCCCGGATTTGGGGAGCATTTTTTTTTCGTAATGAAAAATGTAATTTTCACTTGGGAGCAGAAAAAAAAAAATAGTCGTCAAATTTGGCACAGTCTAGTGTATACTATTTTCTGCATTGAGGAAGCGGAAAACATGCGTTTCTAATCCAGCGAAGTGAGGTTAAAAACGTCGTTTTCGGTTCTCAGATGCAAAAAACTTTTGCACCTTGCCTTGATTCGGACATAGTCGCCGAAAACTAGACTCACGCTGGAATCAACTACTCCTAAGTATTTGACGAATTATGATTTAGTAGGATTTTGATAAGGTCTTACACAATGAGTGACTAAAAAAATTGTCGTACAAATAGGGGAGGGTGGGACAGGATGGGCCCTTAGGGCAAAACGAATCACGGGGCAAAGTAGAACTCCGGGGCAAAATGTACCCTTCAACTATTTTTGAATCTAATTTTCCTTTTATTGAGTGAACATTGACTAAGATAGAATACATCCACGTTTTTGTATTTAGATGAATTCCTGGGTACAAAACCTGAATACCTCTTACCCGAGTAGAAATTTTGTCAGGCTTGTCCCTACACCCTATCAGGTCATCATTGGGCTGACGTAAGGCTTACCCGATCAGGAAAGACCTAGTTGGTTCATCGTCGGGAACTCATAGGGCAGACCCGACTGTGTATCGGAATTTCATGAGGTAGTGCCTAGTCGGGAGTTTCCCGAAGCATCCAATATCGGGACCAGCTGAGGTTTACCTGATTGAGGTTTCGCCCAACAAGCTCATCATTAGGAACTCATAGGGTCATCCCCTTTGTATTCCCGATCGGGTACTCCACATGCAATCCTCGTTAGGAAGCAATCAGGATAATCCGAGCATCAAGAGAATACTTAGCTCTACAATTCGTATCTATGTGGCGTCCTGTAGCGATTTTGTTCCTAAGTGAAGTATCGTCCCAAAGACCATAAGTTCAGCGAGGCGGTGGGGTTCGGTACTTCACACATTGCAAGGAGAATCAACTAATGCATTTTAATTTTCGGAAATCATGATACGAAAATGATTGAATGAGAAAATTTAAGGCATAACATAGTAAATTAATTAATTTACTTTAATTGATTTACTTTTTCGTGGATCAAAATTTCTGTAACGTATTTTTAGGAAATTCAGTAATCAAACGCAATAAATGCAGTACAATTGGAAAATTGCAACTAAATGAAAATTGATGGAGAAGCCCCATTACAAATTGTAAAAAAAATAAGGATAACGATAATAGTCAAATTCTTCCCCTGATATTCAACGAAGGTTGAACGAAGCCGTCGAAAAGTGAACAACAACGGTGAAATATTCAATGAAGAGCCATGAATTCATACTCAGCGCTGAGTGATGTTTTTGCTGCACGGCTGTTGCTAAGCAACAAACAAAAGTTTTTTCAACAAATTCCAACCCACTTCATCCTACGAAGATGTCAAATCCATGCGCCCATTCGCCAAAACTAGAATTGAAAAAACAATCCCCCGAATACCACTCATGCTTGAAAATTAATTGGATATTTCCCTCAAGTTTACCCGCTTAGCAACGTGTGCGTTCCATTTGGCGGAAAATCATTCGCGCGCCCGCGCTCGGGATTTTGTTACTGCCAAACTTCACGCACGTGTTACTGAGCAACAAAACTTTCGGGAAATACCCGATAATTTTTCAGCACTCGGGATATTACAAGTGAATATCCCCGAAAAAACAATTTTTTTTCTAGATAACGAATGAAGCCCTCGGACGATTCTGGTAATCTCATGGTTTACGAGATATTCAAGAAATAATTTACTGTTAATTCTCCGATTTATCCCTCACTATCGTAGTACTTTGTCGTTCCTTCAATGTTCGAGAAATTCTACTTATATTTGCATAGTGCAGATTTTTTTCTCTTAGCAAACAAGAATCCCATTAAAATCACTTCTACAAACCACACTCATTGCATGCAGATAACGCTAATTTTGTACAATTATTTATTCTTTTCCGAAAAATGCGAAAAAAGTATATTTGATTTTATTATGCATTCTGTATTCATCCACTCCATGTTTCCATTATCGGAGCATTCTCTTTCAAAGGAGATGCACTCAGCGCTGAATACTGGCGTAGAATGTACACAATGTGATACGAAAGGATTTTTCTCCGGAGAAGAAAAACTTTAAGGGTTCAACGAGGCGTAGTCGATAAACACAGACAGGGATATAGCAAAAGAATAGAATTTAATGGAAAAAAATGTAGAGTCATAAAAAGAGGTAACAAAAGTCTACTGAGAATTATCGAATTGTGAAGAAGCATTCACTCGATCTTTGAACGATAATCCAACACATGAACAATAGTTTACAAATTTTTACAAATTCGAGAAAAAATTATTGATATAAAAAAATCGTGGGGTTTGATATTGAATCGTAAGTACAAAGTAAGCTCGAACCGCCGCAGCGCCCAGAACCACTAATGTGCTCGCTCGCAGCGCGGACGGAAACTTCGAGGTGACCTTGGCCACGAAGGCCACAATCTACCACGAGGGCTTGGTCGAGTGGAAGCCACCTGCAATATATAAGTCCTCCTGTGAAATCGACGTGGAATACTTCCCATTTGACGAGCAGACCTGCGTACTCAAATTTGGTTCGTGGACTTACGATGGCTTCAAGGTAAATTTGCATGGTAGTCAATTGAATATTTGGTCAATTTTAGAGATTAAGGACAATTTGTGAAGAATCCCATCGGAATTTCTTCTCTTTTCTATTCTATCGCTCCTTGAGGTAATGCGTTCCTTTTGCGCTGGACGTTGATCCTCAGAGAGTTGTTCACCCTGTTATAGGTTTTGAAGCATCGATACATCTTGGTGCTTGAAAATTAATTTTTTATGCTATTGAACTTGATGGTTACCTCGGTTTTGTACAGTCGTTTCGTGGAGTATCTCGAGGATCATCGAGATGACGGAATTTCTGTGAGCTGCAGAAATGGTTTGAACGAAAATCGCCACCCCCTGCCCCCTTTCACTCTGTCTCTGTTCTCATTGTTCCTTTTTATTCTAAATTCTCATTTCTTAGCATTTTGGCAATATAATGTACTGTTTCGCTGTATTTTCATTCGTTTTGTATATTCTTAGGCTTGATGGACTCTTCAGTCCGAAGCCCGATAAAGAATCTTCCATTCTATTTTATTCTCATAAATTTTGAATTAATCTATGAAAATTAGGACGAAAATTGATATATTCAAAATATTGTGGACTCTGTTCCTCAGTTCCTACGAGAGATTTCATAAACCAAGGGAAATAATGAAATTTTCCTTTAGACCTTTTTCTAGAGAACAATCGAGAACAATCGAAGTTATATTACGAGACAATTTTCTATCTTCCACAGATTCGGAGATACTCCACAAAAATGATTTCAAGGTCATAATTTTTCAATCTTCGAACTGATCAATCTTCCTTATTCATTAACGAAAAGTTCAAGCACTGAGATCGAGCGCAAAAAGGATATCTGCCAGGGAAAATTTTCGGAGATTTCCGAATATCTTGATCCGAAATGGAATTTAAGTAATGATTGGCAGATATCCTCAACGGAATTACTTTCAGGAAACGAGATACACGTTTTTGGGGTTGTTTCTTCGGTGTTTGCAGTGCCGATGGTAACTACGAAGTGACATTGATGACGAAGGCAACGGTGTACTATTCAGGACTGGTCGTATGGCAACCACCAGCTGTTTATAAATCCTCCTGCTCCATCGACGTTGAGTTCTTTCCCTACGACGTACAAACCTGTGTTTTGAAGTTAGGCTCCTGGACCTATGATGGTTTTAAGGTGCTGAATCATTGACGAACTCATAAAATATTATGAATTTGAAGAGAGAAAGAGAAATGATAAGCATTACAATATCATCGATTATGTTTGAACCGATCTAAAACGATTGATAAGGATTAATTATTGATATTTATTGATTGATTTGAATTTATTTATTGATTGAGTCTTTAGGAATGCCTCGTGAGCGTCATCTCGTTAATAAGCTCGTGCGATGCGCTGTTGGACGTCTCTTATAGAGGAAATGATGAAAAAGTAACATCTCTGCTGTGATTGTCAATACTCTCCACTTTGCTTGTTTAATATCTTAGGAACCAAGTGAAATAGAAAAACTTTCAAAAGGGTTTTTCTTTGTAGCTCTATTCTCTTACACAAAATAGGGCATTACAAAAATTACTTTGTCTCCCATGAATTTCGAGATATGCTCGGCAACCATGTGGATTGGTTTCATCATAAATTACCTTTCTGAATTATCTCCGGAAGAGGGGGAGATGAAGTGATTCTTGTAGGAAACACTTTATTACTTCAATTTTTCTCAAAAAAGTTATGGCAATTGTTTATTCAGATATCACATGAAAATCGGGTCAAAATAAAATTGATTCATTGCATAATTCCCAAATGTACGAAAATCTATGAGAAGTGAGAAATTGAGGAAAAACTTTTCTCTTCATTATAAAAAAAAAAACACTCGTCTCATGTTGTAGGTGTGCTATTGCCGGAGAAATCCGGAACTTCGATTCTTTATTGGTTATTACGGATTTGAGTGGAAAGATTTCGAACATTAGAAGTATATCCTCATTGTTGAAACACTATTGGAACATATTATTTATTTTGAACACGCCTGAGGATGTTGAGCGAGCACAGGCCAGCTGAGGCCTCTAAAAATTTCCTTCTTGTTGTACATTCAGAGTTGGAAATTAGAGTTGATTGCTCATGTATCAACCTTGCATGAAGTTTAATAACGTGCCACACTGGATCTACACATCGAGGGGATAGATCTGTAGTACTGTAGTCTATGAATTGAATATTTCTTGTCCGACTTCACACAAATGTGTCACTGCTCTTTCGGTAACTCCATCCATTCAATGATAAAGTAGAGATTCATTTATTCAAACGAAATGATACTCGTAACAGTGAGAGAATCTCTGGCCCTAATTATGTTTGGTATTGGACTATTTGTTTCACAAATTTCAGGATTTTCGTACGATTTTTCGCAGAAATAAAATAAATTTTGGAAAAAATACTTTCTCAAATAGTTGCTCAAAAATATAACGAAATTTTTTTGAATGATTTCATGTATATATTTTATTTGATTCCATCAATTTTTTGTCATTTTCCCTGTGCTCGTTTAACAGTCTCATGGAACTGGAAAAGTTTGAGTCGATAATCTAGAGCTACAAGAAAGGTTCTAACGAAAAATTTTCTGTCCACTTCAGTTGTTCAGTTACTTTTTAGAAGCCAATTGAGAAATGAAATGAACTCCTCTTCTTATATTGAAAAGAAATACATTTTTCTCATTAAAATTGCAATCGATCGATAACATTTTCATCATTTCCGGTTCGATATTGATATTAATTGATCTATATTAATTATGAATATGTTATTGTATATCAACAGTACATTTGTATGGCCAATGTTCATTGACTTTCTAGTTCGTTTCTGCAGTATAATTTCCTACGATGTGTTTAATCGAGTTTTACGAATAAACAAAGGCTCGAATGTTAAAGCAAAACGGCGCAGCATATCGCGCTAGATCTATATATATGGATATTTATAGATATGTATATATATAGATTTATCTTGTCAGCATGACGATTCAATGATGAGCCTATGGATCAATTCAGTTTAACCAATTGCTTACATAAATTGATTATTTTCCCTCCACCATGATTGTTGAATCGTCAAGCCAATCAAATGATTCGCTGATGCGAATCACCATTCAACCAGACTAATTACTCTAATTCTGGTTTTTATGTTATGATTGTTTCCTTTTCTTTGTCAGCGATGAAAAAAAATAGAAAGTTAAATTTTCCGGGCATCATGTATTATAATCTACGTCTCGTAACATGTGGGAAAGGTATAAAATCGCGAGATCGACGAACTTGCTTAGGTAAAAATTCAGTACCGAAGAAATAGAACGAGATGAGTTCATTTTTTCGGTATATTTAAAAAATTCATGGAGATCGAATATCGTTTTTTGTAAGAAACTTTTTTGCGGAGCCGAACGAGAGATACGAAAGAATCCTCACAAGACATGTGGTAAGATAAGACGGGAGCTGCTGGAAGGAGAGTAGTTTTTGACATTTGTATTGATAATTATAATACATACCAACAAAACGTGAAGAATGTTTCCGTGCCAGAAATTGCCTTCCTCACTCCATCTTGCTCAGGTTTCAAGATATTATCTGGAGATTCAAGTGGAAGGTACACGACTCATCGAATTTCTCATCTTCACCACGAAATTTTTAATGAGAAATTTTATTCATTTGCAGGATTTTTAGAGACTTTTTATCCGATAAAATATTCAGTAATTAAATTCTCAATAGCCCAGAATTGTTCACTTTAAAATACTATGGAATAACATGAAATGTCTACTTGATATTCGAGAGCGAATTTCGAAATAAATTGATAATGAATAATCGTTGCAGGCTTGGGAAAATTATCGTGTTGTTAGCATTTGAGTGCCGAACGAGTATGACACCCGTGTCACACGTAAATGACAGATATACCTACCGTTCAATTGATTAATTAACTGAAAACTATTGATTCATTGCGGAGAATAGCAAATTCGTTGTCAATTCAAAAAAGGTTTTTATGGGGTATTTCAGGATGCAAGAGTGATGGAGAACATTTCATGATCTTGTTATAGATCCCAGCTGTTTCTAATGACAAAGATTCCTATGTATATTTCACCACAGCTCTTAGATTCCGAGATATTCACGAAGAGTCAATTATAGAGGATAAAATACTTATGAGATATTTATTCCGTGCGTTGATGAAGACAAAGTTTTTTCGAAATACAGTGTCAGTGTGGCCTTCCGGGAAACCTCCACTAGAAAACAGTACGAAACAGAAAATTTGACTGCAGGGCTTTACAAGATAATTGGACAACAGAAACAAAGTATGAATTTTTTCTTTGTCATTATTTGAAAAACTATCCTAGAGGAAGCCGTTGAAATATCACCGCCGAATTACTCAATAGAAATTTCCACGCTCTTTGAGTCACGCATGAGAAAAATCCAAGGAAAACTTTCTGTGCCATTATTAAGTTCCTTTTATTGAAATCCTATTGAAAATTCCGAAGCATGTCACATGTTTTTGCGAAAAGAAATATTTGACAAAAAAAATCGATAGATTTTGAATTTCTTTATATAATTCGTTTATTAAATTTTCCGAGTCTTTCACTTGAAATTCATGACGGGGGAAGAATAAAAAAGCAATTGAAAAGAATTAGAGAATCTATGCTGCGAATTTCTATGAGAAAAATCTCATTGAAATGATGTGTGTAAAATGATAAAAAATTACAGATTCAATCCATCAAATATCTCCTCTCCGATAACTGTTCTTAGAAAAATGCGTGAGATCTCAGTTTATATTTTATATATGGAAGATCTCTATGGAGAAAAAAATTAGAAAAATTATGAAGGAAAGTGGAGGAAAGCTCGTATGCAGCATCGTAATCTTGTAGCACTTGGATCGTACAAGGGAACTTAATTTTCGAATCAAAAATTTCAATGAATGTTCTCAATATTTTCCAATCTGCTGGTGTCAAAATTTCGAGTGCTATTTGTATGAGAATTTATCCTGAGAACAGTGAAATATATTTCTCGAGAATTAAAAAGTAAGAGCTCAAATCGTATAAACTGACGTTAGCGCTACAAAAATTCTTATATCAGAAACGTAAAATTCACTAGCCTTACCTTACTTTTCAAGTGTCCAATACTTTTCCAGATATTCATAATCAAGTATCTAAGAGAAACTACGAAAACTCCTTCTCTCCATTAAGGAATGCTAAATTTGGAAATAGTTGATAATGACTGGGTTGATTTACCCATATGATTTCTGACAGACATACTATAAAAATTAGTCAGCACGGAAAAAATTATTGTTCGCATTTTAAAGAATATCCAACCAGATTCGTAACTCCGATCTTCCGGCCCTCAATCATGGCTAGAGTTTTCTGTAAGATTCTCCTGAAATTCTGGCTAATACACGAGGCAGAAAAAAAAACGCCAGTGCGTTTTAAAAAAACGTCGACAAGAACGCGCCCCGATTTTATTGGAAAAAAAAAATGAAATGAGAATAGTACAAGTCCGGCGATCTACCTGTGCATTACTTTTTCAAATCAATTCATCATCTTATTATTCGAATACTAGATGAAATTGGCATTGTACAATGAATTTGAAAAATTGAATAGTAAAGAAATTAAACAAAAGAAACGTACTTGGTGTACTAAGTGAAAACACAGATTACAGGTACACCAAGTACGTTTCTTTCGTTTAATTGCTTTACTATTCAATTTTTCAAATTCATTGTACAATGCCAATTTCATCTAGTATTCGAATAATAAGATGATGAATTAATTTGAAAAAGTAATGCACAGGTAGATCGCCGGACTTGTACTATTCTCATTTCATATTTTTTTTTTCCAATAAAATCAGGGCGCGTTCATGTCGACGTTTTTTTCAAACGCACTGGCGTTTTTTTTCTGCCGTTTCACTTTTTTTTTTATTTATAAATGAGCAATGTAATAGAGATGGATTGAATCGAATCTAGACGCGTGCTGATCGACTTGACTTTGAATTGAAATATCTTGAAAACTATTAAAAATTTATCGAGACATGCTGCGAATCAAATTTTGAGAAAAAATTAAGGAACAGACTGAGCAAAAACCCATTATTCTACGGCTGTTAGTTTCTGAAATATGATTTTTGCAATGAAAAATTCGAAAATAACGCGCGGGGCTCTAATTAGTGAGCGAAAAATGAAAATAATCTATACACGGTCGGTAAAATCAAAGCTCTGTAATTTTTTCTTAGGTCTAGCACGTTATTGTTGAACTTTTCAGTAAAGAATTAATATCTCGGAAACTACAAGTCGTACAAGCGCGGGGTTTTGCTTATTGTATTCGTTAATTTATCCCCTAAATTTTATTTGCAGCACGTCTCGATAAATTTTCAATAGTTTTCGAGATATTTCCATCCAAAGCCAAGCGCGTTTGATGTGTACTGCGTGCATTCGTGTGACGCATACTTCTACGTAGTGTCGGTGAGGCACTAACACCGTTACAATGTCTCAAAGAAATTTCGATTCGGAGAAGAATTCTGGCCAACGTTTTTAATTAATAATAAAATATCGTTTTTTCAACTTTTTTTTTACATAAATTCGAAGATAATGGTAAAAGCAATATATTACCGGAAAATCATCTCACGAGATAGAATTTCGATTGTAGAAAAAATTATTGAATTTTTTCGAATCCTATTTAGCCGTATAGGAGTGTGGTAGCCTTTGCCTGACAGAGTGTTGGGCTCGTACTTGTCGAGAGATGCTACTGCATCTCCTGATTGCCTGGAATGGTAACTTTTTCTATACTTCTTTCTCCGTGTATATATTGTCACGTAATTTTAGACGTGGAACTCGAATACGTGGACAGCACATGGAGTACCAAAAAATTAACTAAACCGAAAAGACCGAATTGTTGGGTGCCAGGACGATTATTCGTTCAATAATAAATTAGAAATAAATCACCAGGTTATGATGCCAGCAAAATCAGCAACAAAGGATTCGTTAATCCAGTGACCGTAGAGGCGATCGGGTTCGGAAATAATTACCTGCAATAAACTTAGGATGCAAGATAGAAGATAAAATAAATCAATTGATAAAAATGAAAAATTCTTCTAATTTGCAATCGAAATCAGTTTTTTGAAAATATGCATAGATTAAAATTTATCAAAGTTAAATAGACTTAATATAATAAGCTGAATTTGATGATAACCCTTGCGGTTTCATGTTGACGGCGAAGTTGTAGTGAGTAGATGATCAATTCACGGTTGATTTACTTTACCGTCAATCTCCGTTCTTTGACGCTGTCACAGCAGATTCGATTCACGGCCAATACTGGGTGTGCTTGTTTCATTCTCACGCTAACTTTAGATAGTAAATTAATGGTGACCAATTGGTCAATTGCTTAAACAGTCGTTCTATGATCTACGCGTGGTAGCTTAAGCATTGATTTTTATTTGAAAAAATCCGTCGGTCGGAATGCAATTAATTCCGTTTCTAGCTCGACGGAGGCTCAACTGTCAAACAGATTGCCAAAAGAAACAATAGGGAATTATAAATTTGATTTCACTTCATATTATTCATCAGGCCCTTTTCACTTGAGAAAATGTGGCAGTCGGAATGCAGTCAAAAATCTGTCATCCGAAAATCACAGGTTCCTATTCAATAATTGAATCGTTTCTAATCATGGAATATCCTCTGATTGGATGTGATTTCCTCAAGGAAGGTAGGTGGCCACGAGATCATGAGGATCAAAATTGGTTCCTGATGTATGAATCCTTCCAATAGCAAAGGTGGAAGATAATAAATAGATAATTCGAAGATTACGGGTTCAATCACACTGAGCTATTTCTTCTCTTTTTATTTGAATAATATTCAATTTTGTCAATTTTCATATTCGTCAGAAGAGTTGAATGCTGCTCTTCAATAAATTCAACACCCAATTACATCTGAAGATTTATCCCCGTGTTATAGAGTTTAATCCGTTGGTTGGTTTCGACCACAAAACTACGACCGAATAGCCGATATTCACTCTCTTTCAGGATTTCTTTGTCCGAAAGCGAATTCTCACTATCACATAGTTCGGTAATGAGAACTGTGTTGCGGCTCTCCGGGTTACGGAAGTACGTGAAGACGTATGAAAACAGGTGGAAAACCCCCTATTCGGCCCTGACTCATCGCGAGCATCCCTTTAACCGCGAATAACGGAGGAACTAGGTGAACGAGTATATCCTGATCTTCATACCCGTTCACAATTAAAATTTACAGTATGTGACTGCGTGGACGAAGTACTAAAGTACACGACAATTAACACGACGTCAAGGTTGATCTCTTGACTGACGGAAGGAATTAATGGGAGTTCCATAGGAACATATGCAAGAATTCGTTAATGGTTAATTTCACTCGTTCATTTCATTAAAAATGGAAACAATTAGAATGAAAACCCCAAACAGGCTCGTGGAACTTCGATAGTTAATTATGAAAGAATCTAATTAATCATTGGGTAATCAAATGAGGATTGGTAGAATTAGGTGACTTAGTCTTAACCCTCGGAGTACACACCTCTGAACCGAACTTTAGAGCACACACGGGGTCAAATTGACCCCACTCCATTTTCTGAGTACTACATCTCGAAAACTATGCATTTTTTTGGAATCTATGTTTCGAGGTTTTTTGTAGATAAAACAATGTACTTCCGAATACAATCATCGTTCGTTTGATTCAACTATTTTTTTAAGGTGAAAAAATTAATCGAAATTGGACCTCTTTTCTAAAGTCGGCCAATTTGAATGAAAAAGCTTCTAAGTTTCGGAGTCGACTATATCAAATATTTTCATCCATTTCATCATATTTTAGGGCTAAAATTTTTTGGGGTCAAACTGACCCCCAATGTACTTCGAGATTTAATATAGATAAAGGGGTAAAGTAGGGAATCTGCGTTCGAGCTCAGATTCAAGGGTAGAACAGCAGGAGATGCGATGGTTATCTTGCTGGCAAAGTTGACCCGTTAACTGGCTGGAAGCGAAAAAAGGTTGATCGCACTGCAGGCTGGTCACCCAGAAGAACCCTGACTCTAGTTGATACTTTGGTTTTTGAAAAGTGGACAAAATTTGATTCTGAGTAAAAAGATTCAGAAGACGGACTGCCTCTAATTATTGGATTCACCGCTCTTTTATTAACTTTTTTCTCCATCGTTAAGACTGAAGTTTTTGATGTGTATTTTTTCCACACTTTTGAGAGGAGCAGCTGGCTTCCATTGTTTTCTGTTCACCTTAGACTAGCATTAACAATCATCAGCACCAACACTTCTCTCCGAATTAGTATGGATTGTTCTTATACCATGACCACGTCAAGGGTTCCTCTCTGGTTTGATGGCCCTTGTTTCTTTCGTTAGTTTTTACGACCTGTCAGTCAAGGCCATATTTTCCTCAATTTTATTGACACAAATCTCTGGCTGATGTGCCTATTCTCCCCGGTCATTATCGGGACAGCTGAATCCACTTCCTCTTTACTAGAATCGCTTCACTGATTGCGGGTGCCATCATATATCCGGGCCTGTGGATAGTTGTTTAGCTGCCTCCTCTATCACAGGGAGTGCTGTAAATTCTTTCAGGTGTCTTAGATTTCCCAATTCCGCTTGATTTTAATTTTAGATATTTTCAAGAAATATCTCGAGGCACGCAACAACTGGACTCTTAGCCGCGGCCGCAACTGCCTTCCCCACCATTTTTATAATTATCCTGAAGAGAAATCTCTCTTTTCTATAATATCCAATGGAGTGAAAAGTAGTGGAAATATACAGTATATAATTTCTCCATATATCACACTGACTTCAGTCATCAATTTGTGTTTTAATGAAGCGTTTCATTGAAGCCGATCGAGAATAGCTGCCGCTCCACAACGGATATTTGAACATTCGATTGTTCAATGAATGCGATAAATCTATATCCATCATCTCCTCTCGATTGAGCTCTTGATAAAACTCTACTGCGAATGTCGATTTCCATCCTTCGTTGCTCCCTCAATTACTGAATTATTATATCGTCAATCAGTCTAGCTTGTCTTGGCGTCAATCGTCAATAATTTTGGATTCAATCTGGCGAACGATAATCCGAAAGTAAAATACAATTCAATATTGAAAATTCAAGAATAATTCCTAAAATCTTAATTGATAAAAAATATTGATTCTAGTTTGGTATGCGCTGTAAAAACTCATGATCAATCACGCATCCAGACAAGAAAAGAATACTAAATATTATATTACGATATATGACGCATTCCACCCTATTTCATTCACTTTCTGAGTGATGATTTTTGATTTTGGTAATTTTTTGATATGATGTGAAAATTCTCAGAAGATGTCAAGTCCCACAGGAGAACCAAGTGGAAAATTGCATTGCACATGATATGAAATAGCTTTGTCAGCTAATGTATGAGCAATCTGCCTCTAACACCGACATTCGGACACTTTCAAATCTGGTGAAGCTTCCGATTGAAACTCGAAAGAAGATCGATTAAATAAATGGAATATTCA
Organism: Aleiodes leptofemur; assembly: GCA_963942555.1. Lineage (NCBI taxonomy): Eukaryota > Metazoa > Arthropoda > Insecta > Hymenoptera > Braconidae > Aleiodes > Aleiodes leptofemur. Next base: position 11,844,050 of record OZ012615.1, read on the forward strand.
ATCTGAATATATCACATTTTGCAGAATACATTTTTTTCAAGAAATGTCATGAAGTGAATCGTTGATATAACTACCAGCATAACCATTTTCAGATGACAATTTAATCTCGATTCACTCGGATATTTAAGGAAAAATAGTAATTTCTCTATGCTATACATAGCATTTCATGCCCATTTTCTCATATTCATCAAGAAACATCTTTATTCCCGAAAACGGTTAATGATCTTGGTATCTCTCCCTCTCTGCTACACCTTCTCAATAGCAATGTTCCAAAATGAGCGCCATCAATCCAGAAATTTTCAATATCTCAAAAACTGTTGAATGAACTCGAAATTGATGGGGCTCAAAATGGAAAGTTCAGTGACCGGAATATACTGACAAAATTTCAGACTCCATTATATTATCCTTCAGAAGTTGTTGAAACATGTGTGTCCATACCCCGGGTAGGAAAAATTCATTGGGCCAATATTGGCCCAGCGCTGGGAGCCAATGTACCAATGCTGGCGCCCAATCCTCAGCCAAGGCTGGCCCAATATTGATTGAGCATTGGATGATAACATTGTACCAATGCTGATTGCCGGAGAATGGCCAAGCCTCGATAACGAGCATTGGGTACTATACTGGTCCCAATGTTCAGCCAATGTTCGTTTTATTGTAGATTTTATGTTAAATAGATGAATTAGAAGTATTTAAGTCTTTTGGAGCACGTAAGAATGATCCAGATCCAATATTATTAGAATTAAAAATAGAAAAAAAAACTGGCACTTGGGATCGAACCCTGGACCTTCGGATTACCAGTCTATTAGCTTACAGTCCTAGCCGTTAGGACATTTTGTACTTTCGAAACTAAATTTGATCCTCATAAGTTTATCGCCGTTTACCTTGTTCAGAGAAATAAAATTCGATCGGAATTGTTCAGAAGTTATTTGATAATGTGAAATGATTTAATCATGTCGAAGATAGAAAAAAAATCGAACCTTGGCAGTACATTATTGGCCCGACGAGTGGCCAATGCTCAGAAGCCAAGCCTTGGAAGTCCAAGTTTTGAACAATGCTTGGCCAATTCTGGCAGGCCAAACTACGGTGCATCATTGCTCAGCCGATCCTGAAAGCCCGAACTACGGTGAGCCGATGCTTGGCGTAGGTTTGGCCGAGCCATGGCTACCAAGCTTTGTCATGCAAATTCTTGGCCGATGTTCGGCCAAGAGTTGAGCATTGGGGGATTCCTACCCGGGACATCCAGATAGCTACACACACACACGCACGCAAAGAGGCATTGAAAAAAAATACCATTCACGGTCTTTTTTGATCATTTCAAATATTTTCCGATGGAACAATTGAGATTGGAAATTTGGACGAGTAAATAGTAAAGCTTCCATTCAGAAGTGAAAATTCACTTATTCTGATATATTTTCGGTTCTATTAGTCGTAGGATGTTAAATGAAAAGTAAGCTCATTTCCGGTCGATTTCTAATCAGTTTTTTAAAGCTCAACTTTCCAATTACTTATAACCGGATTTTCTAGAAATAAGTTTTCACTCTCTCTATCGAAAAAATCGATACTTTTCTCTCCATAACTATATAAGTGATGAGAAAAGCGCTTCTAGTCCAAGAGCCCAGCACACCGAGACGCGGGTGATTGTACTAAGGCTACAAACTTTTTGTAGAGGGTTTCTCATGGAATGGAACCATGAGGTAACCCGAGCTACCTTGCGTACCGGTCAATAGGGCAGGTAACAGGTAGCTCAGGTAAGTGAAAATTGTAGTTCTTTCAAGTTAAATGATTGAGGCTAATTTTTTTATATGTTCTTCTGGACAATATGTAGAACATATAAAAAATATTGCCGGACACTTTCCGCGGTCAATAATTAGTGCCGGACACTTTAGAGATGAATAATGACACCATTTATGTTATAGTATTGGGGCTGAATTTTTCAGATGTTATTCGGGGGACAATTCTGGAACATTCCCTCAACAGCCGGACAAAACTGACGGCCTAAACGTACCCCCAGACCCAATAACAAGGTGATGTGAGTGAGACCGCGAGAGCGTTACACATACGAGTGCGAGTGAGAGCGCATACTCGCAGGCATAATGCTCTCCGCTATAGCCACTGCATATGATAAGGGATACTTGTCAACAGCTTTTTGAGAAATGGAAAAATAATTTATTCAATACTGGATATTAATACTGACAATTAAAAGAAATACACAGTAAATAAGAAAAAAACGGGAGAGAGATATTTCATCAAAAAGTAATAGGGACCATTCATGTATATGGGCAAAAGAAGGTTGCCAGAGTTTAATTTGAGAAAATATCGGGAAAAATTTCAAAAAAAATTTTATAAAAATTTTATGAAAGTTTTATAAAAGTTTCACATGTAATACCACAAGAGCTTCAAAATTACCCGATTAATTTTGAAGCTCGAGTGGTATTCGGGGGATTATTTTTTCATCCAAATTTGGGCCAATAGAATTGCACCATGAGACAAATTCTCAGTTAGAAATTCAAAATTTAGATTTTATTTAAATCTGTCACATTCAATGGAGGGTTAACTGGATTGACAAATCGTTTGTTTTTTATATATATAGGCAACATGAAAAATTTCCAGTGGAATTTCCAAAAATTTCCAGTGAAATATCGTGTAGGCGTTATTTTGTTTCGTCGAATGGTGCAATTCTATTGGTCGAAATTTGGATAGAAAAAATAATCATGAAAATTTCATAAAAATTTCGAGAATTCTGAAAAATCTCAAATATTAGAATAAACCCGATTTTTGAAATGGATATGGCAAAGGGAGGTTGTCGGAGTTTAATTCAAGAAAATATCGGAAAAAATTTCGAAAAAAAATTCATAAAAATTTTATAAAAGTTTTATGATAGTTTTATGAAGGGTTCATGAAAATTTCATGAAAATTCCGCAAATTCTTAGAAAACTCAAATATCAGAATAAAATTTATTTTTTTTAAGGTTGTGATTAAGCTCACAATCTCATGAGCTTACTCATTTTTTACAGAAACTTCAGATGACGATGCAAATGATAAAGATGATGATGACGATGATGATAATGATCATCATCATGATAACTTTGTCGATATCGAATTAGATGACTGGTGGGAAGATGAAGATGAAAACCTCGATGATGACAACAGCAGAGATGGGCATTAGCCAGAATATTCTCTTTCCCGTTTTTTTTTATTTACTGTGTATTTCTTCCAATTGTCAGTATTAAAAGTAGCAGCACTCTACGATTTTCAAAAAAAAAAAATTTTTTCTTGATAAATAGTTCTGGGTTTCGAGAACAATATCCAATTAGTCCTATGCCCAAAATCATGCACCTCATCCATCAATTGTGGGTGAATATAGGACCGAAATGCTATAACTTGTCTGTAAAATTTGACGAACGCTGTATCAAATTTTCTGAGCTATCCCTTACCGATGCCACAAAAAAGACTCGATTGGAGCTAAAATCATCTAGGAACAGAGTTTCAACCTAAATGGCCAAATGTACGGTGCAGGTATGGTAGGATTAGAGGTAGAACGCGATTTTCACAAATTTAATTACTTGTGAACTTCAAACGCGTTTTCCTCGAAATCACTTCTTTCAACTCGAGCGCACTCAATCCTCGAAAACCGTTCGATGGACTGCTCTAGAATTCTTACAGAAGCTACAAAATCACATTATCTAGTGAAATACACAGGCGTTTTTTGATTGAACGCAACCTTTCTGTCATAGAAACGATTTTCACTAGCTTTTTCCCCTGTAGTTTCGACGCTACGAGTCCGCCCGTAGAGGTATAAAAGAAAAAGGCTTCGTTGATGATTGACTGTATGTAGGGATGGGAGCCAAAAAGTGACGGTCATTTGACCGGTCAATTGACCGTCAGTGACCAATTGGCCATACCTGACAATTTTGGTCAAAAAATAATGACCAAATCGTGGGTCAGAAAATTGACCAAACATAGTTTTGACGGTCAAATTACATCTAAATAGACCATAGACTATTTCCTCATTAAAAATATATGATTCCACTAAAAATGACCCAAGAACAAATTGATGGTCATTTTCCATCTAATAGTTGGATTTTAATATCGATTTTGATTCTTTTTTCTTGAAGTGGGTATTTTCATCGCAGATATTTTACCAAAAATGAGAAATACTTCACGACTTTCGCAAATAAATGATCTCTATGAGTATTTGCATTGAATTTTAAAAAATCATAAAAATGACCAAGAAAAGTGGCCGAAAATAGAATTGACTGTCAATTTTCATCTATATAGATGGATTTTGACATTTATTTCTCCTGATTGACCATTTGAATTTTTAACGATCAATTTCCAACGAAATTTACGGTAAAGTCAGAAATGGTCATCAAACGGTCAGTTGACGACTGACTTGACCAATTTCAAAATTGACCGCCATTTCACCTCTCTACTGTATCGCCACCATTTCGTTTGGAAAATCCAATAAAATTTTTTTTATATACTTCAATATATCCAATGACTCCTGAAAAAATGAATCCGATCCCCTCATCCACGTCCTCAAGAAAAATTCCCGAAGTTTAGTCTCCTTTCCAGGGTTTCGAGTGGTGTTATCCCTTAATTTCGAATATTCAATAAATTATTTTTTTATATCTCGAAAAGTTGTTGACAAGTATCTATTATCATATGCAGTGGCTATAACGGAGAGCGTTATGCCTGCGAGTATGCGCTCTCACTCGCACTCGTATGCGTAACGCTCTCGTGGCCTCGCTCATATCACCTTGTTATAGTGAAACCTCCCAATATTTCCTCGCTCAGGGGTCTCCGCTGGAAATATTGGGAGGTTTGAGCGATCCCCACTCTTCCCGAATGTGAGAGAGAAGGCAGATAATGCTACTCTCTTCTAACATCTGTGTCTCTCTCTTTTTATTTGACTATCTGTGTCACTTTGCGCATGTTCGATCATGCGCAAGAAAACAAGGATGGATACAGATAGAGTGAGAAAGATATAGTGAGAATGCGGAGTTGGGGCCTGTATTTCTCCTCACGGAGGGGAAATGGAAATATTGAGAGCGGAAATATTGGGAGGTTCCACTGTATTGGGTCTGGGGGTACGTTAAGGATGTTCTACACCTACCGTAAGCGGGGGTTGTGCGGCATGAGAGGGGCAGTAATTTCGTCAGTGTTCCAATCCCTGAACATGAAAAAATGATTTTTTAAATTCCTCATTAAAATTATTTTCAGGGAATTATGGAACGCTGTGGGTGTTCGAATATTATATTATTATCATTACATTTCATAGATATTTTTTTTTATCCTTTATTTAATTAGTTTCAGAATTATTTGAAAAAAAGCGTTGCATTCTAGGGAATTCTGGCGATACAAGTTGGCAGCACTCACGCGAAAGTGACAATTTTTCAAGCATTTTTATTGATTTTAATGCCAATCATTGACCCAATCGTTGTATAAAAATGAACAAATTGTGCGGGGGGTTATTTCTCACCTATATCCGAAGTTTCATCGAATTTGAACAATTTTTCGAAAAGTTTCTTAAGCTTTTATGAATTTCCCATGAGAACCATGTTAAAAATGGTTTTTAAAGAATTTATAACTTTTAAACCAGGTATGAAAAAAATCCAAAATTTTGCATACGGTTTTTTTATGATTTGGAGAACTTTGAAAAAAAAATTCATTGAAATCGTACATTTTTAAATTTTAATAAAATACCGGTAGAACATCTTTGAACGACGGTCTTCAAAAAATTTATAACTTTCAAACCAGGTATGAAAAAATCCAAAATTTTGCATACGGTTTTTTCATGATTTGGAGAACCTTGGAAAAAAATTTCATTGAAATCGTACATTTTTAAATTTTAATAAATTACCAGTAGAACATCCTTAAGGCCGTCAGTTTGGTCCAGCTGTTGGTGGAATGGTCCAGAATCATCCCCCGAATAACATATAAAAAATTCAGCCCTAATCCCAGGTAGGAATTTCTCAGGGCTGAAATCATTATCAAGCCTGACAGAAGCCTTAATCTGCGAGGCTAGTCTCGAAACAGGCTTACAGCAGCCTCAATCAGTAAGACTAGATTCAGAAGAGGCTAGTATGAAACTCACTCAGTGAGACTCAGCTGCAAGGAGACTCAAACCAGTCTCATCAAAATGAGAGTGTTCAAGACTAGGTCCGGAAAAGACTCACATCAGTCCTGACAAAAGGAGCTACGTATGATCAGGCTCATACAAGTCTCAGCAAAATGAGACTATGCATGACTGGCCTCACACCAGGCTTGTGCCAGCCTCCCAAAATAAGACTAAGCAAGACCGGGCTTGCAACTAGTTCTCATGAGCTTTGATTTTTCGAGGCTGAGTTCAAAAGGTCGAGAATTACCTCAAACAAGCCTTGCTTTTTGAGGCTGTCTAAAAAAGGGCTCAGAACAGCCTTTGATCGGCCTCATTCTTAAGGCTGAATGTCCCAAGTTCAGAATAGGCTCACAACAGCCTGAAATATTATACCTGAGCGAGATCCCCCCATTCAACCTTCAAATCTGCCCCACCCAACTCAAGCCTTCCAAACCCATCCTCCCGTGGCTTTGGTTTCGATGACAATGAAAGAGATAACCAACATATGACTTTTGAGTCAGTTCCAAAGTTTCCTCTTTCATATGTTTCTGATTGGCAGCGCAGGGTATTGGAATATCAAGCGATCATAAAAGCTAAGCAGCGTTGAGTGCGGTTGGTAAATGGATGGTGACCGCTTGAGATATCCTAGGTTCGAATCCCTCCGATGTTCTTTTTCTTTTCTCTTCACACCAGTTATTCAATATATTATCACAGATATATAATAATGTCGTTAATAACGCACTCATTATTGCAGATCATAAGGAAATTTCTCCACAAAAGAGAAAAAATTTCCTCAAGACCTGCCATCAGCCTTTTTCGAGCCTTGGAAATGTCTTCAAATTAGGGCTTAATCAAGATCTGCCAGCAGCTTTTTCCTAGCCTTGAAAATCTCTTGAAGTCGGGGCTTAAGTTCCGTTTTCATTTGGGGATTGCAAAGGGCCTTACCAAAGCTTGATTTCTAGGCTCATCTGAGGCTGGTACAGTCCTGTACCAAGGCTCGATCAGCCTTCATAGTGACCTGAATTCCTACCTGGGATACTACAACATTAATGATGTCATTATTTAGTTCTACTTATTGTCCAGAAGAACATATAAAAAAATTAGCCGTAATCATTTAACTTGAAAGAACTACAATTTTCACTTACCTGAGCTACCTGTTACCTGCCCGATGGACCGGTACCCAAGGTAGCTCGGGTTACCTCATGGTTCTATACCATGAGAAACCCTCTACAAAAAATTTGTAGCCTTAGAACAATCACCCGCGTTTGGATGCGCTGGGCTCTTGGACTATTAATAGTACCCTTCCCGTGGCAATTGCTGTCAGTGGAATTTCAGCAAAATCGAAATGAAAATTCGTAACAAGTTAGCTCACAGAATCGTCAACACAGCCTACGAATCTGAGCGAAATCGATCCAGAAGTTCTCGGAATATTCATGAAAAATGATTTTTCGAAAATCTTCGCTATCTCAAAAACTTCTGAACGAATTCCAATACAAAAGGGCTTGCAATGACGAGTTCAGTGATCGGAACATACTGACAAAATTTTAGACTCCTGTATATAAGCCATCAGAAGTTATTCAGACTCATGTGTGTGCACAGACACACCCAGACATACACTTTCTTTCTAAATATGATTTTTGGTCTTTTCGGATCATTCTAGATATTTCTCAACAAAAAGAATCGAGATCGAACATTTTGACGATAGTAATGCTTCTATTCGGGAGCAATGAGATTGAAAATTTTCACGATAGTAAAACTTTCATTTGGAAAGCAAAACAAGTGGAAAATTGCATTGCACATGATATGAAATAACTTTGTCAGCTGATACATAAGCAATTTGCTTCCAGATGAAGAATTATGTATCATTAGTAATATTCCTTCAAAGAGATTCAATCTCATTTTTGAGAAAATCGAATGGTCGATTCCGAATCTGATAGAACTATCAGTTGAAACTCAGAAGAAGATCGAATAAATAAATCGAATATTCAATTTGAATATGTTACATTTTTCAAAATACATTTGGTGTTTCATGAAATGGACGTTTTGCATATTATTATGAATAACCACACACACAAACATTTTTTCTGATTATGATTTCTAGTCTCTTTGGGTCATTCTAGAGATTGCCGAGCTGAAAAATTTAGACTGGAAATTTTGACAATAGTGAAGCTTCTATTCGATAGCAAAAACAGAAAAGGATTCATATTTCTAAGAGCGTGTATTCTATACCTACCATCAATTTTTTTTGTCAATAGTTGATGAAAAATCAAAATATCGCGATTCAACGATTCTAAAAAATGTTGATCTGATTTTATATCCTCTGAAAAAAAGCATATTCATGGTGAGTAGAAGTTATACTTGCAGCTAGTATATTGAGATATTTGGTGTCAAATGATTGTTTGGACTCCTCAAAATATGAAGTAGCTTTCCCATGAGTATATCAGCCCGAGAAAAAAATTCTGATATTATTATATCTAAGAACATATATTTAGATCTCGGAAAGTGCAAAAAAAATCAGAATGTCAGATCTGATCAGATCCAATCCTAGCGAATTACAAATTTGCCAAGATCAAAATACACTCTAAAAAAAATATACTAGTGACAAGCACAAACTAGTACTTAGGTACAGTAGTCTTGTGAGAAGTATAATAAAATACTAGCGATGAGTATAATTTGGTACTCATCATGAGTACCATGACCACGCATGAAGTATAGGAAAATACTTGTGACAAGTATAAAAAATACTTGTGACAAGTATTGCCTTGTACTTGTCACGAGTACTTTCTTATACTTGTAACAAGTATTGTCTTTTACTTGTCACAAGTACTTTTTTATACTCGTCACAAGCACTTTTTTGTACTTGTGACAAGTACTGTCTTGTACTCGTAATTTATGGCGTAATGCTACCCGAAAAAAATCAAATCCTCAAAATATTCAAAAAAATTAGTTCTGACGCTTGTTTTCGCCTAAAATTTTCTCAAATTTTCAATGGAATCGTTAAAAAAAATCTATCTCCAGCCGTGTTATTCTGATGTTCATGGTATCCCATTTCCCCCAAATATTGGAAAATCTTGAGAACGAATAGACGTAAGAGCGTTACTAATTTTCTATGTCGTCGCAGTAGAGTTAAAGGGGCGTAAGTACCAAAAATTCACAACTCTAGTATGAAAGGGGCATACGCCGATTATAGCTACAAAATTGTTTTTATGGTGTCCTGGGAGTTCTTTAGGTACTTGAAAAGTGAAATAACAAAGTGGCGTAATTGCTAATGGTGAAATGAAAGAAACGTATCTCCGCACTTACGCATCTTTGTTTTCATAATTTCTTTATCTCATAGGGGAATATTTGGAGATACGGCTCTTCATTATTATCATTTTAAAATAACAAAAAGACGTATGCGCAAAAGATACGTCTCTTTGTTACTATAGATTCATAATTATGAAAAGATTTTCATGCTGGAGATACGCCCCTTAGTTATTACGAATTTTTGGAGAAGGAAACTGAAGTCACTAAGATACTCATAATAAAGAGGCGTAAGTGCTGGAGATACGCCTCTTTGTTCCTAGTAGGTGGTACTTACGCCTATATGTCATATTTTAGCTTCCGAATGGAAGGATAACAAACGTAAGAATTTTCGATTTTGAATTTTTTGTTGCAAATCACTTAAAATGATGTGGAGAGTCTGAAAATGATATTTAGAAAAAAAGTCTGTGTGTGTGTGTGTGTGTATGTATGTATGTGTGTCTGTGTGGATTTTTTTTTTTTCTTAACAAGCGGAGGCGTTATATCCTGTGCGTTAGTTGCAAACCTCACACTTTATGCGACATTCAATATTTTGCCAATTCAATTGGCAAAATGCTTCCAAATGAAATTTAATACGGTATTCATCGAATTACTATTTATATCTCTCATTATTCCAAATGCCGTAACAAAATATGATCTTCTCAACAAATATGTACTTAGGATGACAAATTCAATGATGGTTTGATCTTTGGTGAACTTTATTTATTCATTGTTTCCACAAAAAAAAAACCATCAATTTTTCAATCATAAATGGATGATCGTACGACAAATCTGAAAAATTGAAGTTCAGGTTCCAAATAGGATTCCTATTCTTTCCGATTGTCATCATTTTATAGAAAAAATTGTCTACTTTCGAATGGTGAAATAAAAAATAGTAGTGTTCCTAGGGAGGAAGCTAAGAAAAACCGTGATTTTTGAAAAAACTAAGTTATCGAAAGCTCTTACAAGAGACTGCCTCTGAAAAATCTGAAATTCTCACCATTTTTGGGGCTCATTGAGATGAATCTTTTAAGCTGAACTTGGGCGAAATCGCTCCAGTAGTTTTCGAGATATAACCTCTTTTCATAAAATGGTTTTTGTGCAATATCTCAGAAACTACTGGACCGATTTCGCCCAATTCCAATACCAAACTTTTCGTTCATTAGATGCACAAACCCACGAAATTTCGAGTCTCTAACTCAAATAGTTTTTGAGCTATCGTGTATACAAACTTCAGGATAAAAAACACTGTAATTGAAATTATCCGCAAACGAAAAATCGCAGCAAAATTTACCCCGAGTGAAAATTGTGTGTTCAAATGAGATGAATTTCATCGCTGAGAGTGGGGGCTGTGAATCAATTTTTCGCGGAGAAAAATCGAAAAAACGAATTTACGAAAATTTGATTTTTCTCGAAAAGTACTCAACCGATTTCGCTCAAATTTCACGGAGAGCAATTTGCATGGAGAGAGAAAGTACTGTTAAATTTTCAGGTCACCAAATATTACCGTTCCGGAGCAATGAGCTGATATCTGTCACACAAACACACACACACACACATACATACAGACATTTTTTTAAAATGTCATTTCTCGACGTTTTGGATCATTCCGAGTCATATTCCGATGAAATCCCGAGATCGAAAAAAATCGCGTTTACAATGCTTCCATTCGGAAGCAAAAACGGTAAAACTTCAGCCGAAAAATCTCATATTTTTACTGTATATTGGTCGTACTAAATGTTTTCTTTTGAGACTTCGTTACTTGGAATTCATTCAATATTTTTTGAGATATGACCATTTTTCGATTTTTCCAAAAAAATTGATTTTCCAAGAAGTTTTCAACCGATCTTATCCAGATTAATGCATAATATTTGACATCATATTCTATCACTGCGTGAATTTTTTCAGATTTTTCTAATGCTTGCTTTTTGGGTAATTTCGATTTTTATAATTTTTCATGCAGAATGTTGTTGCTTCAATAACGAACGGAAAAATTAAGATAAAAATGTCAAATTCGGCTCACATATTGATCTTCTGAACCTGCAGCTTGGGATTGTTACTGGACAGCATTGGAGAAATATTTTTTTAAGTAGGAATGATTTTTCAAAATTTCAATTTTTTCATTTTTTCTCAAACTTAGAATAAGTTCACGAATGATTATATCCAGATTGAGGATTAATATTAGACACTATATTATCTAACTGTGTGAATTTTTCCAGATTTTTCTCGTCATTAGTTTTCGAGTTATTTCGATTTCACTAATATTGCATGAAGAATGTTGTTTGTTCGATTAAGAAAAACCCTATAAAAACCGAAATAGTAAAGATATGAGCTTCGAATTTCACTCATATTTTGGTCTCGATCGAATATATTGTGTATTATGCAAAGTGGTTATGAATCAGTATAGTTGATGTAACTGTTAAGAGCAAAGAAGATAAGTATTAATATTCTACAGAAATTAATATTAATCTTGAATATCTGAGGTTCTTAACTCATATTCTTTTCAAAAACCCAGATGGAAAAATTGGAAAAAATAGTAACTAATTATAGACTTGAGTTATGTTCTTCATCTTTATGAAAGTGTAGATTTTGTCATATCCAAACTTTTCGATTGATATATATCCATTATTGTTGACTTCACCTTGATATGGTGGAAAGTTCTACGATGGGGAAGGAAAATAATATTGATATCACTTAATTGAATTGACAGAATTTGAAATTTTCCAAAAAATTTGTAGGAAACTTAAATTTTCCATGAAGAATTTCTTTGGATTATCTATGAATTGTCTTCTATAAGTCTGAGGCTGGTTGACGTTGGTTCTCGGTAAATACTGAATACTAACCTTTAGTAACCCAGGATACTCAAATAAATGAATGAATGAATAAATAGAACCATGAGAATATAATAACAATATGAAATTGAATAGGCATAAAAAGTGGAATCATTTCTTATCAAAAGTAACTTTATAGTTTTTTCAATAAAACGAAAATCTGGGTATTATTATTGAAGGAATATTCAAAATAAAATGTTCACTCATAGAAAGGCGCACCATTCGGAAGCAGCTTGCTAATGAATTAGCAGATAAAACTATAATAATAACCATAATGATAGCAAGTTCCCACTTGTTTATTTTTATATCAATATTGCATAAAATGCCAGGAAAAGCATACGGGAGCAGAAACGCTGGAGATATGCCTTTGTTATTTCGAGAAAAGAAAACAGAATAAATGGAACTTATGCCCCTTCAACTCTAAGTCCTTGCACTTGAAAGAGGGAAATATTAAAATATGGCACATTCTCGCCGGGAGTATTTTTCAGACTTGAATCAAGTATATTTGATACTCACATCAAATTTAAAGGAAAAAATTGGTATGAGTACTACTTATACTTGACTCAAGTATATTTAGTACTACTCTCCAGTATATTTAGTACTACCCCCAAGTATATTTGCTAATAATCGAATATACTTGCCACCAGTCCCTTCCCAGCTTGTAGCAAGTATCAGGATGATGCCAGCTTAAGAATTAGTTAGGTACTTGTTACAAGTACAAATTATACTTGCACTGAAAATACTTTATACTTCCCATGAGTATATTCTGGATTAAGCTGATATACTTACGAGAAGACTCTTTTATACTCCTGACGAGTATAAACAATTACTCAAGCCCAGATATTCCTATGTACTGGCTGCAAGTACTATTTCTACTTATCACGAGTATATTTGGTTTAGAGTGTATACATAATTATATCCGATGCATATCTGCGCCGTTCCGTTGAGGGGTTCTCAAATCTTGATTCATACAGTGCTTACACATTAGGTAGCATCCCGAGTAAATTATAGTTATTCACTAATTACTGCTATTGCATGCTCTGGAGCTGCATTTTAGGAGTCTAAAATGTTTCATACATAATTATTATCATTTCCTTTTTTGCTTCCGAATGGAAGCTTTGTAATCGTAATTTTTTTCGAGTTTGAGATTTCATCATAATATGACTGCAAATGAGCCAAAACGTCAAGATCCACCTTTTTTAAAAAATGTCTGTGTGTGTGTGTGTGTGTGTGTGTGTGTGTGTGTGTATGTGATGACGCATTATCCACTTCACTCTGAAGTGGGGCTAACTAGCGATCTGGAAATTTCACCATAAGTTCGCCGTGCATGCCCCAAGCTCTCACAAAAATTTCAGCTAAATCGGCCGGATAGTTTTTGAGAAAAATGAAAATGTCGAAATATCGTTTTTTCGACTTTTCTTGATGAAAAATGGAATCACAGCGTCCACTCTCTGCGAGGAGATGCGCGTCCAAGAGCTGCATCTTTGACCCGGGGGGTGGTGGGAGCTCAGATTTTTAGTTTGTCCAGTATAAATTTTTTGAGAAATTTTTCATAAAAATCTTGATTCCACGATAACTTAATAAATAATTGAGCTAGAGACCTCAAATTTTGTGAGGTTATACATCTGATGAGCACAAAGGTTGGTATTGAAACTGAGCAGAATCGGTCCAGCAGTTTCTGAGATATTAGCATAGAAACATCAGAAAAAGCTCTATCTTCAAAACTATTCAATTGATTATATTTGGGGTGAACTTAACCCTCTGAGGCCTATTTTGGTTTTCCCATACCGCGCACAGATCGATGACGGTAGATGTAAGATCGAAAAATCCATTCGGAAGCTTTCTGCCAATTGCATTGGCAGAATATTGAATGTACGATGTCCACATCAGGCGCAAGTAGTGGGGCTCCTGCTTGTTTTTATCTAAATCTGAACGGTCATTTTTGTGAAGTATGATAAAATGTGCGATTTCCCATAGGGCTCAATATTGAACTCGTGAAATTCCAAGTGTCAATATCTTTTGACTCGTCGTCTGCAGCTATTCAAAAATTCGACTGAATCATTATCGTATCATAATCTACGAATGTGCCAAATTCCAGTAGATTCCGAACGGTCATTCGAGTACCAGCGCTACTAATTTAACAAGATAGTGAAATTTTGCTCTGATTCTCTCTTGTAGGAAACTTCGAGTGTGGCAAAAAGGATCAGAGCAAAACCACGTTATCTTGGACAGTTTCCAGAATATTCAGTTGAGAATGATCATAAAGATGAGTCGTTAAATAATATGCAGTTATGACAGGTCAATTCGGTTCGTTCTGGATCGTTATGTAGAAATATCTCGGAAATTAATGGAGATACGTCTTTTTTTGGCTGAATCCTTTTTCGTAGAAAATGTCACAAAAATAGAAATCGATGAATAAAATCAACTTACGACCGGATAATAGAATTATTTTCTCGATCTTTCCATGAAAATATCTTGGAAGGTAATGCAGATACGCCCTTCTCGTTCGAATGCTTTTCTGTAGAGAATTCCAAGAGCTTCCAAAAAAACTAAAGGCAAGCTCGCTCTATCTCGCTTAGTAATAGTGGGAAAGAATACTAGTGGCAAGTATAGAAAAATACTTATCACAAGTACTTTTCATACTCCACGCATGACAGTCATATTCGTGACGAATATTACAATACTCGCCGCTAGAATTTTTTTTAGAATTTCCACGATACTACTGTCCATGAGTATAAGCTTATACTTGTCACTAGTATAGTGTTTTGTTAGAGTATACTCTTTCCCCATAAGAAAGTATTTTTGCACTTTTTCCGTACAGGGGGAGGGGGGGGGGGGGCAAAACGGACCACTTAAGCCACCTACTACATCTTGTGGCGGCCAACCATCAAATCAGTCTACTTTTATTATATCCCGAGCGAATCCATTGACATTTCACGGAAAATCCAAACTTTTTTTTTGTGGGGCAAGGCGGACCGCATCCAAAAAATGATCAAGAAAAAGAGAAATTTTTTTGGTTCTTATCAAATTGTGTTGAACGTTAAAAATATTTTCCTTTATCTCAATGACTCTAGTTACTTCAAATTTAATCCAAATTTTCTTTAAAGCTGATATAAGCTCTTCCTCTTTTCCAGCGAAAAAACAATTTTTTTTAAATCATTTTTTCAGCATATCTGGAAAACTAATGAAGATACGCTCTTTTTTGCCACGATTCTGTTTGAAACTAGTTGATTTTCCTAGGTGGATAGTCAGTTGGGTGGTCAGTGGGAGGCAAATAGGATAGTGAAAAATGTCCGGTAGTTGAAGGAAACGCACTATGTTAGTCGCATGGTAGAACCGTTTATTCCAACGGACAAAAGCCCGCTTGTCTCTCGTGGTGAAATACAATGAATAAATGACTAGAATAATAGTTGAATGTCATAAATGTTCACTTAATAGGTGATTAATTAACGCACTGAATAGTTGACCGTTACATTAATTCGGTGAGTCTCTATATAACTTTACACTGTTGAGCCGAATTAATACTTTACTTCACTTGTTGAGAGTTCGATGACAACGTTACTTTACTTGTTGACAGTTCAATGATAACTTTACTTTACTTGTTGAGAGTTCGATGATGACGTTACTTCACTAGGTGACAGTTCAATGATAACTAATAAGTGAGGGTAATTTTCATCTTGACCGTGGTTCAGGTGTCACTAGACCCCCTCTCCCTCGGTCAAGTCTTCCTTGAAACAGCACTAAATTCCCCGTGAATTTAGTTGCGTTCCAAACAATTCTTGTTTGTAGCTCTTAGAGTTATCTACAAAAAAGTATGGAACCGAAAAGAGCGTATCTCTAGTATTTTCGAAGATATTCTTGAGAAAATATTCACAAAAAATCGAATTATTCTATTTCAAGTGGAGTTTTTCGTTTATTGTCATATGAACGATTCACGAGTGCACAAACTGAAGCAAGTGAGAAGGGACATAATGGGTATTATCATTAAGTGGAGCACACACCCCTGAACGAATAGGGGAGGGGTTGGGCATGACGGCTCTCTTAAAAATTTACTAAAAAAAATCGTGTCTCATCAAACCATGATACTTTTGACGTATTCAGTGATTTCCAAGCGATCACCATCATCTATATCGCAATAGACTTTATTCAGAATCTAAGGAATGTTACTTTTTTAGCTGGTAATGAAACTTTTTTTAATTTTTCAGAATGGATCATTTTCTTTTTTTTCATTTTTCAAATTTATTAGAAAAAAAATGTTCGCCTCAATTTTTTGAGTGGTCTCTTATGCCCTCAATTCCGTGGATCAGCGTGAAAATGACTGAAAATATCAAAAGTATCATAGTTTGCACAAAAAAAGAAAAAAAAATTTTGACCAATTTTTTTACTTTTTTTGAGGTGGTCCGTCTAGCCCCACTGGGTCTGTCTTGCCCCGCCCTCTCCTAACTCATACTTAATGAGATACGAGCATTGGAAGCTCGAGAGAAATGAGCTTCCACAGTGATTTTTCGAAAGTGAAAATGGTCGTAACATTTTCAAAGAAACTTTTTTTTGTTTCTTCTTTTATGTAGGAAATGGGTTCTCTCAAGCATTCCCACAACATATCTAACAATGATCGAAATCGAAAACCATCATTCAGAAAGTTAGTGAAATAGCTCAGAATGCCTGATACATCGAATACAAACAATTTCCATGGGGGGTAGCATTATGATCATTTTTCTGCCCTCAGGGAGTAAAGTACGACGTTTCTATCCTCGCTGTGCTCGGTTAGAGACGTAGTTCTTTCCTCCCTCGAACAGAAAAATATCGTACGCACCATGGATGAAAAAAAGTCAACTCGGCCAAAAATTTGGCACCCGGGTGCCTCGCTTCGCTCGGGAGGCAAATTTTTGGCCATGTTGACTTCTTTACTCCCTTGGTGCGTAATATACTATTCTCTTGAATCTTTCGCCCATGTGTAGAGTCGTTATAATTTTTATATTCTGTCAGCTTCGTTCTTTTTATAAAAAAAATTTCATGCAAGAGAATTGATATTAACAATTGAACAATAATTTAAGGGGGTGTGACTATTGAACGGTGAATTATGGAGCTGACGAAGATATTGAGGCACCAATACGGCAGAGCACTAATTGAGTAATCTATCATAGTCACTGTAGGATCACGCATGTGCTGTAAACCAAAAAAACGAAGGAAATTCAAATATAACTATTGTTCCTTCTCATATACGTCGAGCATTCAGAAATTTGCATTTTGCCAATTCCCGGGACTCGTGACTGGCTTACCGCGTTCTTCTTCGTCTCCAGCATTCCCTCGTCCCCTCCGTTCTTCCTCGTTTTTTATTTGTTTATTTTCATTCTTCCTGCGTGGAATACAAATTCTGTGAGGTATGCACTTCACTCGTAAAATCCTCAACAGCAAAGATTTTCATTCATCAATTTCTCGGACTTCTCTCTCACCTCTCGACTACAAAACGAAGTGTTTGAAGATGAAGCATTAATCAGCCGCTCTCAATGTGATTCATTCAGCTTTACTCAGAATCATTTTGATTGAACGAAGAAAATTCATTTCCTCTAGACTTAATGGACTTCATTTTAATTTGTGATGGAGAAATACGATAAATATTGTAAATTTTGGAAAAAAAATCCAGTCTAAGAACTTAAAGTCATAATCAATAACAATTGCCATTACAAATGAAACAAGTAAAAGAACAATCAATTGAGAATAGAATAAGCACTCACATGGGAAGAAATGTTTCCGTTACGTTTCCGTTAGGTTTTTAGGTAATTCAATTATTTTTCGTCTATTGGGGACATTGTTATCTCATCATTCCAGCTCTTCAAGGTAACCAAGCTTTTTCTGACGCTTGTTCATTAGCATCGAATTTGCCCACCCCCGAGCCTGAAAAACTACAAGGTATTATAGTAACTTTATTAATAGAAAGAAAATTTCTAATAGCTTTGGTAATGTATATCTTACAGAAAGGTAAAAATGATAAAAATGTTGGGAAATATCATCTTTGAGATAACATTAGGAAAATAAGGAGTTAATTGGAGTCGAAAACGATGGGACACTACTTCAGTACTGAATGCAGATTCAACATCTCAGTGACACAAATTGCCGGTTATCCATGATAACGCTAATAGAACTTTCTACTGCACTGATTTATGTTACACGAGTGTGTAATTATTTTCTAAAAAAAAAAAAAATTTAATGCACCACTGTTCAACTCAAACGTATAATCCTTCTGTACTAATCCAGCTGGCGAACACACACAATGCATGAATTCCATTCTGGTCGATGTATCGATCAAATTAATAAAAGCTCATGCATATTCTACGCCTCATCCGATAGAAAGAATGAAGAATATTGTAGGAGTAAGAATGGATAAAAGAATAGGTCAAGAAGAGACAATAGGTTTATTAGTTGAATTGAGCAAAGAAAAATCAGAAATAAATCATCAGAAGAGAAGACAATATGATTGAGTGAGAGTGGAGATCTAAAAATTTATCTGATGAAAGCATTTTCTTGGGTGTTATAGGTATAACTTAAGTCCGTTCTTATCATCTACTTTAGTTCGTACAAAGCATCAGGCAGGATTCTCAAGGATGAAGGAGTATAGGGAGGCGAAGAGGAAGTCACTCGAGTGCAATCGTTACTGATGGTATTTTATTTCGAATCCAATCCATTTTTCTTTCTTCTTCATCTCGGTCTCTCTGTTATTATCTCTTTCATTTTCTCATCCTCATTTTATTTGCTTTTCACCTCTTTTCACCTCTCTGAATGCTCGTTCCGTTTTTATCGTAGTGTGAAATATCACTTTAGATCTATACAAATGTTATCTCAATGGGACAATACAGATTTTTCTTTCGGCTGTTCTTTTAAGCATTCAATACTGCGTTTACCATTACAATTTGAGAGGAGTAGCACGAAAACTATTCAGATCAGGAGAAGTTCCCATGAGATTCATTCTGTAGCCTATGAAGTGCTTTTATAAGAAGGGTGTTTTGATAGTCTCCGGATAAAAATTCAATCCTCAAGATGAGTCATTTTCAGAATCCAGGTAGAAAATGATTAATTTTCTCTACTATTGGTGATAAGTTCAAAAATACAATATGCAAATCGAACGAATTTTATTATTATAGTGCTGTCGCACTACCATCTATCATAAAAGCGACTAAGAAAAATGCTTTTGCACTGACATCCATGAGAGCCTATGTATTTTGTATTGTATTGAAAAGTAAAATGACAATGAAAATCATCGCCAATATATCTTTGGATTGTCCGGTGCTATTTTCCCAATTTATTGCTCATACTGAGCATTTTTTTCATGGAAAATAAAAAAAGTTGGCTGATATTATTCACTACGCATAAGTTATTGACGAAACTTTTAGAATCGCTATGAAAAAATTGCTATGGGGAAGAACTCTATGGAAAACGGCAAATTCGTGATGGCAGCGTTATGGCGGAGGCCATCAGAATTTTTCTACGTGATAGTAACGACCTTCTTTTCAGCTAAACTCTTAGATAATCGATTGAATAGTCTCGGAGATATAGCCTGCTTTTTCAAATCTTTCGATGCTAATATCTGAGGAACTACTGGACGGATTTCGCCCAGTTTTAATACCAAAGTTTGTGCTCGTCAGATGTATGAACTTGCAAAATTCCAGGTCTATAGCTCGATCATCTATTAAGTTATAAAGATATTGAGATGTTTACAAAAAATTTCTCAGAAGCTGTATACTGGATAAGCTAAAAATCTGAGCTCCTGCCATACCGGGGGCTGAAGATGCAGCTCATTAGCGCACATCTCCTCGCTGAGAGCGGGAGTTGAGATCTCAGTTTTCATCGAGAAAAGTCGAAAAAACGATTTTTCGACATTTTCTTTTTTTTTTAGGAACTATTGGGCTGATTCAGCTAAGATTCCGGTGAGCGCTTGGGGCACGCATACCCCGGCATACGGTCAAATTTTCAGATCGCTACCTAGCCCTGCTTCAGAGTAAAGCCGAAAATGCGCCACAGACACACAAACACACACACGCGTACAACCATTTTTTTAAACGGCGTTTTGTGACGTTTCGGGTTATTTGCAGTCATATTATGATAAAATCTCGAAATCGAGAAAAATTACGACTACAAAGCTTCCCTTTGGAGGCACGAACGGAGAGAATTCAATTAATAAAGCAAGTAATGTATAAAAAGATAGGATCGAGCAGAGAAGGGGGTGAGACTTTAATGGAATATTGCGGGTGTGGATAGGTATTGGATGTTTGCCGCTGCTCCGCAATATGCATGCCAATGTCACTTGGTGCTAGTGACATTGAGTAGCGGCATTCAGTGGAGACAAAGAGATGGCATTATTTTGTATTCGTGTGAAAATAAGAGGTGCAGGCTAATAACATTTCCATTGTTGTTCTGTTTGTGTACATACGGGATGAAGATGTGACTAACTCTATGGTCTGTGACACTTCCCGGGTCAAAACATCTAGCCTCGATTGATTCTAATTGAAATCAAGTAAGCCTCGATCCAGCCTAACCAGAGTCGAAGAAGCATAACGAGTCTTTGTTTAACACTCATGGAAGATCAGAAGGTTGAACGCAACAATACTAGATGATTGTCAATTCACAATGTTTCGCTTATTATTTAAGCTTTCTCAAGCTCTGGAAGACAAAATTACAAATTATTTACTTATACATAATAATAAAAAGAACAGCAGCTCATCGATCTCTGATTCACCAGTTTTGCGCAATGATGGAACCACTGTTGCGGATGGTGATTGCGTGACTTACCACTCACATTGACCCAATCTATGACCTAACATCAGAGCTTAAGAGATCACGAGAATTGCAATAACAGAGTGTCATTTATTTTGTATGTTTATTGATCAATTGTGCGATATTGTTGGTACTCAACATAAAACTGTTAAGGACTAGAAACTTCAGCCACTTCTCCAAAGACTGTTTGATGACTCCTAGAGCTCGCACTTCCCCGACAAAACGCTCCTTGATAACAAGGAGGTTCATCTAGTTCAACGTGTGATAATGGTACCTTAGGTCAGTGCTGATGCGACGAACTTTGGGCGTAAAAGCCCGACTACTTTCGATGAAGCTGATCACGCACTGAATGCGAGATGCCTGCCTCCACGTCAATGCTCTCCTAGAGCTGTAAACAGCGTCTATGCATTTTCACAATTTGCAGTGATTCACCACTACGAGTGCGTGGGATAAATTTTGCTGCATGTTCATAAACAGTCCAGTTCAAGCTGAGCAAGTCACCATCTTCCGGAGCACTGTTTCCCAGGTTGACGTTCTCCGATAACGGTTGTTGCGGCTTGGGAGGAACTTCGCTGTTGATTTTCTTCCTCATGCTCATGTTCTCTGGTCTCCCATCCTCTGATGTATTGTAACTATAACGTTAAACCTCCATAGCCTTGTAAAGGGTGACGAGACGAGCAGAAATGGTCCAGGGAAAAATGTTGTAAGACCAAAATTGGCCGAGTTATAAGGCTGACAAGTTGCCCAATCGGAGCGCACCTTCAGACGGTTGCGACGCCGGCATCCAGATACACCGGAAAGTCAGCTACGTTCAAGGCCCCACAAATTCTCATGAATCTTATGGTTGTTCTCGGCTCTCAAATACAAAAATAATCGAAAATACCGTGGATGGATGAGTTATTGACAGTGCGCTAGTTATTGACAGGTTTGGCGCTATTTCACTAATATTATAGATTTTCGTTCTCAAATTACGAAAAAAAATTTTCATGCTCGTGCGTTGAAATTTATTGCTCATTCCTCACAAAGGATCATAACTCTGCAATAAATGAATATAATTAAATCGAGTTTTGGAGGATCGGTGGACCGGTGTGGGTTTTCATGAATCTGTCCCCTGTAGTGATTCCGTGAAAATTCACTCATAGTTTTTTCTCTTAAATTTCATGATGTAGTTATCGATTATAAATGAAAATTATATGTGTGGGAAGATAGTAAATTTGCGTTTTGATTTAAGTCATGGGAATATAATTTAGGAGCTTAGTCAATAAAAAAATTGGGGTGACAATTACTCATCCACGTCAAACTACTCTGTTTCTATTTGTGACGAACAAATCGAACTTTGAGCAAAAATCAAAGGAACGCTCTCTAGTTCCTTAAACATCAATTAATGATGACAAAGACGAAAAGATGTTTTTTTTTTCGTTATTTTTCCGTGATTCTCTATGTGTGGATGGGGTGAGTGGATGGGCGAGAGAGAGAGAGAGAGGGGGAGCATGTGAAATCCCACGAGGGATCCATAAGAAAGCACGAAAAAAGAAAATCTCCGTTCTTAGTCATCATTAATTGATGTTTGAGGAACAAAGAAGCGTTCCTTTCATTTTCGCTACAACTTAGACCACTCGGGGAAAAAAAACTATCTAACCAATTGGCTTCAAAATTTACAGGGCGTTTAGGCACATATTGAGCTAGGGAAAAACGCTAAGAACACAGTACTTTTTGCAATATTTGCAGAATGCAGCTTGATCTTCAAAAAAACGTCATTTGTCGGTACTTTTTGAGAGCAATTTTAAGAATGAAAAAAAAAGTTTTTCGTCAAAACAGCACGAGACACTTACAGAGCACTGATTCAAGTTTACGAAGCCCACCATCCGTTCGGTGTAACCGATATCTCGATAACAAATGTTCGTAGAGAGACGAATATCAATGAAATCAAAGCTAAAGGATTAGGCAGAACGACACTGATACGGGTCAAGTCGAAAAAAAATTTGGAGACCGTGCACCATTTTGAAAAATGGAATTTTTCTTGCTTTTTTGTCTTCACTTTCATTCCTTTTTTGCGCCATGACTAATGCTCAAAACGTCATGAAAATGAACACTGGAGCATGCGTTGATTGCTTTAAAAAAAAACAAGAAGTGCCTTAAAAAGTTGCTACCCTACTTTGCCCCAGTCTCCCCTATTTATTGATTTATTTCGTGTCCAGATGAGAAATAATTGTTTATAATGAAAACTACAAAGGTAATCAACCATTGTTGAATAAAACCAATTATTGTCTATATTGACGTATTTTGGTTGGAAAAAATTCAACTTCAAAAATACTGCATTTCCCCCCAATTTCCCTCACTCAATAAAGAATGAGCACTCGAGCAACCATTTTTGATTTTAAAAAAAAAAATCCTCAAAAAAAACAGGTACCCCACTTCCCCCCCATTTCCCCTATGCAATAACGGATGAGCACTCCAGCAATCGTTTTTGATAAAAAAAAAAAGTAAAAAAAAGTGCTCCAAAGAAGTAGGTACCCCACTTTGCCCCGGTCTCCCCTATATTCTGATCCGAAAAGACTCGATTTCGATCAAGAAAATAAAATTTTCTGCCTTCTGGCCGGAAAGTGGCAACTCGGCTTCGCCTCGGCCAGCAATTACATGTGCTCTGAGACATTTCTTACTTTGCTGGCCTAGGTATGTAATTGTTACGGCTACAACCCGAAAAACACGTGAATTTGAATAACCTTTTAATGAAGAAAATAGGAGATTATACGTACTAGTCACGGTTGCGATTGTACCTGTAATAAAAATAAGGGAACGGTTTGCTGCGGTAAAACACTGAAGTGTACCGATGTCTGAAGGACAGAGGTTGTTGGACAAAATAAGTTTATTCAGAAATAAATGCTATAATTTGTATATTTTCAACCAACATCAAATAATTTATTGGAGGATAAATCAAACGTCTAATATGAGTCAATACGATAGAAGAAGATTATAATCGCTTCAGCGTAAAATTAAACTTACAGTTGGAATTGAAAGGAACTAACAATGGTTTGGAGTTGAAATTCAGTTGTCAGAATGTTGTTAGATGTCGCTGGCGATGTAGATGACTCTTTGGTTGGACAATTGGCCTGATGCAGGATGTTGGATCCCAGTAGATGTAATTTAAGATGCTCAAACGATGGTTGTTGGTTCATCGTAGAATGAATCGAACGTTTTTATTCAAGAATGCTTCTACTCTACTCTGAACTAAAGACTTGAACTTTTCTCCGAAAGTTTGAATACTTTTAGTTAATTGATCAGAATTTGAGCAGAGTAACATTCTAGATAAAAGACTAGTTATTGAAGATGTCAATTCGGACAGAGCAACGTTACTGACTGCATACTTGCTATTGAAGGTCTGATGAGTAGAGTAACGTTGGAGACTAGACTTGGTACTGATGGTGGAGGATTGTGGTGCATTCCCTTTTTTATAGTGAAAAGTCTCTGGGCGTTAACCGGAGGTGTTATCTGTGCCTCAGTTTCCTTGTTGAAAGAAAAACTGGCGCCACAAAATCGGCAGAAGAGTAAATACACTTTCCGCTGGAGAGTGAACTGGCGTTGCTATCTTGTTCGTCGTCCGTCGGCAGTTTCGGGTGCTGGTGTAATAATTCAATCTTTATTATTTGTGTAATTGCATAAAGACAGAGTTTCTCAGTATTCCTCACCGCGAAGTACGGAAATGCCACTCAGTTTCAACTCTTGGTCGATCTATCATCACCTCATATCATTTCTTTCTCTTTGCTCTCGGCACCAATAAAGCAATGATAAAAAATTGGATGTAAAAGAAAATCATGGGCCTCTCACCACACTCATCTTATTAGAGCGAAATAATGGTAAAAATCTCACTGCTCTGCGACCACTCAACTGGCATTCTTTGTGTATTTTCATAGTGCAGTAACCTGCTACACTCGATATGCGTTAATTTCTTTAACGAATAATTCTATAGTGTACTGAGCTGCTGGGCTCGTAACATAATCTACTATTAATCGTAGTTTCAACTGTACTCGTAACCAAAACCTGTCAATAACTCATCCATCCACGGTACAGTAAGAAGAGATGAAAAAAAAAAAGAGTTGAAAAATACAACAAACAAAAGAATTGAAAAATACACAATAGAGTTGAAAATATCAAAAATCAACTCTTTTGCTTCTGAATGGAAGCATTGTAAACGTCGCATTTTTCGATTTCAAGTTTTCATCGGAATATGACTCCCAATGATCCAAAACGTCGAAAATGTATGGTCATTTTCTCTGGAACGGTTGTACTTAGCGCTCTCGAAATTTGACAGTATTTTTCCTCTGTGTGCAAAATGTTGTTAACAAAATTCCAGCGGAATTGGTTAAATAGCTTCCGAGGAAAATAGAATTTTCAAAAAAGCGTTTTTTTTTATTTCTCGATGAAAAATTAATCCGTAGCCCCCAGTCTGGGCCAAGATATTCATCTCATTCAAACTCACATTTTTCCCTCGGGGTGAATTTTCCTCTGATTGTTCGTTTCGGAAATTATTCCAATTTTAGTGATTTTCAGTTCAGAGATTAGTGACACGATGACTCGACAAGTATTTGAGCTAGAGACTTCAGATCTCGTCAGTTTGTATATCTGATGAAGGTACAGTTTGGTATTGAATCTAGGCGGAATTCGTCCAGTGGTCTCTGAGATATTTGCTAAAAATGATTTTTTTTGAAAGGCGTATTTCTCAAAAACCACTAGGCTGATTTACACCAGCTTGTACTCAAAAAATTCGTTATAATTAACCTCAATTCCTGGCTAAGTTTCTCCCCACCATCTAGTGGGCCATGCGTGCGGGCCCTTGGCGTGCTGGTGGGAGCAACTGCCGTTGAGTGGGACAGGGCCGTAGTCAGGTCGCGTGATAATCGGTCAAAGGAAGATAAAGGATGACTACTGCTTTCATTTTTTTTTCTACACAGTACTTCCTTCTTCTTCTTACTCATTATTCTATTAATTGATAGAAATTTTTAGAGTCTATTGAAATTATTTACTTTAGAATAATTCAAGTTAACCTTACTTTGGAGAAATTAATAAGGAAAGAAATTTGGTTCCAACGGCTGAGGTTGCCCCAAGGAATAATGAATAATTATTATTTTTATGAAATTAAATTGATTTACGCGGAAAAACTTGAAGAAAAACTCACTAAAGAATCAAGGGGCCCTGAATCATTCCAGAATTGTTTGTCGCAACGGCCCTGCTGCCTCATGACGTAGTAGAAGCCGAGGAGTGGGGACTTTCGCAATACATGATTGGGTCTCCCCACTCCAGCGCAAAAAGCCGACTAAAGACGATAATCATGTTAGAGGGTGAAGGGAATGAACTCTCTAGATTCTCAATTTATCGGTCAAGTATTTCTTTTTGTTGGTAACCGTCATTTTATTCCCTGGAAAAAATTTCCCCGGAAGTAATTACTCGGTAAAAATCTCCCTTGGAAATAATTTTTTTTTTAAAATTTCCCTGGCGATAAATTCTCTGAAACGAATTTCTTGTAGGAAATTTCACAGTTAATGATCATTTTATTACTTTCCATTCTAAATCACATTTTATTTTGTAATCCAATAATTGCACATTAATTTTACGCAGTAATTGTTCATTTTTTTTTATGAAATCAACCCAATAATTACATATTGATTCTACACATTAATTACTCATTAATTTTACACAATAATTTTTTTTTTATACAACTCGATAATGACACATTAATTTTACACAATAATCTTTTTTTTTATACAACTCGATAATTACACATTAATTTCACATAATAATTTTTCATTCTTTTTTTTATATACAATTCATTCCCATTTCATTCTTTTATCTATTTCAATCTATTTAAATTCACGATTCAGAGGGATAGATTGGCCGCTAGGCCTTTTAAATATTTAATAACTTCATCTCGATTGTAGGTTTCCACTAGACTTTTGATTCTTTGATCCTTGTCATCATATTTTTTTTTCTTTTTACTTGGAGGGACGTGTGCCTCTGCTTGTGCCACTTGAGTTTCTACTAGGCCTTGCTCTGTTCGTATCAATTCAATAAGTTTCCATAAATTTAGATGGGATGCATTTGCACGGTGATTCAATCCATGATGCCATCCCTCAACGCCATTATTTGTGCGTGCTCTTTCATTTTTCACTGTATCATAATGATTCCAAATTGAGATGCTGAACATTGGCGCACGACGCTGACCTCTACGCCCTATAATACCTAGCCATGTTTTCTCCAAATAATCAAGAAAGCTCTTCAATTCTTTTTCTTTATTAACGTAAAAATCAATTTTGAGTAATCCTTTATATGCGTAAATAGTATCCGTCGTTGGCACAAAAGCTAGAGCAGTTAACATGCGTAAATTACGCGCGAAGCGACTGTCCGTTTTATAATTTTCGGCTAGATTGTGTTGCTGAATATTTCGCCAAATTGCCTGGCCAAAGTGGAAGTAGCAGCCTTTGATGACAGTTTCAGGAAACTCGATTTTGAATGCTGATAAAAACGCTTGTTCAAAATCTGACATAAGATACAATGGTGCTAATTCTGGACGTTTATTTTTTAATACTTTAAGAATTTGTTGATAAGTTGTTTTACGACGATTGGGACATAGCGCGTAAATCAGAGGAATTATTTTATTGTTTACGTTACCATGAATAGTGTATAATTGGTCAAATGTCTTTGGTACTACTTTAAATGTTCCATCGGAATACCATACATCACAGCCTTGTAAAGTTTCCAAATTTTCTTCCGTGGCGAAGATAATCAATCTGTTTTGTTTTTCTTCTGAATCGTACAATAAGAAATCAACGCCTTTCAGTGTTTTCTTCAACTCATCTGGTATAACGTATTCTGTTCCTTTTATTGGATTTGGAAACACTGGATTGTTATTGTGACGAATTCCCCTCACTCTTCGACTCAAGGTATCAACATTTGGTAATCGGGCAGCCACAGGAGACTTAACTGTACCTAATACTGATGATACTAATGTAGATGATGACTCTTTACTTGTCAATGCCTTTTTTCTTAACTTTGATAACACACGTTTTTTTGACACCTCTGCGACATCAGGAGCATGCTCTCCGTGTTCTGTCTCATGCACATTTGATCCTGGAATTTTGGTTTTCATTTTAATATGCATTTTAATATTTTTCTGTATCCATTGGGATATAATTATATAGATTCAACTCACCATCACGTAGTTCTGATGTCGTGTGACAAATTCCACGGCAGCCGTCTTTATATTTACAGCATCGCCAAATTACTTTGCCATCAGTTGCTTCTCCATGTTTGTAGTACATGTATCCATTGTGCACTAATATTTTTTTTCCTTTACTACTCGTTACGAATTTAAGTGTCATGATGAATTCATCTGGGCTCTTCAAAAGTTGATGGAATACTGAATTTTTCTTATTAGTCTTTGTTTATGTTTAATAGAGTGATCGCGATGGAAAGTGACTAGCTTCCCCTTCTCTATTTCCAGCTAATATTTGGAAGAGAGCAGTGTGAGAATCATTTCTACGTTCGAATTGAATCTACTATAGCCGTGTTTTTTCTCTGCTGGAACAGATTTTTTCTTGGGGAGATTTTTTCCGAGAATATTTTATTTGGGGAAATTTTTTCCAGAGATTTTTTTTTTGGGGAGATTTTTTCCGGGAGATTTTTTCCGGGAGATTTTGTCGGAAGCCGACTGCCAATGGTATTGGCAGAATATTGAATCTGAGAATCCAAATAACGCATAAGGAGTTAACGCCTGCTTGTTTTGTATCCTTTTCAACTTTTTCTTCATATTTTTCTCCTCTTTTCATTGTTTTTCCCATCTTTTTTTGTATTTTTCATCTCTTTTTTTTATCTTATTCATTTTTTTTGGTCTTTTTCATCTCTTTTTTATGTATTTTTCATCTCTTTGTTTTGTTTCTTTCATCTCTTTTTTTTGTATTTTTCATCTCTTTGTTTTGTTTCTTTCATCTCTTTCTTTTGTATTTTTCATCTTTTTTTTTGTTCTTTTTCATCTCTGGTTTTTGTATTTTTCAAATCTTTTATTGGATTTTTCATCTCTCCTTTTCATATTTTTGATCATTTTTGTATTTGAGAGCCGAGGAAAACCATAAGATCTATGAGAATCTGTGGGGCCTGGAACGTAGCTGAATTTCCGGTGTATACAAGCTGCGCTCCGATGAGGCAACTTGAAAGCCTTATAACTGGGCCAATTTTGATCGTACAACATTTTTCCCTTGACCATTTCTGCTGATCTCGTCACCCCCTACAAAGCTCTATAGGCTTGACGGTATAGTTACAATACACCCTGCATATCATTACCATAAACCAATTATTAAGATTTCACAGAAGGTGTTAAAAAAGTGGATGGTTTATCGACTGAGCCAATTTATCATCTGGAATCAGTCGATTGACCACTTATCGAAAATGACGCTAGGTGTGAATTGGGGAATCGCATGAGGTGATCTCACAATCGCGTCACTTCTGCGTGAGAGCCTCAAGAGTGAGGTGCAGAATCATGAGCGAGTTATCAAGCCAAGAGTTGGTGGCTGGTATCAATTGTAGTAGAGATAGTTATCACGAGAAAGTTATCAATGGTTGCGAATGTGTAGATTTGAAGTTATCAATTAAAGAGTCTATTTTTGTAACACGTGAGTTTCATTTATCCTCAAACTTCCTTCTTCTCGATTCGGCTAGAACTTCAACATCCTCATCATCTGGCGCCCGTGGAGTAGAGTTCACTTGAGTATATCATCGAGGAATCCCGGCGAGTTGCATCGGGTTTTCCTCCGTAAGAATCAGGGCAACAAATTGCCATGATTTTTAACAGAAGGAACTGTTTTATCCCATTAAACGACGACATGTGAGTCATGAAACTTTATTTATCATCATCAGTATTGTTGGTGGGGAAATACTCCTCACGATAAATGTAAGAAAGGAAAATGAATCATTTTTGTTATTATTTCGATAAATCAGCGACTCAGCTCGATTATTCGGTACTTAGCTCTTTCACTCTGGTTCATGGACCCACCCATCCAGTATATATGTTAACCCAATCAGAAATTCTGTCGAGGGTTCCCCTGCACTTTAAGAGGTCATCATTAGGATGAAGTAGGGCTTGCCCGATTGGAAGAAATCTGGCGGGCTCAATGGCGCGAACCCGTAGGGTGGATCCGACTGTATATCAGAAAATTATGAGGTCATGCCTAGTCGGGAGTTCAGTATCGGGATTCGGCCCGACATTCAGTATCGGGATTCATCAAAGTTCACCCGATTGCGGTTCAGCTCGACCAGCTCATTATTAGAAACTGATAGGGTCATCCCCGTGGTTTCCCTATTCGGGTACTGGAAATGAATTCCCTATCAGGAGGCATTAAGAATGAACCGAACATCTACAGAACACTTAGTTCTATAATTCAGCGTTATGCCACCTCATGTAGCGAACACGTTCGAAGTCAAGTTTTATCTTAGAAATCAGAAGTTCTAGCCAGCCAGCGAGTTTCAGTACGACGTACATTCGAAGGAGAGTTAACTTTTCGAATTGGATTTTCGGGAATCACATTACCAAAATCAATTGGAAAATGAACGTATGAGAAGGTTTAATACCCCCAGAAGTGAATTAGTTAACTCATGTTTTTGCGTATGAAATTCTTTTTTTGTGATTTTCATGAAGTATCATAATTGAATACAGTTAATGCGATCCTGTAGGGATTTTGCAGCTGAAATTAATGAGAAATCAATGAGAAAAGCTTATAACAAATTGAAGAAAAAACAAGGTTGTAACCCAGGCAAGAACTGATAAATGGGCCAGGCTTGGCTCGAGCCTGGTCCAAGCCTGATAAATCCCTGGAATGATAACGCTGGGGCTAGCTTGAACATAAAGCCATGACCCAAAGTTTGCACCCAGTCTTGGGCCAGGGTACATTCTACTAAAGAACCAGGCTTTCACCGATATTCCTTCAATATTCCTGTAAAATTTTTAAACAATGATTGAACATCAATTATTATCAATTAATAATTCTTTCATCAAGGAATTTAGTTCCTACAATCCTCAAAAATAAGTGATACGAAAGTAGACCAAGAGTGTCTTGAAGACAGAATCCCAGATGGACCTGAGGCGTATGCCAGGCTTGCACCAATATTGATCCAAGGGTAACCCAGAAGGATTATCTCATCCTGGTTATTCAATGACAACCAGGCTTGGGCTTAGCCTGGGTGATTCACGGTGAACCAGGTTTTGAAAAACGGTCTTCGGATCCAACACTGGACCAAGTCTGGCTGCCGAAGGTCAAATTTTGGGACGTTACCAGAATTCGACAAGGACTGCCTGTAATGCCGGACAACCTCTGGTCTGAACTTGTTTACCGATCCTCAGTGAGCCGGGACTGTGCTGTTCCATCCCTACTATTGACCGAATAATCATTGTGAATTTCACGATCCCATCTCTTACTCATTGAATTAAGAAGCATGGGCTTTTCCCGAATTTTTCCCCAACGGGCCCCCTGTCATTACAATCCATCATAAACATTGCTAGAATTTGCAAGTTTATCCAAAAACAATCATAAAACGACCTAAGCCTTACAATTGACATTTACCAGAAATTTCGATTTATAAAATTTCTAAAACTCCTTCCTTTCCGTTAGAGCAGACCTGGGCAAATCGAGATCCTTGGGCTCCCGGTGCTCTCGACCTTCATCAGTACGGACAAGGCCGGACGCTAAGGGGCGATTCATTAATTACGTAAGGATGATTTTGGCCATTTATAACCCCCCCTACCCCCATGTAAGGGCACATAAGATTTCTCGACCCCCCCCCCTCCCTCTCCTTACGTAACATTCACTTTCGTTTTGCTTCCGAATGGAAGCATTGTAAACGTCGGATTTTTCGATTTCGAGTTTTCATCGGAATATGTCTCCAAATGATCCAAAACGTTGAAAAATCATATTTTTAAATCAGGTCTTTACGTGTGTGTGTGTGTGGTTGTGTGGGTCTGAGTGTATTGACATGTATCGTCATTTTTTCTGGAACGGCTATACTTAGCGTTCTCAAAATTTGACAGTATTTTTCCTCTGTGTGCAAAATGTTGTCAACAAAATTTCACCGGAATCGGTTGAATAGTTTCCGAGAAAAATAAAATTCTCAAAAAAGCGTTTTTTTGAATTTTCTCGATGAAAAATCAATTCGTAGCCCCCAGTCTAGGCTATGATATTCATCTCATTAAAACTCACATTTTTTACTCGGGGTAAATTTTCCTCTGATTTTTCGTTTTGGAAATTATTTCAATTTTAGTGATTTTCAGTTCAGAGTTTAGTGGAACGATAACTCGATAAATATTTGAGCTAGAGACTTAAAATTTTGTCAGTTTGTATATCTGATGAAGGTAGAGTTTGGTATTGAGTCTAGGCGAAATTCGTCCAGTGGTTTCTGAGATATTTGCAAAAAATGAATTTTTTTAAAAGGCGAATTTCTCAAAAACTACTGGGCTTATTTACACCAGCTTGAACTCAAAAAGTTCATTTTAATGAAGGGAATGAACACTGTAGATTCCCAATTTATTGGTCAAGTATTTCTTTTTGTTATGAAAAAAATTAACTCTTTTAGAAAAAATCAGAATTTCAATTTTTCTTGATTTTTTGCTGAGAACACATATAGTTTTTATTTCATGATAATAAAATATATACTTCTCTACCTAAAATGAGATCATTTTCATCCTGATATGATGATTAGAACCCCCATCGTATGGGAAAATGTAATTAATGAACAATAGAAAATAATTTATGTGTTCATATTAGTATAAGTGAACTTGAATCAAATTGATAAAAGTCGCGATGCTCGCATTAGAGCTCAAGAATTCCATTCGGAAACATACTGCCAGTGGCATTGATAGAATAGTAAATCTGAGAATTCAAATGACACACAAAGGGCGAAGGCCTGCTTGTTTTGGAATAATAAAATGTTGTTAGAACAGGATCAATTGCACTTAAACTCACAGTTTTACGTAAATCAAAGATTTTGACTTTTCAACAGATAATTTAAGCTGCACTCTTTTATTGCTATCAGGTATGAATTATCATGATATCATTAGACAACTATCTAGTCTTTGGAATATCATTATTATAATTGAAAGGAAGTTTCAAAATAATCTTGAAGCGAGCGAACATAAATTAGTTGAACAATCTACAAAGGAATACTACTTTGTAGTTTTGAATTAATCTTAAAGAAAATAAATTACGCAGTAAAACCTAGATCGATTCAGATCATCAATTGTCGTCTGGACTGAGTGGGTTAGCAAGCCATGTTGTCCAATCGGAAACAATTGGTAACTCATCAGATGCAGTGATAAATTTTGACTTATAAAATATTACGTAAGAATGATCCTACCCCCCTCCCCTCCCCCCAAGATAAGGGCATGTAGAGATTTTTCTAACTCCCTCCCCCCCTTAGAACCCTTACGTAATTAATGAATGGCCCCTAATCCTGTTACTTGGGTCAGTCCGATTCTCCCCTCTCCTTCAGTAATGAGCAGGGACCGTCGATTCTTCACTCTTCCGTATTTTTTTTGCATTGGAAGTGCCAATGCTGGAACTAGAGCCGAGAACATCTTATTCTTTCTGCGAAAACCGTTTTTCAACCGAATTTGAATAAGTTAATTTGATTAACATTTTTCTGCGAGAACATGGCCAAAGCTGAGTACAGTAGCGCAATTAATTCATCCAATTCAATCATCAAATAAGAAAACCGAATACTTCGTTTCCGCAGTTTTTTCTCACAGTATTTCTTCGAATTCGAAAAATTGGGAGGAGTGGCTGCATATATTTTCTTTTCTTCTTTTCTGAAGACTTTTGTAAGACAGAGACAAAGATTGCGGAAGAGATGCTGCTTTTTCAATTGTTAGATAAAGTTCCTCCCTATTTAACTGAAAATCCTCAAAATTGTAATTGCTCATCCCCAAATCAGAGCTTGCGGACCACGGACCAAGTTTGAAGTCTCTCAAGAATATTGTTGGAAGTATCATGAGTGTGAAATCATTATTGTAAAACTATTGAAAAATAATTCAGTTCCAATACAATTTTTGGGATTGTGGAAAATTGCTGAGGTAACTAATAATCAGAGTTTAAATTGTCAAAATTTTGCGGATTTTACTGAGAAGATTCTTGGACATATGGAGAAAAGCTTCATTGATATTAATGAAACGCATAATATCTTGAAATTTTTACAATGTCCCATTGGTGACCATGATGAACAAGGCATAATGGAATCAATACTCAAATCACACCCAGTGAATCCGATAGAATTATTTCATGAAGTCCCGCGGACGGTGTGAACGAAAGGTGTGAACTTAACAATTTACTGAGCTTACGACAAGCAATTAATTCTTTACTGATTTAGTCAAATTCAAATTCAAATTGAATCAAGCCCAAACCTAATATGAAATATCATGAATCATTTTTAACCTAATAAATAAAATAAATTCATAAATCAAATAGTCGTGTATCATTTAAGTGAGATTAATTTGTTTACTTGGAAGTGTTGAACTAGAGATAAGGTTGGCACATGTACCAAGCTTGAACCAGTTGTTGAGTCTCGGTGACACCTACCTGGGTAGTTGGGCCGTTCCCTTGTTGTTGATCGACGGTTGAACAAAACAATCAAGAAGTTACCAATAATGGTAAATATTCAACGAAAAGCCATTCATTGATACTTGAGAACCGAAGAACAATAAGCATCGCATTTATCATTTTCTTTTGTCTCCTCCTGTTGAACATTGAGTGATATTATTGAGAATAAATCATGAATAAATATTGTTGAAAATTTAGATGAATTGATTTTCAGCGATCAGGTAGTTATAAGGCGTAGTAGTCAGGTTTCGATAAGGAAATTCTGACACTATCATTATCGGGCGACTGTGTGTCCTATGATGGCACCACGAGGTACCATCATGGGACATGCAGTATCCTATGATGCAGTGTATGACACCACAGTGTCATACTATGATGTCTCTATAGATCCGAAGGACAAACACGATGGGGAACCTATTCTATCCCCGCAAAATCTTACGCTTGGGAATACCTAGTTAAAAGGGTAAATCATTCGTCATATGATTGAATTTGGCATGTGATTTGAATCACTCTCAAATATTCGTACGAGTCATTGCACTGACTCACAATAATGGAATAGTTCTTGACGAATCAGCAAAAATGCACAAACATCAGTCCCCAATTCTTATAGATGTTAGGGAATGTAGAGAGTTTTAAAATAACAATTTATATCTGCTCATTTCTGCTGTTCAATCATACAGGTGCTTTTTTCCTCATGAAAAAAGAAATTATACGTTTGGAGATTTGACAGAAAAAATAGTTTTTCATTGAGGTTTTTACTTGGATCTTTATCAAATAGAGAAGAAAAATAAGAGACTTCCTGATCCCCACCTAATCTTGTCTTAGCCTCTCTCGGTACCACGAGAGAGATTTTGAAGTTCTCTCCACACCACGACGGAAGTTTCAAGTCTACCTTTACAGTGCGACGAATTTCTCTGGTGATATTGAGAGGAACTGAGGGAGATTTCATGATGAAAAAAGATAAAGAAACTTTGGCAAATCTTGTGGATTATCCAGCTCACACTGAGAATGATATTTGGGAGAAATCCGAAAATTAAGAGAAGACGCCTCGATGAATTCTCCAAAGCCTGATGATTTCCAAAATATTTTTAACGAATGGAGACGATTCCACTTCTGACGTATCTTTCCATTTTTTTACCGTCAAATAGTAAGTGAATAAAAGATGACAAAAGGAAAAAGCTCTCTTATTCTGGATACACACATGGATACACTTTGATGATGAAACGATGGGACCTGTCATATAGATATTTTGATACCGCCAGCTGGCACGTTTCGATGCTCGAAATGTGAAAAATAATCGAATGACGCATTGGTATCAGCATCAGACTCGGGCCATACGCAT
Organism: Aleiodes leptofemur; assembly: GCA_963942555.1. Lineage (NCBI taxonomy): Eukaryota > Metazoa > Arthropoda > Insecta > Hymenoptera > Braconidae > Aleiodes > Aleiodes leptofemur. The sequence continues at coordinate 11,880,002 of OZ012615.1, forward strand.
TCGAGCAGATACCCGGTGTAATCGAAGCTTTAATTAACTTTCATATCCACTACCAGCCTACTTTCTATATTCCTGCTCCCCTCCCATGCACATACACACATACATATAATTCCATCCCGTATGTAACGTACAAACGATGAAATGTAGCTTGAGTTACTAATAAAAAAGTAGGGGAGGGTGGGGCAAAATGGACCCCTCTTTCTTCTGCATATTTTTTTTTCTTAAGTAAACATTCAGTAAGGTAGAATACATTCGCATTTTGGTTTTAAAAGGAAGGGGGATAAGATGAAAGTCGAAATGAAGCTTTTAAATATTTGACTATTTTCAATTAAGTTATGAGCGCTTTTCTCCAAATCATTTTTTGCCCCATAACTAAGGCGCAGATGGAGGTTCCCGATGGATATACAGCGTGACGTCAGCGTCCACCTTACAAACTTTAGGGGTTTGAAGAATCGCTAATTACAATTCTAATACTGTAAGCATCAATGGAAACGGATAAAATAATTTTTAATGACGATCACGAGCCATAAGAATTTTGTTGTTGTTGCAACATCAAATGCGATACTTGAAGCGATACCGAATGCAACAATTCTTCTGACATCGAATGGAAAGATTGAGCTGACATCAAATGCGGCAATTTTAGCGACGTTGGATGTAGCAATCTCCAAAATTATAGAAAAAATGTGTCCGTCGCTATTCAGATGATTTCTCCCCAGCCTGATTGACTGTGGCACCATTAGAATTGCCATTTCTTATTTTCCTCAACTCAAGAATTTGTAAGGTAGATGTTAACGTCATCCTGTTGGCCCTGACCAAATCGTTCTTTTTCCCTTAAGGGGTAACATACGTCCAGCGGCGCCGAAAACTGCGCTAAAAGAGAAACTCCTTTTAGAAGGGATAGGAATGGAAATTCGTAACAATAATGTTTGCACATTGTTAATTAGTCTTTAAACTTTATAAAAAAATTTATTTAATTCAATTTTTTTTAAATTACTATGTAAAAAATTATGTCCCCCGAGGCACTGTAAAAAAAAATTGCTCCACGGTCGGCATCATTTCTCCTTGAAATGTTGATGGATCTGCAAAATGTAAGAAGTTTCTTGTAAAAGAAGGTTGTAATTATAGTCTATGGGCCAGATTTTTCAATTTTGAAAAACTAAGCAATTTACAGCAGTTTAAAGAAGAGTTTGCGTTTTGCGTCATAAATTTCACAATTCAACAATTTTTTAAAAATTGTTCAATGACACTATCAAAAATCCGGCCCCATAGACTATAGAGAATGCGATTTCAAATATTTGAAAAAAAAAACATCCAAAAATATTGGAAACTGTAGGATTTATCATGCCGACCATGCTGAAAAAGGCGCACGCTATTTGCACAATACACGCAAAAGTCACGCAAGGTATAATATACCAAAAATATGATTAAATTTAATTTAAATTACTGCGTGATGGGCAGAGGTGTGGGGTATATACTGTGTGTGTGACTTTTCAAGACAATTTGAATGGAAATTGGTATATCACTGGATAGCTCAATCGATAGAGTACCTGGCGCGTAACCAGTTGATCCGGGTTCGACTCCCGGTGCAGGCATATCCAATATTTTTCTTGAATTGTTTTGAAATATATTGTGCAAATAGCCAGAGCCATAAAAATATTCAATATTCCATGATTAGATATACTTCAAAATTAATTAATTGAATGCGACCAACGTGTGCAGCGCGGTAGAATCTCAAAACTCTGCATGTGAGGTTAGAGTGCTCCATAAGTTTATTGTGTCATATTAATAAAATGTAAGTATTCAATTAATAAAAAATTGTATTATTTGTTGGCAAATTGTTTGAACTTCCATATAAATTAATGGAGAATTGATGAATAACAACGGGTGACAGTAATTAATTGATGGCAATTATTGGGACCGTCTTATTGAAGTCTGGCCAGTTTAATGCCATACGATTTGATGCTGTTTGAAATACTTTTTTCTTCAATTTTTCTTCTCGAATGCTTTATAGATTATTAAAAGTAATTGAAAGTAATTTTATTTCCTTTCAATATCTGTAAAAATGATGGCAATAATTTTTTTTTTATTAGGGGAAAAGTGAAAACGAAGCCTCTATCTCGTTATACAGGAATAACGTTGCAGAAAGCTCTCCAGGAGGTTAACTCTGGGAAACCAGTTGCTGAAATTTCAAGGAAATATAATATTCCACGAACTACACTCAGATACAAGAAAATAGTATATTACGTACCTAGGAGCTAAGGAAGTTATTTGCGACAAAAATTGCCACCCGAGCAAAGCGAGGGTGCTAATTTTTTGTCACAATTGACTTCTTTATTTCTATGGTGCGTATAATATTTTTTGTACCGAAGGGAGTGAGAAACGACGTTTTTAACCGAGCGAAGTGAGGTTAGAAACGTTGTTTTTCGCTCCCTAGGTACAAAAATGGAATATTGAAACCCATTATTCAGAGAAGAGGACAAAAATGTGTACTTGGTGAGGAGACTGAAGCACGGTTGATAGAATGGCTTCTTTATATGAATGATCGAGGATGTCCAGTCACGAAGCATCAATTGTTAAATAGTGTTCAAATGTTACTCAAACAAATGAAAACTAAAGTGGATGTGTTCAAGAAAAATCGACCAGATAGACACTGGTTTGATGGATTTCGAAAACGACATCCCGAGCTTTGTGAAAAATTAACGCAAAATTTACTGTACACAAGAGCCTCTGTTACTAAGGGAAAAATTCGTGCTTGGTTCACAGAGGTCGGAAATTATCTCAAGTGGAAGAACCTCCTGGATATCGATCCATCAAGGGTCTTCGATTGTGATGAATCATCTTTCCAATTGTCACCTAAAGTTGGATACGTGTTGGTGAAAAAAGACAAGAGAACTGCATGTACGCATGTCAAGAATGATGATAAAGAATGTGTTACAACATTATTTTGTGGAAATGCTGCTGGTCAACTTGTTCCTCCAATGGTGATGTTCAGATATCAAAAAATCCCTCGTCACATTTCTGTAGCAATGCCTGTTGGATGGGGCATCGGCCATTCAGAGAATGGGTGGGAGACAGCGAAATCATTCTATGAATGGGTAGCCAATGTCTATTATCTATGGTTAATGAAGAATAAAATTCAATTTCCAGTGATTTTATTTGTGGATGGTCATGTATCGCATTTGACTTTTGCATTGAGTGAATTCTGTAAAGAGAAAAATATTATCTTGACTGCTCTGTATCCAAATGCCACGCATATCCTTCAGCCCATGGATGTGGCAGTTTTTCGCCCATTGAAGTTAGCTTGGTCAAGAATCGTACAAGAATGGAGAATGGAAAATAATGGTGATCGTGTATTACTCCCGAATGTTGCAAATTTATTGAAGAAAGCTGTTGAATCCCTGGATTGGAAACCAATCTTACGCAATGGCTTCCGAGCTACTGGCTTACATCCCTTTAATGTTGATGCAGTTAACTATCAAAAATACTTTAAAGAATCAGATACTTCGACTCCTATTGCCTTCTCAGACCCAGAAAAATCTACTGAAATTACACCGTTACGTTCGCTGGAAAGTAATATTGATGATGATGTTCTACAAAGCTTTAAGGGAATTGGACCTGATGAAGAATGGACTGGAGACTTCATTCATCAAAGTCTCTTCAATGTATGGAGAAAAATGAAAACAATGGACCGGTCTGCAGCTTCGAATGTTGATGGCAATGACAATGAAAAACACGTTGATGATGCTGAGGAGCTTGGGGTATATACTTAGTCATCAATTGTCTATGCAGGCTCTGTTGTTATATATTCTCGTCCTATTGTGAGTCTGTTTGATGTTATTTTACAGGTGCAAGGATCAAAAGTTCATCAAAATAATGAGGAAATGGTCGACTCCATTTTAAATAATGAGAATGCTGAAGGAAGCTTGATTTTTGAGATCACAGAGGATGGTGATTTGATACTGGTTGGAGATAATTCCGAAGACATCATCGATTCTGCTGAAGGAGATAAAAACAGTCATGTTACATCAGTGACGTCAACAAGCTCATTTGATGGTGTAAATGAGCCTCAGCAGGTTATCAAACAGACTGATGATAAAGTTGACACTGCCAAAGTCTCGGTAAACTCAGATGCTGATGAATCTCAGGCTGCTGAAGGGAATGGACTGAATAGTTCAGCTCAATCTTCTGCAGGAAGTTCTGGTATCAACCCACGAACAACTATGCCAGCTGCTAATCAGGGAGCTCATCAAGAATCAGCAAAACAGTTAGCAGACCAACTGAATGTCAAGACCATCAATGAAATTTCGCCTACTGCGAAGAACAGAGCTCCTGGAGAAAATCAGGATGCTAATGACACATCAACTTGCAAAGTAGATTGCCCTCTTCCTAACATGCCTTCACCTTTCAAAACTGCGCTCGTATGGCCTAAATCAGATGGAGTGAAAACCAAAAAGGGGAAAAAAATGAAGGAGAAAATACCATCAGTTGCTGTTTCCGATGAATGGATTAAGTATTTTGAAGAGAAAGACAAGAAAAAGAAAGAGGAAGAAATAAGAAAGGCTGTGAAACGCGAAGAACGCCTGCGAATCCGCCAGAATAGAGTAAGAGTTCAGGAACTGAAGAAGAAAAATCGTGAAGAAGCCAGATTAGCTCGAGAGATGAAGAAAGAGAAAGACCTGGAAGAGAGAAGAAAGAAGCGAGAAAGAATAAAGGAAGAGGAAAAAAAAGTGAAATTTCCGAAAAAAGGTGAAGGAACTTCAAACAGGAGAATTTCCACGAAACTCAAAACTGAACAAAGTACAAACGATGAAGAACAAATCAAAGGAAAATCCCCGACGATTGCGAAGGATATCAAAAAAGAATTACTCACTACTGAAGAGTAGAAATACCGATGTATCCAAGTCTTCGTAGCTGTGAATAACAAAAAATATTGCTTCCAAAGAAAATTTTAATTATAATATAACCCACTAAAGCTTGTTTTGAATACATGAGTTTGTAAAAGTACTGTTTTTCAAGTTGAATGAATAAAAATTCTATTATTATCATTATATTTCAATGCTTCAAATGATTATTCATAACCTGACAATCTTCTATGACATCAATTGGGACCGCTATGGCAGAAATCGAGCCATGCTGACAAGCATGCTCACAAGGTGGCAGAAATCGGGCCACGGGCAAAGTTTCGAAAAAAGTATTAATTAAATTATTTTCATCATTAATTTAGGAAATTCATGATTATGAATGATAACCCAGACTCTAAACTAGTTCAGCGAAAAATCAGATCCGAATTTATGACAATCTACCATTTTTCTATGAAAAATCTATAGCCAAATGCTACTCTTGGTGGCATTAATTGGGTCATTGACGGTAATCGGTGAAAAAAAAAAATCGATTCTTTGAAAATCCTGGACGTATGTAACCCCTTAAGGTTCTTTTTACCTTCAGCTATTAATGGTTGAAAAATGAAAACATAAAACTCTCTCGCTATGCCGCAGACATTTCATTTTATTCAGTTCTGAACCCTGAAAGTATCAAAAATTTAGTAATCATTACTACTAATTCATTTTTCAAAGATCTGAATCATTTTTAATCGATTGAGTACTCACAGCTCGATGAATTTATACGTACAAAACTTGGAAACTTCTCAAGCTGATCGCTAAGCCATTGGCTACGATACAGAATGGCAGATTAGTTAATGAAAATCATTATATTTCGAATATTTTCAGGAATCACAATTGAATAAAATGAAACCGCCCGAAGCAAGAGAGTGATCTACCATTGGCGAATATTAAGAGTTAATTAAATCGAACATTATATTTTTCCTTTTTCAAGGAAAAATATAGCGATTCGGTCAGGTACCATATTTATCAGGAATTCTCATCTGTGCCTTAGTTATGGGGCAAAAAAGTGCACATAACTCAATTCAAAATAGTGAAAAATTCCCGTTTCGCCCCCATTCCTCCTGATACAAAAATGTGAATATACTCCATCTGATTCAATGGTCGCTCTATAAAAAAAATTATGCAAAAGAAGAGAGGTTCATTTTACCCCGGGGGTCCATTCTGCCCGCCCTCCCCTATATTCATTCATGACATATATAATTACGGTCGTCGTGATATCTTTTACATTTTCAGATTGCAATGGTAATTTTTGAAACATAATTGAGATAAACATTCTCCCGGCGAGTGAAAATTAAGTGAATTCTGATAAGCAAAAAAAATTGACAACCGGTTTTGATTTAGTCGAATTTATTCTATTCAATGAGAAGTTTATTCCCCAATGAATATATCCCAACATTCTTGCAACATAGCAACTGAAGGAGGCAGAAAGTATTTCAATATTTCAAATGATGCACTCATTTTCCCAATTTATTTCATTAATGTGGAGTACCACTCACTGAATTTTATTCCATTTCCTAATTCAATTTTTCAGTCAGTGAATATGACGATGTGGCTTTTCGTGCATCCATTTAATTTCATTTGACATATCTCTCCTCTTCTTGTATCTATGGTGCTTTTCGTATTTTTTTTATCATGAATCTATCTTTTTTTTTCTTTTCAACATTCAACCCCTCTTTTTTGCATGAAATTCCACGCGACAGCGTGATCCTCGTGGGAATGGGACAGTTACTGACGATTATTCCAGCATTTTACCACTGTGCGTTTAATTCGTTAGGTACCAGGGAAAAAGCAAGAACGGGAAAAATAGAAAAAAAAACGTCTGGACAGACACGTGCAAGAGAAATAAAATATGAATATATGAAAAAGATAGATATTTACGGAGTGTTTCCATTATACCAAGCGTTGATAATTCAGCAAAAAAATTTTAAGTTTACATGGTGAATCATTCTTTGAATCTTCTTCCAATATCCTCACTATCTCAATCCGAAACAAGGAATTTCTCCAAACCCTGTAACTTTCATTATTAAATTCATGCACATGAACTTTCTTATTTAATAAATTTATTTACATGAAAATTCTTATATCATGAGGAAACCGTCCCAAATGTCTCTTGCCAATTTCGTTTTCCCTAAAATATGCTCTACTCCATCAGAATATAAGCCATATGCATTTTTTTATCTTCGGAAAAACTTTTCTAGCCGGATAAGATCAACTCCTGAAGTTGAGAGTCTATGAAGACCACTTAACGGTTTGACATATCTGTCGTCAATGTTTCCTAATAAGAATGAAAGGGATGATAATTCGCAAAAAAAAAAGCACACGAGAAAAGTTGAGTCTTCTTGGGAGGGGTAAATTATAAGGACTTGCAAGGGTTGAAATCCACTAAATTCTTAGATCAAGAAAACCATAGCTAATATTCAAATGGCTCAGACTGTAATCGAGAGAGTGAAAAAAATCAACAAATAGGGGTTTTCGTATGTTCGGGAGAAAAACATGTAGAGGGTGAATCCCATCTACATTAAAGTGGGCCAAATGAAACGACTATTTTTTTTTTTCAAAAGTGACCATCACAATATGGTTGAGGACGACGAGAAAGTGAGCCTGTCAAATTTTCAGCTTTTAATATTACTATTGATAACAGCCTTGTTGCAATTTTCTATTTTCTATTCAAATAACACAGTAATTTTTTTTTTCAACATTGGAATTTCTCATTTCATTAACAGTTTGGCATATTGAAATAGTCAATACATATTTTTGTAGAAAATTGGACGATCTGCAAAAAAGATCTCATGTGATTTTTCGATGAATCTACTGATTCGGAAGTGATTCAGGGTCAAAGTTCAATTGGTGGTTACCTTCACGGTTGTTCTCACTTTTCCTGCGAAATAATTGTTTGAAAATGAAAAAAAAACTCATAATTTTTCAAATTTATGGTATATTTTTCCATGAGACATCGAAATTCTCTCCAAATTCTCAGTTCATCAATGAAAATTATGTTTTTAATTGGCATTATTCCATAAAATTGATTATTCAACCGATTTCTATCAATTGTACCATCGGGAATGGACAATTTTCACTGCATATAATCATGTATTCATGTGGAATTAATATTTCTCGCTCCAGAGAAAGTTGAAGAGTTGACTCAATTTTTTAAAATGAAAAATCAATTAATAAAAACAAATACTTGATGAAAATACCAGGGACCGAAAACTTTCACGAAGAACGAAAAAAGAACGCGTTATTTTCGTTTTCGTTCTCATGAACGAAAAAGGACGGAAACGAAATTGCGAACGAAATTCGGAATAACGTTATTCGGGTGAACGAAATTCCGAACGAAATTCGGAATAACGTTATTCGGGCGAACGAAAATGTGAACGAAATTCGGAATAACGTTATTCGGCCGAACGAAAATGTGAACGAAATTCAGAATAACGTTATTCGGGCGAACGAAAATGTGAACGAAATTCAGAATAACGTCATTCGGCTGAACGTAATTGAGAACGAAATGCGGAATAACGTTATTCAGAAGAACGAAAACGAAAACGAAAATACCAAAAGAATGAAATTCAATTTCGTTCCTGAGAACGAAATTCATTTCCGTTCACCCAGTATTTTCCTCTCTACCCAAAAAACGAAAATGAATTTCATTCCCGAGAACCAAATTCATTTTCGTTCTGCGTGAATTTTCTTTCTCAATGCGGGAATAGAGAATAGAATTTCCATACTGCGATTTTATTCGGGCTTCAAAAAAGACAACATATAAATGAACGAGTTTGATCCTGTATATCATTTGTTAATTGCCGATTAACGAAAGACAGGAATACTGATATTTCTTTATTTGCAATGACATTCAATTGAGAATGAAAGCCCCGTCTCACAATTTTAATAAGAAGAAACTTACCAATCACAAGGAAATAAATAGTAACCAAATAATACACAAAAAGTGATGGAAAAATTCAAATTAAAATTCAATTTTCAGTTAAGAAAAGCCCCTCTTAGCTTTTGAGAATAGAAGTGTTTCATAGATATTGAAAAAAAAAACAAACTTTTATCGCCCAAAAAGGAGAAACAATAATAATTGTAGCTGCTGTAATAATATTAAATTTAATTAGTCATATTGAAATTAGTTAAATCAAGGAATCAGAATCAAAAACAAGTGGATAAATAGTATTGCTTTTCAACTGATCTAATTTTTCCTACTAATACTTTAGCAATATGCTTCCGAATGAAAATGATACAACTTTTCTCAAACCATCATCAAAGGATCAAATTTTTTAAAATTCATTAAAACAGCAATAACTCGAAAACTCATCATTCAAATGAGCTCAAAATTGACAGGCATCTAACTGATACAACTCTCCAGATAATATATAAGTATAAGTAACATCAGTTGAATTTATTTTCACAGATCCCATTAAAAACTGATTTTCGATAAATATACATATCTCAGGAAGTATCGATCGGATTCTCTTCAAATAAAGCTTATTGTAAGAATTATAAGAAATATTCGAAAGGCATCGAAAGAGAAGGGAAAAGATATCAACTGAGATGGAAAAAAATAATATTTACTAAGGCTTTTTTCGAATTTTTTCCAAGTTTTCTTCATGAGAGACTCTCATGAGAGAGATCCCGAGTCGAAATTTTTCGACGTATTTCGCCGTAAAAGTGGTGTTTCAAATCCAATTTATACGTTGAAATACGTCGAGGAACGTCGAAATTAGCATAGGCACCATTGAACGATTTCAACGTAGAACAGGGAAGATAATTCCATTTCTTCCATGTTTGACGTTGACTGAACGTTCAACGTACACCATCATTTCAACGTATTTCAATGTATTCAAACGTATACGTTGGACGTACGCTGAAAGATTTTTCGACGTATCTGCGTCGAACAAAATTCCTCCTTTATTTCTACAAACCGAAACTGAGTCGGTAAAGGAATAATCTTCAGTTACCACTGCCAAAAAACAATTTTTCTTCAAAAATAATGTGAAATTGCGATTTATCACGCTTTGCTGAGAGCAATTACCCCTTCTAAGACGCTTCCCTATCACTTGCGGACCTGAAACTCTATTTTTTTCGCATGAAAATTCTAACGACCTAAGGAATTTGAACGCTCGACCCTACGATTACTCAATCTACGTTTTAGACCACGGAACTACGCACGCTTCTCTAATTCCGATGAATCGGACTGCCTACATGAATCTATTTTTTCAAATATTCATTCTTTAATTATGATGAATCAAAGGAGAGAGTTGTCATCATTCTGAATGAATTTAAAAAGTAATTTCGAAAAAGGTAATCTTATTTTTTCATATTTAATACTAGTTCAATGAAGAAGCGTTCGAATTCTTCACTCGCCTATCAGCTTAATTTTTTTTTTAACTGATTGGTTTTGATCTATATTTTCTTCATCTTTCATTGAAAAATCCCAAAAGGGTGGCGAAGGGGTAGAAAAAAATGAAAACCACCCCAAAAATGACATTTTTTGCCAATATCTCGGAAATGGCAAATAATACGAAAAAAAAAGTTCCAAACAAAAGTTGAAAATATCAAAATTGTTCTGATTCATTTTTTACGTATTTGAAAAATTAACCGTGATATTAACAGTTAAAAATTGTGGCATGCAGCTCAGCCGCGAGAAAAATCCCGAATTCTTCAAAAAAATCGTATAAATATGAAAAATTTACATTTTTTAACATTTTTTTCCTAAACATATTTTCAAAATCCGGCGAATAAATTCTGAAAGACCAATTTATTTCCGTAGACCATCCAAAAGTTATTAATAATTAATTGTTTAAACTTATTATTTTACTATTCAAATTGTACTTTAATTTTTTTTTATATTTGCACTCCTTGAGGTATGCAGGGAATGTGAATACAGAAAAAAAATTAAAATACAATTTGGGTAGTAAAATAATAAGTTTAAACAATTAATTCATTAATAACTTTTGGATGAGTCTACGAAAAAAATTGGTGTTTCAGAAATTATTCACCGTATTCTGTAGATATGTTTAAAAAAATATGTTAAAAAATATGAATTTTTCATATTTATACAATTTTTTGAAGATTTCCGGATTTTCACCTCGCCGTTGAGCTGTATACAAAAATTTTCAACTGTTAATATCTCGGTTAATTTTGCAAGTACGTAAAAAGTATATCAGAACAATTTTGTGGGTCATTTCGATATCTTCAACTTTTGTTTAAAACTTTTTTTCGTATTATTTGCCATTCCCGAGATATTGGCAAAAACGTTATTTTTAGGGTGGTTTTGATTTTTTTCTATCCCTTCGCCACCCTTTTGGGATTTTTCAATTAGAGATAATAAAAATTTTTATCAAAACCAATTTATTTAAAAAAAATAAGTTGGTAGGCGAGTAAAGAATTCAAACTCTTCTTTATTGGATTATACATTGAATGTATATTATAACTCGTAAAAAGAATATTCTCAAAATAAATTTTGAAGATGATTGTTTTTTTTAGGAAATCCGGAAAGAAGACATTTGTAGAATATTAATTTTCTCAAAATTTCCATTTCTTTTTCATTTTTGAAATTTCATTCCTATGTCAAGAATTGTAAAATTTGTTCTGTCAAAATTTATCTCATCCAAGGAAGGTCGGTGGAGTAGCAAAACGCTAGAATTTCAGTGGCAAATTGAAATTTTGCAGAAAATATTATTTTCACGGGAACAGCCGAAGGAAGGTCGGTGGAGTAGCAAAACGCTAAAATTTCAGTGGCAAATTGAAATTTTGCAGAAAATATTTTTTTTTTTTTTTTTTTCTTTTTTTTTTTTTTTTTTAATAATCTCATTCATCACCAAAATGAGATTATTCTTGTATCCATAGAAATGATGTTATCAGTACGGGAAATTTTATCTTTAATGAATCACATTCAATTAAAAATCTCAAAAAATAGGAATAATAGATATTGTACAAGGGAACAGTAGACATTGCGAATAGGTAATCAACGACGGCTTTAATAAACTTGAGATAATTAAAATCTAAATTTATTCAATAACCCTTTTCCAATAATATTACATTTTTAACGAAGCCAGTAACAAATGACTTTTACGTTGAACGCATTTTTAACATCATTTCAACGTAGAATTATTCTGGGATCGCGAAATTTCAAATCGCGGGACTGCTACGTCGAAATACGTTGAAATACGTTGGACAACGTTGAAAAAGTCGCGGCAAAACTCAACATCAAAAGAATTTACGTCGAAACCTTAATATACGTTAGGGAACGTTGGAGAAATTTCGACTCGGGATGTCTCTCATGATTCATTTTGAGTCTCTCATAGAGAAGACTTGGGGAAGATCCCAAGAAATATTAGGAAAAAATTGAAAAAAGACATGGCGATGATTGACAAACACTTGAAGGATATTCGAAAAAGCCTTAGTAAATTCTATTCGTGTCTCTTTCTTTTTTGTTTTATCAATAATTTCGGAAGCTTTCTGCAATTTATCCTTACTTTATCACTTACTGCTCAGGAATAAGAAATTGGCTGAAAACTGTAAAATTTTCTGTGGTTTCAAAATTCATTCTAAACTTGAAAAAATGAAGGAATGTGAAAAGCACAGAAAATTTTTCAATTTTCAATTAATTTTTTGTTTCTAAGATTCATTTGATTCCTCGTTACATTCTTTATAGATTTATTTCATCGAATTTGATAATTTCATCTCGTATAAATTGTCATTAACGATTTTATATAAGAATATCGTCGACCTAAAAACAGAAGGGCGTCAGTGCGATGTTTCTCATTTTTTTTTTAAATAAAAAGGGGGTAATTTTCTTTTCGCTCCAGCGACTATGCTCGATTTTCGCGATCATTTAGAGCATTGTTTCCGCAAATAACAAACAAGCCTATGTCCAATCATTTAATATAAAAAGGGCGCATCTCCCTCACATACACCTGTTTGATTTTAAATATTTCTAAGATTTGCACATCGTGATAATAATAAAGGGGCATATATTTTGCACATACGCCCTTTTGTTATCAATTTTATCCTGGGCTGCGACATTCTGCTGCATAATTTATAATAACAGAAGGGCGTATTTCCAATGGATATGCCTTTTCGCTTTCAATTTTTTTTTCCTATTTGAACCATTATGCAGTAAATGCTTAATGACAAAGGGGCTTATTTTTTGCTTATACACCTATTTGTTTTCAATTATTTTCATTAATTATGAATTCCTTTTGTGGAAATCATAATAACAAAAGGGCGTATGTCCATGGCATAATTGCTCAAAGATGAGAATGAATTTGAAAAATCAATTATTTATTATTTTAATTAATTACGAGAATTTTTAGATACGCTCCTTTGTTATTATATCATTTAAAAATGAATTGAAAATCGTTAGGAATGATTAAAATCCAAACGGCGTAAATGCCGATGATACGCCCTTTTGTTAACTATTGCTGGAACATATGAAACAATGAAAAAATCACTAATAATAAAAGGGCGTATGAACTGGAAATACGCCCTTTTACTGTTCTTAAATCTCTTAACTCTTAAAAAATTCACTATAATAATTAATAACAAGCGGGCGTATGCTTGAAGAATACGACTTTTTGGTATTGAATAGAGCAGAGAGATAAAGCAGAAGAAAAAAATAATAATAACAAAAAAGGCGTACATATTATTATCATCATTATGTTATCCATTTTGGAACATCTGGAATCGATCCGCAGCAAATTCTATTTTCCAAAAAAGATTATTCACTCATTATTTATGTTGAAAAAAGGAGAATTGTTTTCGATAGTTTATTAAATAAATTTGAGTTATTTTTATTCGATGCATTTTTTTAAGCTTGGACGAAATTGCTATGCAAAAAAATTTCATTTGTTACCGAAAAGTAGAGCAAAAATACAAAAAAAACGTAAATGAATTTCGTTTTCGAGAACGAAATTGAATTTCGTTCCCAATAACGAAATTGAATTTCGTTCTTCGGGTATTTTCGTTCTCATTTTCGTTCGCTGGGTATTTCTGTTTTCGTTTTCATTCTTCTAAATAACGTTATTCGGCATTTCGTTCTCAATTTCGTTCGACCGAATAACGTTATTCTGAATTTCGTTCACATTTTCGTTCGCCCGAATAACGTTATTCCGAATTTCGTTCACACTTTCGTTCGCCCGAATAACGTTATTCCGAATTTCGTTCACATTTTCGTTCACCCGAATAACGTTATTCCGAATTTCGTTCGCAATTTCGTTCTTCTGAATAAGGTTATAATTTCGGAAAACGGAAAAAGAACGCGCTCTCGGTCCCTGGTCGTAATGTACTAATTTTTCAGTGAAAAATTCAGCAAAGGACGCCCGCGCGTCCATTTATTTGCTTTCGGGCCTCGTCCGTTGTTTCTGAACGACTCATTAACTAATTGATCTTTCGGGAACTACTGGTCGTAGAAAAACGTGGTCTTGCTTATTTTATTCATTAATCTTCTGTCTAAATCTCATCCACTGCATGTCTCGGTAAATTTGGCGTGGCTTGTGAGATATTTCAATCCAAAGCCTAGTGTAAAATGGCCATGTCTCATGTACCGAAAGCAGCCGAAGGTACCCGACTCTGTCCCTTCCTCTACCACATTATGAGGCTGGCATGGGAAAAATTCGGAAGTAAACGTGTGAAAATTCAGAGTGGCTATCGAATATTTCTAAGGGCCAGGACAATTTGTCATTGGATGGATGGAGAATTTTTCTTCAATTCTCATGGGAGGAGGTATTGGCTAATATTTTATGATGCCGCTTAACAATTATCGTGATACTCCTTCCGAAAAATTGGAACGGCCAATGCATTAACTCCTGTCAAAAAGACATCTTTTCCAGTTATAGACTCATAAGATACCTCAGACATGTACACTCAGCAAAAAAATTAAGGGAACAGTAAATTTTGTCAGTTTTTTTCGTGATTTTCAAATGGCTGTAACTTTGCCAAAAATCATCAGATCGGAATGAAAAAAAAAGTGGTTGGAAAGCTTAAAGTCTCTACTTTTGAAATCCTCTGATGGAATTTTTTTTTGAGCATCCGTTATAACGAGATAAGAGGGTTGAAAGCGGACAAATTTTTTTGTTTTTTTGACTTTTTTTCAAATTGCTCCACGGATTTCAAAAAAAAATTTCGACTCGACCCTCATCAGGATCGTGTAGCCTGACCTTTCGCCTTCAACTTTTTTTTTTCTTTTCTTACGACCATTTGATGCTGATGTATCGTCGATTGAATCAAAAAACCCCTTTTTGTCTTTAATCGTTGATATCTCAGGAACTACTGATCGCACAGCAAGCGGATGATGAGATTCGTGAACTTGAATAAATTTACTGTCAGGTTCTTATACTGCTTCGTTGAAAAAAAAATTTCTTCCACTTTTAAATTTTTTTTTTTTTTTTTTACTTTTAAAATTGGTTCAAAAAAGTACAGAAAAATGAAGTTTTTTTTCTTTTTCGAAAATTGCCCTGAATTTTGTAAAAACTGCGAACGTTTTAACGTTTCTCTTTAGTTTACTGTGTACTGAAATACCCCCACAATTTTCAAGCTGATCGGCTGGACCGTTTTTTTTCCCGAATGAACAAAGTTTCAGCAAAAATTGAAGGAACACTTTTTTGTTCCTTAAACACCAATTAAAGATGATTAGGGCCTAAAATGTTTTTCTCCGTTATTTCTTCGTCATTTTTTGTGCGAAATTTGTTGGATTTCATATTAAAAAAAACAATAAATAAATTGAAATTTTTTTTATTTCGTCAATAAGAAATTCGATTTTTTTTTGAAAATCAATGAAAACATCGATTTTTTTTTGTCAACCAATAGAAAAATGGATTTTGTTTTTCAATAAGAAAAAAAGCCGGAATCGCATTTTACTTGGAGAGATAGTGACTCAGAAAATTTTTTTTTACAAAAAAAAATTTTTTTTCGATTATTTTTCGATTATAATTTTATTTTTTTATTAATTTTTTTTATTTTTTTATTGTTTTTTTTTTCGATGAAATTCAACAAATTTTGCACGAAAAATCACGAAGGAATAACGGAGAAAAAACATTTTCGGCCCTAATCATCATTAATTGGTGCTTAACCCTCTAACGCTGAAGTCGGACTAACTCGTACCCGCGGCGTTAGAGTGGGGATAGCCAGTCGCGTGCGCTCTCAGTCCCCACTACCTCAATTTACGAGACTCAGGCTCGGTCATTATCGTGCTAAACACGTCTGATGGGTTCCCTCAGTGCCCCCTTCTTAGTCATTTAAATAGTCTTGGATTGTCTTTTTTTTTCAAATTATTTCTGATGATGTTGAATGAAAAATTATAAAAAATGGAACGTAAAAACTCAAAATTATTGACTAACAATAACATACCCGATAAAATTACAAAACGAACAGTAACCTCATAGTAGGTACGGTATTGCTCGCCAGAGCTCACGGATACACACTAACGCAGATATGCGCCGCCTGCTCAGCAGGCCGCAGAGGGGGAAAAAGGCCCATAAGCGTTAAAGGGTTAAGGAACAAAAAAGTGTTCCTTTAATTTTTGCTGAAACTTTGTTCATTCGGGAGAAAAAACGGTTCAGCCGATTGGCTTGGAAATTTAGGGGGTATTCCAGTACACAGTAAACTGAAGAAAAACGTTAAAACGTTCGCAATTTTTACAAAATTCGCAAAATTTAGGGTAATTTTCGAAAAAGAAAAAAAAATCATTTTTCTGTACTTCTTCGAACTAATTTTAAAAGTGGAAGAAAATTTTTTTTCAATGGAGCAGTGCAAGAACCTGGCAGAGCATTTATTCAAGTTTATGAATCTCATCATCCGCTTGTTGTGCGATGAGTAGTTCCTGAGATATCAACGATTAAAGACAAAAGGGTGTTTTTTGATTCAATCGACGATATCTCAGCAACAAATAATCGTAAGAAAAGAGAAGAATTGAAGGTGAAAGGTCAGGCTACACGATCCTGATGAGAGTCGAAGCGAAAATTTTTTTTGGAAGTCCGTAGAGCAAAGTGAAAAAAAGAAAAAAAACGAGAAGAAAATTTGTCCGCTTTCAACCCTTTTATCTCGTTATAACGGATGCTCATAAAAAATTTCCATCTCAGGATTTCAAAAGTAGAGACTTCAAGCTTTCCAACCATTTTTTATTCTGATTCGATGATTTTTGGCGAAGTTATAGCCATTGGAAAATCACGAAAAAAACTGACAAAATTTACTGTTCCCTTAATTTTTTTGCTGAGTGTATTTTGCATCTGTTTGGGGAGTTGAGCATCATGATTTTCTCGAGAATTTTTCCTCCGTGCAGAGCATAAGAGGAAACACTGTCTACTCACTTCTGTGTCCGCAGAAAATAGTTCATGGTTTTTCCCTCCATACATGCATGAAAAGTACAGCATTTATCCTGCGGAGATAATGCACTGAAATCAAGAAAAAAATGAAGATTTAGAAGAAAAAAGAGAAGATTTGGAAACAATTTTGGAAAATAGAGCAAGGATAATGCAGAAACTGACAGAAAATGTGATCATTCCTTTAACCTTTTCACATTGGCGGAGCATATGCCGTGCCATCAATTCCCGAGTCGAAAAATAAAGTGTTCTGAGTTATACGTATAATGTTGTTGTCTTCGAATTCCTTTGTTCTCGCATTTTTTTCATCGATTTCATAAGACAGTCTGTGACTTCGAAGCTGTCACTACTTTTCGGTGAATAGAAAAAATGTGCACACGCTGTTCTCCGCCCGGGATGGAAAAAATCGGGTCTTTTAGTGGTCGAAAGACTCCTGTCCCGGTCTCTACAGAGTCCCTATTCGCGCCATGGCAGGGACTTTTCAGAGACACCTTGCTGACCTCCCGTACGGGACACGTGTCTCTCCTACAGGGGCTCTCAGTCCCTGCTCAACGAACCAGAGTCCTCAGCGCAGAAACTCAGTCTCTCGTGTCATCGTGACCACGATTCTCATGCTGCTAATTAACTTTTTTCCTTATTTCTCGCCTAATTATATTATTGAAAATCACCTATTGTGACGGAAATAAATGACCGTCAATTAAATTGGTTAGTTAAAATGAGAGTACTTTCCTGGCCCTCTCTACTCTAAACTAAAAGACTGAATGTGATGTATGAATGGAATTTATGATGACTGATTGAGACGATATTACGCCCGGAGTGCTGAAGAGGAGTTATCACCCGGAGGACAACGGAGGAGAGCAGCAGTGCCTCAAAAGTGCCAGGGCCAGAGTAATGTCCAAAAGTCCCGGAGAAGTCATCAAGAGCTAAGAGCTAATTCAAATACGGGGAAAAGACTGCCAAAAGATTAGAGGACAGCACTGAACGGTCATTGCTCCTGGAATAAGAAGATTCAAGGCTAAACGACAATTACCATCTGTCGTGACATTGACCCAGTTATCGACTGGATAACTGAGCCTGAGGTATTGATAAGTGCCACCGAGCGCCTCAATCGATATTGACGACACTTCCAGCCAATGAGCAACTACTGAAAGAGAATTCTTCACCAAGATTGGCTGAAATAAATAATCCCGGAAGAAGCAAGCTGTGGTTGGCTTCCTGACCCCAGACAACGACACTCTGGTCTTGGTTTTCACACGTTTTGGTTCACTTCTTAATTTATATATTTTTATTATCATAAATTAAGATAATTGAACTGAAATAGAGGACCCGAATTGACCAGAAAAATACTACACAAGTAAGCAGTAAATCTAGAGCAACTCTCGAGCGTAATATTGTGCGTGAGTACACTGTAATTGTTGCATAAAGTGACAGGTGTGTGTGCGAATTTAAGATAGGCAAAACACGTGTTTCCCCGTAGCGATTACGGGAATTAAATAGAGTAAATGAGCCCGAAAGTATTGTTGTTGCAATAAGTTGGTTATTGACAGTCGGGTTATGAATTCACGAGTATCAAGTGCGCCCATCAAGTATCGTTACATAATTATTTCAATAATAACGTCCCCGACTTCTCCGGCGACGCCATCTTGGCCACTTGGATATTGCCATGTGGCGAATAATCGGGAAACCCGAATATTGCAATAATTAGCGTCCGGACAATCGAGTTGCAAGCACGGAAAAATCAAGGATAATTATCCGAAAGTATTGAAACTAATTTTCCCCGGAAATAATGATTATTTTGCCAGTAGAGACAAATGTAATATACGAATAGGGTGGTGTGCAAGAGTGAGAGAGATAGAGCGAGTGAGTGGGGATACCGCTGGACGCAGCATATCCCAACGCGCGGTACACTCGATGTACGAAGGTACCGGGTGTGTCAAAAGTTTCCTTATTTTTCACTGAATAAAAATGGTTAAATTTAAACATCTCCAATCGTTTCAAATGGTATCCTATTTTCAAAGTATGCCCGAACGTTAATTCCATAAATAATCATATCCCGAACATGTCCTATTTAAAATAATGAAACAATAAAGCCCGAACAAATCTATTTCCTTTTTGTGGGAAATACTCTCGATTTATTTTCAAGTAATAATTAAACAGGTGACATTCTAAAAGTCTCCGAAACAATAAAATTGGCCCGAACAATACAGAATTAAATCAATAAAAAGTCAAATCAGTGTGTTGGAATAATAATTCAATTGCAACGTCAC
The DNA here is from genome assembly GCA_963942555.1 of Aleiodes leptofemur. Lineage (NCBI taxonomy): Eukaryota > Metazoa > Arthropoda > Insecta > Hymenoptera > Braconidae > Aleiodes > Aleiodes leptofemur. The sequence goes on from OZ012615.1 coordinate 11,899,487, forward strand.
ACTATCATGACAATAATTATAATCACATAAAGATGGAGCGAATGAAAAAAAAAAAAGTAATCGGTCCGGTAGTTCTTCAGATAGTCCAGGCAGTCACCCATCCAAATACTGACTGTGTTCGATGCTGCTCAAGTCTGGTGATCGCTTGAAATTCATCCGTTGCCCGCTGCTAATCTGAAACATATACTTTTGCTGATCTCAATTGGGCTCGAGTATGCATCGCCATTTCTTTCTCAATTCTTAAAGAATAACGGCTGCAAATTCCTATTGATTGGAGGATCGGAAATTGAACAATTAAAAAATTAAAACAAAAAATGTCAGACACATAATTTTCAGCACAAATTTCCTCAGCTCTCTAATAAAATCAAGAGAAAAAAACCCATCTTCAATAATTTTATCAATTTCAAAAGTTTTTCATAGTATAACCACCAAGACTATGAAATGTATTCATTTACCCCTTACGTGCGTTTCACCCCAGTTTCCCTTAACCCTCTGACTCGACAAGCGCACGAAAGTGTATCGGTGTGAGAAGAGAGGGGGCCAGCCAATCGTGCGCGCCTGTATGATTGTAGTAGTGCGTGACGTCACGATGGCGGCCCCCACTCTCGGGAATCCAGGTACGAAGTTATTCACACAAACGGTTGGGGCTCCATCGAGTGCAAAATATTTCTTTAATGTTTCAAAAAATCGACATATTTTGTGGAATTCTGCAATATGAATAATAAAAAATGAAAAGTTATCAATGATGAGAATTCAGAGCCTAAGTGTTCAGGATTAACGGTTTTATTAGTGTTCGGGAGCACCGTGAAAGTCGTACGGTATTGTTGCCGCGCGTATCTCAGCGCCGTCACGTGACTTTCGCCATGCCTCCTTGCGCTCTGGTCGGTGGTGGGGACTCGGCGGTCGAGTCATAGGGTTAATGTTGAGAATTTTGATTGAAGTCAAATATAAAAAAAAACATAATTTCCAAATATTGTAAAAATTTAGAACTTAAAAATTATTAAATTAAAATGAAAGAGTTGATTCATCTTTCAGTCCCTCCCGTAAGGACTCATGTCTTTGTACATCTCCATGAATTCATTGAAAGCCCAACAAAGATTCGAGTCTTTACGGGAGAGACCAACAAAGATGAAAGTCCTTACGGGAGAGATAAGGAGAGACACTGTAGAGACAGTTGCGGGACTTGGGAGACACTCCAGAGACCGAAAAGTCTTTCTGGGAGTCTTTGAAGACCGTAAAAGACTCTCAAAACACTCAAAAATTTTATCCGGGGTGTCTTCACAATTTTTCCGGGTACGTCAAAAGTTGTTCTCGCGTCGTTACGAGATGTTCCCAGTTTGGAACTTAGAAAAATTTTCAATGTGTGGGACTTAGAAGAAAATCTTCACAAAATTCAACAGGAATTTTCGGGTTTTTCCCTTTTTCATTGAGGTGGCAAAAGGAGGGATGGCAGGGTGAAAGGTTAGGAACTTTTAACTGTGCTGTCTAGATGCAAAGGGTAGAAGACATACTAAGCAAGTCAGTTCTTCGTTACTCTTTGAACGGTGCGCTTCGTAGTCAATAATTTATCGATATCGTCAAAAAACACATTCCGTAATGTCCGCAATCATGTCTTGGTGAGAAGAGAAGAAGACTAGTATTATTCTATCGAGTGTTGTCGTGTGTGAAGTGATGCAGATTGTCTAAAAATTGTGTAACTTATTAGATATATGTGAAAATTATCAAGCAATTTTGTATACTGAAAATTTTCAATTATAATATTTTTGCGATGAACTTTTTAGAATCGGATAATTGCATAAGGTACATTAGACATAATTGTATAGAATATTATTGTACATGGATTGTATTACTTATGAGATCGATGAGAAAAATGAGGAAAATATTACTCTCTAAAATATGTCGAATATTCTTTGATAACAAATAAATGAAGATCCTCTATTTCAATTGCGTTCTTTATCGTATGTTATAGTTTCTCTAAAAGGGAAAAACCCCATCCCTAATCATACCTCCTCTGTTTTCGGCCACCCTCTGTGGGCCCTACCATAAACCCATTAGAAAAGGATGGATGTATCGGTCTGCGGTCATAAAAAAGGACAGTTTCTGGCGTAAAAGTTGTCGTACGCCAATTAAGAATCGTAAAATTGAGGACATTATGAGTCTTCACTCAATGTCATATTCCACTAAGTACAACTCTATCACAGATCGAAGACAGCTTAAGAAATAGAAAATTTTATTACCCCCATTCAAAATATTTGTCAGTTCCAGAACAGTTTTAACAATTAAATGACAGTTCAGAACACTTTATTTTTCGTCTCGGGTTAAGTTTGTGAAATTATTGTGGATGAATAATGCGTCATCATGGGATCATTCATCTGTCTCTAAGACTCAGCCTTTCCCAAGAAGGCAGGAAGGAATTTATTTCATCGTAATAACCGTCTGAAACAGAAAACAACTGTTTCCGGTAATGGAAACTCACTCGCACTGATTTTTTCGTCGTATTGAAAGAGTTAAACCACCAGCCTTGAAAATTTGTTTGCACTTCATTCCTTATTTTTGGATTTTTAATATCTGTCTTAGATAAACCAAAATGCAATATCACATGCGTCCTGAAGCCGTCGTTCAAATTTCAACACTCCGGCCATTTAAGTTATTGTTTATGATTCTTCTCCAAACGTGCAGATAATCCCAACATGGATTTTGTGATAGTTTGAATGCTTCTTCTGAGTGAAATTATATTTTGACAATTTCTTTCAAGTTTATAGATTCTGAAAAACTACGATCTATTTTCAATACGGAATTATCATTGGCTTCTTGCAAATATATCGGCGTGAAGTAACGGATGCGAGAATCTCAGTTTCAAATGTTTCCACTAATATCATATACTAGCGGAAAAAATTGGAGGATCGAAAAAAAAATCCAAATTTTTAGGGGTTTTTCAAATGGCTGTACCTTCCTGAAAAATGATCGTATAGGAGTAAAAAAAAAATTTGAAGCTTGAAGTCTCTAGTTTTGAGATCTTGAGACGAAAATTTTTTCCAAGTAAAGTGTATCGTGCTATTCTAACGAGTACAGTAAAAAAAAATTTTCCGAAATTTTTTGATTTTTTTTCTTTCGTCTACGGACTTGGGAAAAATTTTCCCAGCTCAATCACTATATGGATCGGATAGGTTGTTCATTCAGCCTCAATTTGTTTTTTTTTTACCTTGATTCGACCATTTTTCGCTGAGATTTCGGACTATGAATGAAAAAAGATCGTTTTGTCTTTGATCATCGATATCTCAGCAACCAATGATCGCACAGAAAATTCACGGTGGGTTTTGAAAATCTGAATGAATTTTCTACAAGAATAAGCCATTTTTATCGGAAAATTTTTTTTTACATCCTTTACCTGAATTTGAAAAAACAAGACAAACAAGCAGGAGCCCCTCTACTTGTGCGTAATTTGAACATCTAACATTAGTATTCTGCCAATACAATTGGCAGAACGCTTCCGAATGGATTTTTTAATTTAGAATCTACCATCACTGATCTGTACGTGGAGTGCGAAAACTAAAATAGGCCTCAGAGGGTTAAGTTCGCCCCAAATATAATCAATTGAATAGTTTTGAAGATATAGCTTGCTTTTCCTGATGTTTTTATGCTAATATCTGAGAAACTACTGGAACGATTCCGCTCAGTTTCAATACCAACCTTCGTGCTCATCAGATGTATAACCTCACGAAATTTGAGGTCTCTAGCTCAATTATTTCGATATTTTATGTTTATGAATGATTAACCCTTTTATTTTACGATTATAATAGTAATTTCACTGATAAATGGGAGTCTATGGTGATGTCCTCTAGGTCCTGATCCTGGTCCTCTTCTGTGTGTTGGAAGTCGCTGTCCTGAGACCTGGAGCGTCCACCTACGTTTGGAAGCGCTCTCATAGTCTCTCCCTTATTTTTATAGAATATTTTACAAACTATTTACAGAGAATATTTTATTAAATTAATCGCTCGGGCTCTTCACCGTCGCTAAAAGGGATTTTGCGCGGGCTCTTCACCATTGCCTGGAACTCGCTCGGGCTTATCGCCGTTGCGTGATGAGTCTCCTTCCGCAAGCGGCAGTCGACTGATGATACTCTGCGCTGGGACTTCTTATATAGTCTTCTCTGCTGGCAGCTCCACTCCCTCACTCCTGGGCTCCCCTTATCTCCGCCTCAGCAGCTGCTCTCTGACTGGCTGGCTGGTGCGTGGCTTGGGCCGTCGTATTTGGAAGTCGCTCGGGCTGTTCACCGTTGCTTTCACTCGGGCTGTTCACCGTCGCTTACGCTCAGGTTATTCACCGTTGTTTTCGCTCGGGCTATTCACCGTTGCAGAGGATAATGATACCGCTCGGGCTGTTGACCATTGCTTCGCTCGGGCTATTCACCGTTGCTGTGCTCGGCCTATTCACCGTTGCAAGGGAGTCCTCGGGGCGTAAGCCCGTTGGAGAGCCTCGGGTGTCTTCCACCGTTGGCGAGGGAAGAGTGAAGTCGATCTGCGCTGTGGGCTCCTTATATACTCACAGCCCAGACCCTACGCGCTGTCTTTACCCCCACCCGCTCTCTTTCGACCAATGGGAGCGCGCGTGTGCTTTCCTTTTACTTTTGTGTTAACTCGTGGTCTTAGAGCCCCGAGTTTGTTCCCCCGCCCCTTTTACTACTGTCACAATACACACAGACATTTTTTAAAAACGGCAGATTTTGACTTCTTGGGTCGTTTGCAGTCATATTATGATGAAATCTCAAACTTGAAAAAAATTACGATTACAAAGCTTCCATTCGGAAACAAAAAGGTGAATTTTTGAAACATCAAACTTTCAATCAGAAATATTGAGAGAACCACCCATGTTGAGTGTGCCTTTTACAGTTCAATATACTCACAAAAACCCTACAAAGTTTCAATTCAATCCACCCAGCCGTTTTTTTGTTTGATTCGTTTGAATTTTTGAAAAAATTGAAGGATCCCATTTCTTGCACTCAACAGTTCAGGATCTTTTACGAAATGAAAGATAAGAATTTCCTCAGCTTTTTCCACATTTTCATTCTGAACAGCGTTTAAATTCGTGAAAAAAAACAATAAAAAATTCGATTTTTCTCTTTCATAAATTCAATCGCTCTTCAGAATGAAAATGTGGAAAAAGCTGAGGAAATTCTTATCTTTCATTTCGTTGGAGATCCTGAACTGTTAAGTGCAAGAAAAGTGATCCTTTCATTTTTTCAAAAATTTAATCGAATAAAACAAAAAAACGGCTGGGTGGATTGACTTGAAACTTTGTAGGGTTTTTGTCCGTATATTAAACTGTAAAAGGCACACTTAACGAAGTACCGCCAATACTGCCCTGATCAGTGGTTATAGTATACCACTTGAATCTTACTAGTGTGTTCACACACTAGATAGCGTTCCGAATGAGTAAGAGAGAGAGAGAACATATAAAAAGTACAGTTTTCATAGTTATTCACTAATTACTGCTATCACACGCTCGGAACCTGTATTTTCAAGGTTCTAAAATGTTTTAGATATAATTTTATATCACTGCACTTTTTTTTATCCAAATCGGAACGGTCAGTTTGGTAAAATATGAGAAAATGTGCGATTTTCCATAAGGCTCAATGTTAAAGTCGTTAAATTCCAAGTGTCAATATCTTTTGACTCGATCTCGCTAGCCCTCTAATAATCTAACTGGATCATTATTTTATCATAATCTACGAGTGTACCAAATTTCAGAATTTTCGAAACGGTCAATCTAGTACCGGTGGTACTACCTTAAATGTCAATTTTCATTTTTCCTTTCTTTTTTATTTCAAGATTTTCTAATAATGCATTTCCTCTTTTTTGTCTTGTTTTTTCAAATTCATGTAAAGGATGCAAAGAAAATTTTTTTCCGGAAAAATGGCTCGTTCTTGTAGAGAATTCATTCAGCTTTTCAAAACCCACCTTGAATTGTCTGTGCGATCATTGGTTGCTAAGATATCGATGATCAAAGACAAAACGATCTTTTTTCATTCAAAGTCGGATATCTCAGTGAAAAATGGTCGCATCGAGGTAAAAAAAACAAATTGAAGCTGAATGAACAACCTATTCGGTCCATATAGTGGTTGAGCTGGGAAAATTCTTCCCAAGTCCGTAGACGAAAAAAAAAAAAAAATTTAGAAAAAAAAATCTTCACTGCACTCGTTAGAATAGCGCGGTACACATTACTTGAAAAAAAAATTCGTCTCAAGATCTCAAAACTAGAGACTTCAAGCTTGAAATTGTTTTTTTTCACTCCGATACGATCATTTTTGAGAAAGATACGGCCATTTGAAAAACCGCTAAGTTTTCTTTCTTTTTTTGATCCTCTAATTTTTTCCGCTAGTGTATTATATTTGGTAGTAGGAATTAGTTTTTTTCTCATTTTTTCGTTCATACAAAAAATTTCTAAATTGTTGAAATGTTATTTGAGCATTCATTAGTAAACGTGGATCGAAATGATCAATTCCATGAGTTCAATTATTGAACTTCTTCAACAATAGAAAACTAGAATATTCTTGAAACTTCTCTCATCGACAAACTAATTATATTTCGTATGTCTATCAAATTATATGCAAATTATCAATTCAAAATAGCCATTCATCATCAAATGGAAGGCTCTTGGTGCATATTCAACTATTGAAAATGGCTTCACAGACCCTATTCGTAATACATTGAAATTTTCTATTATAAAGAGATACACTAACACATCTATTCCTCTATTCAAAAAGTTGTCGAAACTTCGGTGGATGGAGCCTGGCAATGTCCATTTCCATTGAAGTTTCTGTAGCCGTTAATTACTACAGTACAGTCAACGTCCTACCGGACTTCCGATACGGAAACTCATGAGTTCACTAAAGTGAAGCTTAATCGTTCAGCAATTTAAACGTATTCCAGCGAATGAAATTGCATTGAAAGAATTTCGAATACTCAAAATTACACTTTTACTATATCTATTTTACCAAAGCAATGTCTCATTTATTATTTTAAAATCATTAATTTCGAAATCTTTCTTAAAGTTTCTTCATGTTATTCATATTTATCTCTATTTTTTCTTTCTCGATTCAAATTCCACTGAATAATTAAACGAGTTCAAATGCTCATTTCCATGATCCTGAATGAATTTTCTCACGCATAATCAAACAAATTCCTACTGAACTTTAGTTTCCCCACTTCACAGAGAGCTAATTAATCCGTCATTTATACTTTGGACGAAGTTACAGGTGACTCATTCATTAAATCAGGAAATTGAATTGCAAAGGTAAATTCCAAAGTTTTTCTTTGGATGAATAGAATTCAGGATTATCCGGTATTACGTATTCTCGAGTCGTGAGAAGTAATACAGCTCTCCATGATTCTTAATTGTTTCATCATCCATTCGTTACACGTCAGTGAACCAATTTCTAGAATTTTTGAGGGTGTATTTTTCGCGGAAAAACTAGTCTATTTACGACTTTTGAGATATTTTTCGAATATCCTTCAGATGGAGTCTCCCTTGTGGCACTAGAGCGATATAAATGAAAAAAATGCGGACAATACTCCTACACTGAAAAATCAAGCAGGAGTCCGCTCCTTGTGCGTTACTTGAAAGTTTCAGTACTATGCTTGAATTTGATATTCTGCCAATGCGATTGACAGAAAGCTTCCGGATAAAATTCTCAATAAAATCTTATAATCATCCTCGCTCCGCTCGGGAGGCAAATTTTTGTCGAGGTTAACTTCTCCCCTCCCTAGGTGTGTAATATACTATTTCAACATTGTTTGTGATATTTGAATTCTACTTCAGAACTGGAATAGAGGCCTAAATATAATCTGCACCCTTAAATAATCACATTTGATGAGAAAAATCAATATTATACGAAAACTAAAATCACACCATGAAACTGGAAAATTTGAAAATTCAATTTCAGGTTTTAATTGGTTTTTCTCATTGTCATATCGGAATGAAAATGGACTTATTTTTCAGGAAAAATTGTCTACTTTTTAATTATTACATGAAAAATACTAGCGTTCCCAGGGAAGGAATGGAGAAACATTTAAATTTCTGAATAAACGATTTCTTTGAGCACTCGTATAGAAGAATTCGATGGGAAAATCTGAAATCATCAGTATGCGTTAAGCTCGTCTTACTGAATTTTTTAAGCTAGATTTGGATGTGATCGGTTCGGTAGTTCCAGAGACAGAGCATCTTCTCATATAATAGTCCTTCGAGAATATCTCAGAACCTACCGGATCGATTTCGCCCAAAATTAATAGCAAAGTTTTCACTGATAAAATATACAAATCCAAAAAATTTGAAGTCTCTAACTCAGTTTTTTTTGAGTTATCGTGCTGCCCAGATTTTAGAAAAAAATTTTGTTAACGTACTGGATAAACTAAAAATCGGAGGGCTCACCCCCCCGAGGTTCAAATGTTCATCTCATCAGCGCGCATCTCCTTGCTGAGGATGGATGCTGTGAATTAATTTTTCGCTGAGAAAACTCGAAAAAACTATTTTCAAAGAATTCGATTTTTCTCAGGAACTATTGAGCTGAAAGTTCAGTCAGCACATGGTGCACACATAGTGAATATACCTGTAGGATCAAAATCATTCAGGAACAGGAAACTTTTTCTTCAAATGAATAAAGAAATGATATTTGAAGTTATAAAAGGAACGAATACGTGAAATACAAGTGAGTTCTTCTCTCGTCATCGGTTGAAGGAGAACTAATTCCAGCTTCCGTCTTTTGCCCAAAAGTAAAGTCATTGTCTCTCTTCATTTTAAAATATTTTTCTCAGTCACACGTGCATGCCATACGTCACACGTTTGGTTCGAACAATGACCATTCTCTGACATCACTCTTAGCCACCCAGAATTTCCTCAGAAATACCTAAATCTAAACAATACTACAATAAAAATCTCAAAAGGAAGAAACACTTCTCACTCCACACTTTTCTGTAACGGATTTGAAACCTTAGAGTCCCTAACATTTGGATTTCATTTCGTTCTGTAAAACTATCGAGATAATGCAAATCGATGCCTCTCCTTATGCCTCAAAGCATCATTCCCACATACTGTCAAATTTTCAGATCGATACATAGACTAATGTGTCATGCACACATACATACATACATATATACAGACATTTCTTGAAAAAACATCATTTTTCAACATTTTCGATCATTTGGAATCATATTCCTATGAAATTTCAAATCTGAAAGAAATTACGATTTCAATGCTTCCATTCGGAAGCAGAAATAGCCGGAAAAATGACCAAATAAAAAGTTTCGCTGAAAAAATTCGAGCATTTTGATAGTCCTGAACAAATATTATAGTGCAGCCCTAGAGTATCTTCAAGTGAAACTCAAGTTTGATCAGTTGAAAATAGTCAAATATGCGATTGAATTGATAGCTTTGTTGTCAGGACTAATGCCTTGATTGAATTAGAGAAATAGAACGAAATTTCCAACCACTCATTTATTAAAATAACAAATTTCACGTGAGAAATAAACTTTTATTGATCTTTATACCGGGACCATAGTCGTAATGTACATGGGGCATTCCACGCCAAATCAGACACCATTTGGCTTTTGCATCTCCTATTTTTCTCATATTTCTTTGTGAAGCCCTTTCCGAGACTTAAAAAAAAAATTACTTTTTTTTGCCCATCACTTTGTAAAAAATGGGCCAAGTGAGACGTTTTTTGAAGTGAAACTTCTTATACGAGGTTCTCACGTTTAACGCTGTTGCGTTACTTTTCCACGCTGCACTGGTGGGGGAAGAGAAAGAGAGAGATGGCGATAACCGGTGAGCGAGAGGACGAACGTGCGCATGCGTGCTAGTATCCCTATACCATAGAGCCTATGGTATACGAGGGTCGGTGAGTGAGAGTGAGAGAGAGAGAGAAGATGTGTACTTTCGGAAGTGACTTGAGCTGAGTTCCTTTTCTCAATCGTTTTTTGAGAATATCTCAGAAACTACGGAAGATATTGAAATTTTCGTAGGGAACTTATTTGTAAATCTTGAAATTCTCCACAAAAATCAGCCAACTAAAATCACGCTATCTCACTACGCGTCAGAGTTATATTCTATATTTTCAAGAAAGAATGAATATGACAAATATAATCCTCTGCGATTAAATTGAACATTTGTTGTCAAACTCCTTCTGAGAATATCTCGGAAACTAAAAGAGATAGCGAAATTTCTGTCGAAATCTGTTTTGCAGCTCCTAAAATTTTCTACAAGTAAGGCTTACAGCTAAATTACCCTATCCCAACTTTTTTAATATGCATATTAGATGCTGTACACAGGATCTACAGAAATTTGGTCAAGCTGTTAAGCAGCCGGAGTCTATAAATATTGTGAATATGGAGCAATTTGAAATTTTCATAATTGAATTTCCAATCAATGTAAAATACAAATCTTCAAGGATTTGAATTCGGTTTTTGTTCTGCTTCGAAAATAATGTGACAGAACAAAATATGTTGCTAACAATAGGTAAGGCTGAATTTTTCAGTCAATGGTAGAGATTTTGAGATGCTCCAAAATGTTCCCAAGCTGTGCACCTTAAAAACTCTGCCATTCAATAGGAAACTTTAGGCTTAACTCTTTCAAAATAATGTCTTGCTCCGCTCAATCATTTCTGAAACAGAATATCTGAATGAAGAAAGTTTCAACCATCGACCATATTTTTGATTGATTGAGATCCCAATGAGTTAAATTTGTAACGTTAATCATCAGTTCGATGAACAGTTCCATTTTTTAAATATTTATATACTCTCATTGTTCAACAACTATGTCACACTTTTCCATACGTGAAGAACTCCACGGCCCTAGTGACCACTAATTAGGGATTGCGAATGTGAAGTAACTGGCCTCATCTATTATGTACCCGGGGATCAAATTTTTTCGCAGCTGCCTTCTTTCTGGTCTGGGGTCGTAATGTCCTATTCCCAGGTCTAGATACGCGATAGCGTATCGGCCAAGTACATGTTGAAGGGCCGAGCGCTGAGTGTATATATTCCGGACAGAGCTTCCCCCTCCACTGCTTTTTTTTCTTAATTATTTAATTACTCAAAAATGAGGCAAGCTACGGAAAAAGTAGCCCTAGTTACATCACCTAATTCGACATCGAGCATTCGAATGGTGATTTTTGTTTTTTTTTATAAGCAATATTTAATTAAAAACGTTCCATAGCAACGGTCGTAAATCCACTTTTTCGGCTTTTTCATTATCTCAATGCTTTTGCCAGATTTTTGTTAGAGGGTTGGCATCACTGTCGTTCACGTTGACAGTCAGGCTATCGATAAAATCGGAGTGAAAACTGAAAGTCGATAAAGAAAATTACCATTCGTTGGTAAGTAATTATCGACTTTTAGGAATTTATTGAAGATACACTAGCGGAAAAAATTAAAGGATCAAAAAAAAATCCAAATTTTTCGCGGTTCTTCAAATGGCCGTATCTGTCTCAAAAATGATCGTATCGGAGTAAAAAAAAAAGAATTTGAAGCTTGAAGTCTCTAGTTTCGAGATCTTGAGACGAAAATTTTTTTCAAATAATGTGCATCGCGCTATCCTAACGAGTACAGTGAAAATTTTTTTTTCGAAATTTGTTGATTTTTTTTTTGTCTACGGACTTGGGAAAAATTTTTCCAGCTCAATCATCATATGGCCCGAATAGGTTGTTCATTCAGCTTCCATTTGTTTTTTTACCTCGATTCGACCATTTTTCACTGAGATATCGGACTTTGAATGAAAAAAGATCGTTTGGTCTTTGATCATCCATATCTCAGCAAGCAATAATCGCCCAGAAAATTAACGGTGAGTTTCGAAAAACTGAATAAATTCTCTACAAGAACAAACCATTTTGTTTCGGGAAAAAATTTTTTTACATCCTTTACATGAATTTGAAAAAACAAGACAAAAAAGGCTTTTGGTGAATTTTTGAAACATCAAACTTTTAATCAGCAATATTGAGAGAGACTCATGTTAAGTGTGCCTTTCAAAGTTCAATATACCCACAAAAACCCTACGAAGTTTCAATTCAATCCACCCAGCCGTTTTTTGGTTTTATTCGATTGAATTTTTGAAAAAATTAAAGGATCACGTTTCTTGCACTTAACAGTTCAGAATCCTTCACAAAATGAAAGAAAAGGAATTTCCTCCGCTCTTTACACATTTTCATTGCGAACAGCGTTTAAATTTATGAAAGAGAAAAACCGATTTTTTTTTTGTTTTTTTTCATAAATTTAAACGCTGTTCAGAATGAAAATGTGGAAAAAGCTGAGGAAATTCTCTTCTTTCATTTCGTTAAAGATGCTGAACTGTTAAGTGCAAGAAACGTGATCCTTTAATTTTTTCAAAAATTCAATCGAATGAAACCAAAAAACGGCTGGGTGGATTGAATTGAAACTTAGTAGGGTTTTTGTGGGTATATTGAACTGTAAAAGGCACACTTAACATGAGTCTTTCTCTCAATATTTCTGATTAAAAGTTTGATGTTTCAAAAATTCACCAAAAGCCTTTTTTGTCTTGTTTTTTCAAATTCATGTAAAGGATGTAAAGAAAATTTTTCAAAAAAAAAAGTGGCTTGTTCTTTCAGAAAATTTATTCAGCTTTTTGAAACCCACCGTTAATTGTCTGTGCGATTATTGGTTGCTGAGATATCGATGATCAAAGACAAAACGATCTTTTTTCATTCAAAGTCCAATATCTCAGTGAAAAATGGTCGAATTAAGGTAAAAAAAAAAACAAATTGAAGCTGAATGAACAACCTATTCGGTCCATATGGTGGTTGAGCTGGGAAAATTTTTCCCGAGTCCGTAGACGAAAAAGAAGAAATCAAAAACTTTCGAAAAAAAAATTTTCACTGTACTTGTTAGGATAGCGTGATGCACATTAGTTGGAAGAAATTTTCGTCTCAAGATCTCAAAACTAGAGACTCAAGCTTCAAATTGTTTTTTTTTACTCCGATACGATCATTTTCGAGAAAGATACGGCCATTTGGAAAACCACTAAGAATTTGGATTTTTTTTTTGATCCTTTAATTTATTCCGCTAGTGTAGATTCCAAATAATTTAAAAAAACCATGAAATCTGGGAGAAAAAACAGAAACTGATGTTTCTGTAAAAAAACGTGGCCAAGTACATGTTTCTGAGAATCCCTCTCTTTGAAAAAAAAATGAGATAATTCGGAAGAGCCAAGAATTTGGATTATTCCGCGAAGGTTGATGAGAAGGAAAAGAAATGAATACGATTAGATAGAAGATTATTCGGTAGGAAAAATCAGAAACTTGGCCTTTTCGATTTCCGTCAATGATTTTAATTCGAATTCGGATGCGAAAAGGCCAAGTTTCTGATTTTTCCTACCGAATAATCTTCTATCTAATCGTATTCATTTCTTTTCCTTCTCATCAACCTTCGTGGAATAATCCAAATTCTTGACTCTTCCGAATTATCTCATTTTTTTTTCAAAGAGAGGGATTCTCAGAAACATGTACTTGGCCACGTTTTTTTACAGAAACATCAGTTTCTGTTTTTTCTCCCTATGTAATCTTCGGCTACTGATCGATATTTTGAGAACAATATACTAGGGTTGTAATGGTAGAACAATTGTATCACAATCTTCAAAATATATGGCGAGGATGAATCAATGAGTTTCGTATTCCGAAAAAGAAGTTTCATTTCTTACGCGCGGCTTCCACGCACTCTTTTTTTTTTCTTTTTTTTTCAAATACACTTTGGAGGAAAAATCTTAAAAAATTCCCAAACGTTATTTCTATAGGAGTTTCAAGTTTTTAATATATAATGTTGATTTCCAAAAAACACACAGGGTGAGCTGACCAGGGTTTGAACTCGTCCAGTGATCGAACTATTTGACGTATTTATCTTGGGAAAAATTGGTAATCCAGCGGAATATCATTTTGATAATCTTCGAAACACAATTTATTGGATTATTACTTAGTTTCGTTCCGAATTATCATTTATTTAAATCAAGATTAAGGGGGTTTCTCAGTTTCTCGGCAAAAACAAGGAAATATTCCAGACTGCTAAAAATTTACGAACAGGCTTATTGAGTAATTGCCATTATATAGTAATTTTTTAGAATTTATTTCCCATGAGAATAAAGGAGAAAAAAATTATGGAAGTTAGATATTATACATGGGGTTATGCGGAAAGTCGGTAAACTTTGACAAGTACCTACGTAGCCCACTCGATCGGCAATGAAGTAATCATGCTACAATTCTCCACCACTCATATAACCCCATGTATGATATCTAACTTCCATAATTATTTTCTCCTTTACTCTCATGGAAAATAAATTCCAAAAAATTACTATATAATGGTAATTACGCAATAAGCCTGTTCATAAATTTTCAGCAGTCTGGAATATTTCCTTGTTTTTGCCGAGAAACTGAGGAACCTCCTTAAGAGCTCAGAAATGAATCGACGTGACGAGAGTCGGAGAGGCTGACATAAACATAAATAATAATTTCATAGGGAGAAAGAAGGGCTCTTTGTTCTCTAGCTACTGATACTCTCGGGTGTCCGTGACGAATGATCAGTCTCTCGCGGAGAGTTCACTGATGTACTGACGTTCCATCCTTGTGCAATTGAATGAAGTCTTGAATATTCAAGTTATCCACTGTGTGAGAAACTTCTTTGTGTTACCTGTGGATTTCTTTGGATTGTCTTACACAACACTGCAACCCATCCACCGATTTCTTTCAACAGTCCTTTTGAGTTTTCTCCCTTTGCTCCTCGACTAGCTCGACCCTCGAGAGCTCACGGATGGGTTTCACTCGTCCCTTGAGATTGGTGGAGATTTTCGGGGTAACACAAGTAACGACAAATGATGTGATTAGGTAGAATCGATAGTATATTGTAAGATTCAATTAACTGATACAATTGTTGGTATTAAGTCCGTTCGCGGAGCTAATTTCGCGATGTGCCTACTTTGGTGTCTCCGCGGTGTGTGGAATAAGGTGATCTTTTTCCACATCCCTAAAAATGCTTCATAAGCATTCCCACGCTTTGGCCGGTCTTTTCTCTTATACCAAAGGCCGGGCAAAGCAAACCTCTACCGTCAAACAGTCCTGTAACGAACTGGACTCCGTTTTACTGAACGGAAATGCTTAATTCGCATCTTTTTCACCGACTCAACTCTCTTCTACTAGTCGTCTTGTAAAAATAAAAAGTATAACATATAAAAAATGCGACGTGTGATTCCTCCACACGTCACATTTGAAACATCCATTTCTAATACTGATGTTCATCAAGTTGAATAAAAGTCTGAGACATTTTTAAATATATCAGTAAGTATCTAATTTTTTTATGTTCGATCACTGGTATTTGACGAGTCTTATCCGTACGCTCACTCTACTGATCGATTTTATTGAAATTGTTTTCTAAAAAACTTTCACACATTCCACAACTTTTGGGTCTGATTGGATAATGGGAAAACGATGGGATCTATTTTTTTTTAATTGTTTGATTTCCCTGTTTTAGTTATCAGTACTAAAGGTGAATAGTAACTTTTTTGCCAGACCTACCAGTAATAGTTATGGTCATCTATGACATTGAATGGATATGAGGGATGATGGGGCACGACGTTCCACCTAAAAAATTAGGTAAAAAAAAATCATTTGTTTTTCGTTAAATCATGATACTTTTGATGTATTCAGGAATCTTTAGGTCGATTTGCGTAACCCGTGGCATAACAGATCACCCTCAAAAACTAGGGCGAAAAAATTGTTGTCATCTATTTTCAGGCTGATGCACTATATCCGTGGAAAGAAGACCATCAAAAAAAATTTTAATTGTTTTGTTTTAATGGAGTTGAAAAATTGAAAAAAAATTATTTATTGTCTAAAGAAAATTTCTTAAAGTTTTTTCTGATTGAATAAATAATATTCCTCAGAGTCTGAGTGAAATCTATTGCGATGACGACAATGGCAATCAGTTAAAAAACACTTAATACCCCGGGAAAAAATGTTTAGATCTGATGCGATCAAATTAGATCTGATCAGATCTAATTTGATCTGATCAGATCTGATTAAATTGAGAAATTTGATATGAATAGATCTAATTAGACTAACTAGATCTGATCAGATCCAACTAGATCTGATCAGATCTAACTAGATCTGATCAGATCTAATCAGATCAATGCCTGATCAGATCTGTTTGGATCTGATTAGATCTAAATAGATCTGACTAGATCTAACCAAATCTGATTAGATCTAAATAGATCTGACTAGATCTAACCAAATCTGATTAGATCTAACTCGATCTAATCAAGTCCATTTATATCGGTTCATCAGATCTAGTTAGATCTAACCAGATCTAATCAGATTTAGTCAGATCTAATCAGATTTAGTCAGATCTAATCAGATCTAGTTAGATCCAATCAGATCTAGTCAGATATGATCAAATCCAATCCAATTCACATTATGATGCATCAGGCAATGGATGAAAACTTCATAAGGTAGAATTTAATAAAACTGAAAATAGCAGACATTTGACAATTCCTAGTTTTTTTGAATTTCTTCAACAGATACATTATTTTAAAAAAATGAAAAATGTGCACATGTAGGAAATTCATAGAACTATAAATACGACTTTTTTGAAATGTTTATTAAATGAAAATTTATCTGCTTAAAAAAATCCACAATGTGTCAGATCTGTGCTCATTTCATTATTATAGAATTTTATATTTATTTTCGTGGAGGATTCTGCATTCCATTTGGGCAGCCTCGACTTTCCTCCGGAGTTATTTCCTCCAATATTTCTGATTTTCTTCAATTATCACGATTTGAATTTCATATGATATCAAGGAATCGTGTGATAGCTGAATGGTTAGAGTGCTAGTCTCGTAATGCTAGGATCCCAGGTTCGATCCCGCTGAAGCGCATTTTCTTTTTCGATTTTTTTTTCTTTAAAAATTCCAATTTTAATTCATTTGTTTAGTGAAGAATTCAGATTTCTATCCATTTTCTCTAAAAATTGAAAATTTTCATTCCGGATTTTTTGCAGATCCAATTGGATCTGATCAGATCTGAGGACCTCAGATCTAATTTGATCTAATTAGATCTGATCAGAGCGTGCCAATTCTCAGATCTGATCAGATCTAAGGAACTCAGATCTAATTAGATCTGGTCAGATCTAATTTGATCTGATCAGATCTGAACATTTTTTCCTGGGACGTCAAAGGTATGATGATTTTACAAAAAAGCGCTGTTTTTGCTTCCAAATGGAAGCTTTGTAATCGTAAATCATTTCGAGTTTGAGATTTCATCATAATATTACTGCAAATGACCCAAAACGTCAGGATACGGCGTTTTTGAAAAATGTTTGTATGTATGTATGTGGGTGTGTGTGTGTGTGTGTGTGTGTGTATGTGATGACGCGTTTTACGCTTTACTCTGAAATGGGGCTAGCTAGTGGTCTGAAAATTAGACCATAAGTTCGCCATGCGTGCCCCAAGCCCTCACAAAAATTTCAGCTAAATCGGCTGTATAGTTTTTGAGAAAAATAAAAATGTCGGAATATCGTTTTTCGACTTTTTTCGATGAAAAATGGAAGTCCACTCTCAGCGAGGAGATGCGCGTCTAAGAGCTGCATCTTTGACCCCCGGGGTGGTGGGAGCTCAGATTTTTAGTTTATCCAGTATAAAACTTTTGAGAAGATTCTCGTAAAAATCGTGATTCCACAATAACTTAATAAATAATTGAGCTAGAGACCTCAAATGCTGTAAGGTTATACATCTGATGAGCACAAAGGTTGGTATTGAAACTGAGCAGAATCGGTCAAGTAGTTTTTTAGATATTAGCATGGAGACATCAGAAAAAGCAATCTATATCTTCAAAACCATTCAATTGATTATATTTGGGACGAACTTAACCCTCTGAGGCCTATTTTAGTTTCCGCACTCCACGCACAGATCAGCGATGGTGGATTCAAAATTAAAAAATCCATTCGGAAACTTTCTACCAATTGTATTGGCAGAATATTAATGTTAGATGTTCAAATTACGCACAAGTAGTGGGGCTCCCCGAGTCGAAAAATAAAGTGCTCTGAACTGTCATTTAATTGTTGAAACTGTTCTGAAACTGACAAATATTTTGAATAGGGGTAATAAAATTTTCTATTCCTTAAGCTGTCTTCGATCTGTGATAGAGTTGTACTTAGTGGAATATGACATTGAGTGAAGACTTAAAATGTCCTCAATTTTACGATTCTTAATTGGCGTATGTCAACTTTTACGCCAGAAACTGTCCTTTTTCATGACCGCAGACCGATACATCCATCCTTTTCTAATGGGTTTATGGTAGGGCCCACAGCGGGTGGTCGGAAGGAGAGGTGGTACGATTAGGGATGGGGTTTTTCCCTTTTAGAGAATCTATAACATACGATAAAAAATGCAATTGAAATAGAGGATCTTCATTTATTTGTTATCAGAGAATATTCTATATATTGTAGAGAGTAATATTTTTCTCATTTTTCTCATCGACCTCATAATACAATCCATGTACAATAATATTTGATATGCTCTATACAATTATGTCTAATGTACCTTATGCAATTATCCGATTCTGAAAAGTTCATCGCAAAAATATTATAATTGAAAATTTTTAGTATGTAAAATTGCTTGATAATTTTCACATGTATCTAATAAGTTACACAATTTTTAGACAATCTGCATCACTTCACACACGACAACACTCAATAGAATGATACTAGTCTTCTTCTGTTCTCACCAAGGCACGATTGCGGACATTACGGAATTTGTTTTTTGACGATATTGATAAATCATTGACTACGAAGCACACCGTTCAAAGAGTAACGAAAGACTGAATTGCTTAGTATATCTTCTACCCTTTGCATGGTAAACATACGGTAGAATTTTCAGATCTCTAGCTAACCCCATTTCAGAGTAAAGCGGGAAATGCGTCATCACATACAGACGCACACACATACACACCCACACACACACCCACATACACACGCATAGACATTTAAAAAAAATGGCGGTTCTTGACGTTTCGGGTCATTTGCAGTGATATGATGAAATCTCAAACTCGAAAAAGATGACGATTAGAAAGCTTCCACTCGGAAGCAAAAACTGGGTGCAAGACTCCAACAAACGGAAATCAGTTTATTCTCAAATGATTTGCGACTACTGGAAATCCCGAAGTGGGGAGATTTCGAGATTTTTTGGGAAATTTCAGATTTTTCCAGATGTTTCTGGAAATTTCTCTTGAATCTACCTCAGGCAACCTTCCTTTGCCCGTCAAGGGCATTGAAATCAGTTTAATCTCAAATAATTTTTCCCCAAAAATTTCAAAATGGGGAGATTCCGAGATTTTCTGAAATTTTTCAAGATCTGAACTCACTCTTCTTCAACTTTATCACTAAGAAAACCTGAAACGACTCCAGCGATGCCAGCTGAATTCGAAATCATACTGGGAGTCATTTTCGATCATTATAGAATGATTTCGAGAAAAACAAAATTTAGTAAGTTTCCGGGGTACCCCATTTTGTCCTGGTCTCTCTCATATGAATTCTAGTAAGTTGGTGGGTCTCAACATTTCACTAATGAAAAGATGAGCCGCCAGTTGAAGCACATCACGAAATGATCGTGCTGGGAATCCCATTTTTGGTCATCATTGAATCAGACTAAATAAATAAGAAATTTTGATACGCAACAAGAGTAAACTAATCAAATTCTGGGATATTTGGCACTAGCTATAGCCTGGTTCTCCTATGAAATATTGCCCGCATTCCGACGTTTTCGCCTCCAAATGGAAGCTGTGTGAGCGTGACCTTTTTCGAATTTCAATTGTCTTCAGAATAGGACTTGAAACATTTTCATAATTTGGAAGTCTTTCATTGCTTAAATAGAAATGAAAATAATATTGAAGCTGGTTTTCTACTAGAGGCTGTATGCCGATTGGGAGAACTTATTGTCATTTCCGCTTTTCTAGCGTGTCGGTAATAGAGTCACCGTGCTAAAGCATTCATCCGTCTGCATAATTCCATGTAGACCAAAATTTACCCGCCATTCTCTCTAAGTCTACAAGCTGGGAGAGTTCCGAATGTGACTATTGTATTATTGCAGAATATCCACCATTCTATGCATCTCGGTTTGCCCAACTCTCACCATGATCATTTTCTCTAATACGCATTAATCGGTCCGGTCACGTAGAAAAATTCTGATGGCGGCCGCCATGGCGCGTGCCATGGCACCGGCCATGGCGGCCGCCATCACAAATTTGCCGCTTTCCATGGAGTTCTTTCCCATGGCGATTTTTCATGACGATTCTTTCCATGGCAATTTTTTGCATGATGATTCTTTTCATGACTTTTCCATAAATTTTTCATGCCTTTCATGAATTTATGGCTATAGCAAATTTCTCCATAGCAAATTTTGCATTGACGAATTCTGCCATGGAGAAAATGCAATGGAGAGAAACGCCATGGAAAGGATCGCCATGAAAAGGATCACTATGGAAAACAAACGCCATAGAAAAAAAGCCTATGGAAAAGAAAGCTATGAAAAAAAAGTCATGGGAAAAAATGAAGAGAATCATCATGGGAAGAAATGCCGTGCAAAAATATGCCTTGGATAGAATCGCCATGGGAAAGAACTTCATAGAAAGTGGCAAATTTGTGATGGCGGCCGCCATGGCAGCGGCCATGGCGACCACCATGGCCAGCGCCATGACCACCGCCATCAGAATTTTTCTACGTGGTATTACCGTATATATCCTGAATAATTGCCGTGGCATGAATCAGGACATTATTTCAAGACAAAAATTTAGAATATATTCTTCACATCTTCAGAGAGAACTACTACCAATATCCCATCTGTAAAAACGCTTCTATCTAAGTAAATTAAGAACACACGTTAGTAGGCTTATTTGCTCATGACTTACCCAAAGCAGTTGAGGATTACCTGATGAGCCACTGAGAAATTCGTAGGCCGTGTGTCTAAATGACAGAATACTCCAGAATGAAAAATTCAGTTGTTAAACTGTAGGCAATGAGTCGTTGATGAATTCTGATTTCTGCTAATTCCTTGGTTTAGTTTAGTTCCTTATATAAAAAATATATAAGATTAGTACAAGAACTATTGTGAAGAATTTTTTCCATATTCAGGAATCCCCTTCTGCACCATACTCTTCATTCAAATGCTAATGATCTATACATTCGAAGGAAGCACTCTCCAGAATGCTGACAACTATATGAATTGTACTAACCAATCGAACTCAAGTATTATCATTGAAACATTGCAACATGAATACTCGCGAAACGTACACATTTTATACCTTTTCCATGGAGACTCGACCTCTGTTTAATCACAGTGGTGTTCAAATGTGGTGCTTATTTAGCACTTCCTTTCACTTTTAATTTTTCAGACTAAATATTTTCTTATTCTTTTCATTAATTTTTTGATTTTATGAAAGTTTGCTACCTAATTCTTCAATAATTTATTATTTTGAGAATGTGATTTTTCTACTGCATCATCACAGTATTTTTATCGAATACATACATTTCATAAAAATAATTGAACTCAAAACACACACAAACAGTAATTCATGGAATATTAGAAAAAAAATAATGATTTGAATTCAAAGGAAACATAATCTCACAATAAAACACACGCATTCACATGTATGTATTTGTTCTTTATATTTGATTGTTCATTAGTGGACGTCATGCGACGATAGATGATAAACAGACTGGCATCGATGTTGTAAAAAGCATTAGAGAAAAGCATAATGTATGCTCGCATAACGCTTTGTGTTATAGAAGAGGCTGCAATGGTGGCAGTTGATGATAACTATTATAAATATGAATAAACTCGAGAGAATATTGAATCAATAGAATAATCAATCAACAGAATTTCATCATTAAATAGTCATATCGGAGAATAGCTGTTTCTACTTTTCCCTGTTCCTCTTCTATTTGACACACGGAGGATTCAGTTATGAATGTAATGGAAGTAGAAACTGGAATCCAGACGAGTTGTATCGATTTATTTAGGAATACCAACACGACTGACACTCAATTAAAAAAGATTACTCCGGAACAAAAACTTCTCACGGTCAATACAGTACATTTGTTCAGGAAAACGACAGAATTAAACTTTTATCTATTAGTTTCATGCATGTTCATATATTTATATGTATTTAAATGTGATTTTTTCTCTTTAAATATTCATCGGTATCCAGAAAATCCGTTGGATTTGGAGAGAAATATTAATTTTTTGTAAGATCTTCCAATTGAAAATTTATAAATATTATTCCCACCATAGATTAATTGAAAAAGTGGAAATCAATTCATAAATCATGAAAGCATGCACATGAATGAGGAAGTATTGGTTTAAAAAATATAAAATACGTGGAAATGGACAGAATTGCATATAATTATTCCCAAACATTTGATAATTCGTTAACCTGATCACTAAGTTTTCCAAGCAATAGACATTTTGGTAATATGATACTTTTACTCTGCCAAATAAAATCTATTTTTTTCGGGTTTTTTCGAATTATTCTATGATAACATGGTGTGTTTTGATTGATCAGAGGTTGGTCACAAGATTTCGAGGCAAATAGACAAAATCCTAATTGAATTTTAAAAAATTCAGCCTTTTCTGGAAGTTTCTAACCAATTAAACCAAAAAAAAAACCATTTAATGAAATCGAGATTATCCCCTCGTTTTGCATAACCCGAGGCAACGACGAGGTCGTAGTGTTGCATAGGCCTCAAAAAGGAACCTATCACGACCCATCCTATTAGCGACACCCGGGATTTTTGTTGAAGATTTTTGTTGACAGAAACACCGCCCACCTCCATTGGGTATGGAGATTTATTTAATTTTATTACGCAAATAAGTCCTTCATGCACATTGTGCTTTAAAATTTTTACTTTTTTCCTGTCAATAATTTGCATACATCGCGTGGAACAATATTAATTGGAAAATACATCATACGAATCGAAGCAAAAAGAAGCGAAGAAAAACCTCAATGAATTTAATACGGATCAAATGAAAAAATCGAGAGTACTCATTCTAATTGGATTATCCAGAAAAAATTACCCACAGTGGTAACACTTTCATAACACAGAACACACATTTTTTTATATATTACTGTAGACTACCAAAATTATACTGGCCAAGGCTCATGTGCTTGATTTACCAAATTTAACTCTCTATAGAGAGTTCTTATAAGACCCTTGGTCTCTGTTTATCTTTGTGTTTCACACCAACTGTCTTTGACAAAAGAATATCGATTATTTCCATCTTTTTTTCAACTCTCATCATATTCCTCATCCTTTTATTCAATCAAAACGTTGGTACTTCTATTTGAATTTTATTGTTATTTTCTGAGACTAAATTTTTGAAAAGTTGAACAGTGTCTTCATTGAGTTGTTAAAAACAATGAATTGCTTTGAATTTTTCGACTCAAAGAAAACCCCTCAACTCATTCTTTTTTAATTAAGAAAATCTGGATTTTTCAAAATTTGACTCAATGTGAGCCCTGGTAGATCATGCAACCGGCCAGTCAATTTTTTCAAGAAATCGACCGTGATTCGATCACGGTGCGATTGCATTGCAGTCGCATTACAGTCGCATCGGGGTCACATGACAGTCGATTTCATGAAAAAATCGACTGTCGAATCGATTTATAGTTGATATGCAATCGCCCGATCCATCAGGGAGCCTAGAATCTACCTATTGCATCTACTAGACAGAAGAATTTGAGTATAAAATATTAAAAACACCATTTTCTAGTTGGCAGAGCGATCTACCAAATTACCGATATTCCTCTCCATGAAATCAATAAAGTTGGGTTCAGGAACCCATTGATATTCTGGAGACAATTAAATAACTGAATTATGATGATTCAATTATGACAATACCCGCCGGAATTACTTTAATCAAAAGGGAAGCGTTATTGATCTTAGTCGTGGATAATATAGTGGAATATCTCTAAGCATGTCATCCCAGTGACAACGAGGGGTCGAGAATATTTCTTAGAAGAAAGAGATATTCTACTAATTATTTGTTTCAATCCAAGTCCGACGAAATTAAGCGTTTTACAAGCGAGTTCAAAATGGAATTGCTGTCGTACACATGATCATTTGTAGGGGAGTAATAATTTCAGGCAATCGCCCGAATTGTAACTAATCTCAGCCTCGGAGTCCAGTTGAAGGTTTTTTTTTATTGACTTGGAACCTCTAACTCTCTATATAAGGAAGAAAGTGTCTCTACGTTTTGCAGCGCTCGTAGATTTTATTTCGATGCTCAGAATGATTTAACTGAGCATACATCAACTTTATAGCTCATCTGATTCGTGTATATTTTGAATGACACCGATTAAATTTTAAAAAACGAAGAAGGTGATACCTGAAACATGCATTTAGCCCACTGCGTTAATACATTTATTGGCGGATATAGTACATCGAATTGGATTATAAAATGACTCAACTTTTCCTTCAGCTGAAACTCTCAAACTCTACATTCGAATATCATTTTCTGTTATTTTCAAGTTATGGTCATGATTTTGTTCGATTATTTATTGACTTAAATAATTAATACCAATATTTCACTACTCAGCTGCAGGGAAATCTCGGACCAAGCTTGATATCCGAGTTTAAACTTTGTTAATTTCCAGCACATCGTCCATGGCAATTATTATTATCATTGGTGTTGTTATTGTTATTAGTATGTACACACGGTTTGAGCCTTATCCACGGCTGTTTCCGATTTTTTGTAACCACCAAACCTGTACCAGGCTAGGACCAAGCAGTATTCGAGACTGCTCTTCAACACTTGGCAGTACAAGACACCGAGTGACATCCAGGGCTGGTAGCCAACCTCTGATATATATATGGATCAAGTGATTACACCGGCCCACAAAAATGAAAAAGTGGTTTGTACATTTGACGCCACCTCCCTACCGACATGTATTTAGACTCAGTGAATCCGAATCTGGAGTCAGCTTGGACCATACACCCTTAAAATCTCGAGTAAATTGCAAGAAACCGTAAAAAAATAACAAAAATTGGGTGTTTTAGTTATGAAAAAAATTTTGCGGAACTAGACCAAGCATGATTTTTATCAATGAAGAGAATCAATGAAGAGTCTCCACTCATCGTCTCTATAGATATGAGGTTTTAATTCATCAACCAAGCCTTCAACATTCGAACAGTACACTTCCGAATTTTCATCCTAGCGAATTCGTTTTGACCTGAAAAATACCCAAATTATCCTCCGGATTTGGGTATATATTCTCAGTGATTTTCCTGTGTAATGCTGGGAATATACCCAAATTATACCTAAAAAATACCGTTATTTTGGGTATATTTGAGAATGTTCCCCACCCAATATATACCGTCTTTTTTTCACATCAATTTTCAGTTTAATTGGTACTTCTGTACTACATAGAACATTAAGCGATTTTAAAGTATCATTTACAGAGGGAAATAACAAAAAAAAATCGAGTAATCTGAGGGGATCGAAGCCAGGATCTTCGGATTACTAGTCTGCTACTCTGCTGAGCTGCTGGGTATTTACATATTCTTTCATCAAATTTCAATCCTCACAATTCTATCGCCAGTTAGAGGCTTAGATATTAGAAAAATGGACCATAGAGTATATCGTCGCTTTTGGAACAAAGGAGCGTAAGTCCTATGCATAAGCATAACACTTGCGCCTTTTTATTTCGACGGCGAAGATATTCATACAGATTAATTGAGCTGACCAATTCGTATTTCTTTCAATCACACATCGTTTTCAATCAAAAAATTCCACAATTTGCTGCTTGAGAATTAACGATATTTTGATGTTAGTAGTGAAGAAAGGAAAACAATGGTGTTTTTGTCGTGATAATTTGGCTATAAAAATTTCACGAATATACTGAAAATATTATTATTATTATTTGAGTATGATTTGGGTATAATCTGAAAATTATACCAAAATCCTGCCCAGTGTCTACTATACCGAAGTTATACCCAAAAATACTCAAAGAATCGGTATAAATGAATTCGCTAGGGCGTCGTCTTTTGTAAAATATTGCCGGAAGTTCTTTCCCTTATTTCAATAAAAGTAAGCCGATACTCCTTCAGCTAACAAATTTTTTTCTTTCAGTCTTGCCGCTAGTAATTCAGCTCCATCTCTGGCTCATCCTAAATCTCGTACAAGATCATCGAGTTTTGCTTGGCTAAATTTTTCAGGGTCTTTTGTTTCCCCATCTGGCATGTACTCTTCATCCTCGCAACTTTCGTCTTCGCAGACTTTTTCTTGCACTCCTTCTTCTTCCATTTGCACGCCTCCTTCTTGTACTTTCATCTCCAGTAGCCACTATTTCATCTGCGGCAACTGTTTTCTGTGGCTCATGAGCTTAACAGCTGATGAAACATTGGCATTCTGTATTTCATTTCTAGTATGCGAGGAAAAACCAGCAATTTCAGTTATGCAAAAATAAGAGTTTTGTGAACTTGTTGGTGAAGACCAGATCATTAGGATTGTAAATTTCAGTATTCCTCGCCTTATTCCATCGTGTCAACATGATGTTACATCGACCACAAACAGAATGTGGGACCCAGGCTGAATTCAAATTTGTAATTTGGATACTAAAGCATTCCTTATATTTTTTTCTCACTTTGTCGGATAACGGTCTACGGTATTTTGCCAATTCAAATTCCCCGCAAACGTAACAAAATAAATCAGGACGTTTATCACAGAGATGGGAATTACTTATTGTCATAGTATACTCTGCAGTAGCCAAGTTTCCCACTTCCGAAGAGCTGCAGTCGCATAATGATGAAGCCTGCGGGCCTGCTTTCGCACCCTGACGCGATGCCGATACTGGGTTTTTCAGATCCCTGCATCGTCAAGTACTTATTATTTGTACCTGCCATGACGGCATACACGCCGTTAACCCAGGGACTCTGCCAGATGGTTCTGAGGCACCCGCGATCATCCCTCCGAAGGTCAAACGCAAAATCTCAAAATATTTCTGCTCTCACTATGTGATAAAAGTCCTGATCTGTTTCATTATAGAGAAGGCCTGGAATTTACCATTACAATGATTTGATCTCCACGAACAACTTCACAAAATCGTTCTTCTTGTCTGAAATTGCCAGTTTTTTCTCCAATACTCGAAACAAAATTTAATATTCTCATGTTTCATCAGCTGTCAATCCTCAGAAAAGAGAAGTTGAAGATGAAATTGTACCTGCAGATGAGATGGGAGTGGAGAAAGAAGGAGAAGTGCAAGAAAGAGTCTCTGAAGATGGAAATTCTGAAGATGAAGAGTACATGCCAGATGGAAAAACAAAAGACCATGAAACATGTAGCCGAACAGAACTAAATAATCTTGTTCACGATTTAGGATTACCTAAAGATGGAGCTGAATATCCAGTGGCAAAACTGAAACACAAATTTGTTGACTAAAGGAGGATAAGCTTACTTTATTTAAAATAGACAAGAGGAGTTCTGGAAATTTTTCACAAACGACGATGAGAAGTCGGTGGTGTCCTTACTGTTCTGCTCCATGCTGGAAATACACATGCACCAATTCCAATAGCTCATTCGATTAAACTAGACGAGATCGACAAAAAATTACAGATTGTAGTGGACAGAATCAAAAATTCAGAACATCAATGGAAAATTTGTGGGGATCTGAAAATTGCAATGCTTTTTCCAGGTACAATCGGAATCCACAAAATATCCCTGATTTCATGTTTGTAAGATAGTAGAGACAGACAAAATGACTATATCTAGAAAGAATGACCAACGAAAGCGAAATTTGATCCAAATATTCACAATACCTTCAGAATATTTGCCATCACCGCGACATATTGAGCTCGGTCTCATAAAACAGTGTATCAAAGCTCTAGACAAAGATGGCCCTTTTTTCCAGTACTTAAGAGAGGAGTTTCCTGCGATTCTCCAAATTTTTTGGAAAAAATAAGAATGAAAACTACAAGACTTCACTTATATAATTGCTGATAAATTACGACAATTGGTTTGCTTAGTGAATCTTGAATTACACGTCGTGCATTCTCACTTCGACCACTCTTCTGACAAACGTAGAAACTATGGTAAAGAATAGAGGTAACGATTCAATAAAGACATAACTGATATGGAAAATAGGTATTAAGGAAATTGGAATATCAGAATGATGGTAAATTCTTGCTGGATGAGAGAATAGGTAACGAAAGAGGTTCTACTGCGTAGATCATTCTTGGACAGAAGAGTTCGATACAAAGCAAGAACAGTATGAAATCCATAAAATTCATTCTCTACCTTCAGTGTATATGCCATTTTTTTACAGATTTTAAATGTTTTAATATTTTCAGATTTTAAAACTGTATTTCATGCATCAAAAATACAAAAAACGTATTTAATCGTGTTCAATGAATCTTTTTTGATTTTTATAACTGTATTTTTTTGCAATTTCTTCGGTTTTCACGATTTACTTAGATTTAAGAGGGTGAATGGTCCAATTAAATTTCAGATTTGGATTCAGCGGATCGGAATACATAAAAATCATGCTTGGTTTAGTTCCATAATTTTTTTTCATAACCTAGACACCCAATTTCCGCTATTTTTTACGATTTTTTGCAATTTGCTCGAGATTTTGAGGGTATATGGTCCAAACCGACTCCAGCTTCGGATTCAGCAGGTCGAAATACATGTCGGTAGGTAGGTGGCGTCAAATGTACATACCACTTTTTTATTTTTGTGTGCCGGTGTAATCAATATAAAGTAGAGAAATATTTCCAAAGTTAAGAAATCTGTCCCGTAATGATGTTCGTATTTCTAATCATTCGTAATATCTACACGCATTTCTTCATAATCATGCAAAATAAAAATCAGAACTAGGTTCTTAGTTTTCGAGATTCTTACGGAGTCTGCAAGGTATTTGGTGCCCTATACCACTGTATCTCCAGGTTAAACTCAACTATCCAGTTCAAAAGGGAAACAGAGCAGAACTCTTTCTCTCACTTTGGTTTCAACATTGTAATGAGAGATTACCAGCTTCCTGCTAGATTTTCGTTACGACTTTTGGAAGTAATGGGGACAAAAAGGAGTAAAGAGCCAAGTAACGCTAACCCATATGATCCCAATGCTCCATCAACGTCCTGTTAAAGCTTTCACGTGCCTCCTTACACAGAAATACATACTCAGAATAGCATAGTCTTTAGCTTAGTTCACCCTGTTTGCTTAACGTCTTGGCTTGGGGCATCCACTTTACTTCTCTTGGAATTGTTCGAGGCATACTCTGTTTGGAGCTGTTCTCCCTTGAGATAGCCTTCTACGATTATAACCCGGGGGATGAAACGCTTTAAACATGTGGTTGTAACAACATTCATGCTAAAAGGTTCAAAATTTACAGTTTTTTCCGTTCATAATGAACGCTATATTTTTTATCATTCATCCAGTCCAAAACGGCATATTTTTGCTGTCGAGAAATTATTCAACTCATGAATGTCTTATGTGAGAGGGAACAAGAGAGAATGTAGTAGAGTATACTTCCGTTAATCCACGTAGACTTTGTAAGCAATTAATATTAAGTCAATAGTTATATCTATCGAATAATCTTATTATTCAAATCATTTTTTTGCTCACAATTTCAACAATAGGTGCAGAGGATTTCACATTACGTGGTGTGTATGATATTGATAGTTTTCGATAATACCACGGCTTCTGCTAAGTAACAAACAGAAGTTTTTGAACAAATTTCAACCCACTTTATCCCACGAAAACATCGAATCTGTGCATCTAGTCGTCAAAGTTAGAATTGAAAAAACAATCTCCCGAATACCCCTTGTGCTTGAAAATTAATTGGATATTTCCCTCAAGTTTACCCGTTCAGCAACGTGTGCGTTCAGTTCGGCAAAAGATCACTCGCGCACGAGTGCTTAGGATTCTGTTACTGCCCTAGCGAATTCATCGATACCGATTCTTTGAGTATTTTTTGGGTATAATTTCGGTATAGTAGCCATTGGGTATAATTTTGGTATAATTTTCAGATTATATCCAAATCATACTCAAATAATACTAATATTTTCAATATATTCGTGGAATTTTTATACCTAAATTATCCTGACGAAAACACCATTGTTTTCCTTTCTTCACCATTGAAATCAAAATATCGTTAATTTTCAAACAGAGAATTGTGAAATTCTTTGATTGGAAACGATGTGTGATTAAAACAAAATACGAATTGGTCCGCTCAATTAATCTGTATGAATATCTTCGTCGTAGGCGCAAGTGCTATACTTATACATAGGACTTCCGCCTCTTAGTTCCAAAATAATCAATATACTCCTTAGTCCATTTTCCTAATATCTGAGCCTCTAACTGGCAATAGAATTGTGTGTTAAAAATCATGGCAATTTCTTGCCCTGACTTTTACTGGAGGAAACCCGATGCAACTCGCCGGGATTCCGCGATGATATACTCAAGTGAACTCTACTCCACGGGTGCCAGAAGATGAGGATGTTGAAGTTCTAGCAGAATCGAGAAGAAAGGAGTTCAAGGATAAATAAAACTCACGTGTTACAAAAATAGACTCTTTAATTGATAACTTAAACTCTACACATTCGCAACCATTGATAACTTTCTCGTGATAACTGTCTCTACTACAATTGATACTAGCCACCAACTCTTGATAACTCGCTCATGATGACAACCCTCTTGACTCTGCACCTCACTCTTGAGGCTCTCACGCAGAAGTGACGCGATTGTGAGATCACCTCACTCGATCCCCCAATTCACAACTATCCTCGTTTTTGATAAGTGGTCAATCGACTGATTCAGGATGAATTGGCTCAGTCGATAAGTCTTCCACTTTTTTAACATTGTGACGATTGAAATTTGATTCAAAAATATCTAAAAACCCGGCAGCTCAGTTGCAGAGTAGCAGACTGGTAATCCGAAGAACCTGGGTTCGATTCCCTCAGATTGCTCGATTTTTTCTTTGTTATACCCCTCTATAAATGTTCTTTAGAATCGTATAACGTTCTATGTAATACAGAATTACCAATTAAATTAAAATTTGATTTGAAAAAAAGGTGGTATAAATTGAGAAGGGAAAATTCACAAATATACAGAAAATAACGGTATTTTTTGGGTATAATTTGGGTATATTTCCAGCATTATACAGGAAAATCACTGAAAATATACCCAAATCTGGGGAATAATTTGGGTATTTTTTAGATCGAAACAAATTCGCAAGGGTGCGAACATTCGAGCACGTGTTGCTGAGCAACAAAACTTTCGGGAAATAGCCGATAATTTTCAAACACTCGGGGTATTATAAGTGAAAATACCTCACAAAATCTCCCTTTTTTCTTCAACAAGTTCTCCTCCTCTCCA
Source organism: Aleiodes leptofemur (assembly GCA_963942555.1). Lineage (NCBI taxonomy): Eukaryota > Metazoa > Arthropoda > Insecta > Hymenoptera > Braconidae > Aleiodes > Aleiodes leptofemur. Next base: position 11,930,891 of record OZ012615.1, read on the forward strand.
AATATTTTTCCTTGAATTTGAGAAGATTACCCTTTTGTATAATATTGAAATTTGTTTTTATTTCAATTCATCAAATCTTCATGCTCCTGTCGTTGAGATGAGAGTATATCAATGAATATTGAAACTAGGAAGTAGGTCGCGTCGATACGCAGAATACCGATCGATCATTCCTATTCCCTATGTGGAATTCATTAACTCATTTCACTGAGATATCTGGATTTAAATCTGCTATTTCCGTGGGTGCACATATGCAGATTTATATATAGATGTTGCCATCTGAAGGGTTTATGAGCAGTCCAACTAAGAGAACAGGATGTGATATTGGAGGAGAGGGGAAATTAATATGATACAGCAGAAGGAAATACTCGCTGAAGTCGATTGTCGTTGCAGTTTCAACTCCACATCATCATTCTTTTTTTTTTCATTTCTATTCAGTTTCACAGAGAATCAATCAGTGATTTGATTTTCTATAAGCAATGAGAGCATTTAATTGTAAATGAATACAATTTCATTTATGGAATCATATTGTCACGTTAAAATCACAGAAACACACGTGTTATTTTTTTCGAAATATCAAAGCAGCGTATGTTCTGTTTGTTTCAATGGATTCTTATAGAAATTCCTTGCTATCTCGTTGATGAAAGGAATAAAAGTATTCATGAGTGCTATTCACTGAGATTCAAAGGACGTATCTCCAGAACTTATGCCACTCCGTTTTTCATGACTCATTTAATTCAGGCAGTTCCCTGAAGCGATACTCATGATGAATGTGCAAAATTTTCAGGTCTTAAGCAAGAAGATTCAGAACAATCAAATGACAAAAACGACCGAATTAGTCGATCAATTGTTATAGAATCTCTACCACGTGATGGTTTACAATAAATGACGAAAGTGAAGAAAGGGAAGGGAATGAAGAAATTAGTGAGCTGGATATAGTGAGAGATATCCAATTTTTCAATGAGATAGTAAAAGTGAGGTTTTTCACTCCATTTATATCAGCAACGCGTCATTGTAGCGCTAATAGATTTGTCTTCCAAATTTCAAAGGAAAGAAAAATGTGTTACAGGAAATTTTCAAATAAGGAAATTGGACATGAAAGAAAAAGTGTAGTCTAGGAACGCGAGAACAAAATTTTCATAGAAATTACATTCTTCCACGTGAAAAGGCTCTGTTCAATCATTTTTGGGCCAATATATATTCATCTTAATAATTGGCGCCCCATTCCTCAAGAAGCAGACATTGCTAAGGAGTTTCACTTCCACGCACTCTTTTGTTTTGACTGAAAAATCGTCAATTATTTGATTTTTCCATGAATGATTTGTGCTGTATTCGCAAGAGGGAAAGCTACGATTTTTCTCTCCACAGACCCATGCTTTCCCAAGCAATAAGAAAATTGGAGAAAGATAGACATATCTTTCAAGGATCATGAAAATGAAAACTTCCAATGGCAACTTGACAGAAGTTTTACTACCTTCAGTAAATTTTGAAAACATGAGAAGTCATTATGGGCTATCCTTCTTTAGTAACTATAACTCGAGGATGATTCTTTGATTACAAGAGTCTTCAGTAACTTCATTATTCTCATCGGAAGAACACTATTCATCGTCACATTGTTGGTGTGAATCTTCAAAATATCTTTGAAAATGAGGAAAATTTTGGAGACGAAATGAAGATTTATGAAGCGTCATTTCACAACGTGGGTATAGCAACATTTCACAGCAAAAATCTTTCGTCTCTCTCGTGAAATCTCTATGATTTCAGAAATACGTTAACTTCATTTCAAATTGAAGAGAATTTTTTCTTGAGGTGAACTAACTCAAACTGTTTTACTATTTGCTCGGTACTGTAGTGAATAGATTTTTTTTTTCATTCCCTCCGGAAATGACGAGAAACTTCATCCGTACATCGACTATGAAACGAACAGATAGTTTTTACAGCTTCTACTAAAAAAAACTTTCAATAGACGTCATACAGAAACAAGCTTCCAATTTCTCAATCTTTTCACGATTTCTTCTTTCTCATTTCTATTTCTTTGAAAAACTTTTCATTCATTCCTGTTCAAGTCTTCCTTACACAGTTTACAGATGAGGGTGAATTTATTTCAGTATCAACAATTCAAACACCTAACAAGAAGTACGTACTTTTACATTTCTGCGTTGTCCATATTGCTCTACTTTTGTTACAATTCGAATCAAAAGCCTTTGAGGAGGATTATAAAGCTACAGATATATCTTCTATGTTTACTCCCTTTCATCTCTATTCGAGAGCTGGAAGCAATTTCAAGAAGCAAATTTCTATTCTGAGTGCAATGAAGATTAATCATGGATGACAAAATAAAATGACATTTCCGATACAAAATGGGAAAGAATCGCAGTGACAATTCTTATTGTACGAAATCGTTTGTTGATAGTTATAGCAAATAGTATCAATTCCAATTCGCATGAACAAGAGAAACTCGGAGAGTCACTTGAGCATAGAAAAGAGTCGCAGTGAAATGAGAATTTTCTCTTGATCCTTCCTTTCTCTATCGTACGGAAAAGAAATAGCAATTTTACTTTCTTGAAATATTCGACGAAAAATTGATTTTTCTCCTGAAACAGTGCGAGACTGTTTCATGAATCCTCTGTACCAATTACTCACTATTTCCAGCAGAATAGAAGTTTTTGACAAAAAAAACTATCTCTATTGTTTCATATGTAGTTTTCATTGGGAAGATCTATCACTAATGCAGGAATTTCGCTTAGCTAAGATTCAGACGAGTACGATGAAATTTAGTGATCGATTCACCCTCAACTTCGTATCCTCTTAACTGTTCTAGAATTGCTGTTCGCTCTGTACTTCTGCAAGTAGCTATCTACGGAAATATATATATTCTTGTGCACAAAAAAATACGAATCCATACCTCGGATATTTCTTATGAGACAAATATAGAGAATGGATCATTTTCGGGCATCTGCCAAACCATCTACAGCATGATTCCAATATTATTTTCTCGAACTTCGAGGGGTTCTCCCGCAGGAACGAAGCAAGATAAGATGGTAAAGAATAGCAGATATTATTATTAGCAATTATCAAACTTACAATTGAAGAACTATGAAATAATCAAATTTCGAGAAAAAAAATAAGGAAATGCTCAAGCTCAATTTTTGGGCGATATTTTCTCACGATGAGTTATTATGATATGTAACCCATTTTATGAATTACAAAATCATGGTAGTATGGTAGAGCTGGTAACATGTCTATACAGCATGTCATCCGGATTCACTATATTTTTATGTCTAATCAAAAGATTATATTTCCTTTCATTTTTCCCTAGTTTAAGGAATATTAATTGATGAAAATGCCGTTTAAAGTGGTTCTATACTTACACCCGGGAAAGAATGGACATATATGTCCGTATATGATTATATATAGTAATTTCATATACGAACACATATGTTCCTATGTGATTATATATGTTCGTATATGGTTATATATGATCAATGAGCATATATGACGATGCATGGTAATCTCATATATGGCCATGTATGATCATATATGCAAATTATAAAGATATTAATATCTATGAACATAATACATCAGTATTAATTCTCTCAAGGTGATCAAAGTGGCAGGTCCAAATGATCTACTTTTGTTTTTTATTTTTCTAAGTTATCATAAATATTCTCATTACTTCGCTTTCGAAAGATTTTACCGTTATTGAAACAATATCCACAGTGATGAATTGTTATTGAATAATATTGTAAATATTCAATACTGTTCCGAATTTGACTCATGCTGACCCAGCATAGAGGACTGGGATTGAAAGATGCTCGGATTTTGAATACCAATATGGCCGCAATTGATGTTTTCATGTAATTAATTGAATTAATTGTCGCTATATGTCCGGTAACATGCATTTTTCATGATTTCGAAAATTAATAAACATTCTGACGAACAAGAATATATAGGGTTGTATAAGGAAAAAATAGGTTTGTGACCATGAATTGTCGCAATGAAACTGAAACTGAACCTCGCTTATGGAGTTCAAATGTTAATTTGATTTGTTTTTTCAATTAATTTCGGCTTTATTTGTCCGATAACATGAGGTAAACTATTTTTTTTTGAATCTCCTCATGCTACCCTATTGAACGTAACCGAAACTTGAAAGGAAAAATAGATTGTCGAAACCACTGCGGTTACAATGAATTTCTTCAAATAAAGAAAGCGTTCAGCTGGGATCAAATCCGGGACCGTCACATTATTAGTCTATCACCCTATCATCTTCGCTCCTCGCATTTCATATACTTTCTAATTGAACTTCGATCCTCATATATTGATCCGTGTCTTTCTACTTTAAAGGAATTGACTTCAATTGCATTGTTTTTTCAAAATACTTATTTAACGTCGCCGTTTTCACGCTAAGATTACGCCAATCAGCATCGAAGGGTCATAGTGTGTCTGTGGACAAAGCACTTTTAAATTATTTTACAACGGTGCTTGTATCATTCGGCACAGACTGGGATTTGAACTCGGAGCTTTGAGTTGCCAATCCGACACTCTATTGAACAAGCCACCGTTCACCTCCAATTGAATTGTTTCAATCATTGAAAATAATTTTGTTATACCAGAAAGGTTGATTTTCGAAGGGTGTCAGAATTTTAAATCCTCAAAGTAAGCGGGGAAACAACTAACAAAACGTGCATTTACCATTAGTTATTTCAATTTACAATTTTCACATCCTTATATGAATTGAGCAAGTATTTCTCTATATGTTTCGCATATGCCCGTATATATTTCATATATGCTCATATATGTCCATATGTGTCTCCTACATGCTAATACCTACTCGATTTGCGAAGGAATATATGATCATATTTGCTCATAGCTGTCCGGTTTCTCAAAGAAACACATGGTCATATTGTAGCGACAGCTACATTCGATAACATGGAGAAACCGAAATTACTACACAGCCGGTCGGAATGGCTCAGTGGCTAAGAGCCACAGAATAACAACCAAAGGTTCCCCGGTTCGAATCTCGGACCGGGCACCTTTTTTTCATAATCATAATGATTATTTTTCATCGCTTTCCGACGAGCAAATTCATTGAAGAGATGTCGCACCCAAGTGGCGCGAAATGACAACAGCGACATCCCTTCAATATGTGTTCATATATGACGATTTTTCCCCGGGACGAATTGAAAGATTAAAATCTGAAACAAATTTCACCTGAAAGCTTAAATGCATCTGAACTATTTCGTGAAATTTCCGATCAACTGACCTTTTTGTTTGTTTAATGATGAATAGGAACGACATACCGGGAAAAACAGATTTAGATCTACGAAGATATAGATAGATCTAAGGAGATCTACGGAGATATAGATAGATCGAAGGAGATCTACGGAGATAGAGATAGATCACTTCAGATCTCTTTTAATACACGGGAAAAAATTATGTATAATATTTTTTTAAGAATAGCCTCATATAAGCTCAACTGATTATACAGGGCCATTTTCTATACATAATTGAAATTTTGAGAGAGAGAAAAATTGAAAAAAAAGTGGCACCCGGATGGAATCCAACCCGGGACCCTTCGCTTGCTAACATTCGTACTCTTCTATCTCAGCCATCAGCCAAATTTACATTTGTTATTAATTTTCAATTCTCATGATTTCATCTTCGCCTACTTTTCTTAGGCTCATTGGAATGAAGTTGAAGTCGTTTGATCGTGAGTTCTCGAAGTCATTGAGTATGTGAGAAGGAACGTATAATATGATTTAACCTCTCATAGACTATGTAAATGTAAACCTATGAAAAAGATCATTACCAAAATTGAACATGTTTCATGTAGATCTTTGGAGAGCTGTTTAGATCTAACACGATCTCAGTAGATCTAATGGAAGAGATACCATTCGACCTGTTTAGATCTACGTAGATTCACGTAAATCTACTGAGATCTACATAGATCCACTGAGATCTACATAGATCCACTGAGATCTCCATAGATCCACTGAGATCTACATAGATCTAATTTGTTAGATCTCTTTAGATCTTAGTAGATCTGCTAGAAGGAATACCCTTTGATCTGTTTAGATCTACGTAGACCTACATAGATCTACGTAGATCTAGGTGGATCCAGGTAGATCCGCATCTCCTTAGATTTTACTAGATCTAAGTGGATCAATGTAGATCTGAGTAGATCAAGGTTGATATCCTTAGATCTATTGGAATTTGCTCATCCTTTTTTATCAATCTGTGTTGCGTTTTCATTCATCCACTTGAACCAATTCAGACCTATTGAGATCCAAAGAGATCTAGCAAGTTAGATCTACTTATATCTCCGTAGATCTAGATAGATCTCCGTTTTCTCATTTTTTAGATCTACTTAGATCTAGGTAGATCTAATTCTGTTTTTCACGGGATAGAAACAATACGGTGGCTTATGGGCATATATGATCATATAATCCTGTGCAAACCGAGAAGGTATGGGCATATAGGTGACCCATATGGACATATATCAGCCTAATGCAGGCTTTTGCACTTATAGGTTAGGCAAAAAAGTAAAATCTAGAATTGGTCTTTGAAAAAAGGAGAAAAAAATTTTACGATCCAATATGAAAATTATTGACCGTCTCATAGCTCCGTAATAAATGATTATTTTCCTGCACAGGGAAAGACGTGAATACGCTAGTCGAAAGGCATAATAGTGGTTAAATAATGAACAGGGCCAAGAACTTCGTGCTTCTATGATTCATTCGTCACCCGGTATATGTGTGAAGGTAGGCACAATAATTTGTCGGTTGGAATGCACATAGCAATTTGACAGTTATTAGACTCGTGTCATGTAAGTGTGATAGCGACATATGAACATAAATAAATAAAGAAATTAACAAATTAATTCGGAAATGAACTAATTAATAAATTGAGTGGAAGTGGAGGGTTCCGATAATTTTGTTGCACCTGTTTTAGTTTGAAGGAATATTTAAAATTTGTAATCAATTTAAAAAGATGACGTGGACTTAATTTTGAAATTTCCCTGAGAGTATCCCCTCCTCCAGCATTATCAGGAGAAATCTCAACAGGATTTCCACTAGCACTATCAACAGGAATCTTAGCAGGATCCTCTCGAGGACTATTAGAAGGAATCTTAGCAGGATTTTCACCAGCATTATCAGTAGGAATCTTAACGGGATTCTCTCCAGGACTATCAGAAGGAATCTCAACAGGACTCTCACCAGGACTGTCAGAAGGATTCTAAGAAGTATTCCATCCAGCACTATCAGCAGGACTCTTAACAGGATTCCAATCAGCGCTGTTAAAAAAATTCTCATGAGTAGTCTAAAACTATGTGTTTCTAAGATATTTCTGGAAATTGAGTCCACGTGTTTCTTTTCAATCACGAAATGGAATATTCCCTCAAACTAAAACAGATGCAATGAAACTATCGAAACTCTTCACTTTCACTTAATTTATTTATTAACTTAATTTATGAATCCATTTACTAATTAATTTATTCATTATTTATCTTTTTATTCATGTTAAAGTGAAACACTTACGTGACACGAGTCTAACTGTCAAATTACTATGTACAATTTAACCCATAAACTATTGTGCCCACCTTCACTCATATACCGGGTGGCAAATTAATCGTAGGAGCACAAAGTTCTCGGCCCTGATAATGAATTACAAATAATTAATATAATTCCTAAATTCTTCTTCAAATTTTGCTTCAAATGCTAAGAAATAGATTTTCCATCATAAATATTAATTTTTGGGTGATTTCTCTGTTCATTTCTTGCTTGACGCTCAACGACTAGTGTGGAGAAGTAGAGAACTACTTTAAGTATACTCAGCAAAACAATTAAAGGAGCAGAATTTTTTTCCATTTTTGCAGTGATTTTCAAAGGACTGTATCTTCGCTAAAAATGATCGGATCGAGATGAAAAAGAAAGAAAAATGAAGCTTGGAATGTTTACTTTTGAAATCTTGGGATGGAAATTTTTTTTGAACATTATTTATGGCGCGAAAAAAGCAATAAAGGCGAAGGAATTTTTTTTTCAATTTTCAAAATTATCCATGGGCTCCAAAAAATTTTTTTGGCTCGGCTAACGGTGAGAGTCTTTCAGCGTGATTCTTTAGCTTCAATTCAAATTTTTTTTTTTCTGTACCCCCATTCATCGCTGAGATATCGGTAGTTGAATGAAAAAACACCTTTTTGTCTTCGATCATCGATATCTCATGAACTACTGGTCGCACAGCGAACGGATGGTGGGTTTCATAAACGTGAATCAATGCTCTATGCGTATCTCTTTATGTTTTCTGGTAAAAAAAAATTTTCGCATTCTCAAAATTGGTTTGAAAAAGTGGCAAAGCATGAAGTTTTTTGGTCTTTTGAAAAACGACCTGAACTTCGCGAATATTGCGAAAAGTGCTAATGTTTTGAGGTGCTTTTTGAATTTAAGATATGCCTAGACACCCTGCAAAATTGCAAGTCGATCCTTCGAACCATTTTTTTTATTCAAACGCTCAAAGTTCCAGCAATAATCTAAGGAGCACGCTTTTGCTCCTTAAACGTGAATTAACGATGATTAAGGTAATAATTTTTTTTTTCATCATTTTTTTCGTCATTTCGCATTAAATGATAAACGTTTTTTAAACAATCATCAAACCTGAGGAAAAAATGATTTTTTAATTTTTTTTTTCAAATTTAAGGAAAATTGATTTTTTTTTGAATAAAAAATCGAATTAAAAAAAAATCAATTTTCCTTAAATTTGTAAAAAAAAAATTAACAAATCATTTTTTCTTAGGTTTGATGATTGTTAATGAAATGTTCATCATTTAATGCGAAATGACGAAAAAAATGATGAAAAAAAAAATCATCACCTTAATCATCGTTAATTCATGTTTAAGGAGCAAAAGCGTGCTCCTTAAATTATTTCTGGAACTTTGAGCTTTTGAATAAAAAAAACGGTCCGAAGGATCGACTTGAAATTTTGCAAGGTGTCTAGGCATATCTTAAACTCAAAAAGCACCTTAAAACATTAGCACTTTTCGCAATATTCGCAAAGTTCAGGTCATTTTTCAAAAACACCAAAAAACTTCATTTTTTGCCACTTTTTCAAACCAATTTTGAGAATGCGAAAATTTTTTTTTACCAGAAAACATAAAAAGATACGCATAGAGCATTGATTCAAGTTTATGAAACCCACCATCCGTTCGCTGTGCGACCAGTAGTTCATGAGATATCGATGATCGAAGACGAAAAGGTGTTTTTTCATTCAACTACCGATATCTCAGTGATGAATGGTCGAACAGAAAAAAAAATTTGAATTGAAGCTAAAAAATCACGCTAAAGGACCCTGTCATTGGCCGAGCCAAAAAAAAATTTTTGGAGCCCATGGATAATTTTGAAAATTGAAAAAAAACGAAGAAAATTCCCTCGTCTTTATTGCTTCTTTCGCGCCATGAGTAATTATCAAAAAAAAATTCCATGCCAAAATTCCAAAAGTACACATTCCAAGCTTCATTTTTCTTTTTTTTTCATCTCGATCCGATCATTTTTCGCGAAGTTACAGTCCTTTGAAAATCACTGAAAAAATGGAAAAAAAATTCTGCTCCTATAATTGTTTTGCTGAGTGTACATATAAATCAAGATTTTCACAAAAAATGAACCTGTTGGGCATGGTAGCAAGACCCTATAATACCCGGAACTTGGTATAACTGGAAGTATTAGCGGTCTAGCTGATACCTTGGTTACGGAAATAAATAAATAATGGAAAGTGTCAAATTTCATACAAATTCGTCTTTTACATTTGTACTATTTGAAAATTAATTTATGGACGATTAAATCAGTAATGTGCGAGAAGAGAAGAGTTCTCGATTGATAGAATATGATGGAGTGAGCCAAGTCCCAGAAAAAAAAGGTATTTATAACCTGAATTTCGACTTTTTCTCAATTGGGCAGATACTTCAGGGATGAGAGAAAAACAAGCAGGAGTCCCACTACTTGTGCGTGATTTGAACATCTTTTATTCAATATTCTGCCAATGCAATTGGCAGAAATCTTCCGAATGGATTTTTCAATTTCAAATCTACCATCACTGATCTGTGTGTGCAGTGGGGAAACCAACATAGGCCTCAGACGGTTAAGCTCATCCCGAAGATAATCAATTGAATAGTCTTGAAGATGTAGCTTGTTTCTTTGGATGTTTCTATGCTAGTATTTAAGAAACTGCTGAACCAATTCCGCTCAGTTCAATACCAAACTTCGTGCTCACCGGATGTACAACCTCACAAAATTTGAGATCTCTAGTTCAATTATTTATTAAGGTACAGAGGTATCAAGATTTAGACGAAAATTTTTTTAAAAGTTTTATACTTGTTAAACCTACAATCTGAGCTCCCAGCACCTAGGGTTTCTCGATCTAGGGGTAAAGAATCGATTCCATGGATCGGATCGAATCAATGTTTGAAAAATCGATTCAGAATCAGATCGAACGCGAAAAGATCGATTTTTGAAAAATCGAATCGTTATTCTTCATTTGAAAAACTAAAGTTGAAGAAAAAGTACAAAAAAAAGCGGCATTAAATTAGTGAGGAAAAAAATGTGAAAAAGACCCAGAATTACACCACTGTCCCCTATACTTATTGTGCGAACGGAAAGAACCGGCAATAGTTGCGAGAAACAGAGAATTTGATATAATAAAAGAGTTTTTATTCACTCATGAACTTCTATTATGAACTTTCAAATAAGATAAAACATCTTACATACAAAGTAATTTTTTTTTCATATAAAAAAACGGAATTTTTTCCATAGTTTCATCATTTTTTCTCTACCAACCATTTGAATGTCATTCAAGTGCCACCATGGAAATTTGAGTTACTTCAAGAATATCAGCATGGAGATGTGTTCAGCACTCAATTAACTACGGTTCTCCGTGACAATGTTGGAAACCTGCGAAAAAAGTCTCTCACATGGCACTGAGCTGCCAATTGTTGATAAACATTTCAAAGCAATATTTGCTAACGTAGGAGAGACACCATAATCACGTTGACGTATCCAATAAGCAATTGGATCAACCTTTAGTTCACTTTTTTCCTCAAAATATTGCATCAGATCCTTATGAATTAAATGGATAATTATCAACTCATTAATTCCAAATAAGTGTTGAGACTCAATTTATCAACTTCAAAAGGATCCTGTTAATTTATCTGAATATAAATGGAGAACAATCTCCTTGAACCTTGTGCATGTTCTGAAATGAATTTAGAAAAATTAGAAAATATCCATTAATTCAGAAATTACCACAGCGTAATTTTAATTAGTTGGGCACATACTTGTTTACGATAGAATTTTCAACAATATTCTTCATGGTAGTTCGATGTTATTACGAAAAAAAATATGGAACCACGTGAACCAAAGTAGCGTTGAATGAATCGATTCTGTTGAAAAAGAATCGATTCACTCGATTAATCGAACCCATAAAAATCGATCTAAAAAATCGAGAATCGACGACTAAAAGATCGATCTTGATAAAGATGGATCTGAATCGAGAAACCCTACCAGCACCCCAGGGGTCAAAGGTGAAGCTCATAAACGCGCATCTCCTTGCTAAGAATGGACGCTGAAGTTTCATTTTTCATCGAGAAAAGTCGAAAAAACGATATTTTTACATTTTCATTTTTCTCAGGAACTATCTGGCCGATTCAACTGAAATTTTTGTGAGAGCTCGAGGCGAGCATGGCAAACATACGGTGGAATTTTCAGATCGCTTGCTAGCCCCGTTTCAGTGTAAAGCGGCGAATGCATCATCACATACACACACACACACACCCACATACATACGCACAGACATTGTTGTAAAAATGGCGGTTCTTGCCACTGGGTCATTTGCAGTTATCTTATGATAAAATTTCAAAATCGAAAAAAATACGATTGCATAGCTTCCATTCGGAAGCAAGAAGAAAGAATTGAGATTTTATGAAAATCTCTTCATTATCTATGGAGTCTCCTTCATGTCTTCTTTGGAATTTTCCCTTTCCAGATTTGTTAGAGGTACCTAATCTACTCCTGAGCTGGTGCCAATCTGGAAAGGGGAAATTTCGAAGAACACTTGAGGAAAATTAAAATAAGACATCAGGGGGGTATGAAAAATACTTGTGGGAGATTCAAAAAAGACATGAGGACGATATAAAAAATACTTGGGTCAGATCTGAAGAAGGCTCGAAGAACACTTTGGGTCCGATGAAAGAAGACATAATGAAGAGATTTTCGTGAAATCTCAATTGCGTCTTTCTGCTTCCGAATGGAAGCTATGTAATCGTGATTTTTTTCGAGTTTGAGATTTTATCATAGTATGACTGCAAATGACCCAAAACGTCCCGAACCGTGCGTTAAAAAAAAAAATATCTTTGCGTACGTGTGTGGATGTGTGTGATGCATTTTACTATATGTTTGCCATGTGTGCCCCAAGCGCTCACCAAAATGTTAGCTGAATCAGCCCGATATTTCCTGAGAAAAACGAAAATGTCAAAAAATCGCATTTTTGACTTTTCTCGATGAAAAATGGAATTCCAGCGTCCACTCTCAGCGGGGAAATGTGCGCTTATGAGCTGCATCTTTGACCCCTGGGGTGGCGGGAGCTCAGATTTTTAGTTTATCCAGCATACAACTCTTGAGAAATTCTTCGTAAAAATCTTGATACCTCTATAATTGAATGAATAATTGAGCTCGAGACTTCAATTTCGTGGTGTTATACATCTGATGAGCACAAAGTTTGGTATTGGAACTGAGTGAAATCGGTCCAGTCGTTTCTTAGATATCTGCATAGAAACATCCGAAAAAGCAAGCTATGGCTTCAAGGCTATCCACTTGATTATTTTTGGGATGAGCTTAACCCTCTGAGGCCTATTCTTGTTCCCCCACTCTACGCCTGGCTGTTCATAACATGGAGTGGGGCACGAGTAAGTTTATAGGGTACTGTACGCTCATTATTAGCCCTAATCTACGCGCTGCACTACGGGCTATTACGGATTCAGACTCAGAGGGTTACGGTCTTTACTATGCGTCATTTGTGCTATAAGTTTCAGAATTCTTGAATGTATAGTTTCAGAAAACTATTCCCAAAATCAATTTTTCCTGTACATTTCAATTTTTCTCTATTTTTCCCTGAGAAGGGCAATATATCTCAATTAATCATCTCGAAGTAGATCATTCTAATCCAAAGATGAACCCATTGTCATTGTAACCTCACCATTTGAGGAATTAAAGAAAAATATCTTATATTCAAAATATCATGATATTTAAAATTTTCAAGTTTTGAAAATATAAATGTGAATAATATTTGCATGAATTCGACATTCTTCATTTCTATTTGTAGATAAAGTATCAGCTGCGTCGGTTAATAATTCCAGCTACATGAAAGTTATGAATTTGACCATAATCTATCAATATCAATATATTATAAAAATTCCATCTCAATCATAACATTAATGTTAATCAATGACGAGACTTACTATATACTTAGTTTTCTAAAATCATAATATTATTCGATATCATGTGCTTTTTTCATAATTTGTTTTCAATCACAACTACCAATTTTTATATATATGCATAGATTTTACTCGAACCGAACGGATTTTAACAAAGCCGCTTGTGAGGGTGCTCAGATTAAGTTAGTTCTCTGTACTACATCGGTGATGCGAATGGAGAACGCTCTGTGTTATTTTGAATTTATAGTAGCAAAGACGCGTACATCAAGCACATGCGTCTTTTTACTTCCGCATTGTAATCGTGACATTTTTCGATTCCCAGATTTCAATGGAATATAACTCAGGATGTTCCAAAACGTCGAGAAACGATGATATAGAAACATTTTGCTTCTCACAAAAGTTTCTCATAACAAACGATGTTGAAAATCTGGCACGATTTTTGGACGCCCACTCAAGTTACTTATGAGTGAACGTGTTACCTGTCGATGATTTCTCAATTTTAGTGGACTGTATATGTTATCCAATGGGCTGGTTCAGATGCTGTTGGATTGGAGTAGCTTTTAGGATAATTCACAAATAATTCACACGAGATTTATATCAAAAATATAGCATATATTGACTAGATAGCACTCGATGAATTACATGAATTTTACACTGATAATTTCTTCAAGTCGTTGATAATTGTCTGTGATAATTGTCTTTTAAGTTCACTTGTCTTTGATGATTTAAACAATGAGTTTGATTAATAATCTGATGGATTATCGGTAATGCACATACGAATTATAGAAGATAATTCGTCTAGCGATAGTTTAAGTTATAATTGTCTGATAACATCGATATTTTTAACAATGATAATTATCTGAGTTTTCGACGCAGTAATTAACACTGATTTAATTCGATGGTTTGATGACGTTCGTGATTATTCGATGATCGCATTTCCCTGCCGGGTTGTAAGGCCGATCTTACATCGAAATGCTCGATAATGTCTTTTAATCAATGTTGAATGTTTGTCTGATATGTAACAACCGAATGAAAACCCTTCATATTACACTATCCGCGTCTATTGACTATAGCGTCGGTTTGTTACACCCAAAAAGTCTCTAACGATTACGATAAATAAGTTTCTTGATGATGCATGGACTCACGAAGAATCTAGCTATTGATGATGCACAGATTCACGAAGAATCGAGCAAGATAATACTTGATTACGCGGAAACACGTCTTTACGGTCCTGCGGCTCGATGACTAAGATCGTCTCTTGCCGAGACAATTGACCTCATCGGTGTCGATGACGCCTTGGGTGATGTTTGGGCATCAATCGAACTAATTGATGACCCCTGATCCGCGGGTAACCCTGGCTCAGTCGATAACTTTGCCAGGTTTTTCAATAAACGAGGGAATTCTCATTATTTAAAAATATTCAAAAACATCATATTCAACAAAAACCACATTAATTGAAGTGATTGATATGAATAAGATCAGTGATGATAGATTCATAATTAAAAGATTCATTCGAAAGCATTTTGCCAATTGCATTGGCAGGATAGTAAATGTAAGATGGTCAAATTACGCAAAAGTAGTGGGGCTCTTGCTTGTTTTCCTCTCATACCTGGAGTATCTTTCCAATTACGAATTGAGCTTGAAAAATTCATTTAGATGAGCCTCACCAATCCTGAATATTACAAATTTTCCCAAAAAAATTCTTCTATACGAATACTAAAAAAAAAGTTTTTCCAAAAATTCCGATTTTTTTGTATTTTTTTTCTGAGAACACTTAGAACACTTCTAGTATTTTTTATTTCATCCTTAGGAAGTAGATGATTTTTCCTGGGAAATAAGACAGTTTTCATCCTGATATGACAACGAGAAGAAATGGAAATAATTTTTGAAACGTTAACTCTATTTCAGATTTCGAAATTTCATAGTAGAATCTCAGTTTCCACATACCGTAAAGACACCAGTTACCGGACGGTTGAGGCAATGGGACCGGTTCCCGGACAAGTTAGAATTAGATCATTAAAATGATAGAAAAATTTCCATTAAATGAATCAAACAATTCACTTGATTGTTATTTTAACATTTTGCAAGTATTAAAGAACTGGATTCTTCCACTTGAATATTAATTGTTAGTATATTTTGCTGCTCCATTCGAAAACTGGGCCCCGTCCGGTAACCGGGTCCACCATGGTAATATTGAATTTTACTGTATGAAATTACTTCATTTGAATGAGAAAGATTATATTCAGATCTAGATTCCAATTTCTACGTTGAGATAAAATACCGGAAAATGCCACATTGATTAATGAATAAGAATTAAAAGTTTCATTCGGAAACTTTTGCCAATTGTATTGGCAGAATATGAAATTTTATTGATGTTAAACTTTTGCTAATAAAAACATTTTCAACTATCTACTTGAAAGCAAGGGTTGGAATTCGCAAAGAATGCCCATGGGCTGAAGCACCTGCTTGTTTCGATACTCATATAAAAGGTTTGCTCATAAATATTCGAAATATTCAGTGATTATTAAGCTCACTATCATGAATCTTTGAACCAAAACTCGGATATAATTAATTGGATAGCTTTACAGATATAACCTGTTTATTATGGAAAGGTTTTAGGCTAATATCTTGTGATATCCGAGATTTATAATTTTGACAAGCTAAAAATATTCGTTTTTATGTCATTACAATCAACTCCAATTGACCTTCCGGAAGCCCTACGTATTGCCTGATTTATAAACACCGTTTTACCTCTTGGAAAGCTTTTGTGGATTGGGTAAATTGAATAAAATTTAACACTCACTTTTGTATAAATTCAAAATTCAGTAACAGATATATATATTCTTTTTCTTGTGAGTTTCACTTGATACACAGGTTTATTGAAAATTACCCTAATTGTCTATTGTTGTTTGTATTTTTTTTATGATAGTCCGAATATTTATGATAGTTCCCTGATCAATTTCGCGTTATTATCCGCGAAGGAGTTGTCACTCTCTTCCAAAAACCGACGACTCAGTTTAAAGGCCGAAAAAGGAGTGTCTTTCTTCATGAAATTTATTCATGAAAAAAACTCTGTTTCTCAGGTGTGGTGGTTATTGTCACACCTGGTTGCAGTAATTTTATTTCAAAAAGAATAAAGAATTGATGATTCTTAAATTCTATTGAGTTCGACAATTTCAGATGGCCGTCGGCCCCACGATCGGTGAGCTCCTTGATCAGCGATTTCAAAACCTCCGCTGATTCAATGACCTAAATCAATGAACTACGGGTGCTGTTACAAATCGCTGATCAATGTTTAGACTAAATTATTCCAATAATTAGTAGCTAAATATTTGGATATTACCATCTGATGAACTCTTGAACTGATTCCCCTCAAATTCAATATCAAACTTTGCGTTCATAACATATACGAACTGATTTGAAATATCTAGCTGGAATTTTCGTTGAGTTATTGTCACAACAGAATCTAAAAATGAAATAATCTTCTAACGAAAAATTGTAGCGAACTTCGGCCCGAGTGAAAAAATATGAGTTTGAAAGAGATAAATCTTATCGCTCTAACTGTGGGCTGTGACTTAATTAATTCAATGATTCGATTCTTCTCAGAAGTTTTCCAAAAAATTTCGACCAGATTCACACACGCACATACATACCCAGTTCATGATCTTAATTCTGTGTCATTTTTTGAGAGGATCCACAATAAAATCCCTATCTCTAACATCCTTCAACCTCCATTCTCGATATCCTGAATTTCCTGAAGTGTTAATCATTCTAACACCCCCTCTACAGTTGATTGACAGCTTACGATTGGATTCAAAAGTCGTTCCCTAATGATCTGAATAAGAATGAGCTGACGTGCTCACTATTGGACCAGCTACGCAACTGAAGAGTGACAATCTCAATTATCTCCATCAAGTTGTCCTTTTCAAATTGTATCTCTCATGCATGAAGAATTACGAAGTTTATGGAAAAAAAAGCTTGATTATAGAAATGATATATTACAAGATAATGCAAAAAGGAGAATGAGACTTGAGAAATTATTCATGAAAAAGATATTACAGACATTAATGAATTTTATACAATTCTTTGAACGTTGAGAAGTATCGTTCAAATATTGAAAATATACGTAGAGATGATCTGAGAAATAAAGATGAGCAGCCCCATTCAATATCCAAGAAACAATGTTCATAATTATCATAGGATCTTCCAATCATCTTTCCCGGGAAGGGAAAGCAAAATATAATGAAAGTTCTCAGGACCTTCTTTATAAAGTACTTATTATTTTTATTCTCCACAAGACAGCTTGCGGACGGAATTTTCTAAACTTGATTCTTCGGACATCAGAACATCTCTTCATGTGGCACATATCTTCATGAAGAATCTAAAAAAAGAACTGTAAACCTTGAGAGAATTATATCCAGATATCTGTCCCTTGTGGCCTCAATTTTTATTCCCAAGACACAGAAGAAAGGCGATAATTCATCGATACTCAACTCCCACTTGAAGTATTTTTAGCACACAAAGCACCAATTCTTCTTTATCAGAGAGGAATGATGAACATTATCATTACATATATACGAAATAAAAGGAACTTTATACTACAGGAGAAAAAATTGAAGAAGAACGGTTACAGTTTTATACATTTTCTCTTTATTATTATTCACATCTCGCGTTATGTTGGGCCACGAGGCAAACATTTCCCATGGATTTATATTTTATTACCTATTACGTATGCCAGGAGAGCTTTTCTCGCATCGATTTGGACGGAATGATACGATATGTATGTGCCTTAGAAATTTTCTCGCCTACACCCAATCTTCGTGTTCGATGAATCTTAGAGTCGATACTCATTCGAGTACGTATCTATAGATATATACACGGAGAGAAAAATATTAGAGTTTTTGTGAATGACTCTTTGGAAAACTGTTATGCCGCTCTATAAACGGGATGCAATTCGCGCCAAGAGAAGAATATTGTCATTCGGAGGAGGAGTTTTCATGAAGCGTGACCGAATAATTCCCATGCTGCACATCATAATTTTGATTTCTTAAAAAAATAGCCATTTACACTTGGATTTGGATTGAAATATCTCGAAAACTACTCAAAAGTTATCGAGACATGCTGTGAATGAAATTTAGAGGAAAGATTAACGAATAAAATGATCAAAACTCCGATTTTCTACGACTTGTAGTTATTAAGATATTAATTTTTTAATAAAAAATTCAGAAAGTACGCCCGAGCGCCCATTTATTTGCTATCGGGCCTCGTCCATTGTTCCCGAACTACTCATTAAAAAATTGATATCTCGGAAACTACTGGTCGTAGAAAAACGGCATTTTGCTTATTTTCTTCGTTAATCCCCCCTCTACATTTCATTCACAGCATGTCTCGATGAATTTTGCATAGTTTTCGAGATATTTCAATCCAAAGCCAAGTGTAAAATGACCAATGGCTCATGTACTGAAAACAGTCGAAGATACCCGACTAGCCCCTTCGTCTACCCATTATGAGGCTGGCATGGGAAAAAATCTAAAAAAAATTTATAAAAATTCTTAGTAGCGTATGAAAATTTCTAAGGGCCCGATGATTCATCATCTGTCGGATAGACAATTTTTTCCAGCTTCCAGAGAAAAAATTATCAGCTAATATTTTTGTAATGCTTATGAACAGTTATTGTGATATTTCATCTCGAAAATTTTATTGGCCCTATTACTAATTGCCGTCGTGAAGACATTTTTTCCATCGGTAGACTCATGAAATACCCCCGGCCTGCATTTTGCATCCACATTATGTCGCTGAGCATCACGATTTTTCAGAGAAATTTCTCTCCGTGTAGGGGAGACCGGGGCAAAGTGGGGTATCTACTTCTTTGGAGCACGTTTTTTCTCATTTTTTTCATCAAAAACAACGTATGCTCAGTGTTCATTTTCATGATGTTTTGGGCATGAGTCATGGCGCAAAAAAGGAATGAAAGTAAAGGAAAAAAAGCAAAGAAAAATCCATTTTTCGAAATGGTGGACGGTCTTTAAAATTTATTTTCGACTTAACCCGTGTCAGGGTCGTTCTGCCGAATCCTTTAGCTTTAATTTCATTGTTTTTCATCCCTCTACGACCATTCGTTATCGAGATATTGGTTACACTGAACGGATGGTGGGTTTCATAAACTTGAATCAGTGCTCTGCAAGTGTCTTGTGCAGTATCGTTGAAAAAAAATTTCCCCATTTTTAAAATTGGTCTCAAAAAGTACCGACAAATGACTTTTTTTCGTTTTTTTGAAGATCGAGCTGCATTTTATAAATGTTACAAAGGTATTGAGGTTTGAGCGTTTTTCCCTAGCTCACTATGTGCCTAAACACCCTGTAAATTTTGAAGCCAATTAGTTGGATAGTTTTATTTCCCTGAATGATCGAAGTTGTAGCGAAAATGGAAGGGACGCTTCTTTGTTCCTTAAACATCAATGAATGATAATTAAGAACGGAAATTTTCTTTTTTCGTGATTTCTTATGGAACCCTCGTAGGATTTCACATGCTCCCTCCCTTTCTCTCGCCCACCCACTCACCCCATGCACACATAAAGAATCACGGAAAGATAACGAAAAAAACATTTTTGGTTTTTGTCATCATTAATTAATGTTTAACGAACAAAAGAGCGTTCCTATAATTTTTGCTAAAGCTTCGTTCTTTACGTGGCTTCAAAATTTACATGGTGTTTAGGTACATATGAAGCTGAGCAAAAACAGAACATTTGCACTTCTTGCAAAATTAGAAAAGTTCAGCTCAATTGAAAAAATACAGAAACTTCATTTTCTGTTTTCTTTTGAACAGAATAATCAACTATTGAAAGAATATCACAGCTGTCATTATACGAATTAAATCGTCGATTCAGACTTTGCTTTATTCAAAAAGAGGGTGCGTGGGATCCCCGCGCGGCAGAAGTGAAACTTCTCTCCTATGAAGTTATAGATAAAGATAAATTGTTAGTATTTCTTCATTGAACGAAGGATAAAATCTTTTGTTCGTTACCGAATTATAGTTTCTTTCACGACCAGTATTCAGACCAATACATTTTTTCAATTCATTGTGTTTGTGAATAGCTCAGGAATCGATCGAGATAGAGCGATTTTGCCACAATCTATCTGTGTAGCTCTCGAAATTCTCTACAGAAAAGGATCAGTGCGAAATTGCCCTATCCTGCTTAAATTTTGAAATATCCAAAGAGAATTGCTGATAAAATGGAATTGATCCGTCTCAAAACTTTATTATATATATTTGATCGGCTCCCGTTTCATTAGGAATATTCAGCAAATTGAGCGACATAACAAAATTTTTCTGAAGACCTTTTTTGTAAACAATTTTAAAAACTGCGGGAAAGGTTTCTACAACAATTGCCTTATTTGGCTCAGTTCCTGATATATTCATCAAAACACTATGACAATGCACAGACTTATAGATAGACTCTCCGTTGTGATGGTTCCTTGGGAGAATCTATCGGAACTGAATAGAGATATGCTCATTCATTGTACTCTCTATTTTAACTCTCGAAATTTTCTACAAAAAGGGATTCCAGTGGATTGACGCTGTCTTTCTTAGTTTCTAGAATATTCATGAAAAATTTTACCAAAAAAAAATAGACTTATAGCTGGAGTTTCTTTTCCGAAAATTTTTTCGTAAATATCTTTGGAGCTATTTTTGAAAACTAAGCGAAATAGAGCAAATTCATCCTCATCCTCCTGTGCAGCTCTTAAGACTCTCTACAAGAGAGAATTGTGGCGAAATTACGCTATCTCGCTTGCTTTCCGAGATATTCTCGAATTACTGATGATAAAAATTAGCATCCTGTTCTATTTCTTCGCGATGAAATTTTTTTCAACGAATATCTTGGAGTCCAAGCGAGATACCGGGAATTCCCCTGAATTCTTATTAACAGAAGACTCTGAGAGCTAAGTGAATGGATGGAGATGAAATCGCTCTATCTTCCTTAGATTCCGAGATACTCCGAAGAATTGTCAGCCTTTCTGACCATTACACTAGCATGTAGCATGCTACAGAAGGACTAGCGAATGAACTGAACTCGGCTTTCTTCGGCTCCCATACCCCACAATATAAATTCCGGCTTCGGTACGCCTCGGCTGTCGATTCTTTTCTTAGTACGCTTATATGCTGCGTATCTACCTACTCCCCCTCCCCCCTCTCCAATCTGCTAGCTCTCCTACGCTAACTACGAAAGATAGGTTTCCCCCACCACTTATATTGAGACCGGACGTCAACAGCGCACGACTTCTCCTCTCCCCCACTACTCAACTACCGCATTCCCCTCAAAAGTCTACACATCAGTGTGACGCTTGAGAAAAGTTGGTACCCTGCCAAAAGAAGTTTCACTTCAACAAAAAAGAAAATCTCAACTTCCTATAAAATTCCAATTTTTTTAATGTATCCCACTTTGCCTAAAATGCGATAAAAACGAACTTTGTCGGCAAAAATGCTCCAAACACTCAGCAAAATGATTAATTACAACAAATAAAATTTCTCAACTTTTTATAAAATTTAAATTTTCTTTGGGTACCCCACTTTGCCCCAATGGGCTCAACATGATCGACGTGACTTCATTGATTGAAAAATCAAAAAGATAGATAAAATAGAGATGAGATAAAATTTTGGGCGCTGAAAACCTTCTCCTTCCCTTAGATACCCCACTTTGCCCCGGTCTCCCCTATATATGTTTATGATTTCAAAAATTGTATGACAGCATCATTAGAATTTTTGACAGGAGTTGACATGAATCTGAATAATCTGGTGATTTTCTGAGTCTGTTCACCGTTTTGTATGATTAATCTCACTTCATACCAAAGTAGTCATAATACAGTGTCTTACGGGTCAGACCCAGAATTTAGAATTTCAGAGTAGGAAAAGAAATGAAATCTGTAAAATTTCTCCATAATAGGGACAAAAAAATACATTTACAATCCAATACGGAAATTTTCGATCGTCTGATAACTTCATGATGAATTATTGTTGTTGTTGCATTGTCACAGACGTGACTGCACTAGTCAAATGACAAACTATTGTTTAAGTAATAGTTGACAAATAATTGATCTAATTCAGGGATGCTTCGAATTAGTTCTTCATATCAGGAAGAAAATTTTCAATTAAAAATAAAAATGTTTGTGTTTTCATGTTTTCGCTTCCGCATGGAAGCTTTGGAATCGTAATTTTTTTCGAGTTTGAGGTTTCATCATAATATGACTGCAAATGACCCAAAACGTCGAGAACCGCCGTTTTTCAAAAATGTCTGTGTGTATGTGTGTGTAATAACGCATTTTCCGCTTTACTCTGAGATGAGGCTGGCACGCGATCTGAAAATTTTACCATAAGTTTGCCATGCGTACCCCAAGCTCTCACAAAAATTTCAGCTAAATTGGCCGGATAGTTCTTGAGAAAAATGAAAATGTCGAAATATTGTTTTTTCAACTTTTCTCGATGAAAAATGGAATCACAGCGTTCACTCTCTGCGAGGAGATGCGCGTCCAAGAGCTGCATCTTTGACCCTCGGGGTGGTGGGAGCTAGGATTTTTAGTTTATCCAGTATAAAATTTTTGAGAAATTTTTCGTGAAAATCTTGATTCCACGATAACTCAATAAATAATTGAGTTAGAGACCTCAAATTTCGTGAAGATATACATCTGATGAGCGCAAAGTTTAGTATTGAAATTGAGCGGAATCGGTCCGGTAGTTTTTTAGATATTAGCATGGAAATTTCCGAAAAAGCAAGCTATATCTTCAAAACTATTCAATTGATTATATTTGGGATGAGCTTAACCCTCTGAGGCTCATTTTGGTTTCCGCACTCCACGCACAGATCAGTGATGGTAGATTTAAAATTGAAAAATCCATTCGGAAGCTTTCTGCCAATTGCATTGGCAGAATATTAAATGTAAGATGTGCAAATTACGCCCAAGTAGAGAGGCTCCTGCTTGTTTTCTTTTCAGATACCCAGTGACTCGAGTATCTGTTGACCATTAAACATCAGAAGGATACTTTTAAAGTTGTATGATCAACTCGAGTTTCATTCTTGCTCAAATCGAACCCATTGCGATATCATGAATGTATCAATGAGCTCTACGATTATGAAGCTGGAAGGAACGTGTGTAAGTGTGTGTCTGCGTGAGTGGATGGGTGGACATTGAAGCGGCTTCCGCCAGCATTTTTGCTTAAGAACACTAGTATTTTCTAATTCATTATGTAAGAGTAGACAACTGTAACCAAAAAAGGGCTCACTTTCATTCCGATCCGATAATGAGTTAACGCTTTAAAACAAGTTGAAGCTTAGACTTCAATTCCCCAATTTCGGAGTTCAGTCGTAGGATAGTTAAAATAATTTCTGCAGAAATTTCCATCATAAATAAACACATTCTCCAAATAATTTTGTCTAAGAGAATTCCATCCAGGAGCCTTCTCAATCTTATTGGCAGAATATTGAAGTGTAAAATAGTAGTCTGGTCCTTCCAAATGATGCATAGGAGGAGGGGGGGGGGTGGGAATTTGACCTTGGAATGAGTTCTTGTGGAAAATCTTAGAAAGGATGAGATAGAATTTTTTTCGCAATAGATTTTTTTCGTTGCTCTGATTTTCTTCGATACAAGAAGTTCTGACAACTATTTCATAATATTTTATAAATTCGGGAATATTTTTAGAAAATAGGGCTCGAACTAATTTTTTTAAATGAATGAGAACTCTCAAGTCTATCCACCTAATAACCTGTTGATCAAACAATTTCTTGACACTTCTAAACTTAAACACATGTAATTGCACTCTTCAAGATGGCTGTATGGTCAGGTGGCTAAAGGCCAGCTGTGTCACAGCACAGCCCAAGAGAGAAGAAAGAAGAAGAATTGCACTCTCCTAGATTTCTCTCAAACCAAGTGTCAACATTCTACCGTACGTCCCGGTTAGGAATCGCCCAATGCTCGACTCTTGGCCGAAAATTGGCCAAGAATTCGCATGCCAAAGCCTAGTAACCACGGCTCGGCCAAACCTACGCCAAGCATCGGTACACCGTAGTTCGGGCCTTCAGTTTCGTTGTTCGAAACTTGGACTCCCAAGGCTTGGCTCCTGAGCATTGGCTGCTTGTCGGGCCAATGATGTACTGCCAAGGCTCCAATTTTTCTTTTATCTTTTGACATGATCAAATTATTTTACATTATCATATAACTTCTGAATAATTCCGATTGAATTTTATTTCCCCGAACAAGGTAAACGGCGATAAAGTTATGAGGATCCAATTTAGTTCTCATAGCATGAAATGTTCTAAAGGCTAGAACAGTAAGGTAACAAACTGGTAATCCGAAGGTTCAGGGTTCAAGCCTCAGTGCCGGAGTTTTTTTTTCAGTTAACATTGGATTTTGATCATTCTTACGTGCTTCAGAAGACTTAAATACTTTTAATTCATCTATCTAACATAAAATCTACAATAAAACGAACATTGGCTGAACATTGGGACCAATATAGTATCCAAAGCTCGTTATCGAGGCTTGGCCATGCTTCGGCAATCGGCATTGGTACAATGTTATCATCCAATGCTCAACCAATATCGGGTCAGCCATGGCTGAGGATTGGGCATCAGCATTGGATCATTGGCTTCCGGCGCCTGGCCAACATTGGCCCAATGAATCTCCCCTACCTGGGGTCCCAATGTAAAATTTCCACGAATAATCAATCAAACGAAGCATTCAAAGAATTCAATAACAAAGATAATAAAGAAAGAGAAATTGAAATTGCGATCACTTACTAAATTTTTGCACTTTTCAAAAATTGGAATGACAAGCCGTCATCGCCATTGTCTCAATGCGATCATAATCAGGGAGGGTGAGTGTAGCAACGTTAAAAAATTTAATCATCATCGAAAATGGACGTCAAATCGTTTCCACTGTTTTCCTCGTTTATTCCATTATTATCATTGTATGCATATAGTTACGTTCAATTCCCTGTCTGGATCTTCAGCTAGTAATGCTCCTCGAGTAAACGCAGAGGAGACATCATACGAATGAGAAAAACAAATAATCGACTTTTTAACTTTGCCTGGCAAACATCCGATTTCTATTCATTTCTTCATCTTTTGTATGTTTCATTGTTTCTCCTGTGTGCTTTTGTTATCGGCTTTCTCTTCTTCCTTTTCTCTCATTTTATCGATGTCGTTCACACGAGAGCAGAACTGACGATGGGCTCCTCAACTTCAGTTCTTTTTTTTGACAATGTCAATATACGAAAAGTCTAAGGATAAACATTTTGTCAGCATACTCGACAGGATACAAATGTATTGGAGAACGATGAAGAAATGAGCGAGGAAAAGAGGGTTGACAGGATTTCAACAAATGTGGTTCTGAACGACGAAGAGCCCAAATGCACATGTACTTTTTTTGCCGACGTCGAAAGGAGAAAAAGTTGACTTCGAAGTAGAAAGAACTTTTAAAATATTGCCTTGAAACGGTCGTACGTGCAGAAATCCTTGATGGTAAATATCAAAAGAAATTAACAAGTTTTATATCATTTTTTGTTTGCTTCTCTCTTTGAATTTAAAATTCTCACAATTTTATTACAGTGTGAACTATTTTCCTAAAAATCAAGGGAATGGACGCTTTGAAGTACAAGATTATTGATTTTGCCTCTTAATAGGAGTTGTGCAATGCTCACATTCGTTGATTTAGAGTTCTCATTGGAATTTTTAAAACACGTGGGGTTGTGTGTATATGTGATGCGTTTCTCGCTTCACTTCGAAATTTATCGATCTAGTAATTTGAATATTTGACAGTATATTCACTACGTGTGCCCTCAGTCGCAGCAGAATCTCAGCTGAAATATCCTAATAGTTCCTAAGAAAAAAAATTTTTTCTACTTCTCTCGGCAAAAAAATTTATTCACAGCATACACTCTCAGCGAGGAGACGTGCGATTATAAGAAGCACATTTCACCTTCGGCGTACTTAGTTTTCCGGTTTTTGTTTCATCTAGTAACTTCGATGTAATTTATTGTGAAAATTCTCTTACCACGATAACTTAAAGGGAAACCGAGGTGAAATTGAAAAGTCCTTGGTTGATGAGGGGATCCATCGAGTGACATTTGGCACACGATGGCGTGTATCAAAAAACCTAAAAAAAATTGAACAAAACCATTTTGCCCCGTATTTCAAGATAAAATATCATTATTCGGCTTTATCCTAATAATGCTCCATGGACCACAATTTTGATCCAATTGGGATTTTTTTCGCAAATTTTGATTAGCCTTTCGAGCATAAAATTGGGTATCCGTTCTATATTACAGATTATGGATCACTAGAAGATGAATTTTTCTCAATTCAAAGAACTTTTCTCAATTGAACAAATTTCGAGCAAAGAATGAGTGAATGAAAAAAATTCATTATCTCGTGATCTATAATCTGTCAAGTAGAACAGATACCCAATTTTATCCCCGAAAGGCTAACGAATATTTGAAAAAAAAGAAAATCTGAATCGGGTCAAAATTGTGGTCCATGGAGCATGATTAAGATGGAGCCGAATAATGACGTTTTATCTTGAAAGACGGGGCAAAATGGATTGTGTTCAACATTTTTAGCTTCCTTGACACATCCCATCGTGTGCCAAACGTCACTCGATGGATCCCTTCATCAACCATTGATTTTTGAATTGCACCGTGGTCTCCCCT
Source organism: Aleiodes leptofemur (assembly GCA_963942555.1). Taxonomy (NCBI): domain Eukaryota; kingdom Metazoa; phylum Arthropoda; class Insecta; order Hymenoptera; family Braconidae; genus Aleiodes; species Aleiodes leptofemur. The sequence continues at coordinate 11,958,057 of OZ012615.1, forward strand.
TAAGTAAGAATTGAGCTACAAACTTCAAATTTTGTACATTCATATATCTCATAAACGTCAAGTTCCGTATTGAACCTGAGCGAAATCGATCAGATAGCTTTTGAGATATTGACGAAAAACTATTCTGTTTTAGACTCTCATATCTTTCTTTCTTCATCAATATGCAAGATTCTGATCGAAAAACCCATCGAAACCTTTCCAAATAATATAATTTCTACCATTATTAACATTGTCTTTAGAATACAAACAAAAACCTGATAATCACTCCTCTAATCAATTGAATGAAAAAAACAAGATAAAAATGAACTTCTTTATAGGAACCAGATAAACAATTGAGTCGATAGAGTTCATCATTGTTGAAGCACTAACACCAATACATTAAATAGAAAATCCTTCCGCCTCTTCAGCGATCAAATACTCGAAACGAAGTTTACGAAATATTGGAAGCGATGGAGTACACTGCGACTTAAGGGGATTACTGTGACGAATATCCGTTAATGCCAAAAATCTCAAACTCTACGGTCCTGATTTCCACCGGATTATACTCAAAAAACTCGTTTTCATGAGAACAATAAACGCTTCAAGCTTCGATACTGTGAATGAAGTCATTATTAATCGTCATTAAAAACATCATTTTGTTAGAAAAAATCACAAATTTCGATTGTTCTCAGTTCTTTCCTGAAAACACATATTTCTCATCATCCTATCCCAAACTACATACTATCCCAGGGCATTCAATCGTAATTTGATTAATCATTTATGGAGTTTCATTCAGAAGCACTTCGCCAATCCGATTGGCAAAATATTGAATGTCACACAAAGCATTGGGTTTCTAAATATCGCATGAAGAGTGGGGCTCCTACTCGTTTGATTAAATATATTTTTTCGGATGACTTTCACCGGTAATTCTTTGAAGGAATCTTTCTATTGATACCCGGGTAAAATACGCCAGTACTGAAAAATCTGCCTCGCCTCGGCCTAAAGTGGCATACCAAAAATCGTTTACCGATAGTCGGCTGTACTCTGATGAGAACATGATATACCAAATGTTGGTTCCTAACGCTGAGCCTACCTCAGACCATGAGTTGTCCTGCCAGCGGCTAGTACGAATTAGTCTATCGAGTGATATTTTCGGAGTGATACCTAGGTTCAGAATTGTCTAAAAAAAATTCAAAATATCTACAAACTATTCTTGAATGAAAAAGTACCCAGATAAATAAGATCAAGGCTGATGAAGGAATCCTGCTTGGTTCTAGTCTGCTATATCAACGCTGGACACCCAGGCTTGAAACAAGCTTGGTTACCTCACCATATGAACTCAGGATATCGATCTGAAGACCAATGTTTCTTCGAGCAGTTCTCCCAGCTTGATAGAGCCTGCATAGATCAAGGTTGAGAAATCCATATTCAATTAATCTTGATTCCGAAATGGGAGCATTTGTGACGGTTTTCACCGTTATAGAACTATTGAAATTCAGAATAATTACGAATTTCCATTAAAATCACGGTAATTATCGCGATTCGCGGAGCCTGGTGAGGATAGGGCTCTATTTGAGTCAAGACAGCAAATGTTCAGAGTGAGGTCAACAAATTTTTGTGACCTCACTAATTATTTTTGTTTATTTTCGTTTAAATTAACTCCGAAAAACGAAGAGAAAGTCAAGAGTCAGGACTGGGAAGGATTTTCCCCAGTCCCATAGATGAATTATCAACATCGTGGTCAATCAGGGAGAATTGGGACGGAAGCAGCATCCACTCATCTGGTCCAACATCAGCCAACAAGGAGGAATGTTACCCAAGAGTCAAGAAGCCGAAGATCACCAGGAACAGCACCGAAAATAGTGCAAAAAGAAGACGAAAGTGGAAACGAAGACAGAACTTTTCCGTTTACGATTGTTGTGAAATTATTGTCCATATTATTGTGATTATTTTTGGTATATTATTTGAAATTATGTAAGAGTGAGAATTGGCGCGAAATTCCCAGAATTTAGGCAAAGTCAGTGACGTTGAGGCAGGTAGTGGGGGACTCGCGCAGTAATTGGTTGAGTTGGGCCTCGGCTCTACCGGAATTGAGCGGAAGCAGCCGAGTGAACTCAACGCTAACTCGCGGGAGAGAAGACTCGTTCTTCTTCACCCGGGACCCCGTGGCGGTCACATCGTGTGAAGAAAAGTCAGATAAACGTAGAGAAAAGGCGAGGGAAATTGTAAAGAATTAAGTAAAGTCAAGTAAAGTAGAAGAGATTAAAGAGGTCAAGACGGATGGAAGGAGCGCGCAGGAAGTAAGGTACGCGAGTCCCCTAGAAAAGATTAATATTTTGAGTTGACACCATTCACTCTGAGTAAAGAATAAAATTGAGAAACGCCGAGTGAGCGTATGTTTCGGGTGGGATCACCCTCGCTAAATTACAATTATTATTGTTCATTCTGAGTTACATTCTGAGTTGATAATTAAGACAAAATAATTATCCTATTATTCACGAAATAATTTCGATTTTCTCCAATCTACATGAACATATATAATTTTCTCTGAATATATCCAGTTATTATTGTTTAAATCGGAAATTTGCAGGAGTTTGGTGTAAAGCTCTTGTTCTGCCCTGAATGCCCAGAGAGAGGGTATCGTCCCCTCTCCCCCTTGAGACAAGATAAGGGTTTCACGTAAGAAAGCGGGTAAAATCAAAGTATTTTTAGGGTTTTGTCATTCTATTAGAATTGAAATAAAACTTAGGGATTTGTCGTTTTCCCCCAAATTCATAAAGTTTTGCTAAAAACGACTGGTGCCCATTTCTAATAAGGCAAATTAATTGGGAGTAAATTGGGTAAATCGTTGAAGCATAAATTTGGGTCAAGTTTAGAAATTTTTTTGTGCCTCTAACGACTGGCTCAAGGTCAGCCGAGCCAGCCGTTACACATTATTGGATTCTACCTCGATTCTAATGATCCTCCAAGTGCTTCTCCATGCTTGAAGAAGACTAAGTCTCCAAACATGAGTATTCCAAGATTGACTCAGTCTTGTTTCTATAGTCGTCGCGATGGCTGATCCAAGCCTGAGGATCAGTGTTACTTGCACTATTTCCTCACAATTGATACAGGCTGCATGAATCAAGGTTGGGGAACTGCTGCTGGACCAGTCTTGATTCTACCTTGATCAGCCTTCGAATAGTTAGAAAACTTAGTTCTACTATCCAACGCTAAGGGCACAATGTAGTGATTCTCGTTCCCAAGTTAAGTCTCATCCTCAAAATCATGAGTTCTAGCGAGCTAGCAGGTTTGGAGTATCAATGGAGGATCAACTGATTAAGTTAGATTTCAGCGAATGGTAAATTGAAAAAAAATGGATGCAAAAAAAAAAGCAAATTGGAAATCTTATCTCGTGAAAAAAAACAAAGTAACTGAGTCTTGAAAATCTCAGTAATTGAAGGGAAAGACTGAAGTACAAAGAAGATTTTAACCAAAATAAATTGGGAAAATATACTACAAATTTCAAAGACAGAAAATAATAAGCTAATCAAGCTTTGCCTGAATGTTCATTCCAACCTAGAATAGAAGAATAATCATGGTCCATTGCTTTACGCAGTTAAGCGATTGTATAACAATACACGAGTCATTAAAGGCTGTATCTCAAATCTCGAGAGAAACTCCAGTTCGAGTAGTTGTTGAACCTTGATACCTAAGCTTCATTAAAGCTAGATCGTCATCCTTGATCAAGCCTTGACTCTCAAGACTCCATTCAATATTCAGCTCTGAGCCTTGAATCAGTGTCTCATTTCCGGCTTCCAGCAAGCGTGCATCATGCCTGAAGATCCAGGCTGGAGCACGGTTCATCAGCCTTGATTCAAGCCTGGACCAGTCTAGAATCCTTCTTCCATTCTTACCTGTGTATAGAGGTAACCGGTATTAATTCCCCCGGAGAAAATTTCCCGGAAGAAATCCCCCCGACAAAAATCCCCTCGACAAAAATCTCTTTTCGGGAAAAAAAAATTATTAAAATCAAAAAACTTCCAGTACAAATCATTTCATTTCAAAGTATCACGATTGGAACTAATCAAAGAATCTCGAAGCAGAGTGAGTGTTACACTCATTGTATTCTTTTCTGTTGAATTCGATAGATATGGGAGAGAGAGAGCGTCAGAGAGAGAAAGAGAGGAAGAGAGAGAGAGAAGATGGAAACAATCAATGGTAGCTGGAAGAGTATCCGGCGCGTAACTGGAAGGTCCCGGGTTCGACTCCCGGCTGGAGCGCTGGGGTTTTCTCTTTCAAATTTATTTCTTAATTTTTTTTTTTTAATTCTTAACCTGTCAAGTACGGGACTCATATGTCGGGACTCAAAATTCGATAATTTTTGACAATCTCAACGTATTTTAAATAAAATATTAGGAATATGATCCATCAACGCTGATGCTGGTCAAACTTGAATGGTAAAAATCGGACGATTCAAAGAGAAATTGTAATTTTTTGAATAACGTTACTTTATTACGTCCTCTACAGGTTTATCGGGCTCCTGTTCCCTATGAATGTATCGGAAACTAAGCGAGTATTTTTACTATTTTTGTATGAATGTCCCGGAAACTAAGCGAGATAGAGCAATTCCAGTTGAATTCTTATTTGTTGAGAATTTCAAGAGCTACAGAACAAGATCTAGGTGGAATCGCTCTATCTCGCGTAGTTTTCAAGTTATTGTCAAAGACAACTTTTAAAAATCAATTCATCCATTTTAACTTTTTCACTAGATTTATTTTCTCATGAATATCTCGAAAACTAAGCGAGATACAGCAGTTTTGCCTCAATCCTTTTTACAGAGAATTCCAAGAGCTACAGAACAAGATGACACTAGAACTGTTCTATCTCGCTTCATTTCCAGATATTCTCGAAAACAATTCCCAAAAAAATCCATTCATCCTATTTCACTTTTTAACTTCATTCATTTTTTTAATCAATATTTCGGAAACTAAGCGAGATAGAGCAATTTTGGCTGAATCCTTATTTATAGAAAATTTTGAGAGCGATCAAACAAAATGGGCATAGCATCACTCTATCTCGCTTTGTTTTCAAGATATTTTCAAAGACAATTGAGAGAAAAATTGATTGATTCAATTTTGCTGTTCCATTCTAGTCATTTTTTATGAATATCTTGTAAAATAAACGTGATAAAGCTGGTGATAGAGTGATTTCACCCCAAGATGGAAGTAAAATCGTTCCATCTCACTTAGTTTCCGAGATATTTTCAAAAACAATTAAATGAAGAAATCGATTTATTTAATTCTACTTTTTTACTGGCCTAATTTTTCATGAGTATCGCAGAAACTCAACGAGATAGAGTAATTGCACTCTCATGCTATTTTGTAGAGAATTTTAAAGGCTGCAAAAGAGTATAGAAGTGGAATCACTCTATCTCGCTTAATTCCTGAGATATTTTCAAAAATAATTGATTGAAAAAATCGATTTCTCCATTTAATCGTTTTTGAGAAAATCTCCAAAACTAAACGAGATGTAGTGATTTTACCTCAAACTTGTTTTGTAGCTATTGAAATTCTCCATGAACAAGGCTCGAAGCAAAATTGCTCTATCTCACTTACTTTCCAAGATATTCACAAATAAATAAATGAAAAGATAAAATTGGATAAATCAATGTTTCCTATCAATTGTTTTTGAAAATATTTTGGAGACTAAGCGAGACGGAGCGATTTCACCTTCATCTTGGGTTGGAATCAGTCTATCAATAGCTTTATCTCGCTTAATTCCCAAGATATTCATAAAAAATGAATGAAGTGACAGAGTAAAACTGAATAAATCTTTTTTTTCTCTCAATTGTTTCTGAGAATATCTTGAAAACAAAGGGAGGTGGAGTGATGTAATGTCCATCTTCTGTAACAGCTCTTAAAATTTTTTATAAAAAAAGATTCAGCCAAAATTGCTCTATCTCGCTCAGTTTTTAAGATATCCATGAAAAATGATATACACAGGCTTGAATGAATAAACACTGCAAAAAAAAATAGTCTAAAGTTTTCTTTACTCGATTTGATAGAATATGAATGCTAATAATTTTTTGGAAATGTCACGATAGAATACGGAGTTATTAATAAAAATATTTGCGGCAAAAACATTTTCTAACATTTTCCCAATATCTGAAGCCAGTTAGTGCAGGTAAATGGTAATACTAAGCTTTTTATTTATGACTTAGAATACCCATTACGTTGACCTGATACTTTTCCCACCTGACAATGGAAGGTGATTTGCGCCGTTTAACTTCTCATCAAATTTTATGGTTGAGAATTGCCTATAGGTGAAAATTTTCCATACAACTTTGAATAACTCGCGCGACCTGAAAAACTATGTTGAAAATTTTTTAAAAAATTCACACTGTTCTTCTATCTTATAAACTTGCATTTTCGAGCATGCGAGAGATGAAATTCAAAAATTTTTCAAAATTGCCCAGTTTACTCTACATGGCACGTGAATACATAACAAACCCGCAACACTGAGTGCAAAAGCCAGCGTGCAATCTCTCTCATGCGAATGTCTATTGTTTGACGTCCTCTTTTTCGTTGAATGTGACTACAAAATGCGAATCTGTGATACTCTGGCTCTACCTTGCACAACGTGTGAGAGAGTAGACAAAGAGCTAAGGGGAAGAGCCTTGAGTGTGGAGGAGGATAAGATAGACGCGGGGAAAAATGTTCAGAACAACACCTGATCTCGAATTTAGCCTGATCTGATCGGATCAAGTGCGATCTGAACCGATGCATCTCACCCAAAAAATTCAGATGTAATCACATCGGAGCAGATCTAATCAGATTCAATGTTATGTAATTCGATCAAAGCAGATCGGACGGATCAGAAATTTTAACAAGAACATGAATTTTTTTCAACAAAATAAGTTTACTATTATTTTATGATATCCATAAATTACAAAATGGTATACGATATAAATGGATTCGATTAAATATAATCAGATCTAATTGAACCCGAGTCGATCTGATCAGATTCAATCAGCTCTAAGTATATATAATCACACGTAGAATAATTCTGATGGCAGCCGCCATGGCGGTGGCCATGGTGGCCGCCATCACAAATTTGCCGCTTTCCATGGAGTTCTTTCCCATGGCGATTTTTCATGACGATTCTTTACATGGCAATTTTTTGCATGCTGATGCTTTTCATGACTTTTCCATAAATTTTTCATGCTTTTCATGAATTTATGGCTACAGCAAATTTCTCCATAGCAGATTTTGCATTGACGAATTCTGCCATGAAGAAAATGCAATGGAGAGAAACGCCATAGAAAGGATCGCCACGGAAAGGATCACTACGGAAAAAGTCACTATGGAAAACAAACGCCATAGGAAAAAAGCCCATGGAAAAGAAAGCTATGAAAAAAAAGCCATGGGAAAAAATGAAAAGAATCATCATGGGAAGAAATGCCGTGCAAAAATATGCCTTGGATAGAATCGCCATGGAAAAATTGCCATGGGAAAGAACTTCATAGAAAGCGGCAAATTTGTGATGGCGGCCGCCATGGCAGCGGCCATGGTGACCGCCATGGCCACCTTCAGAATTTTTCTACGTGCAAACATAGGTTTGATTGGACTTATCAGCTTCAATTTCACAAGAGAATCAAATCTGAACCTCTTTTTTCTCGATAGAGAAACTACAATCCTCGAGTCATTAAATCGTACTTAAAATCCACATATTTCTTCTCTCGTTCATAATGTTCCAATCATGATTCAAACGAGATAAATGAAATAAATTCTATTCAGACGAAGTTTACTTTTTTTTATAAATATTTTAGCAGCAAAATTGCGATGCTTTTTCGACTGTTTGGAACGACAATTGCCTGGACGCTGTGTCATGGACATCTCTGTGTTCGTTGAGCCTGTTTATATGTTTGTGAATTCTAGAATAATTTATGGAGACGTGAAATAATTTAAATTTAAATAAATATTTTTAATCAATAAGTATGTTAATGAATATACAAAGTTCTCTGCGTAGTAATAATAATGCTAGAGGCATTGAATAGTTTTTATTTGTGCTTTGAATATATCAATCATTTTGTTGATAGAGTTATCATCTACATTGAATACTACTTCGATCAATCTGAAATAAAATGATTGAAATACCGAAAGTGAAGTCATTAGTAAATTTGTATTTAATCTTAGTTGGCATGAAATATCGTGCTCGCAACGAAGACGTACATTGTTTGCATCATATACGCATTCGGGTGTTTAGTTCTCGTTGCGACCATTCGATTGTTCATGCCTAGCATAATTTTTTACTTCTATTTTCATGTTCATTATTATTACAATTAAATGATTTATTTATTTGATTCAATGCAGGTCGATCTCAGACACATGGATGAACAGCCCGGAAATAATGTGGTAGATGTGGGCGTTGATTTATCTGAATTCTACATGTCCGTTGAATGGGATATATTGGAAGTGCCTGCTGTTAGGTAAATTATTTATTGTCTATTGAATTCAATGGGAGACGGAGGCAAAAAGTGTAAGGGGGAAGGATAATTATAGAATGAAATGGAGTTTTTACGGAATGGATTCTGGTCCACTTCCACGAGCAGGTCCGTTTTGCCCCAGTCTCCCCTATAAGAAGGGGGTGATAGAATTTTGCATTTTTGTCGGGTAGTTAACGGGATGTATAATTATTTAACGTAGAGAATTAAGTTTGTTGATGACTGAACATATTATTATTCCCCATGAAGAACGTTATGAATATGAATGGAAGCATTGAATTTTTTCCATCAATTATATTATTTCACATTGCTTCTACCTCTTCTGCTTCTATTCAGCAAATCTGATCGAGATTTCATAACTGGTCAGAGATCTCACCATTACATCTAAACGGGATTCAAACCGGGAGCCTTCTACACGTTAGGCAAACACCTTATTCCATCAAGCCATCAGGCAAGCATCGAATTATCCGAAGAAGAATTCCATCTTAAAAGGGAGGAAGATTATCAAAATTATAGTGAATAATTATATTATTCAAAAATGACTTAAGGTGGAACATCACTTTTCTGCGGGGGGGGGGGGGTGAAGGATGAAGCAGCGCAGCGCGAGGTATACATGAACGGAGTGTATCAAAGCTAACCTCTAGGATAGCCTGTGTTCGACAGAGACAGCCCAAAATCTTTTTTCTCCAGAATAGAGGAGAGTGGGGCAAGATGGACCCCTCTGTTTTTTGTGTAATATTCTTTTTTATTGAGTGAACATTGAGTCACGTAGAATATCTTTACATTTCTACATCAAGAGGAAGGGGGGAAAAGCGGACATCGAAATGAATCTTTCGAATTTTTTACTATTTCGAATTGGGTTATTGGCACTTTTTCGCCCCATGACTAAGGCATAAATGGAGGTCCCTGATGGATATAGTTCTTGACCAAATCACTATATCTTCTTGAGAAAAGATATATTTGCCAATGATAAAATGATATTCTCTTCCTTTGGAACGTTTCATTCTATTCAATTGTGAACTCTAGAAGTATTTGAAATTTGATGATTTCAATGAACTGATCTGCGTTTTTTCGTCGTAGCGATTAGATCAAGGAGAAGTATTCAGGTTTTGTACCTATAAATTCATCAAAATGTTATCACCTAAGTGATTGAAAATGATTGAGACCTTTGGAAAATCAACTAGCAGTGAAGATCGTTAAATTTCCAATATTTTCAGGTTTCACAACTGACACAGCAAGGGAGTTTTATGTCATCATTTCCAACCATTAATAGCTGATGAAATTGAACTCTTCTCTTTTCTCAAGGGAAGACTCTTCTTCTTTCTTAATTAAAAATAGTAAAAAATTTGAAAGCTTCGTTTCGATATCCATTTCGCCCCCTTTCCTCTGAATTTACGAATGCGAATGTATTCTATTTGACTCAATGTTTACTCAATGAAAAAAAAATCATGCAAAAAAAAAGATGGGTCCATTTTGCACCAGGATCCATTTTGCCCCACCCTCCCCCATTTAAAACTGGCTTGGTGAAATTTCATCCAATTTTATGCATCGGTTTTCCTTTAATCAAGGAATAAAGATATCGAACATTTGATATCGGTTTTGCGTTCCAAAGCTGGAAACGCATAAATAGTGAGACGTCAGAGGTTACGTTAAGTGGCAGATCTTAATAATTAATTATTCGGAATTGGTAGGATGAAATCGTTTGAAATTTTGCATGTAACTCTAGAATTGGTTCGATAAAATCAGAGAATTCTTTCGTAATCAATTTCGAATTTCATTTTTTACCGATGTTCCACTTTAAAGAGGCTAAATATTTTCCATCTCTTATGTAAAAATTATCATTATCGAGCAAATTGTTATTCCTAAATTCAGTTTCTTTTGTTTTGATTCCTGAACTCCCTTCTGAGCTCAAACAATAATTATCTTACGATATATTAGCTTCCGATATTTATCAATTTACATCCATAGACTTGTAATTCAGTAGTAAAATCATAATATTACGTGAATCAAATTTCTAATTCTATTCTGGAGTACAAATAATATGAATTGAAAAATGATTAATAAGGCAACGATGGTAATCAGGATCAGGAATGATGAATACTGGACGATTGATTGTATCGACGATGGAATCATGAATCGAAATTCATTAAATTAAGTAACTACGCAGCAAGAAATAAAATAGAACAGAACAAAAGAAAAGGAAAAGAAAATGCACACAACTGCTGAGTCAATTATTTCATCAATAACCTGAATCCGAATCATATATTTTCATTATTTTGAGCTCACATCATTCACTTTGTATGATCTCGAACGTTGTAAATTAATTACGCGGATGAAAATTATTAAAATTATATAAATGTTTTCGCTTACCGAATAGCACATACATTCATCCATACATACCATTCATCGATTCATGTCGTGTATTCTTCTGGAGATAATGTTTCGGCTTACTTCTTATTTTACATAAACAATCGAATCCTCTAGTCAGCTTCTTCTGCCCGTAAGTTTTACGTTGTCAACTCAATAATCAGGTACATAAAAGTGAAATGTAACAAAAGAGAACGATCTTGGTCAATACCACAGTAAATCAATTTGAGACGAAAAGAAAATCTCTTAAAACTAAAATAGCCCGGTACTCAATACGTGAAATGATTGACGGTCAACTGTGTTGACACTTCGGTTTTCGACTAATAAGAGAGAGCCCGTCTTTTGCCCATACCTTACGGACCCTTCCTCCTGTGACCATCGCTCCGCATTGATCACTTGCCAAAGGTTTTATTGTGGCAGCATCATTTGAATAATTGATTTCATTACAGGCTAGATTCTAAAATGAATCTATGTAACACGTGCTATATACAGTGTTTCTGAATTGATGGAAGATCATTTGATTTCCCATAGCAATGTCCAAGGATTCTGGGAAAAATACTAGGAAATTCTCATCACAGTCAATTTTGGATAATCGAATATCATCCTAAGCCAATCATAAGTGATGCCATAACTAGAGAGGAGGCAGGGGGGGGGGGGGAGATTGAAAGTAAAAATAGAAATATGGCACGGTCGAGCTAACTTATATCGAAAAAGAAAATATATCGTCACCTTAGAAACGAAAAGGCTTAAGTGTTGTGTATGAGTAGAGCACTTACACCTCTTTGTTCCAAAGGCAACGATACGATATGGGTCAATTATCTAAGCTCACGCCTTTCATTATTAATGAGGATTCATAACTTCCGACCTAAAGTGCACCAGAAACACGCTTGAAGTGCACTTCAAACACACTTCAATCTTGATCCCCAATTTTGATTAACGTGAAATATATTATTCTTTGATGGAATCAGAGATACGTATTCCTTTTATTGGCGAGAAAACATGTCTAAAGGATGAACCAACTCTAGGGTAATGTCTTAAAGGCCTTTAAGGGCATTGTGAAAATTTCACATACTTGGAGTTTGAAGAATCGAATGCTACCTACGGTATCTTTTCCGTCATAAAAAATCATGAGAAACACCATTTGTTTTATCATAAAAGGATAAATTGGACAGAAGTGAGAGCCTTTAGGGCTTCTCTGGTGAACCCGTCGATTACCTATATCGATATGTTCACTCAGTCGATTTTCCATCGGTCAGTGGTCGATACGAATTCTGAAATTTTTTGGAAAAGGGAAATGAATCGACGTGGACAGGCGGCGATTGTTAGTCAGTCATTGTTGTTTTCCAAAAGATTCCACAATTTGTATCGACCATAGACTGATGAAAGATCGACTGAATGGACATATCGATATGGGTATCCGACCAACACTCAATAGCTCAACAACGGTCCGTAAGGGTTCAGCTTTGAGGGGTAGCTCCAGCATGTAGATATGTTCTTCCACCAATGAAAAAAGTCTACCTTTCTAAGATTCCAACACAGAATGACATATCTGAAATTTATCAAAAACGGAGAGGTACTCTGAATGTACTTTCTTAATTACAGAAGTTATACTCCATAAAAGGAGCAAAAAAAATCATAATTAACATAATCGAGCATGAAAATTCCAAGATCCTCCCAACTTTTCTATCTCTCTCATCCCGAAATTCCCATTTATTGATTATTATTTTTTGGGGGTGAGCAAACACGTCTCGAATCAAATCGAAAAGTGAGATTTGATTCAATTTTCAAATATTCGATTCCACAATCGAATATTCATTTGTTTTCGTCGATTAGAAAAGGGAAATTTTTCTTTGCTTCACTATGTGTAAGCCATAGGCTAACTGAAATTGTAACTTAATCAGCTCAACAGTTCCCGAGAAAAATCAAATTGTCAAAAAATCGTTTTTTCGATTTTTCTCAGCAAAAAATCAATTCGCAGCATCCATCCCCAACGAGGAGATGCACGCTGATGAGATGCACATTAAGCCCTCGAGGCAGCGAGTGCTCCAATTCCTGGTTTATCCAGTACATCTCAAAAGATATTTAAGCTAGAGACTTCAAATTTTGTGGGTTTGTACTTCTTATAAGTGTAAAGTTTAGTATCGAATGTGGGTGATATCGGTTAAGTAGTTCCTCAGATATTCTTGAAAAACCATCACATGAAAAGAGGTTATATCTCTGGAACTATTTAAGCAATCACATCCAAGCTCAGCTCAAACAATTCATTTCGACGAGCTTAACAAATGCTGAAAAATTCGAATTTGGCCAAGGGATCCTTCTAGACAAATACTCAAAAAAATAATTTTTCTAGAAATTCCGATTTCTCTCCATTTTTTCCCTAGAAACACCAGTATTCTTCATTTCATCATTAGAAAATAGACAATTTTCCCTCAAAGATAGAACCATTATCATTTCGATATGACAACAAAAAGAACTATTTAAAATCTGCACTTTAAATTTCACATTTTTCAGTTTTGTCGTATGATCTTAATTCTGGCATAATATTGATTTTTCCCATCAGATGTGATTATTTGAGTGGGAGAGATTATATCTAGGCCTATGTTCCAACTCTCAAGTCGAGTGAAAATATCACAAACAATGTTGAAAAGTTATTTTTTGTAACTTTTGACATTTTATCCTTGCAGTAACTTATGCAAAATACCGCAAGTGAACGTAATTCGGATCTATCCGGGTGGTCTTACCGGATTAAAAAATTGAGAGTTCCAGTCGGAAGTTTTAAATTTGAGAATAGTACTGATCACTTCGAGAAACGCACAGGGAGTGGGCTCCTGCTCGTTTCGTCTCCAACTCGAATAAGGTACAGTACTTAGTAGCTGCTCAGGAACTAGTACCTGTTCATTCCACATGTTTTAATATCTATATTCATAACTTATAAATTTAGATATGAATCACTCAAATTATAAGTTATTCATAAATATAGATAGACAAATACGTGACTGACCAGCTACTAGTTCCTGAACAGCTATTGGGTACTCTTCGAATTATCCTTTTTTGCGAATCATTTTCTCACCTCTTATTATTATTATTATTATTATTATTATTATTATTATTATTATTATTATTATTATTATTATTTTCCATCAAATTATGAAAAATTAAATTCTCGATGATCGAATTATTAAGAGAAGAATGGAGAAAATGGGAATCTAGGGGCAATCATAGTATTTTTTCCTAAAGCGATTTTTTTTCTCAACGAGAGGAGAAAATAGAGTTTGAATTGAGGAATTTGCAGTGAATAGACGTGGAATTCAATCTCGTAACATCTTTTGGACACCTGGCGGGAACAAGCGACTTCGCTATTGGTGAACCGAGAGAGAAAAAAATTTCCAGGAACACTTTTGCGGTTTCTTGAAATTTTAATAAAACCTCTTTTTGTTCCGGTTTCACTCTTCGCATGCTCCCTTCCGTGCGTTCGAGTGCAGGAATAGAAAGCAAAGAGGAAGAAATAAAAATGAGAACTGAGGGAAAAACAGAGCATAGAAACCAAGCCCCGTAGAATATTTATTGTACTTATAACATGATAGCTACCTACGAATATTATTTTTCTGGTTTTCGTGTTATTAGACACCGAAAAAAAATATAAATGTTCAATGAATATTTCTCGTTTTCCATGATTGATTTTCATGCTCATTATTAATGTGTTTCAGAAATGAAAAATTTTACACCTGCTGCGATGAGCCATATCTCGACATAACGTTCAACATAACGTTGAGGAGGAAAACATTATTCTACACTGTCAATATTATAATACCATGCATGGGAATATCATTCCTCACCGTGCTTACGTTTTATCTACCGAGTGATAGCGGCGAAAAGGTCAGTCTCTCTAATTGAATATTTTCCTTTTTTTTAACAAAAAATGTAAAATCTGAATAAAAATCCAGAATAATGAATACAGCTTATATTTGAAAAAAGGATGAAGTCGTGGAACATTCAGAGCATATATTGTACCACAAAATGACCGTTTAACGAGTGAGGAGTGGATGTTCACGAACCAGGGGGACTCATAACTAGAGTATTAAATGATGCAGTCGAGGCGTTCGGTTTATGCTCACAAGAATAGTGTTTTATTTCTTTTCTTCAACAGTTTTCGGTTTTGAGAAGAGCATTTATCCTCTTTACAAATTTTTAAATAAGCTTTTTATTCTTCCAAAATTCTTCTTTTAATTATCTTTGAGGGGATTCCCCTTTTATCGGTTGAAGATAATATTTGAAAAAAATAGTATAATAATTCCCTTTTCTGGGATGAATGAATAACCCTTTGATTTTACGATTTTTATAGTAAAATCGTTGATAACTCGCTGCCGACAGTGACGTCCTCTGGGTTATCCATCCGCGTTCTCTTCGTCGTGTAAGCCCTTTCCGTCCTAGGACCTGGAGTGTCCACCCACGATTACGTCTGGGATTCCTCGCTGTGACTCTCTTTTCTGTGGACAAATATTTATTAGTCTCGCTAGGAGCTCGAGGCTCGTCGCTTGAGGGCACTAAGGCGTACGCCCTCGTGAAGGATGGGAGTTTAGAATGACTAGAAGTTTCCTTGTCGCCAGTAGAGTTTACTAGGGCTCTCGCCATCGTAAGGATGGTCGTCGTCGCTTCGCTAGGACTTGAAGGAAAAGATATTCCTAGGAGCTACTAGAGCTCGTCGGAGAGGTGAGGTGTTTTTGCCACTGAAGGCAGAAACGAAGTGACGTTTCTCAAGTTCAAAGGTTTTCATGGAATTCTTTTTGTATACTTGGAAGAATTGAATATTCCTTAGCTAAGTACTAGTACTAACTTATTATTCATTTTGTTTCGTGAGAAATTTCAGTCTGAATTACTATTTTCCCAAAAATCATTCTTTTGTCTCCGATTTTAATGAAAATGCGAGTGATAATCGTAATTAATATATGCATACAACTGTCTCTGTACAAATCCTCATACTCTAAGATGCGACGTCTATACTTACGTCGATACATATGGTTTAATACTGATCGCCCAGCCAAGAACGGTTTTTTGAATTTTCGTTTCGGCTTCTGTTTTTTTCTATTATTGCTACTGAATTCGAAATTTGCGCTTTTTCGTTTGCACTGAGTACTTGGGGCTACACTACGATTTCAAATCTTTTTTAGCCCAATTAAATTAAATCCAAAAACGTGTACTTGGCGCTTTTTTTTTTTAAAGCCATGCTACGCATGGTTGTTTTTTTCTGCCCTTTTCAATACTTTTGCAGCAATATAATTATCAATTGCATGGGATTATCTCAGGAATGATTGGACTTGGCAGAATTTTAAAGAAATCTTTTATGTAGAAAATTTCGAGCATTACAAGCAAAGTTGCTGGATAAATTTTTCTAAAAAGCATCATTTGCCGATATTTTTTCATATTCAGACCTCAATGTGCAAGATACGCTCTTATAGCACTGAACCTTTTCTGTAGAAAATATCAAGGTCTGAAAAATAGGTTACTACAAAAAATTTGCCATCTCGCTTGGTTTTCGAGATATTGAGTGAAATCAAATGACAAAGAATAGAATTCTCCTCTCCTTAGCGGCTACTACTTTTTAACAGTAGTTTCTTCTGAATATGATGCTCAGAAACGTGTAATATCTCACAAACTAAACGAGATAGTGAAATTTTTCTAGGTATATTTTGAAGCTCTTAAAATTCTCTGAAGAAAAACTTCTGTGGAGGAGAGGCGTATTTCGCTTAATTTCTGAGATTGTGCGCTGGGTTTCTTACAGCGCAATGAAAATGCTCACACACAGAATGCTTACACACACAGGAGCCTCATCCATTCTTGAAGCTCCGCCCCTCTGTGTGTGTAAGCAACACAGTTACGGCGTTGTACTCTAGCACAGAGATGGGCAACTTTCAGGTAGCTAAGATCGCCAGGCTTTAATCCCATTAATAATCCTTCTACCTGAGGCCATTAACTGCCCCCCGCCCAATTATACAATTACGCATATTCCTGAGTACCGATAGTTGCTGATGCATCGTGTGGGCCTACGTGCGTTTTTTCATGTTTTTCTTCGCGAAAAGTTGTTTCCAAAAAACAGAAATAATTTTTGATGACAACTCGTGTTTCCATTCAGCATATTTTTCTGATCGAAAGTTATTCCATACCAATGGAAGGATTATTAGAAAAAAATAAGTAAAACGGTGCAAGTAATAGCTCGAAAATTCAGCGAAATAGCGCGATTGATCTCTTATTTCTTTGGTTAATTCTTGAATATCTCTACAGAAAAACATTTAGCTACATGTTTGCTACTTCGCTCAATTTCAGGGTTATTCAGAAAAAATTGATGACGGGAAGATTACGTTTCTCCTTTTTCTTCTCAGTTACTAAATTCTTCCTTTTTTCGACCGCTTCAATTTTCGCGATCAATTTTGGCGATCAATTTTTTTAAATAGAAATGTAAGATGGAGAAGAAATATTTCAGTTTATTGCACGATATTGTTACTCTACATCAAGAAGGAATTATTGTTTTTCAGTTTTTTCATAAGGAATTTAACGTAAAATTTAACTTCCGTGTAAAATAATAATCGCGAAATAATCACTTGATAATTTCAGGTGCTGTTGGATGTAGTGGGAAAAGACATACTTGAAATTGAGCGAGATAGGATAAAATTGAAGTACAAAAATAGTAATCAATAAATCCCTGTTAAAAAAGGAAAATGATCCAATAAAATTATTGGGCAGCATTCAATCCATCTCTATTATTGTTTCTTCTGTTCGGAAACACTAGAATTGCTCAAAAAAATATATATCTCGGTTAAACAGGAAATGTATGGAATTCCTATGGGATTCGGTTCCAAGTGATATTTTATGATTCTTTCTCCCTAATTAAGTGAAAAAAAAATCTTCAAAAGTGAATTCTCGAAGATTTGCCATTTTTAGTTAGAATCAAATGCGAAATTTCCTGCGCGATTTGATATTGAAAAACAAATTGAGAGAAAATTCAGTAGGGTAGAAACGACCGTTCGTACCAACTTTCGGGGGGACAGGGACCGACCCAGGTAATAGGATTAGCGCTGCGCATTGTCTGCACTAATGAAGGTCAGGATCGCCAAGATCCAAAAGATCTTGATTTGCCCATCTCTGCTCTAGCAGCACTGGGCCACGTCTGTGTGCACGCACACCACTACCCGGTCGCCGTTTCCCTATCCGTGTGGCAATACAATTACACTGTCCACACGAATGTGTTTGGATAAACTTTTGGGGCACCTTTTTTTTATTCAATGAATATCATATATTATGATTTAAAAATTATATAATATTGAAGAGAATGATGAGTTCAATTGATATTTGAAAAATAAATTTTTCACATCTCGTATATTTTAAGTAACTTAATTTTCAATTTTGGGATGTAGCTTTCAGCCGTATATAAGGGTGCGGTAGCCTCTCGCCTGGTTATATGGAGTAAAACACGCACTTGGCGAGAGACGCTACCGCATCTCCTGATGGGCAAAAAAGAGGCATTATTAAGGAAAATCCTTTAAGAAACTGCATGTGCATTATACTGCGAATATCTCTGAAACGAATGAATTCCGAGAAAGATATGACGAGACCATTTTTGTTGAAAATTTCATAGACTATAAAAAACTTCCAACTGAATTTTTGTAAACTCAGCTGTTCCTGAAATATTGAAAACTGATACGTTGAGGAGCTGGTAGGTGTCGATAAGTCCAAAAGTCTGCGCCAATGCTGTTGCAGATATCCTCAAGCTGAGGAGATCCCAGGAAAATCTTCAAGAAATCAAGAGATCTCTGTAGAGAACCAATGGACAACAAAACAGATCTTTCTATAAATTCTCCTATGAGGAGAGGTTTACGTTTGGGCTTAAAACCTCTTAGTTCCTGAGATATTCCAAAAATGAACCACATGAAAATAGTAATACAAGTAGATAACAAATTTTTTTGAATAGTTTTGCAAATATTTTTGACGGGGTCGGGTTGAGAGAAAAATGAGTCAAGATAAGTAGGTAAATTCACAAGTCAAGCTAGTTGAACTCATTCTTCCGTACCAGTTGATCACTTCTCTTTAGGTATCATTTTCTAATATTAATGATGTTTTCTTCGTAACATAATATGAGTCTCAGCAAGGAAATTCAATCAGATAATGAGAATTTCGATTAGAACTTCATAAATATGTTGCCCAAGTTTATCGTGATTGAAACTTTGGATATTGTTTCCCTCGGAAATGAGATTTGGATTCCATTCAAGAGATTGTGCACCTTATTTATGGGGGAAAATCTAGTTAGACCTTCCAAAAAAAGGCCTTTCTCGATTTTCTTCTGGCGAGAGGATGAAATAATTCATAACAATGATTTTTCTATATAAAAAGTATATATTTAAAGTGAACAATGTAATTTTTTCGAAGAAAAATATTAAAAAATACGCCGGTGGAAAGCGATGGTCGGGACGCTTGCAAGAAAAACCGGTGTTACGGTGATCACTGTCGCGCTGCTGTGTATCATCCGAAATCACCGAAACAGGGGGGGGGGGGGGATCTTTGGTTAATGATATAACGCTCCGGATGGACGAAGGGTTTTGGAAAATTCCAAATTTTCCCAAAATGGCGGACGTTGAAGGTCAAAAAATCTTTTTTGACCAGAATTTCACTCATTTTTTTGACTCTCAAAAAAACGCACTGTCTAAAAAAAAATCTTTCGTTTATCCGGAGGACAATTATGTTCGAATAAGTGTGATGAATTTGAAGCCGATCGGTGAAGCCATTCGCGAGTTATAGTGATCACCGACTTCGCAAACATGGTTTCGAGAAAAACGCCTTCGAAGTTTCGAGTATATGTGTGTGTATGTGTTATTACAAGGGCTGAAGAATTATTTCAGGCCCCTCTCGTAGTTGAGAGATGGACCGAAGGTAAATTTTTCAATCTGCAATATTGATTGGATAATAGCCTTTGAGAGCAAAGTGTGCCGCGCCTTTTTAGAGATTTTAAGAACTTTTATAACATTCTGAAAATTAATCATTTTCATTATCCGTCCAAAACAATTTTGTTTGAATAAAAGTTGATTTGAGATGCTCCGTTGGTTTTCATAGGGCGCCCCGAAATTAAGGGAGATAGGCTGATTTTTGTGAAGACCTTTTTTAAAGCCCTCACTTTCCTCTATAAAAAGGGCTTTTTATGTTAAGAATTCATCCCGAGTCGCAATTTTTTCGACGGATTTGACGAACTTTCAACGTATTCCTTTGATCTCTGCGGATGCCGAACGTACCTCTACCACATTCTAACGTAAAATCTATTTTAACGTCAGAATGCATCAAGAAGGCCCGAAAACCTGAACGTCCATTCAACGTATTTGAACGTACAGATCGATGCGGTTGATTGCGACGTGGATTTATTGTACATTTTTTTTGTATTTTAAAAATTGACGAAATTAATGGAGGAGAAAAAGAGAAGAGAGAGAAAGATAGGAGAGGGGGAAAGGTGGGGTAGAACAGACACGTTTGAGTTTTTATGTCAACATTATGAAAAAAATTGGAAATTAGTAAAAATATTAAGAATTTATTATTTTTCGTAAGACCAGTGGAAAGTGGGAGAAATTTGCAGTGAAATTCATCTGTCAGAAATGATTTTTTGTCATTGGTAAAAAAATTTACTTTTTGGTCAAGATTTAAAGACAAAATTCGAAAAAAAAATTGTGATGTCTCATGAGTTTCATTGAGCGTAGCATGGAAATTCTGGATGGAGGTGGAAAGTTAGATCATTTGCGAATGATTTATGGAGTTGTCAATTCGAAAATGTCGATTTTCAAAGTATTTATAGAGAAAAAACAGATTTTCATAAAAATGCTCATAAATACTTCAAGTATAGATATTTTTCGCTGGTGAATTCCCCAAAACCATACCAAATGATCTCACCTTTCACATTCATTCGGAATTTCCAAGCTATGGCCAATAGAAACGGAGATATTCGTGAAAAAGTGAATTTTTCTAAAAATAGAAAGTGGCATATTTTCAAATAATGAACCAAAACATTCGAATTTTCAAAAAACGAAGAAGAAATTCTGGGACTTATTGTTAACCTAATGTCTCCTCAGGTTTTCAATTCTATTATCAGAAAAATCTATCTCTAACGGTTTTCTTCTCATGTCCATTTTACCCCACTTATCCTTAATTGAAATTTGGAATTGAGATGAAATAATGAAAAACGGAAAAAATTTGAATTTGAAAGGAAATTTGAGAGTTTGAGGAAAAATTATCATTTTGCCAAAAGAAATGGAGCAAAAAAAAAAATCATCAACGTATTTTGCCATTGATTTTTCGAAATTAATCTCGATAGTCATTCTAGAAAAATTGACAGCAACTGTTAATCATTTCTTTGGAAGATCGTAGCATAAATATGCGATGCATATTTGAGCGCAATTAGAATCGCAGAAGTTATATGTTTCAGGTTAGCAGCAGACAACGAGGAATCTCCAGGCGGTCACAGAAGTTAAGCAGCATTGGATCTGGTCAGTACTTGGATGGGTGACCGCTTGGAGTATCTCGAGAACTACTGAACCGAATTCTTCTTTTTTTTTTTACTCACTTCGTTTCTAGGGGATTTGGATAACAGTCATGATGGGTTATTTTTAAGCATATAATTAAGAGAGAAATCAATTAAAAACGTCAATTTGTGGTAAAAACGCGATGCGAGGGGAGGGGCGAGGAGGCTAAATTACGTTCAAGTTACGCTCAAATACATCAAAGTTGTCAATGTAAATCATCGTCACTCAATACATCAAAACTATGCCAGAGTACCTGCATTCATATGAGTGCTTCAACACAAAATCAGCGTAGTTCTGATGCATTTAGAGATATTTTTTTACATCAAAACTCCGTTGAATTGTCACGGAAATTTCGACTCGGGATCTATCTCGATCGTTTTTTGAACGGATTGAGAAATTCGATTACCGCGTCTTACCACTTTACCTTTCAATTTTCCTCAATATTTATATCTTATTTTTTAATCATTTTTTTTGTCATCTACAAAATTTATTATGCATTCTCTTTCATCTCCGGGTGCATGAGTCCCTAAAATATAAAATATGTGCGCTTCCTTCGTTTATTTAATTGTTTCTCTTTTATTTCAGGTTATTTATTTTTTCTGGTTTTTCTCATAGAGAATTAATTTGAATTACTCCAAAGTATTTGTTCACGAGCACCTGGAGGCACATTCGCGCATTCATTTTTATGTTTCCAAATTTTTTATTTTTCAATTTGTTACTGATAACTCCTTTTAAATTCCGCGATTGATCCCGAATAAATTGAGTTGTTGAGCTTGACCTAAAGGAAATGAAACAATGACAAATTATGGCTAACGATGAATTGAAATTATTAAAATATGACCAGGAAAATAATGTTTGATGCGAGTCTATATATATATAGACTTGCAACTGGTCGGAAAATACTCGTAAGATATTATACTTTTAGGAAATGGAAAAAAAATCGTTTTTTTTTAAATTCTTACTAGGTCTCCCCCCTTAATTGAAATCATTCACGTTTCCATTCAATGGACAAGATGTCGAATAATATAAAAACGATATATAATTTTTTTTGTATATATCTCGAAAACTATTAATTCAAAAAAATTCGACCTCCTTCGTCGAGAATTTGGAACATTTTCAAGAACATTCGAATTGACTCACGATGTAATGCAAACTCGGATTTTCAAGTGTCACATGAATTTTTATCGAAATATGCTGAGAAATATCAGATGCAATAGAATTTGTGAAGAGAACTCCTTTGGAAGTAATAAAATTCTCTCCGAGAATGGTTATCACGGTTGAATTTCTTCGAGTTCAATAATTCACCGGATATTTCGGAAACAAACTCCAGTGAATCCCAGTGAAATAGAAATTTCGTACTCTAATATCACATGCGATTTCTTTCAAATTATCTCAAAAATTATTGAGCTTAAGGGAATTTACCGAAAGAGCATTTTGTGAATTATAAAATTTTCTACGAGAGTGGCTTCCAGATAAATTTTCCGAGAACCAATAGTTTCATCAACGTAATCCACTCGGATAGTTTCCAATCTATCTGCCATAAGCTAATTTTATTGTGTCTAGAAGAAACTCAATTATTATCCAATAAAAAAAATATGAATGATAATAGAATAGCTTTAGTGAAAGAGAATGATATGAATTTTTCAACAATCCAACCAATAAAAATTCGTGTTTGTTTGAATGTAAAAAAAAGTACATCGATAGATCCATCTGCAAATCTCACTGGATGAAAAAAAATGTGAGAAAAATACAAACAAGTGAATTAGAAAAAAACAAAGCGACTGAAAACCGTGAAAATCATAAAACAGCGAGGAACAAATAGCCAGAGCCTCTGGGGTTTTTTTTATTCAAATAAGTCGAAAATTCGGCGCAGATACGCTGCTGGAATTATTTACTGAATGAAAAATGCAAAAAAAACAGAGTGAGAATTACAAATTGAATTGATTCTCCTGCTTTTTTTCATGTTCTTTCGAATGCCTGCATTTTTTTCAGCAATCTGGTTTTGACAGTGATTCTTTGGTAGAGCTCTAGTGGTACCATAGTGGTTTTTGTAACCAGTAGAGCTTTGATCACTCTTACGCTCTCATTTCGACATGCATTGAAAATTTCGTGAGACGAGTTTATGCACTTGTCAGGTGTCTCGTACAATTAATAATGAAAAGAGTGAAAAAAAAACAAAATCGCTTAAACAGAAGAGTTGATTTGAACTAAAAATGAACTTTTTCATTTTATATTGAACCTCATTCTCCATTCCATTGCTTACATCTAATTATCCCTCGGAGTACACCCGGGGTCAACTTGAGACCACTCCATTTCTTGAGTGTTATTTCTCGAAAAATACGCATTTTTTCCGAATTCAGGTCATGAAGTTTTTTCTATATAAAACAATGTATTTTTCAATACAATCATCGTTGGTTTGAATTAACTAGTTTTTAATGGTGGAAAAAATCGATCAAAACCGACCCTCTCTCCTTTGTGAAATGATTTGAATAAAAAACCGTAGAAACGCCGAGGCCAGGTTTTTCGAATATTTCTATCCATTCAATTATATTTTAGGGCAAAAAAAAAGTTGGGCTCCCGAAGACCCCTGTGGACTCCAAGGGTTAGGGGCCATTTGGTGACGTGACTTTTTGCCCGGGGGGGGGGGGGGGGGGGGAAGTCACCGCGCCGTCCCTCTCTCCGCCTCTCTCACACAAAGTCCCTTAATTAAAAACCTTTAAATGGGCACCAGGTGGTTTTTACGGAACCACCAAACCGGAAGTTCCTCGGCGGAGTCTTGCCTTACATGTTTATGGCTCATAACTGGCCCGTAGCAGCAAGGAGTTCCACTGAGAACGGAACGAAATAGGCGGAGGGGGGGAGGTGTTACCTTCTTCCCAGTTAGCCCGAGAGAAAATACGTATCATGAGTCAGGGGAGGAGAATCGGAGATGTTAACCCGATCCACTGCCATTTCCCATTAACAAAAAAAAACCCTTAAAACTAACAAATAAGACCTGAAAAGTGAGGAATTCGGGAAAAAAGGAACTCTTAAGTTCGAGCTGACAAATATTAATTTGAAAAATGATGTTACAACTAAATAGGATTTCGTTCGAATGGATGAAGAAGAGAAAATATTTTTGAATAAAGAAAATAACTTTTACTGTGAAACAAGATTACTTGTTGTTGATTGCGAGGGGTTACTCACTCAAGGATTTGGTGACACCATGACTTCAAAATGCAGTCGATTTCACGTGAATTCCGTCTCTGACTTCAATGACTTCAACAAAATTTGAAGTCACTGACTTCAAGCGCTGATCAACGTGACTTCATGACTGCAATTGACTGCCAATGACTCCATCAATTTGTAGTCAGTGACTTCAAATAGAATGAAGTCATTCAAGTCACAATAAATAAAACTTTACAAATAAAAGAGTATTTAGAGTATTTAGAGTACATTAGAATATTTAGATGTTTTTTATTGGAACTATTTTTTAACTGCCTTAAAAATATTATCAGGTAGTATAAACTGAGTTATCACAGGGGGTGAGATAGCTGTTCGATACTGTTCAATATCGATGTCCCCATGCACACTCATTGGCTCGAATTTCAAACAATTTGTACTTTCATCTAAAATATATCAGTGAAAAAGAACGCGAGCATATTCACTTGCAAATTCTCTGCTACGCAAAGTTCTCCCTTCTGTATATGCGAAATTCAATATAAACCCTAATAAACATGTAGGGTGTTCATTTTCTTCAAATAAACACCAGTCCGCGATATTGATTTCTTCACATTCTTCTATGAAATATTGCTTTTCCTTACATAAACGTTCTTTATTTCTACGATTAGTTCTTTTTATGATTTCTTCATCTCTCACCCGTTGGAGCCTGTTACTACTTAATTTTGAACCTTTTTTATTGAACAACCAGCATATAGAGGATTTTCTAACGATCAATTCACGACCTAACTTGTGTACAACAATTACAAATGGACCCTGTGGATCCAGGGGAATGTCAGATTTTTTGTCAATACCCAAACGTAATTCATCCTGTATCCAAGAAAGAGTATTTAAATCATACAGTAATCCTTCAGACGATTCATGAGAATCTTCATGAATTATACCTTCAATGTCCTGTTCATCAACACTCAAGTTATGTGATGGAACATTATCATTTCCAATTTCCGGTACTGACTATTGTACACAATCATGTATGTTCACATTCATTCCCAGGTTTTGAACCTTTGAAAAAGCTTCACCTTTTACTCTGTCAATAGTATTCTTGATCGCACTCATGCCTGAAAGATCGAAATTTTGAGCAAGTTCACTTGACGACTTTAACCGTGGATAATTAAATTGCACAGATTAGCCAGCTGCTATTAATAATAACATGCACGCACTGTTTCACACCGCGATTATAGCCACTTTCGGGAGAATAGAAAGATTCTCCACATAAAAAGGAACTTCCAGAGCTGCCACAATGCTAGTGAGTGACAGTAGTCCATCGTTAATTAACGCGGTGAAATCAAAACCTGAAATACGTAATTTGAGTGACTTCAATTGATTTCATCGAATTCAAGTGACTTCAGTGACTTCAGACAAATGAAATCATTTGACTTCAATGATTTCAAAAAGTTGGAGTCACCTGACTTCAGTGACTTCACTGATTTCAATGACTTCAACTTGACTTCAACTTGACTTCAACCTGACTTCAAATTGACTTCATCGCGGTGTGGCGTCATGACTTCACGAGTGAGTAACCCCTCGGTTGATTGTCATTTCAATCAAGTTCTCACCTTCATTCACATTAAAATCTCTCACCTACACAGGATAGGTCAATGACTGCCAGCTAATCGATGGATAAACTAACGAAAATGGAGAAAATCGCTACAGATGAAGTAATCAATCTCGCATTCACAATTTATTTGTAATGGGATTCATCGAATGTCGATTCTATCGACTTCGAATTAAATGTATTACGGCGGATGTTCTGCGAAGGCAATTTACGCACAAACTTTAATTAATGAAAAATGCTGGTGGTGCATTTACTAGACCAGACCGTAATGTCTCCTTTTGGCTCTTTCATGGCGTCTCAGAAGTGGGAGTAGATTTATTATTCGGTGGACGTCAGTGCACAGCCAAATCAGTCTCTCTAGTAAAGCCACAAGCGAATGGCGCCGGATCTCGTTGATCAAATACCGAGAGATTACAAGCAAATCGAATCCACTCTCCTCATTCTCATTGCTACTCCTGAGGCCCATTCTGGCCATAAATATTCTCTCAATCAATCAACTCATTATGGAAATTTTCTGCCAACAAATACAATTTTCCACGGCCCTGCCGAATTTCCACCGAATTCACTCTCTAACAGCTCCTGAAATCCTCTACCAAAAAAAAAGATTCGGTGGAAATAATGCAAACTCAACTAATTCAACTCTTTTTCTCATGAATGATTCAGGAGACAATTTTTTCGACACTGCAATCTCTCTCATAAGATCGCAGGATTGACGGAAACAGATTTTTTATATCTATTTGTAATAGTGTTATACTGTTTACAGGATCATGGGACGTTGGAAAATATTAATTTAACAATACTAAATAATTATTATTGTAATTATTGATTATTGTAATATTAATTTAACAATATGTAAATAATATCTTGAAAAATGGAAATGAGAAACATAATTGATAGTATTGAATTTTGAGGTTACTGGGATATTGGACAGAAGAATAATATATTAGAAGTCAATCTTCACATTTATTTCCTAAAATAGCGACGTTTCGCTTCTGATTAGAAGCTTCTTCAGGCTCTATAAATACAATAAAAATAAAACATACATTAAAAATACATTCAAAAATGCCTGTGACAAAATTATGAGGAATTAATAGAAAAGTTCGAATACCTTTAGATAAATGTAAATTGTCATAATATTAAAATTAAAATTGAAGAACAGAAGATGTTGCCCGTCTGTGTGCGTCTCAGTTTGCCGCTTCATGTGTTCACCAACACGCTGAGTTTGGCTCTCTCCGTCTGGTTCTTCAGGA
Organism: Aleiodes leptofemur; assembly: GCA_963942555.1. Lineage (NCBI taxonomy): Eukaryota > Metazoa > Arthropoda > Insecta > Hymenoptera > Braconidae > Aleiodes > Aleiodes leptofemur. The sequence continues at coordinate 11,985,462 of OZ012615.1, forward strand.
CTAGAGTATCATCAGTCCAATGAGTCCAATGCAATCAGTAGAATTAGGCTAATGTTGTTGTTTACGCTTTTGCTGATCTTCCAGCATTTTACCTAAGACTACTGCATAAATAGAACTTAGGTTTTTTGTATCCGTTCTATGATTGACAGTATCGTTAGTTTTTATAGAAATCATTTCACTAACGTTTCTCTTCAACCAATTTCGTTCATAGTCTAATACTGATGTTTCGTCAAACTGAAACTGGTGACCATTCTCAAAATGGTGACTGGCTAATGCTGTTTTATTCTCTTTAAGAATATTAGTATTCTTACAGTCATTCAGGTGTTGCTTAATTCTGTTACCCAGTTTCTGCTTAGTCTGATCGGTATAGACTTTGCCACACTCACAGGGGATGCTGTAGACTAAGTTGGACTTCATTTTTGTGTCGGTTCTGTCTTTGATCTTGCTGTGGAGCTGTTGGATGCTAGCAACGTTGTAAAAAGCCAGCTTACAGCCATATTCTCGAACACATTTGTCCATCTTGTAGGATAATCCCACCAAGTACAGAAAACTACAGAATTTCACTTTTTTATTTTTATTTCCATGCTTACTTTCCCCTAAATCTCGTAACTCTTCTTGGTCTTCATCTTGGGGGATCTTCTTCAACTGTTCATTAATGTATCTGTTGACTACATTAGTTGGATAATTGTTGGTTTTCAATATATTTCTTACTTTATCAATGTTATCTCGATGATAATCCGTATGACTAAGATTGATAGCTCGTTTTATCAGTCCCTTTATCACTCCAACTTTCTGGACAGATGGATGATTCAAATAATAATTCAGAATTCTTCCAGAACTTGTTGGTTTAGTATACCATTCTGTTTTTAACGTACCATCTTCTTCCAGATGTACTTTTAAATCCAGAAATGTTAGGGAAGCAGTATCATCTTCAAACTCCATGGTAAATTGTAGTTTATCATGTATGCTGTTGAATGTGTTTCGTAGTGTCTCCATCTCATCAATTGGAGCTGCTAAGAACGTATCATCGCCATAAACTTTGATGAAAGGGATGTGAAATTCAAGTTTATCCAGAGCTTCTGTTATCACGAAATTCATGACTAAGTTAGCCAGTATTGGGCTAGCTGGGTTGCCCATTGCTGTGCCATCCAGTTGTAAAAAGAATTTGTTATCAAACATGAAATAACTTGAGTCAAAACAGAATTCTATCATCTCAAATAACAATTCTTTAGATAGTTTCGTTACTTTTGATATCTTGTCCCAATCTTTTTCAACTATTTTCAACACTAATTCTTTTGGGATATTGGTAAATAGTGATACCACATCCACTGACACTAGTTTGTAGTCTGGGTCTAGTTTTACAGATTTGATGAATTCACCCACTTGATGTGAATTCTTCACATTGTAAGGGAATTGCGTAGCATAAGGAGATAATTGATGGTGCAGGACTCTAGCTATTTTGCTAGATGGTGAATCAATGCAACTCACTACTGGGCGTAACACACATCCTTTTTTGTGAGTTTACCTTAATCCGTATAATTTCGGAGGAACAGCGTTTGAAGTTTTGAAACTTTTTTCCTGAGTAGGGTCAATGATTCCACCATTATTCTTTAGTTTTGACACCAAAGTGTTGGCTAGTCTTTGGAATTTAGCTGTTGGGTCTTTACTGATCTCTTTGTATACCGTTGTATCACCAAGCATTTCATTGATGGTATTGATATACTCAGTCTTGTCCATCAGGACAGTTGAATTCTCCTTGTCAGCTCTAGCAACCACGATGTTCTTGTTATCTTTTAGAAACTTCCTTGTTGTTTTAATGTCTCTAATAAGTTGTTTGTTCATTGGTTTTTGTATGTTGTTCATGTTTGAGTAATTGGACAAAATGTTCACCATCTTTGCCCTCATTTCATCTTTCCTTTCTTCAATCATTTTCATATCAGGATCATAAACATCAGCACTTTGTATACATATTTCAATGTCTTTTATGATAGTGGGCATCAAGGTGTCGCTGTTCTCAACTGGAATACCGAATTTCGGTTCCAATGATAACACTCTTCTCACTGGCTCTGGTAATTCAGTATTGGTAAAGTTGAAGATACATTTGTTGTTGGTGTTCGTCAACACTTCCGTTGTTTTATTCTTTAATGTTTCAAGTTTCATTTTGTTATCTTTCTTCACTTCACTCAGTACCTTCTTGGAACTATCTTCCATATATCCTTCATACTTCACGAATAATTCCTCAGATAGTATCGTTTTAATCGTCTCCCTCAGTTTCATATTGTTATCTTGTCATTTTTGAATTTTCCAAATCGTTATTTTAATTTCTAGATTCAATATCTTCTTTTTCAGGTAAAGAGTAGTATTGTCTACCTCTGATTTGTATGGACGGTCCTCTGTTAACATCGTGTATATACATTTTATGTTGTTGACTATGTGTTTTGGATAGATATTATTATTTCTGCATTGGAGCAAGGAAATCAGTCTGTTTTTTAAATTCGCTAGTTTTTTCGTGTCACTTAACCATTCTTCTAATAATGCACATGTTTCAACGTTGTATGTTTGTCTAATTAATTGATAAAATCTCCCAGGATGATAATTTTAATTCTTTTGTTGTCGTCCATAATGATGAATATTGAATTTTGAGGTTATTGGGATATTGGACAGAAGAATAATAAATTAGAAGTCAATCTTCACATTTATTTCCTAAAATCGCGACGTTTCGCTTCTGATTAGAAGCTTCTTCAGGCTCTATAAATACAATAAAAATAAAACATACATTGAAAATACATTCAAAAATGCCTGTGACAATAGAAAAACAATGAAGATGATAGAGTGCAGAAAAACTGTTCTTCAATTTTAATTTTAATATTATGACAATTTACATTTATCTAAAGGTATTTGAACTTTTCTATTAATTCCTCATAATTTTGTCACGGGCATTTTTGAATGTATTTTTAATGTATGTTTTATTTTTATTGTATTTATAGAGCCTGAAGAAGCTTCCAATCAGAAGCGAAGCGTCGCGATTTTATGAAATAAATGTGAAGATTGACTTCTAATTTATTATTCTTCTGTCCAATATCCCAATAACCTCAAAATTCAATATTCATCATTATGGACGACAACAAAAATAATAATTGATAGTGTTATACACAAAAGAGAAGGTACATTTTTTTCATCTAATTCTACGTTATACATAATGCATAATATCTCAGAACACTGTAGCACATCTCAAACTCTGAAGAATTTTCCTCTCACCCCTCCAGCTAAATACCGAGACTCAAATTATTGCGTGAAAATGATGGAATTTATTAAATAAAATTTATGCACAAGTTTCTGAAAAGAATTGGAGGAATTCGGTTTCGATCTCGGGTGAGTTTCGAAGCCCACATCTTTCCACTATCCGGGTTGCTGCTTTAAGGTATTTCGAGCACCCCACCTCGTACCTAGCAAGGGTACAATGGGGGCAAAAGAAGCATGGCCATATTATGTTATTGAATTGATCAACAGGTTTTTTTATCTAGAGAAACATGTTGTTTAGCCTTTATTTCCACGGTAAAATCCATAAAATAAACTAAATATGTAGATTCGTCAATGTTTTTTCTTTTTTTAATTTTTTCTCTTAATAAAATTTAGAGACGTCCCTGGCGTAATACACTCAAACGCAGTGTGTATGGATATACACGTACACGGGCTCGGTGTGTGTATGCACGAGCCTGCGTTTGTGTATGTGTCTTTTTTCCAATTTTTCGTACTTTAACATTTTTTTTCTCGTAAACTAAATGGGCACATATATTTTTTTTTTTTGCAAATATTTCTAACAGCTGACACTATCACTGACCCCTCACGACTCCAAATTTCAGAAACTTGTGCATATTGTTTCTAGCCAAATAATGTAGATAGAATTTGATTTTTGATTTGATATAATTAAAATTTTTTTTCAGAAACTTGTGCATAAATTTTATTTAATAAATTCCATCATTTTCAGGCGATAATTTGAGTCTCGGTATTTAGCTGAAGGGATGGGAGGAAAAATCTTTAAAGTTTATTTGGGACCTCTCCCTTCATCGGAACAGATAATTTCAAGAACGAACGCGCAGTCTCTATGACCGCAAAGCCACTCAAAATTAGAAATCTTAATATATTGAACGGTCGATAAAATCAAATTTTATTATTAATAATAATCAGTTGAAAATTAGTAGTGTTGCCGCGATACGAGATGAGGCAAGAATTTGATAACTCTCGTCTCGTCATCTCTATACCAGTTATCATATTGTCTCGTCTCGTAGCTCGAGAATCGAATTCATTCTCGTCTCGTCTTGTTATTCTTGTCTATTCGAGTAGCTGATCGCAATGTAAATATTTTGCAATGTAAATACTTTCATGCCTTCATTCTTGGTTCATGTGTTCAATAAACTCGTCACTCAGAGGTGCAATATAAAATTTTTTAGTAATTCAATTCTCAAGGGGTTAGACCACTGTGAAATTTTCGAAAAATCGTTTTTTTTTTCTTCGCTCAAAAAATAGTTTGAGCTCACGAGAAGGTGTAGGGAGGAAGTTCATCACCTGTACCCATTTTTTAAAATGAAATTTTGCAATTTTCCCCAATCATTTCTTCATATTTATAGCACGTGGCAAAACTTTGAACGCGTTTATCTCGAAACACGATTTTTCAGGATTGCACGTAGCATAACTCAAACAATTTTAATTTTTTCGTGTGGAATTTTTGACAGCATTTTTGGAATGACAATTTGGAAGCGAAGTATGTGGGATTTTTCCAAAATGATAATTTGCCTCTTTTTTATCAAGAAAAAATGACTTTTTTTTTGTCAAAAATTGAACGTTTTCATTCCAATGCCTGTTGATTACTGAAAAAGTGATATGTTTCAAATCGGCCACGTGCTTCGCTAGCTGTAGGCAAGTAGAGTGAGCCAATTTTCTTTTTTAATCTAAATTTACACTGGCTCCAGTGCGTGCAGTGGAGCACCGAAAATTTGAGGTGCTTTGGGAGAATGGCTGTCATGTCGCTCTTTTTTGATATTTCGCTATGAAATTTTGGATTTGGGAACTCGAATATATGCCTAATGAGTCCCCGAAATGGTATGGATTTATTACCCTCCGTTCCCTCAAGAAAAAATGCCGAAAAAATCCCTTTTTTTAAGGCAGTTACAATGATTTAGCCCTTTAAGAAAGTGATGATCGCACTATTTGATTTAAAAATAGCATAAAAAGCAGATTACCTAATGGCAATTTGATGATAAATGGAATATTGCGAATGAAACCTCATGGGGCAAAAAAAAATTAGTTCATTTTCATTGTTTTTTGTCTATCTATTTTTTTAACCTCTCGGCGAGACATATCGTCTCTTGTACCAATCCTCTCGTCTTGGCTCGTTGTGCCAAGAATTATGAATCTGCATTCTCGTTCCGTCTCTCGTCACTATAGTCTCGTCTTGTCTCGTCTATCGCGGCAACACTAAAAATTAGATGTTCAAACTGGACGTTTTCTGGCTATGAAGTCATTGCACTGAATTATTAGTTTCCAGTCTGCTCGTTAGTGACATGACTGCTAATTTCGCACATGAGGTATTCCACGTGAAATCGGCGGACTTTTTCCCTGACCTCTGCCAATTTGGTTCAGTTTTTTTTTGTATGATTATATCAAGTTCAAGAGACACCCCGAAATTTCTTCAGATTTTTCTACATAACCCTTGTTGGAAAAAAAATATTTTTACCTGAAAAAAAACGCCCAAATTTAAAAATCTTAGAAAATTCTCAAAAATACGTAATTATATGTAGAAATTTTCAAGCTATCGTCCAGAGTGGAAATACGATTCTTTCTGTGCTTTACGAGCCATTAATGTTGAAATAATTTTGAAAAATTCGAAAAAAATTCACTTTCGGCAGATACTTCGATATTTTTGTACCAAAACCGAATTTCCTTGCTATTTTATGAATAATCAAACTACAAATATGAATTTTGATCAGCTGCAAAGACCTGCTATTAATTTGAATTCAAAACGATCTCACCTTACTAACTCGATGGCATTCGACTTTGACCCTCTACAATTTGTTGCATTATTTTTCAAAATATTCAATCTACAGAAAAACCTACTCCCATTTTGTTCCACTCTTTGCAGACCAGCCAGCCTTTCGAAGAAAATTCATGGTCACGTTTTTCAAAAATAAACGCTCGTACTCAAGAAAAATTTGTTCTCCAGGAATTCACGGAATGTCAGGGTCACAGAACAAAGATTCTGAGTTATATACATAGGAGGAGTATTTATTCATTTGTTTTGTTTGATATTAGAAGACAGCAATTCAATGTCATTTTTGTTCATGAGAAAAAAGTTAATTGTCTCTCGAAATCTTATGAGATCTGTGGTCTTTGCAAGCGGAAAATGGCTTCACAAAAATAATTCCATCTGCTTGAGGAAGTACACAGTGGATCTTCTGAGTTCCCGGTATTGGTCTGCCGATTTTGTACCGATTCTTGAGCATGTCTTTTGCCACATCGTAATCTCCCTTCCGAGAAAATTTGACTACGATATTCGGCAAACTGGCTGGTTGAGAGGCCCAGTTGAATAATTCTTGTGGAGTTGTGATTTGACGATCAGGCGTTAGTTGTAAGCTCGCATGAGCAGCCATCCTCTTGACAGTACCACCAACGCCATCACAGCCCCCTTTGCCATGCGCAGTGGGGAAATAATGCCACTCTGCGTAGATGCCGAAATCAGACTCATGATAATACACGTTGAGAATGTTTTTCCAATTCTTAAACTGCTGTAGTGCACCATCGGAGCAATAATAGATTCTGGAAACAGTCACATCAATCGATTTTATGAAGTCAGTTATAATTTTGGAAAGTACGTGAACGGCGATTGAGTCGTGACTTAAGCAATCGGATATATTGACCAAACTTCTGTGATCAATAACATCTCTGCTTTCGAAGTAGACGACAACTGGATATGTTGTGGCCTGGTTATTGTTTCAATGGAACCCTGGAGCTGCTCCTTGCACAACAAACGCGTAGTTTTCGTCAAAGTCACACTGAACCAGAAATTCATTATCTTTCAGAGACTCTCTCGCCGATTTCACGAAAATTGATTGTGCTTTCGCGATGAAAAAATGTGGCTAAAGAGTTTTGACTTTCTCTCAAAAATCAACAACGAAATCAGATGTTTCTTTGATGGCGGTTTCGAGACTTGTACGAAGCGTTGAAACCCAATGCTTGTACGTGATACTGCCAATTCCATTTTCGTGTAGTATTTCATCAAGATAGTCACGCAAAACTTTGATTCCTGAACAAGCAGTGCACGTTCCGAAGTGACACTCTGGTGATGAGCTGGAACATGTTATGAAGTCCAGGCAATCAGTGTAGTGATTCAATGGTCGGGAATCCTTTGTGAGAACTCTTGAGTAACTTCGTATAAAAAAAAAACGTAGCAGGACATTCCTTCATATGTACAACGAAATTCACAGAATAATCAACACTGATTCTAGACAACAAAAGCAATCAATCACTAATTCAACGTTCTGGTGGATTTAGCATACACAAACAGTATGAGTACCACTAGCTCCTGCTATCACACAATGCTTAGGACGTAAGGACGCGAACAGCGAAAAACCTATCACTGAATCCGGATTTGACTCTCGAAAAAAATTGAACAGTTCTTTCAGGTTCGAAAGAACTGATCATTTTTGGATATGAACTCGCTTATTATCTTCATCTCGAATAGAAACATAGTCCTTCATGCCTGGCATGTTGACACTAACGCGATCGTCGTTATAAAATTGGAGCACCTCGGTTTTGTATCCTCTGAAATCGATCGGCCTGTAAAGCAGAGAATAGTTCGATAAACCTATAAAATTTCGGAAGATCATGCAAATTTGTTCAAATCTATGATTTATTAGTTTCTTTCACACCTCGCTTTGCGCGATTTCATTCAAATTGACACGGGAATTTGAATGAATTTTTATTACTCTTTTTCTCGCGACCGGGCGATTTTCTGGCACACTTTCCGGGATTTTATACACTTTATGACTACCCGGGAAAAAATGTTTAGATCTGATCAGATCAAATTAGATCTAATTTGATCTGATCAGATTAGATCTGATCAAATTGAGAAATTTGATATGAATAGATCTAACTAGATCTAACTAGATCTGATGAGATCTAACTAGATCTGATGAGATCTAACTAGATCTGATGAGATCTAACTAGATCTGATGAGATCTAACTAGATCTGATGAGATCTAACTAGATCTGATGAGATCTAACTAGATCTGATCAGATCTAACTAGATCTGATCAGATCTAACTAGATCTGATCAGATCTAATCAGATCAATGCCTGATCAGATCTGATCAGATCTGAATAGATCTGACTAGATCTAACCAGATCCGATTAGATTCAACTAGATCTAATCAAGTCCATTTATATCGGTTCATCAGATCTAACCAGATCTAATCAGATCTAATCGGATCTAGTTTGATCCAATCAGATCTAGTCAGATACGATCAAATCCAATCCAATTTACATTATGATGCATCAGGCGATGGATGAAAAATTTATAAGGTAGAATTTAATAAAACTGATAATAGCAGACATTTGACAATTCATAGTTTTTTTGAATTTCTTCAACAGATACATTATTTTGAAAAAATGAAAAATATGCACATGTAGGAAATTTATAGAACTATGAATACGACTTTTTTTGAAATGTTTATTATATAAAAATTTATCTGTTTAAAAAAATCCACAATGTGTCAGATTTGTGCTCATTTCATTATCATAGAATTTTATATTTATTTCCGCGGATGATTCTGCATTCTATTTGGGCAGTCCCGACTTTCTTCCGGAGTTATTTCCTCTTATATTTCTGATTTCCTTCAATTATGACGATTTAAATTTTAAGCGACACCAAGGAATCGTGTGATAGCTGAATGGTTAAGGTAATAGTCTAGTAATGCTAGGGTCACGAGTTCGATCCCGCTGAAGCGCATTTTCTTTTTCGATTTTTTTTTCTACAGAAACTCCAATTTTGATTCATTTGTTTAGCCAGAATTCAGATTTTTATTTATTCTTCATTTTCTCTAAAAATTAAAAATTTTCATTCCTGATTTTTCGCAGATCCAATTGGATCTGATCAGATCTGAAGAACTCAGATCTAATTTGATCTAATTAGATCTGATCAGAGCGTGCCAATTCTCAGATCTGATCAGATCTAAGGAACTCAGATCTAATTAAATCTACTCAGATCTAATTTGATCTGATCAGATCTGAACATTTCTTCCTGGGTACAATAATTATTTGGGCACGGATATTGTCTGCCGATGCCTCCCTAAATTCTATCGGGACCTAACTTCCAAATCTTATACCATAACTTAACTAAAAAATTTAACAAACTTAATCATTAAGGCACGGATCTGGTCCGCTGATGCCTCCTAAAATATATCCGGGCCTTTTTCTCCCCAAAAAATCTAACAGTTAGTCAAGAGATTCAATTATTTGCCCAAAGTGAATTTTTCACAATTATTCCAACATTAATGGCTCCTAAAATACAGAAAGAATCGTACTTCCACTCTGGACGATGACTCTAAAATTTCTACATATAATTACGTATTCTTGAGAATTTTTTCAGATTTTTAAATGTGGCGTTTTTTTTTAGGTAAAAATAGTTTTTTTTTCAACAAGGGTTATGTAGAAAAATCTGAAACAATTTCAGGGTGTCTCTTGAACTTGATATAATCATACAAAAAGAACTGAACCAAATTGGCAGAGGTCAGGGAAAAGTCTGCCGATTTCACGTGCAATACCTCATATATATTAGAGGTAATCGATATGTCGACAGTTTTTTTAGGCAAATCGTAACTGAAATAAATTTCAATTGATTTGTTTCCATTCAGCTTTTCAACAAATTACCCTGGAAGCATTTTCGGAGTTAGTTTCTTGAAATTATTAATTCATTAATCAATTAGCCCCAACTACTTGTGAAACCTTACCTGTGAGCAATTTCTTCTTAAATTTGTATTCGGAATTTTCTTAAGTAAGGAGGAGTTCGAATTTTCCCCTACGGGAAATTGTATGTTATAGAATTATATCATTTCAATAATATAATCATAACAATATGTCAGCAGAATGAAGCAGTTATTTATCAGTAGGGCCGAAAAGTTCGGTCTTGGGTTTGACCAGACCGAACTTAGCCTCATCAAATAATACATGTTGCCACTAAAAAATGGCAGATTGGTGCTCCTAAATTCGCGTGGGGTTTTTGACATGAGAATTTGTATTTTAACTGCGTGGAAAAAGGAATTGGATGTTTCGTCGGGGTATGATGGAGGAATTATCAGATACTTCTAGAAGAATTTTCGAAAATTTGAGTTATTCATATTTCCACGCCGAAAATGGGAAATCGTCGCATTAGCGACGCACTTGCGATGCACCATCGGCGTACTTTCGACGTATCAACGACGCATTTGTGATGCATCAGCAACAATAACTCACATTTTCCAAGATCCCTCCGGAGGTATTTTTCCTTCCGTTACGGCAAAATATTCAATTCCATGTATTTAACATACAGATTCTCACTTCAAAAACGTCAAACGCATTCAGAAATATCACTTTGACATTTCTGAATGGAAACATATATCATCTTGTGCAGCTCAGTTCAGTCTGGTCAAAACCGAGACCAAACTTCTCAGCCCTATTCATCAGCGTAAATTTTTCGGCTTCACTATGCCATTATGTCATGACAAAATTGCTATGATAATTTGTGTGGAGTTTGTGAGGAATTTCCCACTATGGATTCCATAAAATGATGTGTCAACCATATATTTTCCCATAGAAATTGTATGAATACAATACTTGAATTACTTTCACCATTCGATGGAGGAATAACTTCCCGGCTCCAGTTCAATAGAGACACGGAGATTGATTCTCCATACAGGAATAGAATTATCTTTGAACCTGCTCACCAAACATGTTCAAATTGTTTACAAGAGTTGTTGAGACTTCCTGGACTCAATCAATGGAATTCACTAACTATCTATTTATAAAAATAAAAATTCTTCTTTCACACTCTGTCAACTGTACTGTAATAATGACGAACACAAATGAGAATTGGTCCTCATGCGAGCTTCCAATAATGGCTCAAACATTTTTTCTGAGATGGAAAGAATCAATTGGTTAATTCCAGGGAATCAGTAGAACAAGTTAATGTAACTGACCATGATTATCATAATGAATTTGAACCTCAAATCCATAGTTCTCAAGATCAATTAACCCATTTCAAGAATGAATGTTAAAAAATTTCTATATGTTATCGATAACAGCAGTGCAGCTCTGCTACTAATAATGGAATCCCATGAAAAGCACATTGATGAATTCGATTTGAGAGCATCTTTTCAAGTATCTCGTCCATCATTTGATTCTTCAGTTTAGGTTCTTCGATATTTGAATGGTCCATCTGTTGTCGCCGTCTGATATATTCAAGTCTTCAGCTTAGGTGAACGTTTGATGAGTCCGTTATTCAAATAACACGCTACAACTTATATAAGTTTATCAACGAAGATGCCCATTACCGAAATCGCTCTATCTCATGTAGATTCTGAAATATCTAATGAAAACTGATTTCGGGGTCAAATAGAATGATTACCTTTCAACTCTATCATTTAGTTCATGAAAAATCAATACACCTCAATGAATTATTGAAATATACAGGTCAGTTTCTTCCAATCCTGCATTTTCATCATTATCTACAGACTGAAATTCGGAAGTTGATATTTTCCCTTATTTAAGTCAAGTTCCCTCACGTAAATAACGTTAAATTCAATGATTACTCAAGCTTCATAGTAACCAGTTCAATAACATCCCTTAGATATCTCAGGTAAAACTACTCGGAGTTGAACCACCAAAATTTCCTATCAAAGTTACGGTCGAGTGATCGGGGACGGAATACGGTCGGATGATAGTGTTTGATCCTTCTTGTGTAAACTTCGATTCATTGGATATGTTGTAGATTCAGGGAGAAACAAACGAGCCACCCCGGTGCCACTATTATTTTTTCATCAAATAAACTTATTTCACCAAATTCTAGTGGAATAAAAGTTTATCAAAAATCGAAATTCATGAATTCCATCAGTTGATAAGCAAATTAAAAAAATCTTCTGAAATCATTATTCATTGTCTATTTCATCTCAATTTCTCCCTGAAAACCCAGAAAAAGCAATAATTTCACTAGATAGAATTCAATTCATAGAACCTACGAGTGTAGCTGACATATAATTTTTTAGCCCATGTTTCTACATTATTTTTTCATTCATTTCTAATCATTATAATCAGTATTTGCCTCTCTACCACCATAAACGTACTCCAGCTGCGTTACACAGCCTAAGAGAATCATGAACGCGTCTCCCGGTCTTTTTCACCATAGAAAAAGCACTAGAGTGTACTGGAGCATTCCATGGCATGATGTTAAGTAAAGGTCGAGTGCGTCTCGGCGTTCCTCTAGCTGCCAACGGAAAACCTCGCATTTCTTTCATTTTCAATGTACTCCTCGTAATTTAAATTACGCTCTGATGACTAAATTGAAATGCTCCAATGTTTACGATGAATAATAATCTGTTTATTAGGGAAGTTATTTTTTTAATTAATTTCAGTTCCCGATGAGCGTTTCTTAGATACGATATGAATGAATTCCATTGGGTGATCATCATTTCTTTAATATATCCAAAGATTTAAGAAATAAGGGAAGATATGGTGAAACGAATTCCTTGTGCGATCTTTAATATTTTGCCAATTCGATAGGCAAAACAGTTCCGAATGGAATTTTGCCCATAATGAATCGAACCTCTATTTATATTTCTCTTTGCTCAAAAAATAACATTATGTTCATAACAAATACTGCTATATTCCTACAAATATTAACATCTGCGGTACTTCAAGTAAGCTTGGGACTCAGAATCTCAGCTCAAATATAATCGATAGTTTCCAATAATGCCATATGATACATAAGAATTCAATATCAGATGAAAACTGAGATCCAACAGGCGAAGCACATAAATATCTGCGGACACAATATCCGCGAAAGAATATCCATGGGAAAATATCCGTTAAGAAAAATATCTGATTTGACAAAATATGCGCGGACACAATGTCCGTGTCCAAAATATCCACGACAAAATATCCGTAGAAATTTCGATCGATATTCAAAAATCAATCATATCTGCGGTAATCACCGTAGGTAATTATCGTTTGTTTTCTGGTGGCACTATCTCGTATTTTATAATTGATTCATATTAGTAATTGATTGAAGAAAATGACACTGTCAATTCAATGCTTATATATTTACTTTTTTTTTATTTATGTCGTTGTATTCATTTTTACGTCGTCTAATAATTAAGTTGAAGTTTCTTGTGTGGCAATAGGGGAAAATGCAGTTATTTCTTGATGGATATTTATCTAATCGTAAAAGGGTGAACAAACACAATATCACTCGGGGTTGGGTTGATAATGTGTGTAATATCAGAGCTCAAGTGTTTAAGAGTTCATGCAAGTATTCGTCGATTTATTGAAGTTATTATTAATGCAAAGCATGACCAATGTTTTGATTGCACAGGCTAACACTGGGTTGGAGATTACTGCAAAACGTCGGCGGCAATATTGCAATTCTGATGAAGTATTTGAAATTGACTCAGAAACAAATAAAGATATGCCTTTTCCACCCACATCCTCTTCCGTAGCTCTTGGGATTCTCTTTAAGAAAAGACCGGGGTAAGAAAAACATATCTCCATTAATTTGCAGGATATTTTCCTCGCTCTCCGTTCATTAAAACTATCGCGGAAACTAAGTGAAATAAGACCCTCTTGACCTGATCCTTTTTTTTTAGCTCTTGAAATTTTCTACGAAAAAGGATTCGAAGAGAATTGCAAAGTCACACTCGATTTTCACCATATTTTGAAATAACCGGAGCAATGAACTCTATCTATCGAAAAAATGACGAAAAAAGTTCTCTCAAAGAAAACAAGCAGGAGTCCCACTATTTGTGCGTAATTTGAGCACCGTAAATTTAGTATTCTGCCAATGCAATTGGCAGAAAGCTTCCGAATGGATTTTTTAATTTCGAATCTACCATCGTTGATCTTTGCGTGGAGTGCGGAAACCAAAATAGGCATCAGAGGGTCGAGTTCGTTCCAAATATAATCAATTGAATAGTTTTGAAGATATAGCTTGCTTTTTCGGATGTTCCTATGCTAATATCTAAGAAACTACAGGACCGATTCCGCTCAGTTTCAATACCAAACTTTGTGCTCATCAGATATATACCCTCACAAAATTTGAGGTCTCTAACTCAATTATTTATTAAGTTATCGTGGAATCAAGATTTTTCCGAAAAATTTCTCTCAAGTCTTATACTGGATAAACTAAAAATCTGAGCTCCCACCACCCTGGGGGTCAAAGATGCAACTCTTGGTCGCACATCTCCTCGCTAAGAGAGGACGCTGTGATTTCATTTTTCATCGAGAAAAGTCGAAAAAACGATATTTTGACATTTTCATTTTTATCAAGAACTATCCAACCGATTCAGCTGAAATTTTTGTGAGAGCTTGGCGCACGCATGGCAAACTTATGGTAAAATTTTCAGATCGTTAGCTAGGCCCATTTCAGAGTAAAACGGAAAATGCGTCATCACACACACACACACACACACACACTCAGACATTTTTTAAAAACGGCGGTTCTTGACGTTTTGGGTCATTTGCAGTCATATTATGATGAAATCTCAAACTCGAAAAAAATTACGATTCCAAAGCTTCCATTCGGAAGCAAAAAATCCCCGGTTTTAGTTCTAACTGGAACGGAATCGCCTACGTTATTTGATATCAGTCAAAATATTCAGTGATACTTTTTTTTTTACGGTAAAGTGTGAGATCGACTGTTCCTACTAATTATCGGAGGGGGGGGGGGGGGGGTCAGACGGACACGGGTAACAGGATTATCGTCCGGCATTGTTTGCACTCATGAAGATCGGGAGTACGCTGAGTACGAAGAGCACGGCATGCCCGAGCCTGCTTTATAGTGGTGTTATCCCTCAATGAAAACTGTACAAATTACCTTCTTGAAAATCTTCTACGTATTACACTCCGAAATTTTATTTCAAAGATACTGTCAAGAATTCAATTTGAAAAAATTAAAATTGCCACATTGACATTAAAAATAAAAGTTTTGAAATGTTATACATATGAATAAATGCTTGGTGAAAAGTTCGCAATTCAGTCAGGGAAGATGGGTTTCAGGTGATAAATTTTCGGCCCATATTGTTGAAGATTCAAAGTATTTTCTAAGTGAAAAAAATGGCTTTCTTAAAATTTGCTACTCATTTAACCCTATAAGATGATGTTGAAATTGAATGTGTTAAAAGGGTGAGTCAACGTCAATTCTTTCAGCGTTAGTATATTTTGATATTTTGGCGAAAAATGGAATATCAAAGTTCTATCCTGATGCAACGCACCAGAACAATTTCAGTTTGAGCAAACATCAGATATCAATATTGATAGAATAACTTTTTATTTCTAGTGCTAGCATTGACCAATTGAATTTTAGGGAGAACGATATTCTGCAACGAATAATTCACTACGCTTCCTAATATCAGTTTCAAAATGTCATAAATTTCATCATCACTCGAAAGTTTATTCCACTGGTTATTCCATAACTTCACAAATATGAGTCCACATTATTTACTTCATCATAGTGACCCCACTCATTGTGGTCATAGAGTGTACCTACATGCACCATTGTTCTGTATATCCTCGGTATATATATATATAGAAGTGTATGTGTGTGGATGAGCACGAGCGATGTATATTTCGGGATTGATCTCCGCGAAATGTGTCACCTACAGTTATCCATCCAGCCCTCACATCAGCTCTGGAAGTAATAAACGCGCTCACACAGAAATGCGTATGTGTGAGTTGTCTTTGTGTGTTATGCTCCACTGTTTTCAGACTGATTTTTGTATGAACCTGGGAGGGCATCAAGCACGTTATAACATAATAAAGAGATACTGCTCACTGGCTGAACCCTTACTCCACTTAATTGGCACTATATCTGAGTGCCTTTCTTCATATCATCGCCGTAGAGCGAGAAGGGCGTAAGTGGGGGCGTATCACTCCAAAATGTTTTTTATGGTCTCTGGAACATTATTTGGGTAATTGAAAATTAGAATAACAAAGTGGCGTAACTACCAATCTTAAAATGAAAGAGACGTATCTCCACACTTACGCCCCTTTCTTATTTTCTTTTTGAACGCTATATAATTGTTGATGTTAAAGTGAAAAGGACGTATCTCCAAACTCACGCCTCTTTGTTTTTATAATTTTTTCATCTCATGGAAATATTTGGAGTTACGCTTTTTTGTTTTTTGCGATCTTTATCTAAATTACAGCACTTACGCCTCTTTGTTTGAAAATTTTTTCATTGAACTATTTTCCGGACTTACACCCCTTTGTTATTGGTATTTTTCCGATGATTAGCAAAAATTCAATTAGAAAAATGAAAAACAAAGAGGCGTATCTCTGGCACTTACGCCCCTTTGTTATTAGTAGTATTTTGGCTGCGACGGTGCTGAATCCCCTCTACACTGTCCAAGCGCGTTTAGCGTGTTTTCGGCAACGTTGCTCACCGGATAATTTCATTTAGCATTGGAGAAAATTTTCCAGATCCTAGGATTGATGTTAGTTCTTTTGCAAATTTGCAGGGTACGTAATTTTAAATATATCATAATTCCCTAAACACTTACGATGAAAATCGAATTTTTCCAGTCAACCGATTGATCATAAAAAAATAAAAACGGGAGCGTGGCGCCACGCTCATATGTCGACCAGTTTAGGGTTAATGCTAAAGTCGAAGAATGGTGATGATGGTTAAGGAGTTTTGCACCCAGTCTTTTCCAGCCCTACTATTTTCAAAAGGATGCGAATAGTGCATTGCCGAACAAATGTAGTAGAGGATTTTCTGATGAGTGTGAGGCTGCAAAACGAATCGAAAGCGAGTTCTATACTCACACCAATCATGAAATTTTCACCGCACGTGTAAGGTACATTTTTTATGTATAGCGTGTGGAAAGACTATATTGGCTGTAGAGCCGAAAGGCTGAAGGCCTGCTATGCGCACGCAGCACCAGGAAAAACAAGAACATGTGGAAAGTACTTGTTACCGAACGCGTAGCGTCCAGACAGTGGCTACTTTCCACACGACGTGCCGTAAATGTAGTTTGGGGCATCTCAAAACGATGGGCTGCTACTATTATTAAGGGGGGGAGGTTGGGTATTTAATTGTTTTTTTCTCGATTTTTTGAAAAAATTTGAGGTGAAAGTACCATATTTCAGAAATATTCTGTGGAAATTTCAAGTCGATCCGAGGAAAATTGACGGTAATACAGCATTTTTAGTATGAGTGGTTTAGAATCGAGCTAAAATCAAAACTACGCTTCAAAGCAAAGAAGGTCGGGTTAGCCGTAGACAAGAGCAGCAACGTATTCTGGACACCTCTGATGACAGTTTCATATTGGACAAACGCGAAATTAACGACTCTATGTAAATAAAAAGATCAAATTTCAAAATTTTAGCTCAAACTTTAAATCGATTTTCCCACAACTTGCTTTTTGAAAGTCGGTGCCCACGTTCACTCAGAATCTACTGAACCGATTGATTTGATTCTTTGCATACTTTTTCAAAACATATTTAGCGAGGTGACGCTGTCGAGTTTTTTTTTATTTTTAATTTTAAGTATTTCTTATACAGGCTTGAATGTTGGTTTTTTAGTTAAAAATCGGGTTTTTGACTTTAAAGTGCCACCAAAAATCAAAAAATGTAAAAAAAAAAAATTTCTCGACAGGGTTACCTGAGTAATCTTATAAACTAACAGAAACGCTTCGCTTTTTTTATTTTAGATGATCCAATCTTGAGTTCTGCTGGGCACCGCAAAACGCCTTTTTTCTGCGGCACCTGACAAGAGTTGCTCTCACTGGCTCAAATCTTTATATTTTTCCACGAAAATTTCACAGAGTCTTCTTGAAATATAACTTAAGAATACCCCATGAGAACAACATCATTAATATTAACTGTTTCATCAATAATAATTCATAAAAATATGCCTTTTTTTGACAGAATTAACCCTCCCCCCCCCCCCCCCTTAACAGCTGCAATGACATCAGCCATAGAAATTTCATCCCAGCTTTGTTCGTTAGTTTTACGTTCATACTGACGGAACATAATTGAATCATTGATTATATTGCAATAGCAATCAATTCTTCAGAATAATTAGCCGCGCGATAGAAATAACATGGGGAGAATGCTTTTGGGCATTGAAGGGTTGAACACCCCACACTCCCAAATTCCATAAATCTGTGCAAATCGTCACTTTTTGTATTATCTAACCTTCAGTTTCATCGACCCTGTATATTAGGACAATTCGTTTTGAACGAAAATTTTGTTTTCGCTCCCACAGCATAATATCGTTCTACCAACTGAATGAAAATTCCGTGGGAAGAGGAGCCCTCAATTTTACTTCTGAGTACATTTTGCTGAATGGAAGTTATGTAATTGTGATTTTCATCGACTTTGAGATGTTAAGAACGCCGAGAGCAGCTGTTTTTGGAAAATGGCCGTATGTGCGTATGTGTGTGTGAGAGGATTTTCCACTTTACTCTAAAACGGGGCTATCTAGCAATTTGAAAATTTGACAGTATTATTGCTATGCATGCTCGAGTGCTCACCGATATTTGAGCTGAGTCAGTTCAATAGTTCCTGAAAAAAATAAAAATTTGGACAAATTGTTTTTTCAACTTTCTCGGTGAAAAATTGAATATCAGCCTCGACTCTCAGCGAGGACATATGCGCTTATGAGATCATATTTCACTCTCGGGATGGTGACCTTCCATTTTTGGTTTATCCAGTATACAACTTTTGAGAATTTTTTTTGTAAAAATCTTGTTACCTTCATAACTTAATCAATAATTGAGCTAGAGTCTCCAAATTCGATGAGTTCATATATCTTATGGGCACAAAGTTCGGTATTGAATCTGGGCGAAATCGGTCCAGTAATTCCTGAAATATTTGCTTAGAATGATTCCAAAAAGGCTATACCCGATAAAAAAACGTTCGGATCCAATCATATATGATGAGATCGAAGCAGATCTAAAAATGTTCATCCAGATAAATGATAATCTATTTATAATTAATTAATATATTGCTTGGAGTGAGAATTCTGTCCATCACTTGTGGTTTTCCATGCGGATTACGCGGAAAAAAGAGAAAAAAAATACTAAAATTTTGAAGGTGGCCGGGCTCCATCCTGGTTCTCTCCGCTGATCTCCGTTGCTACATATCCAATTAGTCCGCTCGGCCATCCCGAAATACTTGATAGTGTGTGTTCTCAGTTTAGTTTATAACTGTCAATTCTCTTATAACAACTAATTGGGGATGAACTCTATCTGTAATGAATGCGTGTGAATGATTTAATGAAGAGAATCGATTCTCTATGCAAAATGAGAGAAAAATCCATTCGATGATGGTTACATATTAAAAATTGGAAACAATAGAATAATTATGAATGACAAAAAAGTAATTGAAGTAACACATAGTCTCATACCACGATGATTGATTAGACAGAAACGATGACAATACTCGCTGAATTGATGCAATAAAGAGTGTATAAGTGAGAGAATTATCATTGTTGATAATTTAGTAGGGGAGAGGTTAAACAGCATAAGTCGATTTTATTTCCAATACTTTTCTGGAAGTAATTCGGAAAATGAGCAAGATGGTGCAATTTCGCGTGAATCTATTCTTGTAGCTCTTGAAATTCTCCACACAAAAAAGTTGCGGTCAAAAAACTCCGATCTGGTCTCAACTTGAACTTTTCGTATATTTATGTCTACTTGGATATAAGTCCTTGATTCATCTCTATAGAGCTCATATATGGCTGGATCTGAGCAGATATGATTATCTATACTCATATATCTTTGTATATAAGTATATCTGCTCGAATATAAGCCCTCAACTCACCTTATATATGCTTTTATACAGCCAGATCCGAGCATAAATGGTTATATATACTTACATATGCTTGGATATAATTAGATATGCTCATAGCCAATCGACTCTATAATTTCACCCGAGAATCTCGTATAGTAATCTTATCTTTGATTTCGTGCTGTTCGTGCAATAATATCGCCTATCCTCCCGTAATATTTCCGAAAAAATTCTATCACCATGCAGTCTAATTGCATTCACACACACACGCACACCTAGCACTGCAAGAAATTGTAATTTACTGACTCAGAAATACACTCAAGATCGCTCTGTAACGCTCTGGAGAAGTATTCAGTTCGCTGCTGAATATTCAGGTGGTCCGGAAGTCCTATGCGTCACACTCCACTCCTTAATTATTCCTTAATAATTAATAGAAATAATAATAAAGTGCTAAAAAGTGGAAGTACGTGACGAACGTTAGAATGACCAGAGCCAGATTGAGTTTGCCGTAGGTCATGGGCCAAATCACTGCCTTTGCCCGCCGGGTTTTTGCGTATTGGCCAATCCACGTCAGGGCTTCCGCTTTTGCCGTTGCCCATTGGTTGTGAATTCCCTAATTATCGATTGAGGTACTCTGTGACACTCTCTGCTCTGCTGTCCTCTGGCTGCAACTGCTCCTCCCCAGGTGGGAAATGCCAAGCTTCGACAACCGGACCAGGCATGATACAGCCTCAGGTTACCAAGTCTTGGTATACCTAGATTGTACCTGGCTTGCACCTTCGTTGATAACAAGCTATGTCCAAGACTGGTACCAAGGCCCAGAATACCAAGGCTGGACCAGGCTTCTCTCAAGACTGGCATACCAAGCCATGGGAATGCCAGGTTCGGACCAGGCTATAACGAAGCCTAGTATCCAAGGCGCGGTAATGGTGGAATACCATGCCATATTAGAGGCTGGTACACAGTCTTACATCAGACTAGATCCAGGACTGGTAACCAAGCCTGAGAAGCAGCTGAGCAGTGAACTCAGATACCAAGCTTGACCCAAGATTCTCCCACGATCAGATACCAAAATGTTGTTATTAATTGATTAAGTCGATAAATAATTGAAGGCAATATTATTATAACATTGGAAGAATACCAATTACATCCAAATATAGAGTTTTTGAGTTTTCAAGAGTGAAGAAAAAGTTAAGTCACTTCATAACCCGGTTTTAAATATTACGCCCTCAAGTAAATGGAATAGCGCAGTGGGCTAGACGCATGTTTCAGGGACAGGTCTCCACTGGATATCTTGGACAAAGGCGGCACTTGGTATCATCTTCTCTGGGGATAAACATCCGGAATGTCGGCATCTGAATGAACATATATCTTGTAACGGGATTCGTCCAATCCCGTCACACTTCCGGCCATCCTTTTCCGCACACACGGTTCGATAGCGTGGGCGCCAGTTTCTTTACCGGAAGAATAAACAAAACTCACTGTGTGCTGGTTTTTCCTGGGTTCACCACGCTTAACCTCTTAGGGTGGTTTCGGACTAACCGGCTGAACCTTCGGTAGTAATTACTTGGGGAATTACTGACCCCAATGGATGGCATGGGCAATCCATTCCCAGTAACCCAGTGTGTTGGTTATGGTAGAGGGGCGTGGATCTAGTCACAGTACCTCTAGCGAGAACAAGTTGGAATTAGGTATTCCGTGATAACCTCTGGTTGAGCCCGTCCGCAGTATTCCTCTGATTTATCGTCACTCAGAGAATACCGGACGTCTCCATCCACACGAGAAACGCCACGTAGCTACGCTACGGACAACCAACGGTAACTCTCGCCGAAGTGAGTGGTAAAGGTTCCAGGGACTACTCCCGATCCTCTCGAATCTGCCACCCAATGCAAACTAACTGCTCACCGTGCCGTTGGGTCTATTTATATCGGCTGGGAACGCTCCTCCTCGTCTAGAGGTCTCTCCGCGTGCCTGCGTGGTTCTGCCTCTCACACCACCATAAAGCCCGGAGATAACTCGGACATCTCTAGTGGAGCGCCAGCATTTCAGCTGGGCTTCTGCCTGATCCTCAGCCGCATATAACTCCCACTGACGTGACAGTTAGTTTGCCGTAGCTTTAAGGTGTCATCGTAGGCAGATGGCACCATGGTATGAATTGTCTAGCTGTTCATGTGTAAGTCTCCTCGAGCTCTACACTTGGACAGCTTCACCCGAAGGTGGCATAAGCCGATGCGATAGCTATAACGAAAAACCTCGTTACAATCTATACCACCCAGTTTGAGAATAATCAACAATGAAATGAGCTTTTTCAGTAAAATTTTTGAGAATCGATGATTCTGGTTTTGAATCTTAGCCAGGGTAATTTTTTTTCCATAGTTTTTTCTTTTTCCATCCAATATCATTTAAATTAACTCTTGTCCTGGCTTGGTATCCCAGCTCTGGTCCAATGTTACATTCTGAGGTTTCACCAAGCTTGGGCCGCGCCTGGTTACGAAGCCTTATCCAAGCTTGACTGGGCTTGGCAAAAGTTTGGACCAAGCCTGTGCCAATGGCCCATTCCTACCTGGGTCTCCGTCCAGTTGTCTGGCGCAGTGGATTGGACTGTAGATTCACATGTGGTAGACCCGCCCGACTAGAAATTTTGATCCGGGTCTCATCTGGACTGATGTCCGACGTCATGTCCGATGACTGACTCCGGACGTCAGGCTCTTACTTAGATGCCTTATCTGGTCCAAATCTGGACTGTAACGCTTTGTCAAGTCAGGGCCTGACTTGGATCTCCAAGTTAGGGCCTGACTTGGATCTCCAAGTTAGGGCCTGACTTGGATCTCCAAGTTAGGGCCTGACTTGGATCTCCAAGTTAGGGCCGACTTGGATCTCCAACTCAGGGCCTGACTTGGATCTCCAACTCAGGACTGGATAAGGCATTCCAGATCAGTGCCGGACGGAAAATTCCATACATGATCCAGAAGACTATTGTTGCGAGCCTAGCAGCTCAGTACACTATGAAATTATTCGTTAAAAAATGAATGCATATTGAGTGCAGCAGGTTACTGCACTATGAAAACACACGCAGAATGCCAGTTTAGTGGTCACAGAACAGTGAGATTTTTACCATTATTTCTCTCTGATGAGACGAGTATGGTGAGAGGCCCACGATTTTCTTTTACCTCCGATTTTTTCACATCATCTCTTTATTGGTGCCAAAAGTAAAAGAAAAGAAGTGATATGAAATCGTAATAAATCAACAATGAGTTGAAACTGAGTGGCATTTCCGTACTTCACGATGAGGAATACTGAGAAACTCTATCTTCATGTAATTACACAAATGATGAAGATTGAATTGATACACCAGCACCCGAAACTGCCGACGGACGACAAACAAGATAGCAACGCCAGTTCACTCTCCAACAAAAAGTGTATTTACCGAGGGGTTACTCACTCAAGGATTGAGTGACACCATGACTTCAAAATGAAGTCGACTTCACGTGAATTCAGTCGCTGACTTCAACAAAATGTGAAGTCAATGACTTCAAGCGCTGATCAACGTGACTTCATGACTGCAATTGACTTCATCAATTTGTAGTCAGTGACTTCAAATAGAATGAAATCATTGAAGTCACAATAAATAAAATTTTATAAATAAAAGAGGGTGGGGGAAAACGGGTTTTCATCATATTGAAACAAAAAATTTCTATATAAATGACTCATTAGAATATTCAGATAATTTGTATTGGGAATATTTTTTAACAGCCTCAAAAATATTATCAGGTAGTTTTAAATCCCCGCTCTCAGTTATCACAGGGGGTGAAATAGTTTTTCGATACTGTCCAATATCGATGTACCCATGCACACTCATTGGCTCTAATTTCAAACAATTTGTACTTTCATCTAAAATATACCAGTGGCGAAGAACGCTGATCTTTTTTTTTATTACCATGAACGTGAGCATATTCACTCGAAAATTCACTGCTACGCGAAGTTCTCCCTTCTGTATATGCGAAATTCAATATAAACCCTGATAAACATGTGAGGTATTCATTTTCTTTCGAAACCTGAAATACGTAATTTGAGTGACTTCAATTGATTTCATCGACTTCAAGTGACTTCAGTGACTTCAGAATTGACTTCAGAAAAATGAAATCATTTGACTTCAGTGATTTCAAAAAGTTGAAGTCACCTGACTTCAGTGACTTCAACTTGACTTCAAATTGACTTCAGCGTGGTGTGGCGCCATGAGTTCACGAGTGAGTAACCCCTCGGTATTTACTCTTCTGCCGATTTTATTGCACCGGTTTTCTTTCAACAAGGAAACTGAGGCACAGATAACACCTCTGGTTCATGCCCAGGGACTTTTTACTATAAAAAAGGGAATGCACCAAAATCCTCTACCATCAGTACCAAGTCTAATGTACAACGTTACCCTGTTCATCAGACCTTCAGTAGCAAGTATGCAGTCAGTAACGTTGCTCTGTCCGAGTTGACATCTTCAATAACTAGTCTTTCATCTAGAATGTTACTCTGCTCAAATTCTGATCAATTAACTAAAAGTATTCAAACTTTCGGAGAAAAATTCAAGTCTTTAGTTCAGAGTAGAGTAGAAGCATTCTTAAATAAAAACGTTCGAGTCATTCTACGATGAACCAAAAACCGTCGTTTGAGCATCTTAAATTACATCTACTGGGATCCAACATCCTGCATCAGGCCAATTGTCCAACCAAAGAGTCATCTACATTGCCAGCGACATTCACCAGCATTTCGACAGCTGAATTTCAACAACAAACCGTTGTTAGTTTCTTTCAATTCCAACTGTAAGTTCAATTTCACGCTGAAGCGATTATAATTTTCGTCTATTGTATTGACTCAAATTAGACGTTTTATTTAACCTCCAATAAATTATTTGATATTGGTTGAAAATATACAAATTATAGCATTTATTTCTGAATAAACTTATTTTGTCCAACAACCTCTGTCCTTCAGACATTGGTACACTTCAGTGTTTCACCGCGGCAAACCGTACCCTTATTTTTATTACAGGTACAACCACGACCGTGACTAGTACGTATAATCAACTATTTTCTTCATTAAAAGGTTATTCAAATTCGTTTCCAACTTTTCATGATAGAGGGTTTGTTTGGGTTTTGATGTTTTTTACCTGTGATGATGTAGCCGAAAATTGATGGTTCAAGTGGACTGTATTTTTTCTTAGATGAATTGCCCCCAAAATAGCACCGACGCTGGCCTGTAAGTTGGGACAGGTATTTTCTTTAAATGATTACCGCGATTTACATAAAACGTTGGATTTATTTACACTGTTCTTTGGATAAAATACATTTAGTAATTAATTTGGATAGAAAACCGTGCCGTTAATTAATTGGATAATGAAACCGATTGATAATTGACCGAACCGAGACAATAGATAATTAGCCGAAAACCGTTAATTCACACGCGTTTACACTGCTTGAATTTCCATAAGATAGTAAAGTGTGTCCCCGTGACACAGCCGGCTTGAGCCTGTGGCCCACACGAAATTGGCCGAGTAGACCCGATGTCCGTTGGCTCGTCTCATGACCAAATCTCAGACTTTCCAAGAAAAGTCTGAACATACCGCCCGCCTCGTCTCCTGACGAAACTAATTTGATGCTGATGATGACTCTGATGCCTCTGATTCTGATGATGATTGCTCGTCCGCCGCCCGTCTTTGGTTGTCTGCCAGTTCAATCTCCACCGGATTGATTGGCAGTGGTACCAGTTTGTGGATTGCCCTGGATGTATTTCGTTTTTTAACGAAACTGTACTTTGCCAAGTACAGGTCTGCTACCCTTGGATGACCGTCTGGACCGTAGTGTAGCTTGGTTACTCTACCAAGTGGCCATTTCCCTGGAATCATAGCATTATCAGTTACTAAAACCAGAGTGCCTACCTTGATATCATTGTGGGCTTGTTTCCACTTGGATATGGACTGGTATCGTTGGAGATATTCCTTCGTCCATCTGTCCCAGAACTTCCTAGTTCTCTCTGAGATAATTTGCCACCGTGTTAAATGTTGGATGGGTAGATCTTCTAGGCTGGGCTCTGGGATAAGAGTTGGTGTTCCGCCGATTAAAAAGTGCCCTGGTGTCAATGCTGACACGTCCTCTGGATCTTCTGATAGTGGGCACAATGGTCTGGAGTTTAGTATGGCCTCAATCTGCGTCAGCAACGTAGTCAGTTGATCAAATGTCATCTTGGTGTCATTGGTGACCCGCTTCAAGTGATATTTTGTGGATTTAACTGCTGCTTCCCATAGTCCGCCGAAATGAGGTGATTGAGGTGGATTAAACTTCCATTTCGTTCCGTCTGCTGCGATGATCCCCGCCATTTCTTGATATTGTTCCGATGCTTGATCAAATAGTTTTGATAATTCCTTTTCTGCACCGACGAAGTTTCTTCCACAGTCACTGTATAGGGTGCTGCAGATTCCTCTTCTGCTGATAAACCTTTTGAAAGCTCCAATGAACCCCTCAGTTGATAGATCTGCTACCAATTCTAGGTGCACCGCCGATGTAGCCATGCAGATGAAGACCGAGATGTAAGCCTTGAACGTGCCTGGTGATGCATTAGCCCTTGGAGTGTTTTTCCATTTTAGCACGGTGATTGGTCCCGCAAAATCTACACCCGTGTGTAAAAATGCTCTGGATGGTGTGACTCTTGGTGTTGGCAATTGTCCCATTAATTGCCTGGCCCTGGTCGCCCGATGTCTAGCACATACCACACACTTTCTCGTAAATGATCTCACTGGATTCCTGCCGCCGACGATCCAATACTTTTGACGTGTGTAGGCCAAAGTCAATTGATTTCCGCCGTGGAAGGTCCTTTGATGAGCTTCGTGTAGTACTAGCCAGGTTAATCTTGATGTTCTTGGAAGAATTGCTGGATTTATTTCCTCTGGATCCAATAGAGCGTTCTTGAGCCGCCCGCCAAGCCGAAGTATTCCGTCCTCGTCTAGGTATGGTACCAACCTGGACAATGGATGGTGATTTTTCAATGGATGACCAGACCGTAATTTCTGGATTACGTCTGGAAAATACTGCTCCTGTGTTTTCTTGATCCAGTATTTTCTTGATGCTTCCAGCTCTTCCGCCGTAATAACTGGATTTTCTGGATTTGGCCGCCCTCTCAGTCTCCTGAAGTACCTGAAGATTCTTGCAGAGATTCTTAAGACCTTGGATAAACTGGAATATCTATCCAATATGTCGTCTTCAATGTGTTGGTGAACTGGATATGATTGTACCACCTGTGGTCTCTCTTCCAGAGCCACTTCTGCTGGATTTTCCATTGATGATATTGGCCATTGATCTGGTGATAACTTTAGCCATTCCGGTCCGTTTGGCCAAAGTTTGTGTTCTGCCAATTGGATGGGCGATAACCCCCGTGAAGCACAATCGGCTGGATTTTCTATCCCACTGATATGCCGCCATGTTGTTTTGGGGATAGCTTCTTTGATCTTGATTACTCGATTCTGTACAAACTCTTTCCATCTGGCTGGATTTCCTTTAATCCAGGCCAATGTAACCGAAGAGTCTGTCCATAGGAATACTGGGATGTCTTGATAACCCAGCACTTCTTGGATGTGAGCCGTTAATTCCGTGACTATGAGAGCCGCCGTTAACTCTAGTCGTGGAATCACCATTTTTTTCAACGGTGCGACCTTAGTTTTGGCTTTGATGATAGTGATGGATGGTGTTTCTCCTGGATTTTCTACTCTCAGGTAGACCACCGCCGCCATAGCCAGATTCGATGCATCTCCGAAACCATGTAGTTGGATACCAGTGTTTGTTGATGAGGTGTGAAGCCACCTTGGGATGGACAAGGTGTCCAATTGTCCAAATGCTTCTCTGAACTCTTTCCAGCGTTTGATAAGTTCCATGGGCAATGGATCGTCCCAATTTACTTTAATTAGCCAGAGTTCCTGGATGAATATTTTCGCCCTGATGACCACTGGTGCTATGAGTCCCAGTGGATCATAGATTTGAGCGATTTCCGAGAGTATTTCCCTTTTTGTAGATGCAGTTTTTGTATAACTCTTGGATTTATACTTGAACGTGTCCGTAGATGGATGCCAACCGAGTCCGAGCACTTTGATCACCGATTCTTCAAGTTCTTTGATTGAAGAACAGTCTCCAGCTGTTAGCTCCAATTCTTGAAGAGTTTTTGGGTGGTTGGATACCCATTTATGCAGGGGGAAGCCGCCCGCCATGCAAAGTCCCTTCAGATCTTTGATAATCTTCTTTAAATCTTCTGCTTTCTCCGCTCCACCGAAAATGTCATCCATGTATCTACCTTTAGACATTGATGGAATGGCTGCTGGATAGTTTTCACCCTCGTCTTCTCGTAATTGGTCTAGTACTCTCAGTGCTAGGAAAGGAGCACAATTTAAACCATAAGTTACCGTTGTCAGTCTGAATGATGTTGGTTTTTTATTTTTATCAAACCAGAGAATCCGTTGTAGATCCCAGTCCGCCGGATTTAATTTAATCTGCCTGAACATTTGTGATATGTCCGTGCCGAAGACCAACCGATGTAATCTGAACCATGTGAGGACATCCGATCCGTCAAGTTGCAGGTTACGTCCTGGATGTAATATATCGTTCAATGATATACCCGTTGATGTCTTGCTGGATCCATTGAAGACCACACGGAGTTTGGTTGAGATACTTTCTTCTCTCAAAACTCCATGATGTGGCAGGTAGAAAACTGGAGATGCCGTGGATAATTCTTCCGATTCCGGGACCGGATACATGTGGCCTTTCTCCAGGTATTCTCCGAGGAATTCTGTGTACAATTGATTTAAAACTGGATTACTCGATAGTTTCCGAGCCGTATGTTGTAGAAGACGTAAGGCCTTTGGTCTGGATTCTCCTAGAGCCAAAGTGGATGATTTGAGTGGAAGCCGTACAATGTATTTTCCCGTTGAATCGCGCGCGTGCGTCTTCTTGAAATATTCTTCACACTCAAGCTCTTCTGGATTTAAGAGCTGTTTCCGTGATATTGTTGGATTTGCTTCCTCTTGGCACCAAAATTTCTTCATGATTTCCAACAGCTGATCTGTACTGGACTCTCGTGCGGCCGCTAGAGAGTACCGTGTACCGTTGTTGATGCAGCTGATTGGCCCATAGATCACCCATCCGAAGATGGTTAGTTGCGCAACTATTTTTCCGTCCGATGCCTTTTTAATACCGCTTCCGATTATTTTGGCATAATTATCCGCTCCGACGATGACGTCAATTTGCCTTGGCTTGAGGAAGTTGCTATCTGCTAGCTCGAGTCCTTTTGTAATGTCGATGGATGCCGACTCACAACTAATTGACGGGAGTTGTGCTGTTAATTTGGACAGTATGTGAGCTTGGATTCTCACTTCCTGTCTTGGATTATGTAGAGATTGCAGAATCACTTCTGCTGTCCCTCTGGATATTATTGATGTTTTGCCGCTGATGCCGATTATGTTGATGGATGCCGCCGTCCGATTAAGCCGTAATCGCTGTACCAACGATTCTGCAATGCAAGATATTTCTGATCCTGTGTCAATCAGAGCTCTTGCTTGTTGTTTTGTAGTACCTTCTGCTGCGCGTGCCTGGACTCTGGCTGTTGCCAGCAGTACTACTGATGTAACTGGATTTTCCGCACCGTGAAGCACCGTTGCTTCATTGTCCGCCTGATGATGATGAAAGCTTGAAGATTGGTCTTTGGAGTTTGCATCTATTGATGCTTTATTATCCAAATTCTTTGATTCTGGAGCCGATGTTCTTGATACCGCTGCCGTTGCCATGGCTATTGTCGTGGGATTGACAATTGCCGCCGTTGTTGATGATGTTTCCGCCGCCGCCGTGTTGATAATAGACTGATTGTCTATCTTCTTGGATAAATCTGTGAAAAAGAGGGGGAAACCGGTTGAGTGGCCGTTTAATAATTGAATAGATAATTATTTAAGGCATACTCAACTTGATTGTGGTTTATCCCCCGCTGGTTTTGATGAACCCGTTGAAGATGCTGAGGATCCCGTTGATCCGTCTGGATTGTCACCCTGATTGTACGCATTTCCCTGTCCGGGAGCACCCTGATGAATTAGGGTGTGATGTTTGCCTCGGCAATTAAGGCACCGGAATTTGCTTTGGCAGTCATTTGCTGGATGTGGACCAAGACAATTGTAACACCGGTTTTCCTTCTTTACATATTGTCTTCTGCCCATGGGTCCCAGCTTGATAAAATCCGTACATGCTGGACCGAGATGATGAGGGCCTTTGCACAGTACGCACTTCAGCTCTCCCCTTCCAGAGCCCTTTTTTGGATCTGAGCCCTTCTTTGGATCTGAGCCCTTTTTCGGATCTTCCGATTGTGCCGCCCCATGATGTACCCTAGCCGATGGATTCTTTTTTGATTTATTTTGTTGAGAGTTCTCAATTGCTCTGGCCCGAGCCTGGATGAAACTTATGAGTTGGGAGAGTGGGGGGTCTTCCGTGGCGTCTCCAACTTCCACCTCCCACGCCTCCCTGGTCTCAACATCGATGAGTTCCCGCAGCCGATGTGTCATGATGGAATCCCATGATTCCACCGGTTGTCCCATAGCCTTGAGTGCGTCCAGCACTTCACCGAACGTTCCGATCAGTGATAATAGGGACTCCGCCGATTTCTCCGTGAGTGGCTTTAATGCAGCTAGTCTGGAAAAGTGAGCATTTTTAATCCACCGTGGATTTTCATATCTACTCACCAGCTTTTTCCAGGCTACGGCATAATTATCAGTGGTAGCGCTGATATTTTTAATTAGATCGGCCGCCTTTCCTGTAAGGGCCTTTCTTAACCTGACCAATTTCTCGACCTTTGGGACATCGTCATTATTCCCGACCAAGGATAAAAAGATATCAGAGAATGACTTCCATTCTGAGTAATTCCCATTGAATGGAGTAATCTCAATCCTTGCTAAGCCCGGCTGCCTGGATGTTGATCCCGTTGATGGCCTTGATGGATTGCTGGCCTTGATTTTTGCCCGAGCCGTCTCGATTGCTTCCAAGGCCTCCATATATACCGTCGTGACTTGCCCATGCACGTCGTCTTGGATATAACCGGATAACATAAATTCCTCCGTTGCGTCCTCACAGAGTTTTTCATGGGAATTGGAGAATTGTGCCCAATAATTGTTAATTAATCTGTCCCATGCCTCAAGATCTCCAATGGATTGGGTCGATATTTTAACTTTATGTACTCTGTCTCGAAGTTCTTCAAGTGCCGCCCACCGAGACGCCTGTGTCCTGAGTTTCAATATCGAAGCATTACTTAATGCTGTTTGACCCGCTGTATCAGATATTGATGCCCGCTGTCCGGCCGTTAGCCTACGATTTTGATTTGGTAAATTCAGGGGCGGTAGAGTGCGAGTGCCTTTTGCATTGTCTTGCTTCTGCCGCTCTCCCTCCTCCTCCGTCCTGATTCTCTCCTCCTCCTCCTTCTTGGCTCTCTCCTCTTCCTCTTGCTTGGCCCTCTCTTCATCCATTTTTTGAGCAAGAACGACCTGTTCTGCCCAATCCAATGTTTTATCGTCTTCTTCTCCTGTCGGAGTTTTAAATCCGCCGTTTCCCTCGTCGATTAAATGGACTGGATCTCCCATCTACTCTATTGCTGCGTGAAGAGTGGGGGTGGATAATGTGCGAGTGAGATAGCTGCGCCCGATGCCTTACGATGTTCGTCGATGCGTGCCGACCACGGAGCGAGAGAGACCGCTAGATAGCTTTACCGAAATTGAACGAAGCCGACCGAATTGAACTTCGGGTTTTCACTGGATACTCGGCTGTTCGAACCGAGCCGAGAGATGTAAACAAACCGAATGTTTACGTCTTTTGTTTCACTTTGTCCTTTTGTCAGAGTTGTCTCGAATTTAACTCGATATAATATTTTAAAATTATTTGGGATAGCTTGTTGCTAGGCCAAAACCGACGCCGATGACGTCACGAGAAAATTCGAGAAGCGTCCTTTGGATTTTTCC
This sequence comes from Aleiodes leptofemur, assembly GCA_963942555.1. Classification (NCBI taxonomy): domain Eukaryota; kingdom Metazoa; phylum Arthropoda; class Insecta; order Hymenoptera; family Braconidae; genus Aleiodes; species Aleiodes leptofemur. The sequence continues at coordinate 12,017,508 of OZ012615.1, forward strand.
ACCGAAAATTTTATATATCCGCACTTTATTTCTAGAGCACAACGTTTTTTATGCACCACAATTATTTGGATGATTTTTTACCGCGATACCTGCCCAACTCAATTAATGAATTTAATTAGATAAATTGTTTTTTGTCCGAGTAAAATCACTGACACTGTAACCACGCCGCGTGGGTTTTTATTCACAGAGATTTTTTTGATATTTTACGAGCCGACCGATCCGGCTCGAAGGACCAATGTTTGGGTTTTGATGTTTTTTACCTGTGATGATGTAGCCGAAAATTGATGGTTCAAGTGGACTGTATTTTTTCTTAGATGAATTGCCCCCAAAATAGCACCGACGCTGGCCTGTAAGTTGGGACAGGTATTTTCTTTAAATGATTACCGCGATTTACATAAAACGTTGGATTTATTTACACTGTTCTTTGGATAAAATACATTTAGTAATTAATTTGGATAGAAAACCGTGCCGTTAATTAATTGGATAATGAAACCGATTGATAATTGACCGAACCGAGACAATAGATAATTAGCCGAAAACCGTTAATTCACACGCGTTTACACTGCTTGAATTTCCATAAGATAGTAAAGTGTGTCCCCGTGACACAGCCGGCTTGAGCCTGTGGCCCACACGAAATTGGCCGAGTAGACCCGATGTCCGTTGGCTCGTCTCATGACCAAATCTCAGACTTTCCAAGAAAAGTCTGAACAGGGTTTTTTTTCAAAACAAGTTTTCCCTATCCCCCATCTCCACCTCTACCTCAACTCTTAAGTATATATCAAACTCAAAAATCGCTTATATGTGGGAGCTTTCCAATGAGTACACTGTGTAACACAGTGTCACACAGTGGGTGGATTTCCATGAGTCTGTTGTCCGCGCGGCTCAGTCGGTGTAACCTCCGAAGTCGACCCGAAGCTAAAATTTACATGTTGTAGCATCGGAGCCGAATACTTCCGAGGTTATTCCATTTGCCAGTACGACTTCACGACTATGCCGCGCGGACAACAGACTCATGGAAATCCGCCCACAGTGTGACACTGTGTTACACAGTGTACTCATTGGAAAGCTCCCTGTATGTAAAAGCCCTTGGGCTGTGGCTACGTTACCGTCTTCAAAACGACTACTGTAAAATAAAAATACTGTGCCGATGTATATATGTTAATAAAAATCTTTAAATTAAAGAAAAAAAATCCCGTATTTTTCGGATTGTGGCCGTAACACTATAAATATTAATGGATAACAAAAAACAATTCATTCATTTACTTTCAATTAATTCATCGTTGTATTTGCACATGAGATGACATTTTTCACTGAAATTAGACATTTTGACTTAGGAGATTAATTTGCAACCTGGGTGGATTCAATCCGAGAACCTTCTGCACTCTAAGCTGACCCGCTAACCACTAGACTACAGCTCAGTTATAGCATTAGTCGGTCTGATCATTAACATAAACTTCTTCCATAGGGATATTAATAATTTTCGGGAGTAAATAATGAATCCGTGGGAAACTTAGAATGATTCATTAGCTGTTTATGATAAAGTTGATAGAAATGGATAAACATCCGGGGAACCTGATATGGTCCTGATCATGTCCGGATCAGGAGAAATTGATCGGACTCAGATTTTTTTTCACAATTCTCAATCATGTTCTCCGAATCCAGTGGATGTCAGGACCAGACCAGGACATTCTTATTAGAGTTAGCGTTCTCTCCGAAATTCTTCAATCAGGCTATCCTCATGTAATACTGATCAAGGCCATCTTTGATCAGGCGTGCCCATGCAATACGGGATCCCGATTTAATCAGGTGTGCCCTTGCTGTACCGGATCAGGATAGCCATGTCCACTCCAGATCAGAATTTGATCAGGCATGTCTATTCGATATCGGATCAGGATAGCCATACTCACTCTGGATCAGGATCTGATCTGGCGTAACCATGGCATGCCTGATCAGAATAGCCATATTCACTTCAGATCCGGGCTGGATCAGGTATGCCCATTCTATACCGGATCAGGATAGCCGTACCCACTCCAGATCAGGATAGCCATACCCACCCCAGATCAGGATCTGATCTGGCGTAACCATGACATGCCTGATCAGAATAACCATATTCACTCCAGATCCGGAGTTGGACAGGCATGCCTATTCTATACCGGATCAGAATAGCTATACCCACTCTGGATCAGGATCTGATCAGGCGTAACCATGGCATGCCTTATCAGGATAGCCATACTCATCCCGGATTCGGATTTGATCAGGCATGACAACGGCGTACCGGATCAGGAGAACCGTATTCATTCCGGATCCGTACCAAGTGTGACAGCAGGCGTTCCGGGCAAAATGTCTAGTCGGGCGGGTTTGATTCCCGACTGGATAGAAAGTTTGTGTAGCTCATAACAATAACACAGCGCAAATAACAAACGACAACAACTGCTCCTCTCCGGGCGTATCTTGGACGTAATTCTCTATTTCATCCACTCATATATGTCACTCACTCATTCATTCATTCCGGAATAGGGAGGAAAGGGAAAGAACGGTCATCTTACTACACTCCACTATTAATTAACGGGCCGTTGTAGCCGTTACAAGATAATTCTCTTATGAAGTAAGTCCATCGTCACTCTCATCTGATGTTTGAGAGAGATATAAAAGTCCTTCGATGCACGACTTCCAATTTCCAGACTTTCGAACTTCAACGTAGGATTGTTAACATTAATTCAAAAAGGCCTTTATTTGATGTTGAGGATAATTTTCATACAATTTCAATTCATATATGGGGCACTTGATGCCGAATCAGACGGTTTTGAAACTCATATTCTTTGATTCATCAAAAAAAATTCTATCTTCTTGTAGAGGTTGAAAAGTGCTTTAGTGAATTTTTCCAAATTTTGTCAGCAAGCCGCTCTCGACATATTGATTTTAGTCGATTCCGAATGAAGATATTCATAAAACAGTCAAAAATTGACGGACTGCAACTTTTTTTTTTAATTTTGTGTTTCTTTCCATTCTTTCTATCAAGAATATGTTAAGAATTATTTGATTTGTTCTTCAATACAATAATCCGACGTTTGCCTTGAAATTTAAGGGAAAAAGAATTGTGCGTCAATTGATATCGTTAAATGATTTTTATGTTAAAGTACTCATAACAACAACTTCTACAACTTTTGTGCGAGTAGCGTAGTGGGATTATGAATTTTCCTTTTTTTTTCGAATTCCAAAAAATAAACTAGTGAATAATAGCATTGCTTCCCGACTGATATAGTTTTTTCTGCTATTACTTCAGCAATATGCTTCCGAATGGAAGTGATACAACTTTTTGGAAACCGTCATCGAAATATCAAATTCTGAAGAAATTCATTAAAATGGCAATAACTCGAGAACTAATCATGCGAATAAGCTCGAAATTGACAGGCATCTAACTCATACAACTCTCGAGATAATATATGAGTATAAGTAGCATCAGTTCAATAGTTTCCAGAAATTCCATCAAAAACTGTTTTTCAAAAACTGAACAGATCTCAAGAAGTATTGATCGGATTCTCTTCAAATAACGCTTAAAAAATAGAGTTCGTCAAGAGAAAGTTTTCCACAAAATATGAAATTTTTCTATGAACCTGTTTTGCTGTAATTGAGACTTCTATGTCTCACTGCACATACAGACACACATATACACACACCCACAGACATGCGCTAAAAATATCATTTTCTCTCTGTTTGGATCATTTTGAGTATCTTCTATTAAAAAAATTACAATCGAAAATGCTGATGATTATTTAGCTTCCATGCGGGAGCAAAAACGCGAAAAAAACGCTAAAATAGGTCAAAAATAGCGTATATTCCATCAGTATTCTTCATTTTTCATTTTTTTCTGAGTGGACAACAATGACGAGATGATTTTTTCGGCACGGAATAAGTTTGACATAACGTTTTTTATTGGACATGATAACGTACGTATGGGGGGAGACTGGGGCGGAATGGAGTACCTACAGGGAAGAGAGAATTTTCAGCACCTACAATTCAGTAATATCTTCATTTTTACCTATTTCCTCATTTTTTCGTTCGATGAAACCACGCCGATCAAGTTAATCCTTATTGTTGACAAAGTGAATGCCTAATAAGAATTTCCATTTTATGAATAGCTAAAAAAAAATTGAACTGCAATACTTGACAATGCTGCTGAGTATTTAATTGTGGTAACGCCCTAATGTCGGGTGATTACTGGTCCAAGATCGCAGCCATTATCCCATATGTTGGCACCATTAATGGGCCAATGATGGCTTTCTTTCCCTTTTCCTCTTTGGATCAAAGACTAATGCGTCATGTCAATTACATTTTGCGTGCAAATCGATGTCGCATCTCAGTGCCAGTTATGAAAAAATAAGATGGTGGTCGAATAAAAACTATTATATTAAAATTAATTCATGGTAAGAAAATGATCAAGTAATGGTTCTTCACTCAGGAAAAAATCGAAAATAGAGAATACTGATGAACGATAGACTATTTTTTACTTGTTTTCGTGGTTTTTTCAGTTGTTTTCCTTTTCGAAATCCGAAAAAAATAGAAAAAATTATAATTCCACTACGCAGCTTCCACAACAATTGTCGAATCATAAGTACTTTAACATGAAAATTATTCAACAAAATCAATTGACACAAACATTTTCTTAAAGAAGATTTCAAGACGAAAATCGGATTATTGTATTGGAGAACATATCAAATAATTCGTAACATATTTTCGATAGGAAGAACGGAAAAATCCGACAATTTGAGGGAATACGTTGCAGTCTGTTAACTTTTGACTGTTTTATGAATATTTCTAGTCAAAATCGATTAAAACCAATATTCCAAGAACAGTTTGCTAAAGGAATTTGGAAAAATGCACTAAAGTTCTTTTCGAAATGTACAAACAGATAGAATTTTCTCAGATGAATCAAAAAATATAAGTTCCAAAACCGTCTGATTTGGCATGGAATGCTCCATATATGCAAGGATGAAAATTTATTTAAAACTAGAACTGGGATGCTCGCTTTGTGCGTCAAGAATCTTCCTACAAAGCTATGACTTTAATGAAATCATGAACTGCGATCATCCTGCGGCACGTGTTATTTCTACAAAGGAAATATCCTCTTTTTTCCAATGGAAAGAAGCTTTCTATGGGGCATTTGTGAAAATTTAGTTCTCAATGACCAGCTTAATGAATATATATTTCAAAGTCTGGGTTGCTTAGCAACAATAACGGACTTTTTCCTGCATGAACTCTTCATTCCTAATAATAATGATTGGAATGCAAAGTTTCAGTTTTATAATATCATACATATATGGGAAAGCATTGTGTACAATCAAACAAACGAAAAGAAAAAAGTATCATATAATCATGTACAGTCCATGAAGAAATGCTATACTTACATACTCGATTGAAAGGCAGCAGTTTTACTTAGTTGCCTTATTTAAAATTTCTATAAAACATGACACTACTATGAACAATAACATTGTACCACTTCATACACACCAGTGGGGAGGAATCCTTCTTACAAATACACGACAATAATAATGTTCAATTTCGAAATTGTGAAATGAATCAAATAAAATATGTACTTCGAGAATTAATCAATATAATATAGTCCAATTTGGTATATCATCGATGATAATATCGAATATTTTGAGCGAAAGTTTTATTGACATATTTGGGTTGAGTGTATTTTTGCAGTGATTCTGGTACAAGATATTATTATAAAGTTTATTTCGATATACTATCCCAAAACACAATATTTCTCAAATAATTGATCTCCTTCCGATTCCTTCGATCATCATTAAGGGGTCTTCTCACTTGAAAATTTTCAAAAAATATTTTTTTTACGAAATTCGCTATTTCAGATGCGACTAAACATTATAAAGAAGTAGAAAGCATCCTCTATGGTGCAGATATCGCTGATTGAACACAAGTAAGATTTTCTGTGATTTTTGATTTAAAAAACCTCTAAACGCATTATTCTTGAAAGAACGTTTTTTGACAGCTTGTTGATAAAATCTTTGAAACTACTGAACGATCCTCATAAAATTTTGAGTACATATTCTTCACTACTATAGCTATCCCACGTAGGAAACCGAAATAGGCCCGCAATTCGGGCAATGTCGAATTGTCGAGTTTCGATATAGGGAATCCATATTGGTCCGAACTCCTAGCCAATAATGGTATGTCACAGCGGCACGAAATTGAAAACTAAATAGGGCGTACATCACATCCGATTTTGACCCGATATAGGGTTTTGAATTAGGCCCGAATGTTGGGCTAAATTCGATGTGACGAATTTCGACTTAGCGCTACGATATACGCCCATCATCGAGTCCCATATCGAACTCGACAGACGCTCAATAATATAAAAACAATTTTTTAAACATAAAATGAAAAGAAAATTATCATGTTTTTTTCTAAGATTCCGTAATTCTATATCTTTGTTATTTATATTTCAATTTTAATCATTTCAAAGTCATTTTTGTAATTACAAATTTTAGTTCCCACAGGCGGATTTGAACCCTCGATCGTCGGATGACGAAACTTGCGCGCTGCCGACTAGACCATCACTCTATTTGACTTTGACAGAATCGTACTGTCTTTATAAATCTAAAAATCATTTGATCTCAAATTCATATCGATATTTATATTGTTTATATGGATATCCTTATTGACAGGAATATAATAACAAAAATGAAGTATGAACCGAGAAACAAAACTACATATTTCTCACAATGGAATATTCATTTTTTGACACAAAATTCTTCTCTTTTTGAAAATTAAAGTTTTATTTGAGTATTATTTCTTCCTCTATTGATAATCGAATCATTTGATGGCAGAAAGGGAAGATTTTTTTCTTGATCAATTTTTATATCTATTCTATTTTACATTTATATATTATTTTTATATTTTTTAAATTTAGTTCACGAATTAATCGTTCGTAAGAAGAATAATCGAAAAAAAATCAATTATGGCGTGATTTTCCAATCGTTATGTTGGAAAATAAAAAAATATGAAAATTAATCAAAAAGAAAATTTTTTGAAAAATAAACGATTGTGAAAAATTATTGGGCGATTTCAAGGCTGGTATCGATTGGAATTCGTACCGCGGAATTGGGAGGAGCGATATTGGAAATATTTTTCTCAAAAGTAGAGCAGCCGAACTTCGGTTATGTGAATTACGTTCGATGATCGTTTCGAATTAGTTGTGCGGATAAGAGTGTCATGACTTTGGTCCAAATTTCGGATAGATATAGGGTTCTCGATATTCAGCTACTCGATATAGAATCGAATTACGAAACTAACTCATCATCCCAATATACAGGGCTTGACGTTGGGAAGAATATCGGGCTTATTCGCGGAACCAATATCCACGTCCCGATATTGCTTCGTACTTTGGCCTTTGACCGACTTGCCCAAAATCGTATAGAATAATTAGGCCCGAACATCTGCCACCCTGTGGATGTCGGGAAACCCTACATGGGATAGCGCATATCATACGATTTTCGATATAAGCAAAAATGATAAAATGGTGGACATTTTTGGAAAGAGCCAAAAACAAAACATGATTGCTTTCACGGTTCGTGGCTGAAGTATGGTAAATATCAAAATCTAAAGAAATCTTCGATATGCGCTATAGCTACATTGGTAAAGAATATGTGCGCAAAATTTCATAAGGATCGGTTCAGTAGTTTCGAAAATTTTATCAACGAGCTGTCAAGAAACGTTGTTTCGCTAAAAACGCGTTTAAAGGTTCTTCAAATGAAAAATCGCAGGACATCTTACTTCTACTCAATCAGCGATATCTGCATCATAGAGTATGTCTCCTATTTTTTCATAATGTTGATTCACATCTGAAATAGCCAATCTCGAGAAAAAAATATTTTTTGAAAATTGTCAAGTGAGAAGACCCCTCAATTCAAGTTCCTTCTCTTGGAAAATGGCTTGTTCTTACACATCTCGTTCCGACGTGACTCCCTCATTGATATGAAGAACATTATTTATTAGATGATGCATGCTGCCATATTTTTGGACTAATTGAGTTAACAAGAGTTGTGATAATGTAATGATGAGACATTATGTGTTTCTCACGTGCTGAGTCTCAGAGAATTCCCCTCATTTTTATCAGTGATATATTCCACTCTTGTCTGTTCAACCAGAAAATAATACATTCTTTTTTATTTTTTAATTTAATGCATTCGAACTGTATTGTTCATTTTGCTAAATATGTACATTTATACATGTTATGTACATTCAATGTTTATACTATAATATAATATAGTTTCCTGGAAAATATTTGACAATATAATACATCGTTATCTGCATGTTACTATTGATATTATTTCATATTTTTATTTCACATTTTTCCAAGAACTCCGTTATTCTATTGAGTATACGAGGCTTTAATGTACATAGGATTTTTTCCACATTATATGGGGGATACATTTGGCTGCCTATAAGATCTAAGATCATAGTAAATGATACATTCCATCAGATAGATTAATTTCTTAAGTAATACATTTGTTCATCCTTCATCAAACGTTTAACATAATTGGAAATGATTAATTTTTTGTCAGTAACCAAAAATTTGAAGAATCATAAAGAACTTCAATATTTCTCAATGATTAATGTGGCAAAAACATGTCGCGTCGTAGTGTCTGGACAACAAGTGAGGAAGCTGAGCATGGCGCCCACAAAACGAGTGAATTACTCCCCCAAAATGTTTATCCCTGTCAACTCCCCAAAAATCCTGAGGAAAATTCATTGTTGATTTCTCTTTCATTCTCACTGGTGGAGAGAAAATTGGTGAAGTTTCTGATGAAAAATGACTTATTCCTTTTGTTTTGTTTCTTTATCATAAACTACGTAGGAAAAATATGTGAAGACGATTTATCCGTTGTTGTTTTTTAGGTTTCAGAAAATGCAATAACAAAGTAGTGTAAAAAGGCTAGAAATAAAGGACAATCTGTCATTGACGGATTATTTTTTTTTATCGTTTTCATTGTTTTGTTTTGTTTTTTTTTTATTTTACCATGGAATTGGCGTTTGAAACAAAGCTGTATTATTCATGGGCTGTCAGGGGAACTATATATAAAATTTATGAGATCAATGGTAACTCCGGTGGGAATATCAAGTTTCAACAGTGGGCCCAAAGTACTCGCTTCCTCCTCCCCCACACAGGAATACGTGCAATAGATGAGGATATACTGTCGATTCAATGTGTAACAATGAACTGACGTTTTAATGGGAATGAGTACTAAATTTCACCTATACAGATGAACCACGTAGAAAATCGGTGGATAATTGATATAAATATGATGTTCATTTACCAATAAAGACATCTCATGGTAAATAAATTTTTAGAAGAATAATGAATTTAGGAATGAAGGGGTGAGACTAAATGAAACCATTCCTTTTTAAAGACCATTCTGTATCAAATAATCTCGAAATATTAGAGAGATGAACCCGTTTTTGCAATTGCTTTCACCGTTGGGAAAAAAAAATGGGAGAAAGGTTTCTATAATTTCTCTGTCTCCCGCAGATTATGAGATATTCCCTGGAATCTATTCTCAATGTGAAATTCATCGGTATGGAAATACAAGAGAATGAGATTCTTCATCCACTCGGTTATTCATCATGGAAAAACTTTTTTCTCTGTGTAATTGATAATCTACTGATTTTCCTGTAAATGTTCAGCGCAGATTTTTCGTCTCGACGTTTCCCCATTTGTCTCATTTATCAAAATGAATGGCTCCACCACCCTACTCTGGATATTTACGTTCCTTCTTTATCGTCCCTCAACCAATTCCAGCTGACTTCTCCACTCTAATCTACGTGTATAGTGCTACGTGTTACATATATTCTTGGTACTCTCAGCCATTTCCTCTATTGATAGGGAACCATTGCAATTGCACAATTCTGTTTCATGTCGTTCTTCATTCCCTAGATGATAAATTCAAATTTTCTCAAAGCTGTGTTCTACCTTATGCGCCTCTATACCGTGTTCCCACTGGATCACTGCAAAAAGTCCCTTGGGAAGCGTGAGCTTATCTTGGGAGTTTTGGTTATTTTTGGATTACCTGAAGTCAATTACAAACAATGGTGATAACGAATGTAAGAGGGAATAAAAAGAGAATAACAAATCGTAACATCATAATAGTTGTGAAATGTAACGACTGTAGGAGGGGAAACAGTTCACTGCTCTTTCAGAGGATATGCTGTTGCCGAGTGGATCGATACATTCGACATCTCCCATTCTTGTCTTGCTATTAGCCATTTAAATATTCATTTGAACCTTCAATGTGGAAGAAAGAAGTTGAAATGGAGATATATTCCTCTCTTGTGGAAATGGTACAACTTTGTTAAATGAAATTCACCATAATTTTAAATTGTATTCATCATATTACTGATGCGTAAATGGAGAATTTATCCATCTAAATGGAGAAGAAAAAATATAAAATTGGATTATGAACGTCACTTTCATTGCGATAATTGACTTTACAGATTAGACACATGAGTTATTTTCTTCAATAAATATTGTTGACAGTGCAAAATCTCACGCAACATTCGCAAACCACTCACATTTTCTCGGATTGAATTTATTTCCATTCTGGAATACGAGTCAGGCGAAATTCTCCAGACATGCTATATACTAGGAAATAAACCCAGAAAGATCCATCAAATCCCCATTGCGACTATTCTGCTATGTTTCTTTTGTAGGAAAACTGATATTATCTTAGAACCAATGAAAGAAGATATGAAAAAGAAACATTGTAGATACGGAGAAATTTTTATTGATCGTATTTTTATTGTTTCAGGTTACACTATCCATCTCTATCCTCATTAGTCTTCACGTCTTCTTCCTTCTCGTTGTTGAGATTATACCACCGACGTCTCTTGTTGTTCCGCTGTTGGGGAAGTACCTAATCTTCGCCATGATTCTCGTTTCAATAAGGTAAGGCTAGACAATATAACTTAGTCTAAAAAATAAATATCTTGTAGCTGCTCGATTTTTTGAGAATCTTGAGAAAGTTATTGTATTTATCGTGAAAGTGAAAATGTGACAAAGTTCCCAGGGCGATTTCACCAAGATGTGTGTGTGTGTGTGTGTGTGTGTGTGTGTGTGTGTGTGTGTGTGTGTGTGTGTGTGTGTGTGTGTGTGTGTGTGTGTGCGTTTGTCTAGAAGAATCGGTATGCACATGCATACTGGTGAAAGTGATAAAAATAAAATATTATTGGCCTTTTCAATTACTGAAAGGAAGAGGTTAATGTTGAGCACAACTTCTTTTTACACCAAACTTCGTTCAAATACAGACAATCACATAGTTTTTTGAGTGTACAAAGAAGGGTTGGTGTAAAGTAACAATAACACCTCATGAGTCCTTTGTACATCACGCATCTTCTCCTTTTGTTCGATTTATTTGTTGGATTTCTAGAGAGAGCACGTTTCGTTAATGGAAAAAACTTTAAATTGCACGTAAAATACTTTCGTATCAAATTACCAACTAGTTGCGAGATAACTAAATTTGTTATTACTACTATTAGAGTTATTACTATACTGGATGATTTTGGGAGGTACAAAGGTATCTGTCACGATTCTAGGCAGATGGCGGAGGAAAAGGTTAGATTTCGAATATTTTATGTTTTCCTCAAGTTATCTTCATGTTTGGTGAATTAGGAACAACTTTTATTTCCAGAAAATTTAGGAATGGATTGGAATGATTCAGGTCCTTGAGGCTGTTTAGCTTGGACCGAAACGTATCGAAGAACAAACGAAAAATCATCCTTGCGACTAGATGAATGAGGTGTGACATATTTTGAATCGTGAGAGATTTTAGGCAATCTGTAGCTATTCACCTCAATCTTATTACAACTCCTTCTATCTGAGGCCATATCCGTTCGTGAACTGTAACCCTCCTTAATCATTTAATCATGAATATTTCGGTGTACCGATGTTTTTGAAAGAAAACTGTGTCCGATTACGATCACAATTCCAGATTTTTTTGAGTACAAGTATGATATCAGGAAGCTTACGAGTAATCTCTTCAGACGACTGCTTTTTTTATTCAACGCGTTTCTGATGTCAAATTTTTCATTGTATGGACCGAAAAGATTAGAAGCAATTCATTAGTGATGAAGTGAAATCAGATACTGTCGACTATTCGTTAGTGGAGCAGTCTAGGGAATGTAGGAAATTTTTTCTGGGAATTCTAGTCGCCTCAAATGTAATAGAAAATATTGATCTATCAGCATCAATGCATCTTTTTCAATGTTATTACTGTTCCATTTTTTTGGTGTTAGTCTGGGGATTGTGAATATTTCGCTAATGGTGTAATTGCCTCAGGAAGGGAGGTGGAGTAAAAAAATAAGTATATCAGAATCAAAATTTCGAAAGTAAATGAAACAAACGGGCGTAAGTGCTATAATTATGCATAGTACTTACGTCACTTTGTTCCTAGAGCAACGATATATACGAGTTTGAAAACTCGAGTGATTTACGATCGAAACTTGCGGCAGGCATCTAGGGTACTGTACTCTATGTTCCTCATGAGACACTCCCGTATACCACTGTCACACTCCCGAAAAGCCCTTTTTGCTCGCTCTCTAACTAAAAGTTATAGAAATATGACCACTTACAACACAAATAGATCATTTGATTCTATTTTATGATTTATTAATGGAAACGTCACTAAAGTATCGGCATATATTTCATAAATTTTAGACTCGTAAATTCTCTAACTACAGCTGTCTTTATTTTTTATAGGAGTAAGAAGAGTGAAATGGAGTGCTTTTTGGAAATGTTTGAAATGGATTTCCCCAAATCGGGCTTGAATTTTTTTCCGTCATTCTCGATCAAGTTATTCAGATGTGGGAAATTTCAGGGCCAGACTATGACAGTCATTCATGGAGAATTATTCATATAAAAATGATTAACCCTAGAACAACAAACCCATTTTTTTTACCTATAAACTACAAACCGGGGTAAATATTTACCCCACGGGTTTTTTGCTCGTAAAACCGTTCTGAAAACAGTAATCTGACTCATAAGTACTTCAATCTCTGCCTTTTTTCATGCCAAAGAGAATGGTGAAGAGTAAATTTTATTCTATCATGGTTTAGTTGGTTAAAAATCGATTTGAATGGCTAAAAATGCTGAAAAACGATCGAACCGTCATTTAACAAACAAAAATTTCTGACTTTTTTCGTCGCAAGTACGGCGCCGACGCGTCACAAGTATGGCGCTGATGCATCGCAAGTGCGTCGCTAATGCGACCATTTTACACATGTAGATATCAATAACTCACATTTTGCGATATTGCTCCAGAAGTATCTGATAATTCCTCCATCGCGCTCTAATAAAATATCTAATTCCTTTTTCCATGCACTCAAAAGACAAATTCTCACTCAAAAAACAACACATGAACTTAGAAATATCACTCTGACATTTCTAAATGAAAAAGTTCAGTCTTGGTTAAAACTGAGATCGAACTTCTTGGCCCTACCGATCAGTAATGCCTGATGAGGTTCACCTTGCGTTAACTTGATTTGATTCTGATGTAACGCCAGGTCCACCTGACCAAATTTCTAGTCGGGTAATCCTCATTCTAAATATTGAAATCCGTTAATTTCCTTTATTGTTAACTATTAAATTGCCAAATGATTGTGACAGGATGAATAAAATAGTCGATTTTTCACCGTCATTTGACAATTGATTATCATTATGTAGTATGAAGAAGGAGATGACAAAATGTAAAATTTCATCGAATTCCCGCGAAAACCAATTGCTGAATTGGAGCATGGCAACAGCACCATAATAAGTATCTGCTGATTCTTTTGATGAATGGCGTCTACAGGAGAAATTGACCAATCAGAAAATTTAACGAAAAACAATCGGCTCAAGCCGACCGGTGAGGCACAGATAAAACACTCCTGTTTCGTAAGCGAACGGTGTCACTTGTGATTTTGTTGTAAATTGTCTCGAAGTTAATTTTCTATAGAATTTATGTTAAATCAAAATTATTGTACGAAGTCAAAAGTCATAACACTGGATTGAAATCATTAACCTCCAGGCGGCCGGCATGGTGCCTTTCGGCATCATGAATTTTATCCATTTTTAATACTTCACGAACCATATAGTATGAACATATGATATAACTAGATGTTATATTAGATGATTTTCAACTCATAAAGAATTATAAAATTATGTATCAAGTTATGTATCAAGTTTAGTATGAATCTGTTGGTTTTTTTTCAAAATATGTCCGCCATTTTGTATCCACCATCTTGAATCGAAAATCTGACTCCAGATTCGTAATCAGCGTCCCCAAAAACTCTTGTATACCAAGTTTGATTTAAAACAAGCCAGTACTCTTGATAATAAAGAAAAAAGAAAATTCATGTATATTCCAAAAACCCCTGCGGCCAGGATGATGCCGATCGACATCATCTCAAGGTCGAGCCATATTACTAGTCCATTTGGAAACTTTTCAAGGGGAAAAATTTCCAAAGTATGACTTGGGCACATTCATGAATGCCGGCCGCCTGCAGGTTAAGATAAATTGTGAAACTGTCATTTAAATTAATTGCGAATCAAATAAATTCGACAATATTGGAAGTACTCTTCTGCATTTCTCGTCCATTCTCTTGTTTATTTTTATTTGCATTATCTTGGGAATTCAATCTTCTCACGGGTCATCCCAATCGAATCCGAATCTTCTTAGTTTATCGTCGAGGTTAAATAGTCAAATTGTCAATGCATATTTTGTTAATTTCACAGAGAATTAACTGGCGCTCAACAAAATTAAATTCATCGTCAAATCTTGCACCCCGACAGCCTTTGACCCAGGTCACGTCGGGTGTAGCTTCTTTACTTGCATTGAAAACTAATAAAATCGACAAATAATTTATAATAAAAAAAGAAACTGTCTCAAGATCATTCATAAAATTATAGCTTTCCACGCATTAAAAATGATGATTGAGTTACTATGGTTTTGACTCTATTCGTAATTGCACTACCACCAGAAACAAGTTGGTATAACTTGAAGAAAATCTCAAATTCCATCAGGTAAAATCATCATCACGGAAATATCATTCCCTTCTCTGTCATTCTGCGAATAACTGTATCATCCTCGGACGTTTTGAAACCACTAGCTAGCAGTGTCTCCGACAAATATTCTATCCCATTGGACAGTAACGTGGCCTGCAGGTGGCTTTTATGACTGAAACCGCAATTGCAGATCCAAGGAATTCGAGAGTACACCCACAGTCACATACCTCGCTTCTCCATTCTCCCCACTTCATCTCATCCCATTCTCCCTATCTCTATTCTCCACCGGTATGCAACGACTTCAGTTCAATCAGTAGCAATAGTATCGACTCATGAAGGAATAATGGAAAGGATGTGGCCTCATGTGGTTTCTCACTGAGGGAATGGATCAAAGCTTTTCCACACTTCTCTGCCCAGGAGAATATATCCTTTTGTATTTACCACTACAATCCAATCTATTTTAGTTATAATGGCCATATGTATAGTGAGAGTGACGTAACATATATTGAACTCAATAGATAGAGAAGCACAGTCTTACAGTAAACATTCTTTGATTTCGTGATCGGAATCTTCCTTCGAAATTCGGAACGAGAATTTATTTTTGAAAATTCCAACTTTTCATCACAAAGAGGTAGCATGGTTCGATGAATGAACTGACCGCGAGCATAAAGAGAATGCCATTTCGATGAAGAAATTCTCTAATAGTCTGGAATGGAATTTGAAGGGATGCGTAACCAAATGTCACTATCTATGCAGGGATGAACATTAGGCATGGGTTTGATCTATCAAAGCTAGAATCTCGAATCCATGTGAGTATAGAGGATTGATTACCGGCATCACTACTATTACCAGTATCTTTTTACTTGTCATATAATTAAATGAGTTTATGCATTTCTGTAATAGCTGGAGAATAATGAAAAATTTCATGCAAAAAATAATAACAATAGAAGTAGACTCAGGTGTTGCTGTTCAAGGTGTGTATATTACAGTATAGAAGATATTTCCACTAGTGTGAGCAGTGAAAATTTACACCACAGACCTCAGATGAAACACGCAGGATTCCCACTTTCTATACATAGTTCAATATGTATAGAAATATGTAATATTTTGCCAATACGATTGACAGAAGTTTTTCGAATGAAAATTTTCTGAACAAAACGATGAGAAAAATCTATTCATTCAGAAACCAAAGACATTTACCGAGGTGAGAATTTTTGATTGGAACAAGGCTGGACTAGTCCTTGCTCAAGACTGGGGCTGACTAGTTGGAGTTCAGATATTGAGACTGAGACAAGCTTGAATGAGGGTTGAAATGATGAGAACTTTCAAAGGCTGGAAGCTGAGGTTTTTCTCAACTTTCCGATCCAATTTTTCGGATAATACTGCAGATCATACATTACTGCATAATTCGTTATGAGCTTTCTTCAATTGCTCGCTTAATAATTTCAATTTAATACAGTTCTTTAAGAATATTTTCTTCATGGTCTTTGATGGCGAAGTTCCTTATAATTCTGTTACCACCCGCCTAGCCACTTCCTACATGGGTACAGGCAATTTTAGCGATCCTATGATAAAACGCCAAATTGAAAAATGAAGATTCATATTTCAAATCGGGTTTATGCTCCTTCTCATTGTCAAACCGAAATTCCAATAGGTTTATATCATAGGAAAAATCCAAGTTTATGAAAGAATAGTACATTACGCACCTAGCTGGCTCCGCTCGGGAGGAAAATTTTGGCGAAATTAACTTTCATCTACCCATGGTGCGTATAGTATTTTTTGCCCAAGGGTGCTGGAAAATGCGTTCCAAACCAAGCAAAGTGAGGTTGGAAACCCATTTTGCCAGCCCCACTGGCTCAAAAATACGTTTCAAACCGAGTGAACTGAGGTTAGGAACCCATTTTTCCAGCACCCTGAGCAGAAAAAAAAAATTAACAACCGTTTGGAACATTTCCTAGAAAAATCTGAGGTTTTTAGCTATTGCTGCTCAGTCCAACGAGTCTTTTAAATCAAACTTGTAATCCAGTGGATAGTCTCAGGGAGATAACCTTTTCTCCATAAAATTGTTTGACACGGTGTTGCGGCAAGGGCCTGGTTTCTTCTTCTTCTTCTTAATTGTGCTGCGACTGGTCGCAACTGGCCTTCAACCATTAGGTTATACAGCCAACTTCATAGGGCCTGGTTTTTGACAAGGAAAAGGTCAATGACCCGGCACCTGTCGGGAATTGGGGCAATTACTTGCCAACTTGTCATCTTCGGATTAATTCGGACAATGTCCGGCTTTTGACCCTCCCTTGTGGAAGAACAAGGGCAAGGTCTTCACTTGATCGGTGGCAGTCTATGAAAAAGAAACAATTTCCGGTAATAGATAAAGCTAGAGATAGAGACTCTACACCTCGATCTCTAGACTGACTCTACGGCATTCGGCTTCGGCTACAATACAGTCCATTATTTTCGGTGCTAATTACGGAATTAACTTCAGTGAGAATTCAATTGACTAAGTGTATATTATTTATTCTTTGATTTGTAACAATATACGACAACGCCTTGCGGCTGAAATCAGTGTTTTTCTTCTAAAACCAAATCCTTTCCAAAATCACCTTTCCCAGGCCGCCACCGGC
Organism: Aleiodes leptofemur; assembly: GCA_963942555.1. NCBI lineage: Eukaryota > Metazoa > Arthropoda > Insecta > Hymenoptera > Braconidae > Aleiodes > Aleiodes leptofemur. The sequence goes on from OZ012615.1 coordinate 12,035,187, forward strand.
ACTGAAAAACGGTTCTTCTCGAGACACACGGATATCTCAGGAACGACGAAACCGCTTCTACTTGTATGCAGTGTCAAACTTCGCCTTCAGTAGACATGCCAACTCACGATTGTTTGATTCTGGCATACTTACTTTTCGCTACTTCCCTTTCAGAGATAATGCACCATTTAAAATTAGTATTATTTCGTTCTGATTTTTGATTCGATTATTATTGCAATGTTGGTGATTTTCATTGTCAATTTCGTTGACACAATAACTCAATGAATGTTCGAGGTAGAGGATGAAACTTCTGTGAGTTTGTATGCCATATAAATAAAAAGTTTAGTATTACAATTGAAAGTAATCAGCCCAGTAGTGCCTGAGATATTTGCGTAAAACAATTCTATGCAAAAGGTTATCGTTGGAGTTACGGAATGGGGTGTAAATATTTAATACAATCGGTTCAAATAACGTTCTGTATTTGGCACTCTCTGTGCACACTCTGACTACCTTCATTGCTCACACCCGTCTGCCTCGTGGGCTTTCTACTCGAGCGCTAATATGTTCTTTACAATGGCAAAGGGCAGAAGTACCCACACAAGGGTCGACAAAACCTCCATGCCTCACCGTTATCTCCGGAACTATAGTATCGATTATATTCAAGCTCGGCTCAAAACTCGTTGTAATAAACGCAACCAGTGCTGAAAATTTTATTTTCTCCCGAAGAAAACATGCCAATTGAGTGTTATGATAATGAGCTCTCTAAATAAATCCTTACTTTCCATTACTTCTCTGAGAACAGTAGTATTTTTGAATCCATCATTTAAAAAACTACTATTTGATTAGAATATAAATGACCGCTGGGGTCAACAATTAACAACAATGCAAAAAGAAAACACACACCCACACATTCTTAATTACTTGAAAATATACCTCTTCGACGTTTTGGAACACTCCAAGTCATATTCATATGGTAACTCAGAATCAAAAAATGTGGCGATTTCATAGCTCCCATGGGAAAGCAAGAAAAATAGTTGGTACCTTCGTTAGTTTCACGTTCATTTCTCTTTGACAAATTGAATATACGGATTTCCCTGAAATAGCAAATGTTTGACGGCATGCGCATTTTTCTACTGAGCGTGACACATCCCTCGGGGTAAATAGAATTTTTTTTTAACTATTTCCTTATCCTTTCATGCAGGGGAGGGAAAAATGAGCGTATGTACAATGCGGGAACGAAAATGCGTTGGTAGAACAAAGGCTTTATTGTTTAGCGCACTATCACTTATTAATGGAGAATATAAAGAGAAAGAGCCTCAAGCAAACACGTACTCTAATTGATTCTCGACGTGTGGAGTGTGTCTTTCTCATTGCCTTTTTCTGCAAATACTTCCATCTTTTCTTCCTCCACTATTTCAATCCTTAACTCACGTTTCATAACTTGAGAAGAGAATTATGAGAATTTCGACCAAAAACATGTGAATTGAATTTTTATTACAAGATTAATGAAACCGACAAATTGGAGCTTTCTGTCATGTAAACTCATTTATTAATCATTGTCATCAAAGATCGCGTGCAATCGCGTATCGTTACATAGAAGATTTCCTTAGATTTCGGCGAAATTGAGAAACATCAATCGGATTTCTTAATGATATATGAAATTTCTCAAAAATCGTAAGAGATTTTTTGTGACGAGAATGACGAGCAAGTTTGTATATATGGGGTCATGTCTCCAATGGATAGACATTTCGAACAAGACTGATTCAACAAAGTGATTTGGAAGGAATCTTATGTAAGTATAGAACTGAGAAAATCTACAGTGAACTTTCTTCTTTTTTCATGGATGAATGTTCATAGAACGCGTAATGAAGCACGGAAAATTATACAAGTGAATGAAGAGACGCCACAATTATTTCGACCAGTAATGAATTGGGGTAACACTTAAGTATCGCGTATTCTATGTGTGGGATCATGGTACAGGAGGCAGGATTAACGATAAATGAATAACTTGAGGAAACTTTATTAACAAAAAGAACTTGGATGTAAAGATGGTAAGAAGGGCATTTGGCCCACGATCTTCACTCTTCAACTTTTCATCCAGAACTGACTCACCCTTTGTCCAATCATGCCATCCACACTCATTTGTTTATAATATTTTCTCTCATTCTTTCACACGCTTTCTCTCTCATGCATATTGGAATTATAAGGACACACAAAGCACACGTGCCCTTATCGCACGTATTCCCAAAATTCATTCTGAGTCGGACCGAACTTCTCCGATCTCATCCGATACTTTATTTCAAACAATCAAATCTATAACGTCTCTAATATTCTGTTTATTCTTTCTGGTAACATTCATTTGTCTCGCTCACATCCACAGTCAACATCACTTGAAGCGCACTGACACAGTCACTCGAAAAAAATCGTCACCCTACATTTGTCAGAATCACAATTTATAAATCGAAGAGATGGCACTATAGGACAGCTGCATATCCATAATATAAAAAAGCATGGGACATTTTCTGTCATCACTTATCCTAATATATATTATAGATATACTATACTATATAGTATATATATTTATATATACTAAAAGATGTCGTCGCCTTAGAGTAAAAGCGGCGTAAGTGCCAAAAACACGAAATTCTGGTGTGAAAGGGGCGTAGGTCCACTCATCACTCCAAAATGTTTTTCATGGCCTCTGGAACATTATTTGGGTAATTGAAAATTGAAATAACAAGCTGGCGTAACTACCAATTTTAAAATGAAAGGGACGTATCTCCACACTTACGCCTTTTTGTTATTTTCTTTTTAAACGCTATATAATTCTTAAAGTTAAAGTGAAAAGGACGTATCTCCGCACTTACGCCTCTTTGTTTTTATAATTTTCGTTATCCCATGAAAATATTTGGAGTTATAACTTTTGTTTTGTGATTTTTCATCCGAATTTTGGCACTTACGTCTCTTTGTTTTCAATTTTTTTCCGATGATTAGAGAAAATTCAATGAAAACACTAAAAACAAAGGGGCGCATCTCCGGCACTTACGCCTCTTTGTTATTATTCAGTGGTACTTACGCCTATATGTTATTATTTCTCATTTTTGACTAATATTGCGTAGAAGGCCTCGGTAAGCCTATTGGAGCAATAATAGTGGAGATACGCCTTTTTGTTATTTTGAGAAAAAAAATCGGGGATAGAGGCGCTTACGCCCCTTTCACTCTAAGGCGAAGATGTTATTTCAAACGTTTTCTCCGTTTTTTTTACTCAAATATAAGTGATTAAGCCATTTTGTTACTTCAATTTTGAACAAATGAATGAGATGAAATTATTAAAACCATTGTTTTTAAAAATACACTTCTTTAACACTGAAGAGGAGGGTTTCTGGCTATTTAATTCTTATGATGACGATATTCATTTTTTATATGCAATATGAGTACATTTTTTGTGTATGTTTCGTTATGAATAACATATAATTGACGTTTTAATCTCATGAATGATTAAAAATCAATCGATTTTCCGTAGATTTTGGCATATTTCAAGATCACTGGTCTTATTGTTATCAACTCTCCTCAACTAATTTTTAGTGATGACGGATTAGTAAAGAACTCGATCAAATTTCGTGACTGAAGGATGGAACAAATCGAAAATTACATTAGTGCACGTACAATAATTCATTAAATTTTACGAAATAACATGTAAATTAGGGTGAATAATTTTCATTAACTCTCTCAACAGTCGTGAGAATTAGGTAATTTACCCGATAAAAAACGTTTGGATCTAATCATATATGATTGGATCTAAAGAATCAGATATGCTTGGATCTAAATTTTGGCGCGATCCAAGCGGATCCAAGCATATCTGACGAGATCCAAGCAGATCTAAAAATGTTCATCCAGATAAATGATAATCTATTTATAAGTAATTAATATATTGCTTGGAGTGAGAATTCTGCCCATCACTCGTAGTTTTCCATGCGGATTACGCGGAAAAAAGAGAAAAAAAATACTGAAATTTTGAAGGTGGCGGGGCTTGATCCTAGTTCTCTCCGGTGATCTCCGTTGCTACATATCCAATTAGTCCGCACGGCCACCCCGAAATACTTGATAGTGTGTGTTCTCAGTTCAGTTCATAACTGTCAATTCTCTTATAACAACTAATTCGAGATAAATTCTAGCTGTAATGAATGCGTGTGAATGACTTAATGAAGAGTATCGATTCTCTATACAAAATGAGAGAATAATCCATCCAATGATTGTTAAATATTAAAAATTGGAAGCTATAGAATAATGATGAATGCCAAAAAAGTAATTGAAGTAACACATGGTATCATACCACAATGATTAAATAGACAGAAACGATGACAATCCTCGCTGAACTGATGCAATAAAGAGTGTATAAGTGAGAGGATTATCATTGTTGATAATTCAGTAGTGGACAGGTTAAACAGCATGAGTCGATTTTATTCCCAATACTTTTCTGGAAGTAATTCGGAAAATAAGCAAGATAAGACCGACAGTTTGGCTGTTCGGTCTGTGTACGGCTCGGCGGATCTACCGGATTAAGCAGCATTGCGTCTGGTTACTACTTGGATGGGTGACCGCTTGCCGTACACAGACTCGAACGACAAACTGAACGATACGGTAGGTGTGACTATAGAGAATTAGTGTGCCTTTCTCGTCAGCGTGACAGAAAGACACATTAAGGCTCTGTACGAATCCGACGGCACTGATCAAGGTTTTTCCATGGTTTCCCTTGGTCCACGGCAAATGCGGGCAGTAATAGAAAGTCGATCCATGGCTCTCGCAAAATAGGGAAAGAAGGCGGCAAAAGGCAAAAAGGCTGAGGAAAGGGGAGGGTATAAAACCAAAATGGTAATACCTAAGGAAATAAATAAAAAAAAAAAAAGCAAGATAAGGCAATTCTGTGCGAATCTATTCTTGTAGCTCTTGAAATTCTATACACAAAAAAGTTGGGTCAAAAAACTCAGATCTGGTCTCAACTTGAACTTTTTGTAGATTTATGTCTACTTGGATATAAGTCCTCGACTCATCTCTATAGATGCTCATATATGGCTAGATCTGAGCAGATATGATTATATATACTTATACTTCTTCGTATATAAGTATATCTGCTCGGATACAAGCCCTCAACTCACTTTATATATGCTTATATATGGCCAGATCCGAGCATAAATGGCTATATATACTTATATATGCTTGGATATACATATATCTACTTGGATATAAATGCTCAATTTCATATCTGTTCATATATGGTTGGATCTGCCAAGATATAAATATATATGGTTAGTTATGCTTATATCCAACCAGATCAAATATTTGGATATAATTAGATATGCTCATATCCCATTCTATATGATTGGATCCAAACGTTTTTCATCGGGTAATGAATTCAGTGATAAATTCTCATTAATTATTATAACCAATATAATTACGTAATTCATTTGAAAATGTAAATAAAATGTACGTGACAATATGCAATACGGCGAGGATTTCCGGTTTCGTGCCATTCAATGTTTGTGGCACTCTCCTTTGTTGCTTGTATGCATTTGTAAACATCGTTCGAAATGAACGATTCGATATTTGTAAAACAATCAAGAAGTTGGCTTCCGAGTTTAAATACACACGTTTGCACATAATGGTCGCTCGAAAATACTCCCTAAAGTGTGTATTGTACTCTGTACAATGGAATTATACATACACGGAAACATTTAATGCTCCAAAACTTTGTATTATGATGTCTGTCTTGTTAGCGTGCACTGATAAAAGTCGACTAGTTGATCACAGAGTTTGTAGCAACGAATAATTTCAGTGTGTAATTACGAGGTGACTCAAATATTTCCAATGTAATAAACTTTGGCAACGAATTGAGATTTTTAAACTCATTGAGTAATCATTACTGTCAAGGCAAGAGTATATTGAAGTTTTTAAAAAATCTGAAAGTTTGGTATCAATATGCATATTGAACTTCAGTATCGTGATTCCAGGGTGAGCTGAGAAATGTCCTGAATAAGTGGGTAAACACAAGGAAATGATTGAATTTTCTGAATGAGCTCACTGCATTATATTGGAATAAATTGTTTGAGCTACTAAGCTTGCTGAAACTATTTTCAGTGAAGATAATTATTCCGAATGCAATGAACTCATTTTGAAAGTTTCAGAGAATAAGATCATTTTATCATTGTTATCTATTCCCTGAAAACAATGCTTAGGGACGAACATCATGGTGACTGGTCAAAAGTAATCATTGCTCTAATCAACAGTAGTCTGTGGCTATTTGGCTGGGTGACTGCTTGTCCGCTCGTGGCCTTGAACAACAAACTGAACAGATGTAATGCATGCAGGGGAGCTAGCAGGCCTTTCTCGTCAGTGTAACGACAAGGTACACTACGACCATGCATGACGGACCGCCCGTATAGATCAAGATTCTCCATGAGTTGGGATCTTCCTCAACGAATGTGGTACAGTGATAAAAAGTCGACTCATGGGCTTGCAGGACCCGAGAGGAGTACTGGAAGGAAAAAAGAAAAATATTGGAAAAAATCTAGGAATGTAGAATCTATATTTTTTTCTCCATAGCTCTAACGTATACCTACGCAAAGATATCTGAAATCAATTCTAGTTCAAATTTCTAACCTTGACTGAGTTACAGTAAATTTACTTAAACAAGACAGAGCAATAGATAATCGTTGTGACAGAGCATGTGCCGAACTGATTTTTAAAATTCTCTTAACTACTATTGTCTATGATGACTTGAAAAAGGAAAACCTCAAAAATGAAGGTGACATTAAAGCCTCTCCCATTTAGCGGAAGAAAAAAGAATGACTATCATTCCGATCTTTATTTTCTCCAAATAACTCTTCACTCGAATTCCCCGGGGATAGTCCTAAAGAATTGTTTTATTAATCATCACATCAAGGCTTATAATTTTGTCAATTGTTGATGTTTTTCAGTTGAAGTTAGCACTGAATAAGTTCGATATATACTCCATAAACATGGCCGGGAACTTTGCGATCTTTTCAATTTTCTTCTGTGAAAGAGAAGTAGAGTTACTGCACAGGTCTCTACAGAAATTACTGAATTTACTCAGAAATTACTCAATCCCCCTGAGGTGCCAGAATATTCCTCAAAACTTATTTGATGCAGCCTACCACATTGAACCACTTCCCAAATGCTCTCATCCGTTCTGGATAATCACAGATTAAATTTGAATAATTTATCGCGAATCATCGGTCATTCAGCTTGAATCGAGTAGTGAACAAGTAACGAAGAATTTCTTACTGCTAAATTGATTCGCAGTATTCTGCTGACAACACATTTCTCTTCATCTCAGATTCGCTGTGAATGGTTGCGGCCAAGGGGGCAGGAGAGGGAAGGGCGTGAGTTCAATTGGATAGATGCCAGATTTCTGAGGGAAACAAGGAGAAAAGCATGAGTAGAGAAGACTATAACTGGTTGAAAGTTAAAGAACAGGCCACATTTTCCCTTTCTCTCTCCACTAGTACGAAATTTTCTTCCACTCCGTAAAGCTGATATCTTGTTTTACCGTAAAGCCAGTGGTGCCACATTTGCTCCCAGCATCTACACACATCCGGCTATAGCAATGAAAATAACAGGAAAAATGGTCAATTTTATTACTATTTCTTGATACTTTGAACAATGTATCTCTTCGAATTTTTATGTATTGGATAGTTTTTTTGCGACAAGATAATATATGCAATAAATGAAGAGTTCCAAAATATATTCAAAGTAATGAATGAGGGTGAGAAAAACAGCAACTGAAGTTTCTGTTAAAAAGTATAGCCAAGTACATGTTCTTGAAAATTACTCACTTTGAAAAAAAAATGATAGTATATTACCTAACAAGTGCGGTGAAGTATTCCTTGTCGAGTGTGAACGCGCTGAAAGCGAGTTATGTAGTCAACCGAATCTGAAAATCTTCACCGCACGTGTGAGGTATAGTTTTTTAATGCACATCGTGTGGAAAATACCACTGACCGCTCGAGAAATGTGCGGAAAGTGACTAGTTTTCTAGCCAGCGTGCGATCAAATGATTTTTCAAGCAGCAGCTCAATTAGGGAGATTTCAATTATTTCCCTTTAATCATAACAAAATCGAAAGAAAAACTAATAATCAATCTGGATTAAAAATTAATTATATTTAACTATTCTTCATTCAGTGAATTCATATTAATTATTTTATCAAACATTTTCAATTCTATGAAAGGGGAAAAATTAGAGGGATATTCGTGCAGGCTCGATACAATTTCTTATATTGAATATAAGGGAGAAATTTCATGCAAATGTGAGAATCATATATTCACACTTGAGGATGTATGATCGAGGGAGTGGGGGAAACGGTGGTGGGGATGGGCTCGGGAGGTTGCGGGGCTCTCCCCTGTTTCTCCTATTGGCCAGCTGTGGCGCTCATGAGAGCAGAAAATGGCGAGCATGGCAAGAAAAAAAGCATTAAATGAAATAATTTGAATTTCAATTGGATTTTTCTTCTCAGGATGGATGGATGCATAGTATTTTGAAAATATTGTCAAGTTACTACACTATCCATCTTCCTTATGCATAGTAATTTTTCATACTACGCAAACTTGAACATTTAATATTTATTTAATTTATAGCCGTAACCCCTATTTCTCCATAAGAAACCATGTATTTTCTGTCAATTTTCGAAATTTTTTTTCTTTCTTATATGCATGGATAGCTACTCCGGACTTTTTACAATAAAATTCTTTGAGAAGTAATCTAACTATAAAAAAATTTCGACGCCCCAAATCGAAAATTTTTGTCATGATCATACATCCTTAAATAAAATTCTCCATTCCCACAATTTTTGAAATAGACTTTGCATTTAACCCGAGATGAAAAATGAGAGTCTCCCAAACGTGAAAAAGACTTATCTCTGAGGCGAAGACGAATCTCTATTCGCGCTACCAGAGCGACTTTTGGAAGACTCTTGGCCGTCTCTCACAGAGAGACGCAACGTCTCTAATAGAGAGCTCCATCGTCTCCCGTCAAGAGACTCTAGTGGCGGGAGCCTATGCGTCTCCCTCAGAAATAATTTTTCATTTATTAAGGATGTATGATCACGACAAAAATTTTCGATTTGGGGCGTCAAAATTTTTTTATAGTTAGATTATTCCTCGAAGAATTTTATCGTAAAAAGTCCGGGGTAGCTATCCATGCATATAAGAAAGAAAAAAATTATTGAAAATTGACAGAAAATACATGGTTTCTTATGGAGAAATAGGGGTTACGGCCATAAATTGAAGATGCTAATCATGACAACAATTTTCGATTTGGGCGTCAAAATTTTTCTATAGTTAGATTATTCCTCGAAGAATTTTATTGTAAAAAGTCTGAGGTAGCTATCCGTGCATATAAGAAAGAAAAAAATTATTGAAAATTGACAGAAAATACATGGGCTCTTATGGAAGAATAGGGGTTACGGCCATAAATTAAATAAATGTTAGATGTTCAAGCTTGCGTAGTATGAAAAATTACTATGCATAAGAAAGATGGATAGTGTAGTAACTTGACAATATTTTTAAAATACTATGCATCCATCCATCCTGAGAGGAAAAATCCAATTGAAATTCAAATTATTCCATTTAATGCTTCTTTTCTCGTCATACTCGCCATTTTCTGCTCTCATGAGCGCCACAGCCGGCCAATAAGAGAAACAGAGGAGAGCCCCGCAACCCCCCGAGCCCATCCCCACCACCGCTTCCCCCACTCCCTCGATCATACATCCTTAACCCTCTAACGCTGAACTCGGATTAACTCGTACCCATGGCGCTAGAGTGGGGATAGCCAGTGCCGTGCGCTCTCAGTCCCCACTACCTCAGTTTGCGAGACTCAGGCTTGGTCATTACCGTGATACACACATCTGATAGGTTCCCTCAGTGCCCCTTCCTCTGTTATTTAAATAGTCTTGAATTATCTTTTTTTTCAATTATTTCTAATGATGTAGAATAAAAAACTACAGAAAATGGAACGTGGAAACTCAAAATTATTGACGAGCAATAACATACCCGATAAAATTTCTAAACAAACAGTAACCTCATAGTAAGTACGGTATTGCTCGCCAGAGCTCACGGATACACACTACCCGAGTGGAAACTGGTTAAGGCTAGCCTGATTCAGTATCAATTTAGGATCAGTACGAGATAAGCCTAAGCCTATTCAGGAAACACTGATCAAGAACTTATCAGTTCTATATCAGGGTTACCTGAATATGGAAATACTGATCAAATACGGATCCTATCCATATCCGGAAAAACTTAATGTTATAGTATGTAGAGAAGCTATCTCATCAGTTAGGCTTTACTGATCCAAAACTTCTCTGGCTCGCACCAGGGTTGCCTTAATAGGGAATGCTAATAGAATACGGATCCAATTCTTATCCGGAAAAACTTAACGTTGTAGTATTTAGAAATGCCAACCCTCATTCAGGCGTTACTGATCTCAAACTTATCCGTCTCGGATCAGGGTTCAGTTAATAGGGATTGTTCCTGAAATACGGATCCTATTCGTCTCCCGAAAAACTTAATGTTGTAGTATGTAAAAAAGTCATCCCCTCAGTCAAGCCTTACTGATCCAAAACTTATCCGCCTCACATCAGGGGTTCCTTAATAGGAAATACTGATAGAATACGGATCCAATGCATATCCGGAAAAACTTCACGTAGTAGTATTCAGAGAAGCCAACCCTCATTCAGGCCTTACTAATCTATAACTTATCCATCTCGGATCAGGGTTTCGTTATAATAAGGAATGCTGACAAAATGCGGATCCTATTCGTATCCGAAAAAACGTAATGTTGTAGTATGTAGAAAAGCCATTTCCTCGATCAGGCCTCACTGATTGAAAACTTATCCGTTCCGCATCAGGGTTCCCTTAATAGGGGATGCTGATAGAATACGGATCCAGTTCGTATCCGAGAAAACTTAACGTTGTAGTATTCAGCGAAGTCACCCCTCAGTCAGGCCTTACTGATCCAAAACTTATTCGCCTTGGATCAGGGTTTTCTTAATAAGGAATGCTGAGGGAATACGGATCCTATTCGTACCCGGCAAAATTTAATGTTACAGCATGTAGGGAAGCCATCTCTCCAGTCAGGCCTTACTGATGCAAAATTTATCCGTGTTGGATCAGGCTTCCCTTAATAAGGAATGCTGATGGAATACGGATCCTATTCGTACCCGGAAGAACTTAATGTCATAGCATGTAGGGAAGCCATCTATTCAGTCAGGCCTTCCTGATGCAAAACTGATCCGTCTTCGATCAGGCTTTCCTTGATAAGGAATGCTGATGGAATACGGATCCTAATTATATCCAGGAGAACTTGATAAGGTGATCCTAAAAAAATCTAAGTCTGATCAGTTCATCCTGATCCGGAGATGTTCCGGGTAGTATCAGGTTCCCCGGATGTTCATTTGTTTTTATTAATTTCTTCACAATCACCTAATTAGTTATTCTGAGCTCCCAGGTTTAATATTGTACGCCGAATATCCGTTAATGCCCCCTTTATAGAAAAAGGTAATGTAGATGATTCGGCCGACTGATACTATAAATGTGTCATAGTCTAGTGGTTAGCGTGTCGACTTAGTGTGCGGAAGGTTCCGGGATCGAATCCACCCAAGTGTAGATTAATTTCTTAATTTAAAATCTGTTTTCAGCGAAAAAATGTCATCTCACGTTCAAATACAATGTATACATGTAATAAATAATGTGATAAATATCAATGAGTGATAAATGTCATAAATAAATATACGGCACATACTCCCACTGATTAAACGAAATACTTTTTGTTATTTAGATCCCTGATACTATTAGTATCAGGATTCCTGATACTAACAGTATCAGGCTATTTGATCAGTTACTGATCAGGCATGTAACGCTATTTTGGGATACTATTAGGATCAGGAATCCTGATACTCATAGTATCAGGGATCCCTGATGCTATCGGCATCCGGATACGTGATACTATTAGTATCAGGATTCCTGATCCTAATAGTATCCGAAACAGCGTTACATACCTGATACGTCACTGATCCAATAGCCCGATCAGTTACTGATTACAAATCAGTATTGCCGGATCAGTAACTGAACATAAACTTACCAGAATTCCCACTCGGGTAACGCAGATATGCACCGCCTGCTTAACAGGCCGCAGAGTGGGGAAAACGCCCATAAGCGTTAAAGGGTTAATTATTACATAATCATTGAATTGCGATAATCAACCATTTCTTTATTCATTATTACAAAGTAATGAGTAAATGCCCAAAGTAATATAACTTGAAAGGAGTGAAAATATTTTTTCTATCTCTCACAATTTTCTCTCATAATTGCGGAACCTCCTATATCTTCATTTCATTATCTAGTTGTTATAGAATAAGAAAATAGTCATCACTTCAGTCGATGAAAATCAGTCGTTTTTTCATCGATTGAGATGACTTCGAATCGATTCTAAATGATTTAGGAAAAAATTGACATTCTTATAAAAGATATTTTTCCTCCTCATACTTTACGTAGCAATTATTCACATCGAATTGAATACAATACACATCAATGGCAGATGGAATCCTACACTGGTTTCCGATTTCTGCTCTGCAACGACCAGAAGCAGAAATTTAAAAAAAGAAGCTAGTAAAATAGAAATAATTATGCTCTGAGTTCCTGTTCAAAGTACTTAGTTTGAATTTTTTAGGAGTTTCTCTAATTGTTTGATGGAATCATTTGTTTCCAAAATCGAATGCACAATGATATTTTTAATGACGAGCTTATAAAAAATTCATTCAGAAAAATTATTCTAAGTGTCCGTCTCTTCAGTAGACACCTAGAGTATCTGCGAGTCTCCCTACTAAATAAATTGCTAATTCAACACGACCATATACTCAAGTCTCTGGCCAATGTGTACCATGAGAGTTCAACGGATCTCCCACAGACGAACCGAGTCTCCAAGAGACACTCAAGCGTCTCTGAGAGACTCGATAGTCTCTGAGAGATTCTAATTTTTCATCTCGGGAACTTTTAATGTTACAACCGAGCCATTAATTTCCGGTGGTAGGTGAAGTTTTAGAGGTGAGGAATATCCATGTCGCTATGAGTATCCTAAGATATTCATGTGAATTTATGCAAGGGTATGCTCGTCCGAAAAACAGAGAGAGATTCTGGCACTCTTGAGAATTAGCTCTCACCGAACTGCTCGTGAAACCGCTTTAAGACGATTTTGCTTCCAAATGAAATCTATGTAATCTTGATATTTTTCAATTTTCGTTGGAACCTGACTCAGAATTTCCCAAAACGTTTAATAACGTATGGAGAATAGAGTTTCAGTTTGCTTCCCACTCGTGAAACCTAGAATCATTCTCGAATTTTATTGCGATTATCAATCGGTGTAATGAATACGCTGAACTTTAGTGCAGAATGGGAGTAAATTTCATTTTTTTCAATGAAGAGGAGTTCCGAAAGAATGAATTAACTCAAGTATCCATCATATTGTGAATATTTCTAAATGATTCCTTAGAAGCTTGCAAGAGAATAGTAATAAGACACAATCAAAAAATTCGATGCTCATTTTCCCAGAAAATATTGATTTATATCTACAAAAGGGTTTAAAGGTGTTCTTTCTTTGTAGAGGCAGTTATAACCCACACAAGAATACTCATATTAAATTTCCGTGGACTCAATAACCTCTTCAATATTTGCAAAATAGTTATCATTTCATTCTTCAAGTCATATCCATCGACTGTTTTGCCAAAAATGAATCCCGATGCGATTAATTTTATTACATCACAGTAAAGACTCTGTATAAAGCCGCAAAAGGCTGAAAGGGGAAACATTTTTCTCAGAATTGAGCTACCCCCACAAGCGACGCATGAGTGATCTCCGTTGCACTAATCCGGTTGCGTTTCCGGACCCTGTACAAGGCCGCTCGACAAATTTTTTTTTGAGAGGTGATTTTTCACCGGAGTCAGGTCAACTGTCTGTCAACTGCCGGTCAACTGCAGGTTGTCCGGGTAAAAACAGTAATGTTAACTAAATTTGGAAATGAAGGCAAAGGAAGGTTGCCGGAGTCAGGTCAACTGTCTGTCTCTGGGTAAAAACAATAATGTAAACTAATTTTTTTTTTTTCATATAATTCGATGAGAAAACCAAATTTTTCATATACTCCGATAGAAAACTTGATGATAAATAAATGAAAATGACTGATTTATACATAGGAAAAGATTTAGGAATTTTCTTCGGAGTGAAGGACTCTGTGGAAGAATCTGAAAAAGCTTAAGAAGATACTCCAATCTGTTTCAATCACGGAGATGATGTCCTCGATTATCTCCGTAGGATAGCACATAATATCCGTATATCATCAATTCTAGTGTTGAATTATTGTTTTTCTCCTGGGGAATTATTTAATGTTGAAATGTAATAAATTGAAATAAAATCAATCGAAATTGATAAATGTTGGAATAAACCAATGTTGAATTTCTGTGTTGAAATCAACTGTGTTGAAATGTCATTGTGCAGTTTAAACGTGCTACCCTTACGCTGGAGAGTCTCCTGGAGACTCAATCGTCTCCGCAACATTCGAAAATTTTATCTCGGGATCACTCATCATCAGGTTCAAGGACTTGGTATGGAAGGAAAAATACTAATATAAATTTTAAAAAAAAAGAAGTGTAATACGGCAGTATTCGGTATCGGTCATGTTCAAGTTCAACAACGACAAAGTTCAGATGACAGCTAGAACCGCCAGAATAAAATATAAAAAAAAATTCCTTTTTTGTGTCCTTTTTCTTTGTTGTGTTTTTTTATCTTAAATTTTGTTTCATTTTCCATCTTGAATTTTTTCTTTATTGTTCACCTTGAATTTCTCTTATTTTTAGTTTTAAATTGTATCTTGTTTCATATTCTATTCTGACAGTTATCGCTGTCATCTGAACTTTGTCATTGTTACAACTGATTACACGTATTACTTAGCTTTTTTTCACATATATGAAGATTTTCCCTATCATACCAAGTCCCCGGCCGTGCTCATCACTTACCTATATTATAGAAATCAATCATTTCGTTAATAGAAGGCGAGTGAGAAAAATATATAAGTGCTCGTTTTTCAATTTTCGTAAGGATGTAAAAAATAGACGCGGAAAGAAAGACCGCGAAAAAAATAAACACAGAAAAAATAGACTACGCAAAAAAAGTTGTAACGCCCGTTCTTATCCCTCGTGTCACGCTGTGTAACTGTCCCTTCATCCACTCACACACACGCTTCAAACGTGTTAGACACGCATCCACGTCTCATTGTTCAGTCTCAGTGATTAGCTAGTTACGAGCTCTAGTTAACCTCCCACATATTGAATTTGGCTAAAACCTATGTGGAGGGAGTGTGTGGTCCCGAAATATGGGGTCCTTTATCTAAAGAGAGAAAAAGGGAAAGAAGAGTGTACAACCGAGGTTTCTTCCAGATGAAAGAAATAATTGGAGGACAGTTGTGAACTCACCGTCTAATTAGAAAATTCAAATCGAGAAAACCCGTACTTTAAAGATTTGTCAATAGAACTTTGTATTTGAATCTGAAAAATACAGTAGAGTCCGTATTGATAGATAATTTGGAATAATTATCTGAAATAATTATCCACGTTGATATAACTCGGTGGTATTTCAGAAGTCTTCTCTTTTTCACCGAAGAAACATATTTTAAGGAAAGAGTGGTCTCAAAAGAGGAAGACGCCAGAACCAGAGAGTAAAAGAGTCGAGAATACCAAGTTTGCTGATAATTCAGGTAGTATTGGGTGAAGGCGCATTTCTCTTGAAACAACTCAACTATCGTAAGTCGGCAAACTTTTATTCATTTGTTTTTGTAGAATTCGATTTTGGGTTTTGAAATAGAAGCCAATCCGGCCAGATGGAATTAAAGTCGAATATTTCTTTATTTAAATTATCCTCAACTAAAACCTTTTCAGCACTTCCCCAATCCAGTCTATTGACCGAAAAGTTAACGCAAAAAGGGGGGCTGAGTCGCATCTCTACGTACTCCTTAGTGTTCGGGGCCAATCATAATTCGATTAAATTTCTAACTTAATTGTAGTTTTCTCCCAGCACTTGGACGTTACAGATATTAGTTTTTAAAAATACAAACTGGCGGATGAAAAAATCAGAAAATGGATCTACGCTCATGACACACACAGAAAAAACCCTGGTCTTGAATCACGATCCATACGGCGTAATTTATGCCCATCCGGGTCGTACATCAAGATCTTCCACTTGGACGTAAAATACGTCCCCTAAGTACCTACTTCATGTCCGATTGGGACGAGAACTATGGTCAGCCGTTCAGCATGAGAAACGTCCCGAATGTCTATGACTCACGTCCTCTCGGTACATGATTCACGTCCTTTGGGGCATGATCCACGTCCTTTAAGAGGCATGATCCACGTCCTTTGAGGGACATGATCCATGTACTCTGGGGGGCGTGATCCATGTACTCTGGTGGGGGGAGGGGGGGGGGGGGTGATTCAAGCCCTTTTGGGACGTGATCCACGTCCCTTGAGGCATAATTCAGGCCCGGTTGGTGCATAATCCAAGTCTTGAGGCCGCAGTCTACGAACCCATTGGTCATAGATCACGGATAGTAGGACGATAATCAAGGCGCGAATGGACATGGACTATGCCCACAAAATTTACATGATCTACGCTTCATCAAAACGTGATCCAAGGTTTCATTCTTCTGTGTGCAATAACTACCAGAGGGTTTTTGAGGTCACTGATCATGAATTTGATGTTAGTATACCGAAATTCAAAATGTGAACTCATTGAATTTTCGTCAGCCATATTGGATTCGTCACTTTGAATTTCGGAAAAGTAATATCGGACTCGTAATCACCGACCCCGAAAACCCCCGAGTAACAAGTTTCAGGCCAGTTGGATCGATTTAAAAAAAAAGTCGTTCCCCATATTAGATCCGCCATTTTAAATTGTGGAAATTTCGAAAATCTGTCATCGGATTTGCTTTGAGTGCAATTCAGACCGCAGCCTGCATTGCCAAATAGCATTGCTGTGATTACTATACGCATATAGTTCATTTTGACCTTGACTATAAGGATATCGTGCTACCAGTGTATAGGATTCCTCTCAGTGTATGAGTACTAATGCAAGCCAACCAATCCCAAGCAATATCTATGCTATAGAGAGTTCTCCGTTATAGAGGATGACGTTATAGATAGCTCACATTGTATTTCAAAAAAAGGAGATGTACTCCAATATATAGATATATATGTATTTTCATTCTCTATACAGGGAATCCAAATCCAGTGCGAGACATTCTAGATACTATGCGACCAAACAGACCCACACCTCCAGCCTCTGTCTGTTCCATAACTGAAAAAGTGGAACCCAATTTAAACATCCTCAACATAAAGAATCATGATGCACCTGAAAGTGCATCTATCTGGCGATATCATGGTGTTTTTGTTGCCCAGATTAATGATTTGACTACCACGGTGCATCCGGTTACCAAATGGGTCCTAGTTTCTGGATGCAGCAGCAAAATATACTAATGATTAATATTAAAGTGAAAAAATCTAGGTTTTCAATACTTGCAACATGTTAAAATAACAATCAAGTAAATTATTTGATTCAATTAATTGAAATTTTTTATCATTCTAATAATTTAATTCTATCTTGTCCGGGGACCGGTACCATTGCCTTAACCGTCCGGTAACTGGTGCCTTCACGGTATATTACACGAAATGGCTAAATATAAGTGCAGAATTGTGGAAAAGAATCTGGGGCTATATTAGATCATATAATAAAAGAGTTCAGGGGCAACACAAATTAATTTGTCGACGGATGAATCCTGATCAATTTGAAATGATAACACTTGAGCTTACTAAGTATTTATTTATTTTATTTCTATTCATGCCATGTATGACCTTCTGGTCTTTTACATATTTTGCTTTTTCCTCCCTCACCCCCCTTGCGACTCATAAGAGACTTTCTGAAAATCATCATGATAATTTTTTGACTCTCTTCTATAATTTTCGAAAATCAATAATCCCCTTAAATGTTGTCAATGTCATAGAAAATGAAAGAAAATTGATTGTGAGGTGGGCTCGGGAACTTTGACAACGCTGCAGTTGAAATATATTTCAAACTATATCGAGACATACATACAGAGCTCTCACAGACATAACGCTACGTCACGTGGTGATGCCATGTTAGTTACTAGACACGTGAATTTTTATCGAAGAGTTGTATAAAACGATAAATTGCAATTGTACAAGGTCTGTAAGGCCCCGAAAAAATGGTCAATTATTTTTCCTGCTTGTTCAAGAAAAGTACGCATCAGTTTTCCAATCAAATCTCAATTGTCATTCACGAGATTTTCAATTTTTTGTCTCCGAATTATCGGTACAGCCCATAAGAGGCTGTGTATAACCCGGGATTTTTAGTAATTTATTACGTCCAAACTAGGTTCAAGAACGAATTGAAAATTTAACATAAGTCGTATGGGCTTTTTGACAATAACATTTAAATTTTTCAGAATTTTTTCATTCGAACACAGTTAGTGACCAATCTCCTTAATGTGTCTTTTGTCACGGTGGCGAGAAAGGCACAGTAATTTTCTAAAGTCGAACCTCACCGCTCAGTTTGTTATTCGGATCTGCGTACGGCAAGCGGTCATCCATCCAAGTAGTAATCAGACTCAATGCTGCTTAACCCGGTAGACGAGCTTAACAAGTATCAATCAGAGCAGATACAGCAGCATATGAATTTAGATTTCCCTCCACTTCAAGGGGACACAACGTTACCATGGCTTTCCGAGTAACTCCACGAAATGGTTATGATAATCTATACTACTTAATGGTTTTTTATGAATTGTTGCAATTTCTTTGCATTCAAATACAAGAAAAATGCAATATTTATCCACGCCATTCAAATCCATATTAGAAAATTATCATTGATTATCTAATGAACATAACAAAGGGACTTCACTATGTGATTTGACATAATATTGATTAAAGAATACCAAACTATGAATTTTTTTTAGCCAAAAATAAAATTCTTTTCGTTTCTTTGATGATGTTTCGAGCATATTGCAATTAGTTCCATCATTTTCACATTTCCATTCACTACTTCCTTAATGCTTTTGATCCCCGAATTCTTTTTTCTTCACTTACCACTCAATGAATACAAGAAGTTCTTTCATCGAAAGGTGTCAAATAGTTTCCTATCGAAATCGTCGACTTCCAAAGATTTTTGACGGAAGAAAATCATCATAAAGATGATCGAGAGCGTAAAATATGAATCCAAACTAATACACAAAATATTCAAAAGATTTATAATTATTTTCAATTTTCCAATTTCTCTTTACTTAAAAGTCTCCTTTATCATGAAAATACTCTTTTTTCCTCCACCTCTTCTTACCTTCTCACTCCTTCACCTTTATTTCACCTCATCCGTTCGTTGAAGTTCTTCATCTTAAATTAAAATCGATTTGCCTCTGGCTTTGAGGAAAGATGGTGGAGGGAGTTGAAAAGCATTGCCTTAGTGAAAAGCACGGAGGAACTCTACCCTAGGCTGCATACACATTATCAATTCAACGCGGGCCCGTAGTCACCATCCCCTGTCACTCCGTCTACCGGCAGTTTCGAGAGCGTGCGTTTCTTTCCCCTTCATTCTCAAACGAATTATAGATTATTCCAGGCTACGTGCTACGACAATATGCTCATAAGTTCAATATCTTTTAATTTTTCGGTACCTTTCTTCATTTTCTTTTGACAGAAATGAATTTTTTCATAGAGTGAGGATCATGCGATTTTATCCGTCCATAGAATTTTTCATTTTTAACTACTGTGAAAAAAAGAGTTACATGTAGTCGGCATCCAAATAAAAAATTTCTCGCAATCTTGTCTGAAAAACGAATTTTCCACATTCATCTTGCGTATAGAAATATTTGATGTTAAAAATTTTTCGTTGACACCCCGTGAAAAAATCGGCATGCATGATCATGTATAATCATGCATGAGCCGTGCATGAACATGCATAGTTCATACCTGATCATGCATAACCAAATAGGGTCATGCATGACCAAATAGGATCATCCATGGCTAATTTTGAGGAATTATAGTCTTTAATGCAATTTATATGGGTGGCCATGTCCAATCATGTATGACCATGAATGACTGATTATGTTCATACATGACCATATATAAGAATATTCATTCATGAAAATTATTCAACTGTTATTATTCTGATCATATCTGGTCATGTCCGATTCTGTATCATCATGCATGACTACATATAATCCATACCTGAATGTCGATGATTGATGCAAGAGCATTCGAATTATTCCTGCATGATCATGCATGACCATATATGGTAATGCATGGTCATTCGAGATTCACAATGTTATGTATTTGTATTGAATAATTTCTAACTCTGGTAATACATGGTCATATCAAATCATGCTTGATCATGTACAGCTTTGCAGGTGTGCATACAACAATTTCTAGAAATCAATTTTTGAAGTACATTCAGTTAATACCGGGAAAAATTAGCATGCTCGATCATGCACGATCATGCATGTTGATTTTCTGGTATGTCTATGTCTATTGACATAAATTGTTTAAATAATGATTATTATCCAATTGTTGTCACAGAACAAACCATGTTGAAATTATTGAAATTTTGAGGATAAATATATATAACCCTTTCAATTCATGCTCGTCAGTATCTCACTCAGCAGAGTGGAACGAGTCGCGCCTGATATGCAGAGGACCCGGGTTCGAGCCCAAGTGATGTCAGATTTTAATTCATCAAAAAAATTCCTTATCACGAGTAATTGTCAGTTGAAAACGTTAAAAGATAAATTACTGATGATTCGAAAGTGCTTCCCAATTTTAATCATTTTTT
Source organism: Aleiodes leptofemur (assembly GCA_963942555.1). Lineage (NCBI taxonomy): Eukaryota > Metazoa > Arthropoda > Insecta > Hymenoptera > Braconidae > Aleiodes > Aleiodes leptofemur. The sequence goes on from OZ012615.1 coordinate 12,056,113, forward strand.
TATATATATCCATGGACGATTATTTTTCTTGCCCGGCCAGACATGATTATGCTTGGCCATGTATGATCATGCATGCTCATTACTGGCCAATATCCATGCATGTTCATGCATGGTCAGCCATTGATCTCATGCATGATGATTTTTTCCCGGGACTGCCGTAAAAAACCCATAGAACTGGCTCTAGATGTGTTCATAGACTTTCTTCAGCAAGCTAGTGGTTTTTTCAAAACTCTATCCATAGACATCGTCATAGACTTGTGTATTTTCTTCTTTATCTCATGTTATCGTTCATTGTTTTATCATTATTTGCAATGAACAAAAAAATCATTTTACCTTAATTTTTTAGAGTGGTCCATTATGTCCCGGGTGCCATGGGTTTGCCTAAAAATCGCTGAATTCAGCAAAGATATCATGATTTGACGACAAACCTATTCTTTTACCATATTTTTGAGGTGGGCCGTCATGCTTCACCCTCTCCTACATCATCTATGAAAAGTCGATAGTCTCTATAATTATTGTAATATTTTGGCTAAGAAAATTTCAAAACTGAATAATGGAAAATAAGGGAACACTCACTACTTATACTTTTTTTTTAAATAAAAGTTCTGTAATCGTGATATTTTTTAATCTCAAGCTTACATTCGAAGATAACTCGGGGGCTTTTTTTCAATTCTGAATGATGCACATGAAGGATAAAAGGCTCGAATTTCAATATAAATGCAAACTATCTCCATTAACATGCACCTCCCGGATTAAAATGGTTCCGAAGGCCACTTTCACCTAAAAACACAGTGTTACTACATCCAATATGAAGGGGGGCCGTTGGTCTAGCACCCCAAAATCTCAAATATTTTCAAGATTTTTTTGGAGGTTAGAATAATAAGCAACGATATCAAAATTTCCGAGGTATAAAATTTATTTTTGTTGAAAATTAAAAATAAAACCCAAGTTGAAAGAAAGTTTAATAATAGATAGATTATCCAAAAATAATTCGATTTTTTCTTTTTCTCGCTAACGCCTTATTCAAAACATCGGGACCTAAAGAAGAGCGCTGGAGGAGAAGTCCGATAGTGGGGGAATTAATTCATCGCGAATATAAAATTGCGCCTTATTCGAAGCCGCCTTATTCGGGACGTGCACTGTATGAAGTTTTTACGAGATAAATCAATTCAGATAATATTGAGAAAAAAAATTAATAAAAAGTTGAAAAAACGTTGCTCTGGCTTGAATTTGAACCCGCAACCATTGATTCTAAAAAATTTTGATAAAAGGGAGCAATTTCATTGTTATTCATTATTCTCGACCCGGATGGTATGGATATATTTATTCAGGTATTGCCTGCCGACGTTTTCCCCCGATGAAGATCGTCCTGGTGCCGCTGTTGTCCAAGATATCCACCAAAGGCCTGTGCCTGAAACATGCATCTAGCCCACTGGGCTATTTCACTTGTATTCATAGTAAATAAACCGGAATTATACGATGACTCAGCCTTTTTTCTTATTGACACTCTAAAACTCTACATTCAAACATTTCATTTTTTATCCTTCCAATGTTATAATAATAATAATTTTATTCAATTATCTATCAGCTTGAATAATTAATAACAATATTTTGTCGATTTGATTCGAAATCAGGCTTGGCCCAGGACTGAGATAAGCCTCAAATAAGACTATGTGGAACATTTAAAAAATCCCACAAAAAAATAGAATTTCCATACAAACAATAACATTGTTATGGTGATTGCAATAATAATGGGAAATTCCTATCTAATGAATGAAGGATGGCCCAAGACTTGTCCAGCCTTCAGAATGAAGCCTTTGTAGAGGAAGCCTCAATTGAGGCTGATTCAAGCCTAGATTGAATTTCGAAAATGAAGGAATAAAAACTTATAATCTCAGCATAAATTTGACGACAAGAACAAGCCTGGCACAGGCTTAGCTCCCCAAACCTCAGTACGCCAAGGTTAGTAAGGGGCTGTACTCGTCGTCAGCCTCGGCGCTTCCTACCTCGGCGCTTCCTATCGAAATTTCGACGCTTTCATTCATCGGAAAAATGAAAATTTTTTCTATCAAATAAGGCTATCGTCGTTCCAATCTGACAGTCAAAATCGCGATAGAAGTCCCTCGATGCATGACGTTCTATTCTCAAATTTTTTAATTTTAGCAGAGGGCTACTAAATTGATTTAGAAAAGGTCTTACTTGCTGATAACAGTATACTTCCTACATTTTCAATTTATATATTGCTCAAAGTGGAAATTTATGAGGAATAATAATGTTCCTTATGTTATGATAGATATCAATCAATTAGTTACAGAACTCTATTCGGGAGCGTTGTGCCAATCTTATTGGCAAAATGATAAATATCGCATGAATGGTGGGATTGTTAAATTACGCACAAATAGTGGGATTTCTGCTTGTTTTCTGTTTCATCCTCAAGTACTTGCATATTTTTTCAAGCCGTTTGACCATTTTAAAATTGACTCTACCTCACTCTTCCGTTGATTTGGGAGATGAACGAATGGAAATCATAGTCCAAGAGCCCAGCGCATCCGGACCGCAGTGATTGTATTAAAGCTGAAATTTTTTTGTAGAGGGCTCGTAATGGTATGGAACCATGAGGGGACCCAAGTTACCTTGAGTACCGGTCCAAAGGGCAGGTAACAGGTAGCTCAGGTAAGTGAAAATTGTCGTTTTTTCAAGTCAAATCATTAAGGCTAATTTTTTTATATGTTCTTCTAGACACTATGTAGAATATATAAAAAATGTTGCCGGACACTTTCCGCGGTCAATAACTAGTGCCGGACACTTTGAAGCGCGGTAAATAATGACACCATTTATGTCAAAGTATTAAGGCTGAATTTTTGATATGTTATTCGGGGGACAATTCTGAAATATTCCCCCAACAGCCGGACCGAACTGACGGCTTTAACTCACCCCCGGACCCAATAAAAAGGTCACGTGAGTGAGACAGCGAGAGCGTTGCGTATACGAGTGCGAGTGAGAGTGCATACTCTCTACCGCGCTTCAAAGTGTCCGGCACTAGTTATTGACCGCAGAAAGTGTCCGGCAATATTTTTTATATGTTCTACATAGTGTCCAGAAGAACATATAAAAAAATTAGCCTTAATGATTTGACTTGAAAAAACGACAATTTTCACTTACCTGAGCTACCTGTTACCTGCCCTTTGGACCGGTACTCAAGGTAACTTGGGTCCCCTCATGGTTCCATACCATCACGAGCCCTCTACAAAAAAATTTCAGCTTTAATACAATCACTGCGGTCCGGATGCGCTGGGCTCTTGGACTATCAGGTATTCACTCGGTAAAAGGAATGAACAATAAATTGAATATATCAGAAAACATGGCACTTCAGAAAAGCAATTGATTTGTGACAAAGAAATAAGTAGCATCAATAGGTTCATCTGAATTAAGAAATAATTTATCCTCCATCTCATCCAGTTCATCAAATCTACAGCTCCAAGTGAAGTACTCCACTTGTGGATGAGAAGTTCGTGGGTAAAACGAATTATCTTTTGAAAGTACGGCATTACTTACAGTTCTTGACGATGTGTGGAATAAAAAAATGATTTTTTTTCATACTAATATATCATAGCGATTCGTTGCGAATAATGATTACCTTCGTACTGGAACCTGAGCTACTTTCTTCCACTAGTTTCTATCATGAGTATTTCAGAATTTAAAAATCTCCAAATACTTGCAATTATTTCCTATGATTACACAGGTATCATATAATGATAGCATATTTCTGTATATTTATCATTGTATGGTACTATTGGAAAAATATATCGTTCAGATAGCAGAGATAATTTCGAAAAAAATTGGTGCTTTGCGAAAGCCATTGCTCGTGCATACCCAGGTGAGAAAGGACCACTGGGACAAGAGTGGACCAGCCTGGTTTCAATAACGTGAAAATCTGGAGCTGCACTGGATATCACCACAGTTCCCAAACTGATTTTACACTGGTGTGATAACTTCATCCCAATACTGAACCCCTCCATTGTACTAGAGTATTGTTCATGGATATTGTGCTTGCATCGTAGCTCAGTATTCAAACAGTATCAAACTTCGCTAGTGAAACTGAGTTATCTCCCACTACTAATCCAGTAATGTTTTTAGTGGTTTCAGAAAAGAAAACTCCATTTGCTGAAATTCATTATCAATTTTAATTGACTGTAGTTATAATTTCTTCTCATTTCATCACGTGACTCTAGATTTTTCCTTCCAGTGATCCCAATGGTTTTTCGCAAGAGAGGCCAACACAGCGTATTACCCTTCCCCATCAGCTTCAGAAACACCCATACGGTTACGGTTACGGTTTTTTAAAATGAAATCGCGGCGCGTACTTGTCGACGTTTTCCTTAAAACGCACTTGCGTCTTTTTTTCTGCCTATATCTTATATATATTACTGTTATATGAGTTTTATAACTTTCATGTATAGTGTTTTATGAAATTTGTGAATACAACAACCATAGATAACATTTCTATAGACTTATTATACTCTCAATATGAAAAATATATCTTGAGTCCTGGCATAATCTAATCACCTACATAAAATTATATATATATTTCGATGGGGGAGGAGAAAAAATGCGAATTCTAGCGGTTTCTTGGAAACTGACAGTTCCATCCGTCAACTCCGAGATCCACTAATGCCAGTACTGTAGAAATCTTCTCTTAATTCTGGCGCAAAGTACTAATTATCAATATTGTGCCACAATTGGGACCTTACTGGAAACAATTCATGAAATTACAAATAATCATGATATCCTGGAACACTGTCTTGCACCATAACTGGCTCAATCGTCAACGACTAGAAATTCCTACCTGGGCATAGGCGGTGTATGTAAGCGGACTGTACAACCAAATGAGAAGATAGGAAACAATTACTATTCTTACAACTTCCAAACATTATTCATGAATATTTCGAAGGATCACGCTATTTGCTCAATGCACGCAAAAGTCACGCAAAGTATAATATACCAAAAATATGATTGAAATTCAATTCAAATTACTGCATGAAGGGCAGAGGTGGGAGTATATACTGTGTGAGTGACTTCTCAAGGCAATTCGAATGGAAATTTGAACTTGTATAGAACTGAATAGCTCAATTGGTAGAGCGCCCGACGTGAAATCGGAAGATCCTGGGTTCGACTCCCGGAGCAGGACTATCCAATTATTTCTTGAATAGTTTTGAAATGTATTGTGCAAATAGCCACATCCTATTTCGAATTCTAGTAAAATGCTCCCTCATCAAACTTTTCTAATATATCTGAAAAACATTTTTATAAATTTGCAGCACTTTTTTCAGAGTGAAGACCTTCACAGAAAAATATGAAGCAAGCTGAAGTCCACTCCCTGAGCGTTACTTCGAAATTTCGGTACTATTCTCAAATTTAATATTCTGTCAATGCAATTGGCAGGAAGCTTCCGGATGGAATTCTCAATTTTTGAATCCGATAATGACCACCTTGATGGTTCGGAATTACATTCACTTGAGGTATTTTACATAAGTTACAGTGAGAATAAAATATTACGTGTTAGGAACATTATATACATATCTATGTAATTTTCTTCTTTGTTTTTTATTGTATATACATATATATGGCTAATAAACTTACCTCATAGGTTACAATGCACTCAATAAAAATTTTTTTAAAAAAATATCACATGTTACAATAAAATTCTTTCAACTTCGTTTGTGACAGTTTAACTAGTTTTGAGAATTGAAGCATAGGCCTAAATATACTCTCTCACTCAAATAATCATGTTTGATGAACAAAATCAATACTATGATAAAACTAAAATCATACGATAAGACTGAAAAATATGAAAATCAAAGTGCAGGTTTTAAAGAGTTCTTCTCGTTGTCATATCAGAATGAAAATGAGCTCAACTTTCAGCGGAAACTGTCTACTTTTTCATGATGAAATGATAAATACTAGCATTCTTACGGAAAAAAGGGTGAAAAATCGAAATTTACAAAAAAACATTTTTCGTCATCCCTCGATCGAAAGTACTTAGTTCCAGCATCAATTCTAGAGCAGTAAGCCAAATTTTCATGCATTGATAGAACTACATGCACGTCCTCTGTAACAGTGGGAGCAAAAATTTATCCACGCACTGATGCCCAATACTTATATGCATCACCTCACAATTCACTTGGAATTGATTTGTATTTTTGTTCCCGTGAAAATATTTAAAAAATTAATAGTGACTATTGAGATGAATGAAAATAAAATGAACGAAATATCCTCATCTAATGAAACCGCAGACGATAAGGGGATTATGAAATAATTCAATTGAAATCGTTGAAAAGAGGTGATAGAAATTTTTTTATTAGTTTTTTGAGATTATCGGGGAAAGTAAGGGAGATAGAGTGATTTTGGACTGAGCCTTTTTTGGAGAATATTCTGAGAGCTACTCAAAGAATTCGAAGAAAGCTGGACTATCTCGTTTAGTTTCCTAGATATTCTAAAAAAACGAATGATGAAATCGAATTTTCACTGTTTCACTGAAGATTTCACTATTGTTATTATTATTCATTTTTTCGATGCATTCATGCCTGCCCCCGACAAATATCGGGGATAGCATCTATACTCGAGGGGTTACTCACTCGTGAAGTCATGGCGCCACACCGCAATGAAGTCAATTTGAAGTCACGCTGAAGTCACTGAAGTCAGGTGACTTCAACTTTTTGAAATCACTGAAGTCAAATGATTTCATTTTTCTGAAGTCAATTCTGAAGTCAATGGAGTCACTTGAAGTCGATGAAATCAATTGAAGTCACTCAAATTACGTATTTCAGGTTTCGAAAGAAAATGAATACCCCACATGTTTATCAGGGTTTATATTGAGTTTCGCATATACAGAAGGGAAAACTTTGCGTAGCAGAGAATCTTCAAGTGAATATGCTCACGTTCATGGTAATAAAAAAAAAGATCAGCGTTCTTCGCCACTGGTATATTTTAGATGAAAGTGCAAATTGTTTGAAATTAGAGCCAATGAGTGTGCATGGGTACATCGATATTGGACAGTATCGAAAAACTATTTCACCCCCTGTGATAACTGAGAGTGGGGATTTAAAACTTTACCTGATAATATTTTTAAGGCTGTTAAAAAATACTTCCAATAAAAATCATCTGAATATTCTAATGAGTCATTTATATAGCAATTTTTCGTTTCAATATGATGAAAACCCGTTTTCCCCCACCCTCTTTTATTTATAAAATTTTCAGTATTCGTTAATTTCATCTAAATGAATTTTCCAAGCTGAGCTTGAATGTGATTGGTCCAGTAGTTCCAGAGATAGCCTCTTTCCATTTCATAGTTTTTCGAAAATATCTTAGGAACTATCTGATCGATTTCGCCAAATTTCGATTTCAATTAATACCAAACTATGCACTCATAAGATTTACATGGTGTTTTTAAACAACATGTCATCCTTGTACTCACTGATAGATTCAGACTCAAGGTATTCAGGAAAAATCATGAAAAAATTCCCAGGTCAATATATTGCAAATGATTGATTATTTCTCTTGGCTAATTAGAAAGCTAGATTTCACCACGCAAAACGAGTAAAGGAGTTCAAAATGGAGGAGCTGAGAACAGCAGCCTCGCATTTTTTTCTCAGTTCTCGTGAATCAATCCAACAGAAAATAAGAAGCATTTACACTAACGTCTGTCAGTAATCACATGAACGATTTATTGACGGGCGGAGCATCCCGGGTAGGAAAAATTCATTCGGCCAATATTGGCCCAGCGCCGGGAGCCAATGTACCAATGCTGGGGCCCAATTCTCAGCCAAGACTGGCCCAATATTGGTTGTGCATTGGATGATAACATTGTACCAATGCTGATTGCCGGAGCATGGCCAAGCCTCAATAATGAGCATTGGGTACTATACTGGTCCCAATGTTCAGCCAATATTCGCTTTATTGTAGATTCTATGTTAAAGGTGTATTCTAGTTTCTTGGGTCAAAAAAAGACCGATCTTTCGGAATTTTTTTTGAGAATGCTATGGAAGATATGAATATGAAAATGAATTGGTATGATTAATAAAGTCTTCAAATACAAAACAAAATTTTTTTTCATCTATTTTTTCCAAGTTTTGTATACAAAATCCATTGCTCAACCTAACGCTGTAATTTTGAGGCCGCTCGACTCCCACACGATTTCTCGGCAACGCTTTATCTGAGACAAGAAAATCGGAGTGCTTTAGATTCTGTATGATAGTGGCTACGGATTGAACCACCAAAATATTAAATTTCAACTAATTTTGTTAATTTTATCTTAAAACTAGAGGTGCGTGGTTGCTCGCTCGCTGCGCTCGCTCGCGAATGGAGGAGTGCGTAGTTGCTCACTCGCTACGCTCGCTCGCGAATGGAGGAGTGCGTTACTGCTGATGAGAAGGCATTAGTAAGAATGTAGTATGATGAGTGTGACTCTTCGAACCGCACTAAGAACTTCCCGATAATTTCTCTCATTTACTATTAGGAAAAATGATGAATGAAAAGAACGATAAATAACAACAGACATAGTAGTAAAAACTATCAAAAAAAGTTGGGGAGATGGCAAAATGTGAGATTAATAACAAAATCGATTTTTCCTCCTCGGGGTCAGTACATAGACTTCGCTGATTGAGAAGTTGAGAAAAATTTAATGATGTTTTTCTTAAAAAACTAAGAAATTACCGGATCGATTTCGATCAAAATCGAATGGCCGCAAGCTTATGTCAAGAGGCTTCGATTACGACATCGATCACTTCGATCACATTATTAATTTATGAGAAAACGTGAACGAAACATCTGTTTACGGACATACACACACACACACACACACACATACAGACATGATCGCGAAATCGATCAAAAAATGTTCAGGAGGTCTCAAAACATGGAAATCGATCGAAAAATCGATTTTCCATTTTCGGGGCCATTACATAAACTTCCCTTATCGGGAAGTTAAAAATCAAAACAACTGAAAAAAAGTGTTCATTTTTCACTGTTTTTCGTAAAATAAAAATAGTAAAAATCAACATTTTTACTTGATAGTGGTTCATCTTGTGATTTTCTATGTGTAGAATACGTGTTTACCTTGTTCGGGGAAATAAAATTCGATCGGAACTGTTCAGAAGTTATTTGATAATGTGAAATGATTTAATCATGTCAAGAGATAGAAAAAAAATTGAACCTTGGCAGTACATTATTGGCCCGACGAGTGGCCAATGCTCAGAAGCCAAGCCTTGGGAGTCCAAATTTTGAACAACGCTTGGCCAATTCGGGCAGGCCAAACTACGGTGCATCGTTGCTCAGCCAATCCTGAGGGACTGAACTACGGCGAACCGATGCTTGGCGTAGGTTTGGCCGAGCCGTGGCTACCAGGCTTTCGCATGCGAATTCTCGGCCGATGGTCGGCCGAGTGTTGAGCATTGGGGGATTCCTACCCGGGATGGTGCATTCACCTCAGAAATACGTTGTAGACGTACATCGAGTGCCCAGTGGATATGAGACAGGCTTATCATCAGTGCCATAGCAACCCTTGCTTGATAGACCACCAATAGATTATCAAAGTCTGATAGATGCATAATAGAGGCACGAAAAGTGCGATTCGAGTATGCTAGCTAGGAATCATAAACCTACGATATGGAGCACAATCAATGCATCTCCAAGAATGTATAAATGCAAAAAAAAGTCAACCGACATGTCAGATAATTCACATTTTATCCTTCTTCCGTGAAACATTTCTGCTCTTTTGTTTTGACTTTTCCTAATCAGTTTGAGCGGTAGAGTCCAGCTTGCTAATTGTTCATCAAAATAATCAATTTTTCAAAATGTATTGACTCGAAAAATTTCTCATGATTTTTCCCGACTCCCTTGAATCTTAAGTTATCAGTGGCTACGAGGATGATATGTTGTTAAGGAGCACCCTGTATAAATCAATGGAATTTGGAGTCTCTAACTCAACTATTTTCAGAGTTATATTGCTGCCTAGATTGTTGAAAAAATTACATGCAGATTGATGTACTGGATAAACCGAAAATCGATGCACTCACCACTCCGAGAATGAAATAACAATTTTGTGTGCATTTCGTCTGTCATTTGCATCCCAATCATTCCCTTCTGTTAATCCCGATTCACTCCTTGAGTAATTCTTCATCATCATACTATAACGCTTTCTATCGTGTACTTTACTACTTCGTCCAAAACAGTAAGGTTCCGCATCTTCGGGGAAATAGTTGAAGGAGGTAAATGTATGCAGATATTCTAGTTTTCTCTAGATCCGCTCTTTTATCCCGCGGTTGATAATGAGGAAACGCGTATCATCACGGCTACATAGGATTAGATTCCTAATAATTAACTACCGTACTCCGGAAGTTTCCTAGTATTCACCCGCAACACTTCGACCAAGCTCATATGCTGTTCAATGAAATTATTAGAAAAATTCTATCTAGAACATTCCTGTTCTTTTGAATCACTTTCTATTCATATGATATTAGATTTCTAACTCAAACTTCATATGTCCATTTACCTGAAATTTCCACACATGAAAAGGAGTTTAACATTTTTTTTCACTATAATTACAAATTTCTAATCCAACATTCTAGAGAATATAACAGCGTACTTCACATGCTCTTGCAAATGACGGAATAAAATGGATCGATATTGGATTATACTATTCTTTCGTTGTCTGCCTGTGGCAGTGTCACTACTCTTTACGAACCATTAAGAGAAGCGCGCACATTTCATCCAACCATATTCCTACGTGCATTTCATTCTCCATTCGAATTTAATTTTTCTCTCAATGTTTCTCCTGCTCAATATTTTTCTATTAATTTTATTCGCTTCATTTCCTTTTTTTTTCTGAAAGCTAATTCTCTCTATTATCCTATTCCAGTGACGAGAATGAGGAAGTGAAATTCTTTAGGGAATTCGGAGAACACTCAACATCCGACTATTTCCAACAAGCCATCGAGGTTTATCCCGGATTGCGGCCAGGTACTGACACCAAATCGACTTCCTCACCTTTGGTTTTTCTTCTCGGCTCTCTTTGCTCTCTATTCTTCATTCTTCAGTCCGATTTGTTTCTTTCTTTCTTCTCCTTTGTTTTTCTTTAAGAGATAGAGCTTTTCATGACAGAAGTTTAGCACTTGAGGCTTTCGTTTTTCTCTTCCATTACCACGGTGAAATATGTCACGTACATAACGTGACAAGTCGACAAGTATCATCAGAATTTCAGTCCTTGAAACGCGAAGCGAGTTGAATCTATAAAAATGGCATTATATCCATTCTACTCCCGGAGGACAAGAATATATTGATAATTAGGCATTTTATATGGTTCCAGGTATGTCCGAGTTGATTGAATAGCAAATAGTAAATTTTGAATGACGCAAGGACTAGGGCTACTGTTTGTTTTCCATGAAGATCAGATTACTTTTCAAATGGAAAAAATTGTTCTGAAAGGACAACATTGGAATTAATCTCCGATTTCAACATTTATTCCCTTCTTCTTTTCATCTTTCACAGTTTTTTTTCTTCATCAAGCATCCAACTATTCTCCTGGCAGTTTTTTCAGAAATGTCATGACCATGAAAAAACTTCCTTCCGAGGTTCAGACAATTATACTGTAGACTTCCAAATGAGTATACACGTCCGCCTTCCTGAACTTGATTCTGATTGACTCATAAAAGAATCAGAGTGAGGAGGCTAACGAAAAACTTCAATGAAAGCATCTCGGAAATTTTAACGAGAGAGTAATTTTAATGTGCACAAATTTAACGGAAGTCTACATATATCGGTCATTTAACTCTCTTTACTCTCCTCTTTCCATTCATTCAAATAATTTTCAGCTCCTTTCCCTTTCAAGCCCTTCCCGGCACTTGTTCATCATAGTTTGTAATGGTTACTCCCGGATTTTCCTTCTCCCTTCGCACTCTACACATTTCGTTCATTTTTACAGTCTTGCACAACTCCTCGATATGATATTACTGGCACAAGGGGTGTTTATTACCCCCCCGTGTTCAAACACGTTTTGCACAGCCGCTACTGAATATTTTTGCATGGAAATTTAATCCGATATAGTTTCAACTATGTTTTTTAAAGTGTAATCGGTTTTGTAGTGATTTGTTCAATTTGAGTTAGTCAAAAAAAGCTTCGAAGAAAGAAAACCTGAAAAATGAGTCTTTTTACTTCAAAATTCATAACTTTTTTAATTTTCAATCTTTTGGGTTGAAAATTTGCAGTTATACTCTCAGGATAGTACACTTCGAGGGAAAGATTAGTCAGATATCGATGTTTCCGAAAAAGGTATTTATTTTGCAAAATGAAAGTGTGAATTTGGGATGAAATGAAACAACACATTATTCAAGATGCAAAAACGCAAAAATTATTATAGGAATAATTATATTATCAAAAATCAATGTGAGAATGCCGGGAATTACTGAAACTTTCATTCATAGCCGACACATTTGATGCAAAAACCTGCGCAGTGCTCGTGACACATCAGACGATTGCATCATAGAAAGACATTTTCGTTTTCTTGTCTTGGCTGCGTTTACAAAGCTCTAATCTTGTGATCTCTCACTTAGTGGAGTATTATAGAGAACATTTCCCTCCTATTCTTTCTTACGCTCGTTTTGTTGGAGATGGATTCACAGCTTCCTCTTTCAATTCATCTTCCTCATCAGTGTCTCAATAATCAGTATCAGACAAGTGCCCCGCATCTGAACCATTATTCTCTTCAGCATCACCCGCTTCACCACGAGTGTCAGCTTCATCATACAGAGCCTCCAACAACTCATCAAGGAGCAACCGTGGGCAAAGATTGTATGCGATTTGATGAGAGAAAACGTATGGAATAATGGAAAAAAAGAATTATCTCACTTCACATGATGTACTTATGTTTGAAATTGTCAAAAAATCCCTAATAACAATCGCCCAAATCTTTATGAAAGAAATACTTCTTTATATACTAACGTCACGAAGGGTTAGAAATACCCCACGTTTTGAGAAGATCTACTTTGAACATCTGTTCAGCGCACACTGACGCTTGCCGCACAACACTAATGTCGTTCGTCTAAACCCACTTTCTCTTTAGTTGATGATGTCAACTGATGGTAAATGACGCTACTTGGTCCATTTGATTGAATTTAGTACATTTTATTCGAGCTCGAAAAAACACGGGGTATCTTTGCTTCCGAATGGAAGCTTCCTAATCGTAATTTTTTTCGAGTTTGAGATTTCATCATAATATGACTGCAAATGACCCAAAACGTTAAGAACCACCGTTTTATAAAAATTTCTGTGCGTGTGTATGTGGGTGGGTGTGTGTTTATGTGATTACGCATTTTCAGCTTTACTCTGAAACGGGGCTAGCTAGCGATCTGAAAATTTCACCGTATATTGACGACGCGTGCCCCAAGCTGTCACCAAAATTTTAACTGAATCGGTCGGATAGTTCCTGAGAAAAATGAAAATGTCGAAATATCGTTTTTTCGACTTTTCTCGATGAAAAATGAAATTCCAGCGTCCACTCTCAGCGAGGAGATGCGCGCTCATGAGCTGCATCTTTGACCATTGGGGTAGCGAAAGCTCAGATTTTTAGTTTATCCAGTATAAAACTTTTGAGGAATTTTTCGTAAAAATCTTGATACCTCCATAACTTAATAAATAATTGAGCTAGAGACCTCAAATTTTGTGAGGTTATACATCTGATGAGTACAAAGTTCGGTATTAAAACTGAGCGGAATCGGTCCAGTAGTTTCTTAGATATTAGTATAGAAACATCCGAAAAAGCAAGCTATATCTTCAAGACTATCCAATTAATCATTTTTGGGATGAGCTTAACCCTATGAGGCCTATTTTGGTTTCCCCATTCCACGCACAGATCGATGATGGTAGATTTAAAATTAAAGAATCCATTCGGAAGCTTTCTGCCGATTGCATTGGCAGAATATTAAATGTACGATGTTCAAATTACACACAAACAGTGGGCTCCTGCTTGTTTACCCCTAGTGCCAGTGTTATGGTTACAACCCAATAAATACGTGCATTTAAATGATTTTTTAATGAAGAAAAACAGTGTATATTTGTTCTATACACGGTTGCAGTTGTACCCAAGATTAGAATTTAGGGATCGGTTTGCCGCGGTAAAACACTGAAGTGTACCGATGTCTGAAGGACAGAAGGTTTCTTTGAATAAGATGTTTACTCAGGATTAAATGCCCAAAACGAATGTATTTATTTCTCATCCAGCACCAGTAATTATATTTGAGGATAGATCCTAATGTTCAATTAGCGTCGAGGCCATGAAATCGAGAAGGGAAAAACTAAAGATAAGTAATTTGATTTTAAAAATGAAATTACAATTGGGATTGAAAGAAACTAACGGTTGTTGTGTAGTTGGACGTTGATATAAGCTGCCGATTTTTCCTCTGGTAGAATGGTTTTGATTCCGGATACTGAGCCTCTGCAGGAAATGATTGGCCGTAGGTGATGAGTAGTTTTTGATGATGATTCTTGGCCTTTTTGTTGGTTGATTCGGATGAAATGTTGAACTTCTCCTCAGAGATGAGATTTGCACTAATGTGCTAAGGTTTAGAAAATCTCAGTTCAATTTTGAATAAAGTAACTCTTTTTTCTAAGACGAGCGATGAAAATTCGGACAGAGTAACGTGATGACTGTCGAAACTGAAGGTGCCGTTTCCAAAAATGGAGCAACTTATATAGATCAAATCCGTGATTGCCCCTACCCCAGGTGATGCGTTGTCCAAGCCTGGCTATCTTTTTGGGCAGCCATCTTGGCCGCTGATAAAGAGACAATATCGGGGATTAGCGGACGTCCCTGCGTCCACCTATTTTTATCTCCAGAAAAAAAAAATCAAGAGACAATTCTTTTTTCTCTCTGAAATTATTTTCTTGGAATATTTCTAAAAATAAATCCCAAGAAATAATTTTTCTCTCTAAAAATTATTTCTTCCAATTTTTTTATCATAAGCCTCTTTTTGTCTCTCTTTTTGTCTCTCTTTTTGTGTTCGTCATCGATATCCGGTCAGAGTGCATATCTCTTGTTGATGGAAAATAAGTAAAAACCGATAAATGAATGAAGAAGAGATTTTCTTTTAAATAAAATAATCTTTAAATAGTAATTTGATCATTTTATTCAATCCATTTCTCTTTCATCCGGACGGGTCCGTAACACCAGTTAAAGGCACTAGGGGCAGGCAAATTTTGAACAATGATTATGGCACATAGCACTCTGTAGCCCTTCAAAAATCCAACTGGAGCATTTTTTTATTGCAATCTACGAATGTAACAAATTTTAATAAATTCTGAAAGGTAATTCAAAAACTGACAGTACTATCTCAATTTCATTTATCGGAGATTATTTATTTTCGAACGTTGAGACGTTCAATCAATATAAATCCTCATTTTCCTATGCAAAAAAAAAAATCCAACGAACTTTCGGCTATCTTCTTCAAATCGCGAAATATTCAATAGGTATTCATATTGAAGTAGAATTAACTTATCTCTGCAATTTCGCCTATTTTCTCAACTCTCAATATTGAATTTTTAATGAGTTTTCCTTCCAATCCTGACTGAATCAGCTAAACCAATAAAGCTGTCGTTCTCCAACGAATCCATTGGTATTGAATTATATTATCTGATTCTTCCTAGTTTCCTTCTCATTCCTTTTCCATAAAAAGCATCACCCCCAATGCCTTACTCCTTCTCTTTGCAGGAACAAAAAAGTTAGAGAATAAAGGAAAAAATGAAGAAAGGAACATGAAAAGACAAAAGTGAATGGAGAATCCGTTGAAACCCCATCCTCCGCGTCGAAACTTTTTCATCCGATTGATAGGACTGTATTCGAAACTCTAAACAAGTTCGTAACTTGGCACGACTGCTCATTCCTCCATCGAAACATCCATCAGGATGGCACACCCACAAAACATTTAATTCCTTTTTTCTCTCAGAATCCGGTTCAAATGCGAAGAATTCATTTGTCTCTATATGAAATATATGAAAAATCTATTCATCATATATTTTTCGTATATCTGTGATATAGAGGAGACCGGGGCAAAGTGGGGTACCCGGGCAAAGTGGGGTACCTACTTTTTTTTTTTTTTTTTTTTTTTATCAAAAATTGTTGCTCGAGTGCTCATTCTTTATTGCGTAAGGGAAATTGGAGGGAAGTGCAGTATTTTTGAAGTTGAATTTTTTTTAGCCGAAATGCATCAATATAGACAGTAATTGATTTTTTTCAACAACGGTTGTTCACCTTTGTAGTTTTCATTATAAACAATTATTTTTCGTCTGGACACAAGATAAATCAATAAATGCATATTGGATATAACACTAAAATTAATCCTTTTTGTGGCAGACTTCACTAATTACATTTTTTTTCACCTTTTCATAAAATTTCGTTTGTTTTCGTGTACCCCACTCTGTCCCAAACTGCGATAAAAACGGACCATCTCCCCAAAAATGCTTCAAATACTCAACAGAATGATCAACTACTGAAGAAAAATGAAATCTCAACTTTTCATAAAATTTCAATTGCTTTAGGTACCCCACTTTGCCCCAATGGGCTCAACATGATCGACGTGACTTCATTGATTGGAAAAACAAAAAGATGGGTAAAAATAGAGATGAGATCGAATTTTAGCCCCTAAAAACCCTCTCCTTCCCTTGGGTACCCCACTTTGCTCCGGTCTCCTCTATCAATTTTGTCTATTTCAAAATATATTTTTTTCCATGGAGATACCCGGCGACTGAACGTCTGCAAGTCTTCTTTCATCTGAGCAATGTCTAAGAAAATTATAACTCACTATCTGTGCTCAATCAATTTACGTACTTAGGTAAGATCGTTGAAATTCGCCGTCTACTTTCCCATGACAATTGACTCGTCAGCACATGCATATGCTATGAGCACGCACGCAAGATGGTTAGAATAATTTATAATGTTTTAAATTCAACTATTCTCAGGGTAAGTGGAGGAGATCATTTTCAATGCAACCGTTCCATCTTCAACAACCGAATTGCTGGACAAATGGTGTGAGGCACTTCTTTTAGGGCCATCGCACCTTCACATCCTAGTTTGTAGCCCTAGGTAGGAATATTTTCTGTTTCAGATGATATGATCTGTTGAACAGAGACTTTGGATAGGAAATCATCTGTCCACTTGTAGTTTGTAAGCAAAGCTAGGATGCAAAAAGTTTGACATGGTTTGCTAGAGTGGAAGTACCGCGTTATCGAATGTTTTCCATCGAAACTTCTATTAAGGGGTCTGTCTACTTTGGATGCATGCTATCTTTTTTGATTTTTTTCAAAAATACTGTTATGTTTATTAATATAAAACTTGTGGGGCTTAACAAAAATATTTGTAAAGTACAAGAAAATTTTTTTTTTTATTAATTTTAATCACTTTTTCATTGTGAAAATGATAGGTAAACAGGAGTCCGCTACAAGTTCACTGTTGAAAAAATCTGAACAACGGCCCATCAGATACGAAAAAATCGGGGGGTTCCAGGTTCAATATGACAGTGGCTATATCCCGAACCAGAATTATTATTTTCACTATTTTTTCTGACCAAAAACAGCAAAAAACAATAAACCCGTTGTCCAATTTTTTGTTTTTCGTCCGTCATTTTGTTATTTTTGCATATAAATTGAAATTTGAGGTTCGGGATATAGCCACTATCATATCGAACCTGAAACCTCCGAATTTTTTCATATCTGATGGACCGTTGTTCAGATTTTTTCAACAGCGCACTTGTAGCAGACTCCTGTTTACCTGACATTTTCACAGTGAAAAAGTGATTAAAATGAATCAAAAAAAATTTTTCTTGTACTTTACAAATGTTTTTGTTGAGCTCAACAAGTTTCACATCAATAAACATAACAGTATTCTTGAAAAGAATTAATAAAGATAGCATGCATCCAAAGTGGACAGACCCCTTAATATAACGAACGAAAACGCTTGAGAATTTTTCTCGAATTTCTTTTTATTTTCCTCTATCATAATTAAATCAACCAACTTTCTTTCTCAATAATTAATTTGTAAAAGGTCCTCTTATAATCCATTTAGTGGGACACCTGTCATCTACATTAACCAGATACCGAAAGCCCTCATTCTTATGCATAGTTCATGCCCTCGAGCAGAGAGTTTTTTGCCTTCTAAAAATTACATTTACCTTAATGGTCTGGAAATTCTCATCATTCATAACTTCTATAACACGACTGTTTCATTTCCAACTAACTAGCGTGCCATCATAAATTACATTTGAGAACAAGTTCGGTGAAATTTTTTAACATTTGAATATTATTTGGAATTTTCTGTGATTCAGGATAATTGCACGTGGCGAATTCGTGAAATTGGGGTTAAACGAAATGTAGTGAATCAGTAAAATAATTGCAGTCAATTTTTCTTTCAATTCGAGACACTTATTCTCTTCTAATTCAACGTTTTGAATGGATGTTTGCTCTAAGGAAAAATTTTAGATACGCTTGAAAGAAAAATAAAGTTTCTTTTGTGAATATCTTCGAGGGAATAGATTTGGAAAAACGTATTAAGGAGTCTCCTTTTCATTGAATCCTACGCTTTTTCAAAAAGATCTTTTGGTAGATTCCCTTAATTCCAATAGCTTTGGAAATATTTATCGAACAGTCAATGTAAGATGATGGAAGTCTGCCGTGGATGAATTCATCGAAATTCGTGGAGGGGGCCGTTTCTGTAGAATTATATGCTTCTCAAAGAAGATTTCTTGTTGAATTCTCTGGAATTCAAGAATTTTGAAGATATCCGAATAAAAAAGAATATGTCATAAACTGCGGAAAGCTGCTACTTTCCGCACGGCGTGGGGAAAAGACAATCACGGAATATATCTGAAAAATCGGATGGAAATATCCATTAAGAATCACACGATAATTGTTGATAAATTGAATGAATAACTTCCATTCAGAAACATATTGCTAAAGAATTAGCCGAAAGAGCTATATCAGTTGGAAATCAATACTACTATTCACTGGTTTTTTATATAAGATATTATGCTCTACGAAAAAGCTTTTATGAACCGTTCTACTGAACTCGATAATTTTTAAGTTATTAATAGAACAATCAAATGATTCTCTTCTTTTTCTGAAGAAATTACGATGAACTGAGTGGAAGTCGATAAAGCCGTGAATAAATCCTAAAAAATTACAGATAATTTGAGCATTCACCGATGGTTCTCGCCATTCGATTCATATTTGTACTATTTTCTTGACAATGGAGATGAGTGCACGACAGAGAAGTGTTGGCTAACACTTCAGCAAAGTCTATCTTGAATATAAAAGCACCACAAGGAACAAGAGATTTCGCTCCCAACTTCTTTCCATTCCTCTCTGTGGACTAACGTATGACAGAAAAAAGAATCTAAAAGTTCCCTTTTGTCCACCTCGAAGTCGTCTCTATTTTCTTTCTCCGAACGTTTGAAGGAGATAACATTAAATAAGCGTCAAGGAAATTCGGATGAGAGTTGAGAATCCAGATCGGCAGCCGTCAGCCAATGAGATTGCGGTTAACTGGAGCGAGGAAAAAAGAGAGAAAGAGGGAAAGGAGTAGGAAGAGAAAGATGAAATTTATCCAAAGGAGTAGAAGAACCGAGAGTAGAAAAAAAAAGAGAAATTTGAAGCCTGCACTTGATCTGATAGAACGTAAATCATTTCTAACATTTTTTCATAGTTTTTTTATTCTTTTTGTTTCTATTTCCTCTCATATTTCCAGAGCATCAATTCATTTTCATTCACATTTATGGAGCCTGGAAAATTTATCAAGACATTATTCCGCAATGTGGTTTTTCTCTTTATTTTTTCCATATTCTGCTTATTCTACTCTTACTGATTCTCATCAATTCATAATTACCAAAAAAACAGAGAAAATTGCATTTTTACTCTCGGGGTTTCTTGAAGAGATAAAATACTTTGTCATGGTGGACTATTGAGCTCCATAGCTCATCCTGACTTTTATAGAGATTGATCAGTGAAGTAATGCAATAGCATAGGTTAGAAAGTCACATGCATCGGTTTCTGCAAAC
The DNA here is from genome assembly GCA_963942555.1 of Aleiodes leptofemur. Lineage (NCBI taxonomy): Eukaryota > Metazoa > Arthropoda > Insecta > Hymenoptera > Braconidae > Aleiodes > Aleiodes leptofemur. The sequence goes on from OZ012615.1 coordinate 12,076,206, forward strand.
ATATTTGAATTGAGTGAGTTTCGAGAAAAATATACTGACATTCTTCATAGAGCTCTTATGAGCTACAGAGGAAGTCTTCTGATTAATTCACTTGAAACTTGTCCTTTCCGAGATAACGTTTAAGCAAAAAATATATAATATTCAATCATCCTACCTTACAACTCCGCTACTCAATTATCTTTGTTGCTTGATGAAAGGATAAGTTGGACTTGATTTATAGCGTCTCGTAGATTTTTTGCCTGATTACATACAAGATAGTAGGAAGTGGGCTGAAATAAATATCAGAATTCGAGATGAAAAATCCGGCGATTCTGAAATTTCTATAAATGTACATTTCCTTTTCTCGTAAGTCTCTCTCCACGACAAGAGAGTGACTTTCAAGGGCCGGCGATGAGCATCTATACATCAAGCATTTTTTCCGGCAATTGTCTAGATTAGAATCTGAGTATCTCTAGCAATGTCATTGATCCTGAATGAGATCTCCATTTTGGGAAACTCAGCTCACATACGCAATCCCGTTTCTTTTGCTCCCCCAGAACCATCCGCAAACCAGACTAAGCTAAGCTTAGAAGGAACCAATTCAAAAAAACCGGACTAAGCCGTTCTGATGAACTACGTCTTCATGCTTTTTCAGCCATTTGTGTTTGCTCGAAATGACTACGCTTATGATATTGAGTCAGCTCGTCGAGATTGACTGCCTACCCCCCTGAGCTCTCGTAGGTGCCCATCTTATTCTAGTGTGAACGTCTGCCCCTCACTCTAGCTCTTCCAGTATCCACTGTTTTGCACCCTTAGGGCTGCCTTTATTGCACCAGTCTCCCCAATAATTTGAGGTGGCGGTAAGCATAAGATCACTCTTGAGAACACATAGAAAGTTGTTTCCATGGCTGCCGTGATATCTAGTCCTGCAGGTCAATATGCTCTGCCTCACGTTTCTCTGTGCGTAGAGTTGCATAAAGAAACAACAAGTAAAATGAATTTTGACCTTCTCTAAGTTAATAAGATAAATTTTAGACTCCAATGTAAAAATTTCCCCTTTGAGACGGATGAAGCATGATAGAAGCAGAATCAACATCATTTGGTGAGTTAGGCCTAGTTTTACCGCGAGATAATGGCCATTACTATAATGGCGAATAAGGAAAAATTAAGTTAAAGTCGGAAATTAACTTAATGCCGATTATCTTAATTTGGTGGGGGCGGGAAAATAAGCGGTGATATAGGTAAGGGAGGTAACTGCAGTGACAGGATTCGTAACCTATAAAAATTATGTTGTCCAACAGAGTTCAATCTGATGGATTAAATCAACAGAAAATATCGAAAAAAAATGTTTCCTTTACTTTTTTCCCACTGAGGACTTAATATTCCAAGACGTTAAGTCGCCATTTTCCTTCCCCTCCGTCGAATTAAGATAATCGCCATTTACTTACTCCGACTTTAACTTTGCTTGAAAATTAACTAATGGCCATTATCTCGCGGTGAAACTAGGCCTTAGTGAATATAATAAGCAGAGAAAAAAATCATTTTCCGAAAAATGCAAAAACCCCATGAGAATGGGAAAAATATCACTATTTGGGCAAGGTTAAACGGCATCGGAAAAAAAATTTCTTTCTCCCAGTATTAATTTTAGACTGTAAAGAAATGGTTTGGATGATACCCAAGTGGAAAAAGTCAGCTTGGTAAATAACAGACACCCTGATGTACATGCTGATCCCAGAATCCATCTCGCAAAGTTCAGGGGATTTTAAAATCGGCAGTTACAATTTCAATACTACCTCTTGGCAGTCTTTCGGCTTCCGCCATGTTGAGTAAAGCCAACATTGCGGCGGCTGTTACGACTTCTATTATAGCGAGAATTAGGGCGGAGGACTGGCTGGGCAAGTTTAAGATATTTGACGCTTTGGTATCCTCGACCCTCCTGTACTTGGCGCCTGTCTGGGGCCTTGGCCTACATGACATCCTAGAACGAGCCCAATCTGATTTTTTTTAACGACTCTTTTGGCTCCCACGTGAGACCCCTGGTTACTTTCTCAGACTGGAACTGGGTCTCCAAAATATAGGCGTTCGACACCTCAAACTGACCATCAACTGGGTGATAAAAATTTTGAAAATGGGTGACTCTAGATACCCTAGAATGTGCTTTTTACGGCTACTCGAGTTGTCGGGGTCCCCCAGTGCAGCCGCCAGGTACAACTGGGTCTTACAACTAAAAGCGGTTCTCGAGATCGTTCAGTTCGACCACTTGCTCGAGAGCTCCTCAGCAGACCTCTGGTTGAGCAAGAGAGACGAGGTGGTGGAGAGTTTCCGAGTACACTTAAAGAAAATGGATCTGGAAAGATTTCACTCATCTCAGAACTGTCAAATCCCTATCCCCAGATCGTTATCTGACCCTGTTCATTCCTATATAAGTACAGGCCCTAGCTATCTCCTGAACTTAATTATTCAGCTACGGTTAGCCAGGAACCGCCCCTGGGAGCTCTCTCTAGGTAAATCTAAATTTATAATCAACTCTTCTGAGGTTTGCCCGGCTTGTAACCTTAGCAATGAATCTGTCAGCCATATCCTACTGAAATGCCCTATGTACAGGCAGTTCAGATCGTACTACTTAAGTAGTTTTATCACTGGCGATAGTATCCCAGAGCAGCTTCTTTCAGTACTAAATGCAGTGGGAATCAGCTGCATCAGCAATATGAAGAAGGTATACCATTTTGTCCATCGTAGTCTTACCTTACGTGACTCGCTATCTGAACCGCCTGTACTGGCTTGAATCCTCTACTGCAATGATTAACATAAGCTCCTGTATTCTAATTTTAGTTTGTTTACTTTTTCTTTTTTTTTTTATAACACTGTTGTATAATATTGCTTTATATATGATCAAAATTTATACGTCAATGTTAAATCATATGTAAGAACTTTGTAACGCATGGGACACCCCCTTGCTATGAAAGAGCTTCTCCCGTTGAGCAATAAACAAATAAATAAATAAATTTCAATACTACCAGAATTGATGGAATCAGACTGAAAAAATTTCAATGCCGACCATAAGCCATAAGAATATTCTATTTGTTGCGACATCGAATGCGATGCTTGGGGTGATACCGAATGCGATAATTCTGATGATTTTGAATGGAAGAATTGAGCTGACATCGAATGCGATACTTTTAGTGATACTGGATGCAGTAATTTCCAAAATCACAGGAAAAATACCTTCGTCACTATCCAAATGGTTATTCTCCAATTTCATTAATTTTTACACGATTGAAATTCTCATTTCTCATTCCGAGAATTCATGAAGTAGATGTTCATATTACCCTGTATTTTGAAGTACCAAAAATGAGGCACCTGCATCTCACATCTAGGTCTCAGGACCTTCGAACGATACATTTCTGTTATTTGTTCACTATTATCATTATGTACTTGTAAGAGACCATAGGGCCTATTATAAAGTGGTCATCAGAATGACACTGTACACAGAATATATCTAAAACTTATAGCATGATAAGCTTAAGGGGGAACATACCCCTGAGAGTGCTAAAAATTGTGTAATTTTCAAAACTCTTCATTCAGATGATAGGGTGAAGAAAATTTTTTTTTTAAATTTATATTATTCATTGGCCTTTCAACTACAAGTAGACAGAAAAAAAATTTTTTTTGAAAAATATTATCATTATTTTTCACGGCCATCAACTGATAAAAATCATGATGCCTCCTGGTTGACATGATAACTCGACCAAATTTCAATATTCTTCAACTTTTTTTCTTTTTAAATCTCAATAATCATTGCTTCTATCGTGTATCGAGGGGGATTTTCTTCTTATTCCTAAATAAAAAAATGACCTATTTTGAACTTTAGTTTGCAATTCAGACCAAAAAAATAGTGTTTAACAATTTATTGAAAAAATGCCAGTTGAAAAATTGAGAAACCCCCCTCGATACACGATAGTGACAATAATCATAAAGATTTTTTTAAAAAGTTGAGAAATAGTACAAATTGACCGAGTTATCATGTTAATCCTCAAGAGGATACAATCATGTACTCTTAAGACGGTGCATATCCTTGGGAATTCCGAAAATGGTGTAAATCCAAAAATTCTTTGCTGTTTACTGACCTCTCAACGATAGGAAAACAGAAAAAAATATTTTTCAACAATGTTATCATCATCGTTTACGGTCATGAATAGATGAACGTTAAAACACGCTGTAAATTCGGCTTTAAAGAAGTCATTGCCATAACTTTCTAGCGAAGTGGAATTTTAGCATGATTTTTCTTCAATTCCCAGAAGTGTGAAGGAGAAGAATTTGTGAAAAAAAAAGAAATCATTTTTTCGAAAAGCTCAGGGGTACGTACCCCCTCAAATCGATTTGAGTACATTTCCCACCGATTTTTGAGGAAGCTGCAACTTATCTATCCTCTCTCCATATTTTGCTCATGGAAAATGGAAAGAATTCCCTTTTATCAAGGATCATCAGTATGATAGAAATGTGAAATTCATGATATAAAACAAGTGGGAACTTGCTATCATTATAGTTATCATTATAGTTTTATCTGTTAATCCATTAGCAAGTTGCTTTCAAATGGTGCCCCTTTCTATGAGTGAACATTTTATTTTGAATATTCCCTTAATAATAATATCCAGATTTTCGTTTTATTGAAAAAACTATAAAATGACTTTTGATAAGAAATGATTCCACCTTTTATACCTATTCAATTTGACATTGTTATTATATTCTCATGGTTCTATTTATTCATTTATTCATTCATTTGGGTATCCTTGATTACTGAAGGTTAGTATCCAGTATTTACCAAGAACCAACGTCAACCAGCCTCAGACTTTTAGAAGACAATTCGTAGACAATTCAAAGAAATTCTTCATGAAAAATTTAAGTTTCCCAGAAATTTTATGAAAAATTTCAAATTCTGTCAATTCAATTAAGTGATATCAATATTATTGTTCTTTTTCATCGTAGAATTTTCCACTATGTCAATGTGAAGTCAACAATAATGGAAATATATTAAGGTACTTCCGCAGTAAGTAAAATTTGAGGATATATTCTTCTCATAAGTAGAAATATATCTGAAAGTTTCATAACAATCGACCACGTAGTTTTTTTTATTAATTATTAAACTAATTAATTTATACAGGCCCTAATGACACGTACTTATTTTTAAAAATCATCGACAATGTGCTGCAATCTTACCCGCGCGCGAAATCACTTCCCATATTATTTATAAATATAACTCGATAATTTTGTTGATATTTTACCACGTAATTATTGAGAAATATCAATTAATCCGTGTGTCACCACCATTGGGGAGCCGTGTGTCACCACCATTTTACCATAACCTCATCATTATTTTATGGATTAATTGATATTTCGCAAATATTTCTCAATTACGTGGTAAAATATCAAAAAAATTATCAAGTTATATTTATAAATAATATGGGAAGTGATTTCGCGCGCGGGTAAAATTGCAGCACATTGTCGATGATTTTTAAAAATAAGTACGTGTCATTAGGGCCTGTATAAATTAATTAGTTTAATAATTAATAAAAAAAACTACGTGGTCGATTGTTATGAAACTTTTAGATATATTTCTCCTTATGAGAAGAATATATCCTCAAAGTTTCAAATCTGTGGCACATTCGGATGTATTCTTCTTTACTTACTGCGGAAGTACCTTAATCGAAAAGTTTGGATATGACAAAGTCTACAATTTTATGAAGATGAAGAACATAACTCAAGTCTATACTGAGTTTCTATTTTCTTCAATTTTTCCGTCTGGGTTTTTGGAAAGAATATGGGTTAAGAACCTCAGATAATCAAGATAAATATTAATTTCTGTAGAATATCAATACTTATAATTATTGCTCTTAACAGTTACATCAACTATATTGATTCATAATAAACAATATATTCGATCGAGACCAAAATATGAGTGAAATTCGAAGCTCATATTCTTAATACTTCGGTTTTTATAGGGTTTTTTTCATCGAACAAACAACATTCTTCATGCAATATTAGTGAAATCGAAATAACTCAAAAACTAATGACGAGAAAAATCTGGAAAAATTCACACAGCTAGATAATATAGTATCTCATATTATCCCTCAATCAGGATGTAATCATTCGTGAACTTATTCTAAATTTGAGAGAAAATGAAAACATTGAAATTTCGAAAAATCACTCCTATTAAAAAAAATATTTCTCCAATGCTGTCCAGTAATAATCCCAAGCTGCAGATTCAGAAGACCAATATGTGAGCCAAATTTGAAATTTCTATCTTAATTGTTCCGGTTGCTATTGAAGCAACAACATTTTGCATGAAAAATTATAAAAATCGACATAACTTAAAAACCAAGCATTAGAAAAATCTGAAAAAATTCACGCAGTGACAGAATATGATGACAAATATTATGCATTCATCTGGATAAGATCGGTTGAAAACTTTTTGGAAAATCAATTTTTTTGAAAAAATCGCAAAATTGTCGTATCTTAAAAAATATTGAATGAATTCCAAGTAACGAGGTCTCAAAAGAAAACATTTATCACGACCAATATACAGTAAAAATATGAGATTTTTCGGTTAAAATTTTACCGTTTTTAAGTAAAAAAAAAAAATCCACACAGACACACATACATACATACATACACACACACACACACACACACACACTTTTTTTCTAAATATCATTTTCAGACTCTCCACATCATTTTAAGTGATTTGCAACAAAAAAATCAAAATCGAAAATTCTTATGTTTGTTAAACTTCCATTCGGAAGTAAAAAACAGAAATATTCTTAACGCAACGGTCACATTATTCACAAAAACTCAGAACAATTCATTCTGCTCTTTCTGAGTAATCAGTTATCCAAGCTCACTATATCTCATATCGTCTATGATGTGTCACTATTTTCAGGATGCATCACTTGATCCCCCAAACAGTTATCTAAAATTGACAGAGAATGAGCTACAAATAGTCATAACTTTTTCAATTTTTTAGATTTTCTTCTGCGTAAAATGAATTCAATTATCTGAACAACATATCTAAGAATGAGACGATGGAAAATTCAGTCCCCGATGATTCATGAAACATTGCAGGATGCTACATATTCAATTTACTTTCAATTGAATATGTAGCTTTTCGTGAAAATATTCGATCGATTAGAGAGCGAAAAATTTCAATTGTTCTATACGACTTTGCCTGTTGAGATTTCTCCTATAGAAATTGTTCAGTATTAATCTTCAAAAATGTTCCACTGTATTCTGTCTGTTGTTTCTCAATTTTTTTATAGAAAGAAATCTCAATAGTATAAATTGTATGAGGAAATAAACATCTTGTTATTTTTTTCTTCTTGACTAGTATTTTCCATTGAATTTTACTTCTACAAAAAGGCATAAATGAGCTGCAGAATTTCCAATACAATCCAGTCAATCAGAAATCGAATAGAGAGATCAGCAATAAAGTCAATCACTGATCATCTACGCATACCATGAAAATGAGAAAAGAAAACTAAAAGAAAATCTTTAAATTCTGTTTCAGTATATGCGTGACAGTGGTAGTATTGAACGTCCATTTCCGTTCACCACAGACTCACAAAATGGCGCCATGGGTGAAACGAGTGTTCATCCACATTTTACCGAGGCTACTAGTAATGCGGAGACCTCAATACAAGTTTGAACCAAGTCGGTGAGTTAAATTTTACTTTAAAAAAAAAAATAATCTTGCAAATCTTTAAAAGATGAGACCATCAGTGAAAAATGAAACTCCGAAACCATTCCATCAGACTTTTTTCTTCTTCATTCTTTTCTTCCCTTCAAATAACATGGAGCAAATGTGGTCACAATCGGTATTTTCTTCATTCCATTGTTAGGTACAAAAGACAGAGGGTTGCTCCAGTGATGCTCGTATACTTTTACGACGAGTATCTTATCGACATCATTTCCCCTGCTACTCCCTCCTTCTCGCTCCTTGAAGCCACCATGAACGTTATTGTTATGATAGTATGACGATCGAACTGTCTGTTATCGAATTTCGTTTTACGATAGAAATACAATATTTTCCCAATGTGATTCCACTCTGACCATTCTTTCTCAGTGTTTCACTCTCAGTTTATCGACTTTTCATTGAAGCAATTTTCCTTAAAGTTCTTTCTCTCCTTCATCTTCACAGATTTTCATCTGGTCGTGTTCTCATGAGGACAGTCAGGGGAAAAGAGAAATCTAATTATTATCCCTATCATCCACCGAGCCAAGATGACAGCGAGGAACATTTTACACCGAAGAGATTCCACAGTCGTCCCGTGTCTAAAGAAGATATTTCACCATCAAGGTATTTTCCTCTCCCTCTATATGGAGTGGGGGATGAAGAGCAGCTTTGAGGAAATTTTCACAAAGTGATGAGAAAAGATGAAAAAAAATTATTTTCTAATCTAATTGGGAATATCTTTGTATTGGATTATTGAGTATAGGTCATGAAATGAAACGCAGCATTTAAGCAGAGTCTTTATCTTTTTATCATCCCAACGTCTTTACTGATTGGGAGATATCGATAAACTACCTGCAGAATAATGAAAACACTGACTCGTTCTCACATGTCACTAGGCTCTGCGTCTCGGTCTTCAATTTCCTACTATCAGTTCTATATTCTACGCTTCGTATATCTTTATATAAACCTTTCTAGAAAGACTTCACTCATTCTCTTTCTTCAGTGCACACACATAAATCATAGTGTTTTATTTCAAGAACATTATTACATTTCCAGATTACTTCTGCTCATGCTTCAGCACTTTGAAACGAATAAGCTAGAGAAAATTGTCAAAAAAATCCTCCTCATAAATTTTCTCAAGTCCTATCGCTTTCAAGATATTTCCAAAATAGAGGCGCACTTCTAAATTTCGAGTCCAACAGCAGCTTCAAGTTTTTCTCAAATATCTTCGTAAATAAATGAAAAACTCCCTTTCGTTCGCGCTACCATTGAACTAGGAATAGAGATATTAAAGATCAGAATTTTGATTCATCAAGAATTATCATCGAACTTCGGTGAAAAAATTCAGTGACTTAATAACGATTAATAAAAAAATTATAGATTTTCTCGAATTATGTCATCAAATTAAAATATTAAAAAATGTTATTTTCAGCTTGATGGATGGAGCGAGATTTGGTGGTAGTTGCCTTATTCATGGACCATTACCACCATTACCTCTGAATGCTGATTGTGAAGATGTATCTGGTGCTACTGGCACTGAAGAGGTCAAAAGTCCTGTTTTAGCTAGTGCACCAGGTTTTACGCACTCACGATGTCCACCTGAGATTCACAAGTCATGCATGGGTGTAAGGTTCATTGCTGAGCATACTAAAATGCTCGAGGATTCAACAAAGGTAATTTTTATTTTTTCATTCTTTCTATCCCTCACTTTTTTACATTTTATGTTTCAACTTTTCATTTTTCCCGACATTTAAAATTTAGCTTGAAAATTTCAGTGAATGTTTATGAACAAAGTGTATGAAAATTCGAGCAATCTTACAATTCCCAACAATATTTTCAAGCTCTCGATGACTTTGAAACTTCTGTGATAAACAACTTTCACGTTCATATCAATCCTTGTACAATATTCCATATAAAACTGGATCATAAATTCTGGAGCAATAGTTGTCTTTACTCCGCAATTTCTGTACGCCCCCCCCCCCTCCCCTCTCATTTTCTGAAAATACCTCAGAATCTATGAAAGATAGAAGAAATTTCCATAGAGAATCTCTCTTGCAGTTCTTTTATTCCTTCATGAAAAAAAAAAAAAAATGATGAGGCCAATTTCTCTATCTCGCTGAGTTTACAATATATCCCAGAAATAATTTTCGATGAATATCTCGGAAACCAAGAGAAATGGAGTAATTTCCGTTCTGCTTTTCTCTATTCCTTCAAAAAAATCCCCTACATAAATTTTACGATTTCTCTGAGATTCCGAGATAGATGAAAGAGACCTATCTTGAAAAATTCTGATTCAGTCGATTTTCACAAATATGTCGGAATTTGAGCGAAATAGAATCATTATTATCAAGCTCCTCTTGTTGCCCCAATTCTGTTCTCCAACAACTATTCCTACGAAATTCCCCAATTTTCTTCTGATTTTCCATCATCCTCCAAAAACTAGGAAATTTATTTATCTCATACAAAACACTACAGTGAAAAATTATAATATGAAAATAATTTTGCATTAATTGATTTATTGTCCAGGTTAAAGAGGATTGGAAGTACGTAGCAATGGTGCTAGACAGATTATTCCTATGGATATTTACATTGGCAGTATTAGTTGGTACTGCAGGTATTATTCTTCAAGCCCCAACACTCTACGATGACAGAGTTCCTATTGATAAAAAATTCAGTGAATATGCTAAAAATACAGTTGTAAGATGTCCACCACAATAGTCCATGTCTAGCCCTGTACCGTAGTCAAAAGGCTAATCTACTCCCAGGACCAAAGACAAATTTTGTGACAAAAAATAAATGAAAGAAGAATGAAATAATATAAAATATGAATAACATCGGTTTTTCTAGTGGAGTAGAAAAAGCCTTATAAAAAAAAGGAAAATACGGCAGAGGGCTCCATTTTATTTTTGTTCTTTTCATCTCGAGAATATTTTCATTTATTGAGTAAAATTTCATTTTTGTTTAATGTAATGAAAAATATGAAAATTATTAACGATGGAATGGAAAATTCGACAGCATGTGCTCAAGTAAATCGTAACAAAGCTGCCATTTAATTCGGTAAATTAATTAAATAATTAACGAAAAAAAGAGTGTAATACAATGGGAAAAAATGAAAAAGCAACTATTAATGAATTTATGATATATTAAATCATGATAACATAGATGAAACGATATTAAATGTTTCAATAATATAAAATCTGTGGCTTTTTGTCATAAAAAAAGGGAATAAGTATATTTGATTACATAGAAAATTTATAGAGTTTGTTTAAATCAATTATATACAATTTTTTGTATGTCCAACACGTTCTACGGTAGACACTGAGATCTCTGAGGATTTCATTTGAGGAAGAAGAAGAGAGAATTCACATAGGCTTTGTGATTTTTTAAAAATATCTCGGAAACTAAGAGAATTAGAGAAATTTTGTGAGGACTATTCTCGCAACACAGACTTTTTCAGTGGGGAAAAAAAATTGGAACAAAGTTACTACTGCCTGATTTGATTGAATATCTCGAAAATTGAGTAAGATACCGAAATTTTCATGAGAGCCTGATTTATAGTCTTGATTTTTTCTATGATAATTTACGGTTTTCGAATCAGTTTCAGGAATATCAAAAAGAAAAAGTATTGGGAAACTAATCATATTTAATTGAATGAAGGAAAATAGAATCGGCTAATATGAAGAATCAGTGAATCATTGAAAATCATTAAATCGTTAAACAAAGAAATTGCATTTCCATAACTTTCACTGAAATGATTCTGTAAAAATCCTCAGGATCTCATTGATTACACTAACAATAGCGATGATTACTCTGCACATAGTGAGAAAATTTGGGTGAAGTCATAAACATTAATCCAATTGATATTGAGCCATCAAAATCTTTCGAAATTATTGGATTTTTTAGTTTCCATGGAATATCTCGAGATCTACACGACACAGAGATTGTTTTATGAGGGCCCTTTTCGTAGGCTTTTTTCTACAAAAAAGAAGTCCTCAAAATTATTCTCTTATTCCATGACCAAATGAGCTCTAGATCGTTAATAAAAATAATCCTAGAGAAAATTTACACCCATTTTGAAAATATCTCCGAATTGGAGGGGCTCAGAGAAATTCTTTAAGAAACATTTTTTGTAAGCGATGACAGCTGGTACAAAGATGCCCTTCAATTGAATTTTTCTAAACGCACTCATTTTGAAGATATATACCAATATAAGTGAGAGAAACTTTTCGAGTTTTCTCTTTTTATTAAGAAAAAAAAAAGTTGGTTCACGTGAATGTTTTTATTTGCAAAATCATTGAATCGGCAATTTCGGAAGAACATCTTTAGCAATCGTTCGCCTGAAAATCGTGTAACTTATAACAGAAAAAACCATTAAAAGAATTAAGAAGAAAAAAGAAAATTGGTGACAATTTCTACCAATACTAACAAAAAAAAATATTGATTAATGTTAAAGCATAATGAATAGATAAGATACGAAGAAGTAAAGCATACGAATTCTAAAGCTGATAGTTGTAGCGGCTGATGAACTAACAAATGAAAAATTGTTGTTCGAAGTGCTGTAGTACGTAGTCGATGTCACTGTGAGTCGTCTACGTTCAATATTTTTCTAGATAGAAATGTAAACGTTAATTGATGGAAAAGAAAAAATGAATGAGATAAAGATAAAAAAAAATTAAACATTATATATTAGCGTTGAGGATAAAACTCGTTGGCCTTTTGAATCGATCAGGAAATTCCATTTGAATAAAAGAAAAAATAAAAATACTTGGCTTCATTAAATTTTTCGAGGTATATTTTGAGACAAAGTAAAACCATCGTGGATTCGATCGATCCAATTGGACAAAAATTAAGTAAAAAATGTATTATAGAAAAAAAAAACAGAAAGAAAATTCATTGAACTGTAAATAACCATGAATAGGTGAAATGAAAATAATTACAAAATTTTAATCAACTGCCAATAGAAAAAAAATCATTTTCACCAATTTAAAATCTAGAGGAATATATTTTTCAGGGAAAAAAATGATTATATTCTTCGGAAATCATTATTTTTTCTCATGATTTCTCCCAATATTTGTTATTTTTGTAATTATTTGTAGTTCTTTCTTGAAATTATCCCTCATGAATGTTTAAACGGTGATTATTTTGTAAATATTTCGGAAACTTTGGGTTCATGGAAATATATTAACCCACTAGTTTCGGAAGTATCAGCGAAAACATCTTTATATGATTTTGGCAGTGGATGAGTCGAAAAGACATGTGTGACCTAAGGAAGAATGGCTTGGAAGAATTTATCATGAGGCCTTCTATGTAAGCCATTGAATTTTCTACAGAGAAGACCTCCTGTGGATTTTTCCTGAATTCATTCATTTTGAAAATATCAACAGCAGAATTTATCGAAAAATTGTTGACTTTCGGTCGATTATTTCTCTTTTGCAACTTTCATCACTGTATTACGTGTCAAAAATCTTGGAAACTATTGCATTTGTGGAAATTCATTAAGAGACATTTGTGGAAGCCAATAGAATTTTCTGCGAAAAAGTTCTTCTGATATTTTTCTAGAATTTCATTCCTTCCGAAGATCTTTGCAATGTAATTCGCGCGACACTTTGAACACTTTATCTCCTTTCATAATCTCAGCACGCTTTAATTTTTATAGGAAGATCTTCCAAAACAATAAAATTTCGGATGATCAAAGTTCTGAAATGAATCTGATAAATCTGATGGTTTCTGAGGTATCACAAACAACCATAGATATAATTTTCGGAATCATTTCTATACTTCACTGATTCAAAAAATTGAGCGAATAATTCAACCATTATTTTTCTGGTCATATTTTAATAATTTCAATTCATCGTTATCCATAATTTGTCATTGCTTCATTTCTTTTATGTCAAGCTCAATAACTTAGTTTATTCGGGATCAATTGCGAAATTTAAAAGGAGTTATTAGTAACAAATTGAAAAATAAAAAATTTGGAAACATAAAAATAAATGCGCGAATGTGCCTTCAGGTGCTCGCAAACAAATACTTTGAAGTAATTCAAATTAATTCTCTATGATAAAAAATTCTGAAAAACCAGAAAAAAATAAATAACCTGAAATAAAAGAAAAATAATTAAACAAACGAAGAAAGCGCACATATTTTATATTTTAGGGACTCATGCACCCGAAGATGAAAGAGAATGCATAATAAATTTTGTAGATGACAAAAAAAATGATTAAAAAATAAGATATAAACATTGAGGAAAATTGAAAGATAAAGTGGTAAAACGCGGTAATCGAATTTCTCAATCCGTTTACATTCAATATGTCGAAAAACGATCGAGATAGATGAATTTTTAATATAAAAAGCCCTTTTTATAGAGAAAAGTGAGCGATATAAAAAAGGCCTTCACAAAAATCAGCCTATCTCCCTTAATTTCGGGCGCCCTATGAAAACCAACGGAGCATCTCAAATCGACTTTTATTTAAATAAAATTGTTTTGGACGGATAATAAAATTGATCAATTTTTAGAATTTTATAAAAGTTCTTTGAAATCTCTAAAAAAAAAAGCGCGGCACACTGTGCTGAAAAAAAGGTATCATCCAATCAGTATTGCAGATTGAAAATTTTACCTTCGGTCCATCTCTCAACTCTCGTAGAGGCCGGAAATAATTCTCCAGCCCTTGTAATAAAATCACAATTTCCAACACATTCTCCAATGATACCATCGAAATTTCGAAAATGCTTCAATTCTATGATTCTCGGAAACGAATGAGAGATTATACGATATCTCGTTTCACCATTTTGTCACTGAATTTGAGAAGAAAAAAAAAGAAAAAAAAATCCAAAAGACAAAAAAAAATGTGCACTTAGGAATTTTAGGCTATTAGCAATTCACCTTGAACTAAGTTGTAAATTTGTAAATAGAATTAACAGATGAGATAAATTGTTGCTGAGATTGTTTTGTACAATGGGTAACGATTGAACGAGACTAACTGCAACTCTCCTTCAAAGTCCACAGAAGAAGGAAAATAATAACCATCGAAAACATTGTTTTCCAACGATACTTGAAACATTTCTCTCACTCATCTCTTGTGTTCCGCGAAATGACAAATAAATAAATAAAGGGAAAATAATTGGAATGAAAATAAGAGTTTCGTCTCGTTCAATGGTAAAATTCCACCTCTGCTACCGTTATCGGTAAAGTGTCTAGTCACAGAGAGTGACGTTCATCCGATTAGCGTAAATATACTTTGAGAGGGTAAAAATAAAACGATGAATAAATAAATAAAAATGAAGAAAAATAGAAAATTGGAGAGTCGTTGGGTTGTGAGAGGGGTAAGGATCATTTTTATTTGGGAAAAAAAAGAAAGAAACCAATTAAAAAAAGAAACAAACTGTGCTACGATCAATGACCCTCTCGCCTCTGAACTGAAGCGAGTATCGAGCGTATCATCGGGTAGGTCAGGCACACTCCCACTTCTCCCTCTCTACCCACTTTCTCTACCACCTCTCTTCAATGTGTGACGTAGTTGAGAAGAATTTTTGACGTCCGAAAGGGTTAAAGCACTTTCAATCCCCATAGTTACGTAGAAAACGATAAATGGAGATGTAAAATATTATGGGAATAGTACGATTCCCATGGTAAAAACATTTAAATCGATTTTTGAATTCGAATATTGTGTGCTGATTAACTTGAGGATATCGGAGAAACCATTCGGTTAACGGGAGTTCATGTGAATACATTTTTTGTAGCTTACGGAATGCTCAATACATAAACGATCTCCCTTTTTTTTTAGAACCTTCTCGTTTTGACGATATTTGTATAGTTTTTAACGTAGTATCCCAGTAAACTCGAGTACAGTTAAGCCCTCATTTTTCAATGCCGTATCGAAGATGATATTTTTTACATTTTTCTGAATTTTTTCATCATTTTTGTCCGTGTAGTTTATGAAATATAGAATATCAAAGTAACGGAAAAATAACAGTGTTGGGAATAACAGGCCGTAAAACGGAACGAAAAAACGAAGTTACTCAAAAAGCTACCCAGCTGTCCCATTATTTAAAAACTATTAGCGAAGAGAATAGCACTGTAACTAAATAATAGAAGGGAAAAGTATTCAATTTCCCGTATAGTTATTGTAAAAATTCATTAGAAAGTAGTCGTAACTATTCGCCTCTCTCTCTATCCCATGCATGTGAAATGAAATGAGTAATGGAAAAGAAATTCGTGAAACAAAAAAAACTATATTTACAATCTGGAGATATGGCTTCCAAATAGTTTAATTATTTTTTCGGATAAATTGAAGCACGTTTTCTCAAATTATCAGCAATTAATTAAAAACTAATTGCACATACTCATTTTTTTATGTTTTATCGACTATACTCTGGGATACTACCTTATTGTCGAAAAATGACGTGTGGTTTATTTTCAAGAGTATCTCAGGAATGAAGTTAAGGGAAAATTATTAAGAGACCTTTTTCGTCGTTCGTCAAATACTTTATAAAAAGAGTCTCTTGTTGTTTTTCCTGAAACTCACCCGTTGCAAAGATATTCACAACAAAAAAAAACTATGAATTTCTCAATTTTAAACTGCATCGTTTCGGAAATATTCGTAAAATATTTCGAATCCAACGACTGAAAGAAGCCAGTTCAATAAATTTTGAACGTATTAATTTGAAAATATCTTTGGAACGAGGAGACTTAGAAGAAATCGTCGAGAGACCACTTAGTGATCCATAAAATTCGCTACGAAAAAAACATCCAACCATTTCCTCGAACCTATTTGTTTCGTAAATATTTACAAAAAAATTTACATCTTCTTCTTTTTTATCCCTCGAAAAATCGCACTATTTCCAAAATAATAAAGAGAATGAACAGATTTTCATGGTTTGAAGAAACGTTAACGAGTATTCATAATTATTGTAACAGTACCGATTAACAAAAAAACGGGGAAAATTACATAGTTTTAATAATAAAGTGAAGAATATTCACGATGATAGATGAAAAATCTTAAATTATTGCAATAATTGTCGTTAGATACAGTTTAAAGAAAAATATAACGTAATTTGTTAAACATGTCACTTTAATCATTATTCCAGAATAACTATTCATCTAATATTAATTTTATTCATTGACAGAATTTATTGTATTATTGATATTGTATATTATTATTAAAAAAAAAAAAGAAGAACGAGAAAATCACCGTCGTTTTACTGGAAATTTATGATGAATAAACGAGAAATTCTTGTTGCTTGGTTTTGTAATCATGCTTTTTGGGAAAAAACAAAAGCGTATGAAGAAAAAATAAAACTTGTTGTCGTAGACAAATTGGTTTTTTTTATCGTAGTTACCTTAAAATTTATTAACTCCTAAGTAATTTAACATCACAATTGTCCTTATATTGCTTTGATTCGTTTTCGTGAGTATAGAAATATGTTATGGAGATTTTTTGCAAATATCTGGAAAAATAATGGATACGGATATTTTCATGAGGATCTTTCTTGGAAAATGGAGTAAAACCTTCGTAAAAAGTCCTTATAGAAATCTCTTTATTTCCATAATTTTCTGAGATATTTGCCGAAAATTGAATTCTCACTACTAAACTTTTATTTTGAAGTTCAAAAAATTCACGGATTTTCCAAAATTTGAGGATTCCAGCAGACAGTGTGGCAATTCTGCACTTAAGAACGCCATAGTGCCATTCATTTTGGTTCACTACTTATCGCGATATTTAACAAATGAATTGATTTTTTCTATTTTTCTCATTATCTCAGAAAACAAAGGACGGAAATCAATAATGAGTTTCCCGCCTGTTCTAATCATCGAAATTTGGAAAATCCATCAATTTTGTTATCGCTCAAAAATGCAGCTTTCCATTATTTTTCTTATTTTACAACATGAATGGATATTATTCTTAGATCATTCAATATTTTTCATGGTTAATTCAAAATCTGCCAACGTTCTATTGAGAAATGTTAGCCAGGAATTACCTCTTGCTTCAACAAAGGCTGTGATGTAACCAACTCGCTTCAAACTCTCGTAGTTGTCATCACGGAACTCCACAAACTGTAAAACAAAAATAAAAATTTGAGATAAAACAAGGAATAAGTACAATTCTTCTTGGATTTGGAATGAATCTGGAATGGACTTAGGAATGAAGGTGAAGGGGTTTTGTCACTTTGAGACGAAGAATCATGAAGAAATGAAAATTCTGTAGTGAAAAGGTAAAACAAGGTGAGTAGTTTTTGTGCTAATTATTTTTGAAGAATATCGTCGGGAATCGATGAGAAGGGGTTTTTTTGCAGAGACTTTTTCATGGCCCCTTCTTTCTTTGTGAGATATTCTTCAAAATGGAAATCGACTCATCTTCTTCTACATCTTCAATACTGAATTATGTAGTAAGTGTGTCTAAGTATGTAGTTCATACAATTCTCTACAAAAATGTCTCTTCCCATTTTCTTTCAACTCTATTTGCTCTTCAGATATTCGTGAAATAACTGACAATGTTATATACAAAATTTCAAAATAATAAATTTCGATTCTTTACCCATCAACTTCTCTTCGTTCTCACTAAACGAAGTAGAAGTCAGCAAAACGCCGGAAGTTTGAAGTGAGGTGAGCGCATTCCTCACACCCAACCAACGATCAGAGCTCACACCGACCGAAGAAAATGCATTTTCGGCAAAGACATCTTTCATTCCTGCTTCGCGATCGCTAATAAAATTTTACGGAAACTCAGTACAAGTCCGAGTCTTAACCGAATTGCTACTCCTACAGAGCTATAATCCCGAAGCCGAGTTCGTTTCCCATTGAT
Source organism: Aleiodes leptofemur (assembly GCA_963942555.1). Taxonomy (NCBI): domain Eukaryota; kingdom Metazoa; phylum Arthropoda; class Insecta; order Hymenoptera; family Braconidae; genus Aleiodes; species Aleiodes leptofemur. The sequence continues at coordinate 12,094,710 of OZ012615.1, forward strand.
TCATTGAGCTTAACCGATCGGTAAACCGCGGATTTGAATTTGATGTGCCGTAGTAAAATCAAAAGAAACAGAATTTCGTTATTTTTCCGCGATAATTACGCCCATCTTCGTAACCGCACGAGTGAAGCAAATCATACACTTAGTGTCACTGGTTGGACTTATTTTCAGTTATTCAATAAATTTTCTTATACTCGTATTATTGTTAGTTCAAAATTTTGTCAGTGAATCTAGAGACCTTTGTGAAATACAAACTCGATTAAAAATTTTGTTTATATGTAACACTTGAACAGATAACTTCTCTCTACAATAATCAGGATTAAGTGAAAAAAAGGGATTTGAATAAATTGTGAATTTAGTGCATAGAAAATGAAAAGAACTCTACCCGACGGCACTGAACGTACGCAAAGGGAAGGTGGGGTACCAGACGTGAATATCTCCTGGCGGGAAACCACGTCTACCACCTCCGATACCGAACGTACGGAAGAAGTTAGCAGGGGAAGGGGAGCGCAGTGTCACGAATAGTTTCCTTTTCAGAATTAAAATTTATCTGAAAAGGGTGAGCTAAAAATCAAATTAATCTGTCTAAAAAAAAAAAGAAAAACACAAATTAAATCATCAATTTCCTTGAAAGCGGGTATCCACGGGCTTCTTCGATAGAATAAGCGGGGAATAAAATGGGGTTCTAACAATCCTTACTCTAAAGAGAACGAAAATATTGTAGAATCAGGAATGTTTAAATAAAGTTCCAATGGGGAATCAATAGGGCCGGAGACTTTATTTTCGAAAACGGCCCATTGATCTGAAGTTTGACTTAGTATCGCATAATTCAAATGTTTATGACAGATACGTCAAGACATTGAATTTATTAGAAGGTTAATCTGCGGGGATTTCGACAAACTTTCTTCTTTCTTCTTCATTCCAGGTAAATCGCTTATGCTATTCGGTCTGTCACAATCCCCGTGGATTAATCTTCCAATACATTCAATGTCTTGACGTATCTATCTTAAACATACGAATTATTCAATACCTTTTCATTTTCAGTTTCAACGGCCTACTAGATCAAACTTCAGATCAATGGGCCGTTTTCGAAAATAAAGTCTCCGGCCCTAGGAATCAATAATAGAAATATTAAAATTAATTGTTAACATTCATTCCTTGAATCTAATCCATTGAACCCGACCGAAAGACGCAGGCGAGGTGTAAAAGAACAGGTAGGATATCCCTTTAGAATTTTCCCCCTATACGCAAGAAAATTCGGTAAGTCGTGTAAGGAGGTAAATTCAAAAAAATTTAATTGTTGAACGGTCTGCCGTCGGTTTACTACACTGAGGGGATTTTTTCATACGGGCATGACTATCTATTGATAGTGTGCATTTGATAGCTGCGGAGATGGCTCGTTTTGCTTCCGATTGTATTATTATTTAGTCATGGTCGAAACGAACTATACAATTAGTAATGGCACTCAAAATCATAATGTTGAGGTTACTAATCAGGACCGCTATATTAAATTAGGATACATGAAATACTCCAGCAAGTCCTCTCAGCTGAATTCCGTCGGAATTTCTTATCGTTATAAATGTTTAGTTCCGTTGATGATTTCTATATCATAATCTACACGTTGAAAAGGATTTTTTAACTGGGATATCCCAGAATGCATGAATTTATAGCTGAACGATTGTAATTATTTTTGTTGAGAGTGATAATACACAAAGTGAAGAAAAAATACAAAAATTTATTCAAGTAAGTTAAAATTATATCCCAAGTCAAAATTTTTGGGCTCGTTCACCCTACATTTCGACTTCCAACTTACTTTCAATGTACATTTCTTTGATGTCCAAGAAGTCCCGCCAGAATCTCACCTTCCTTTCGCCGTATTTCGACTTTACGTCTCCAATGTAAGGTGAAATCACTATTTTAGATTTATTATTGATTATTATTATAAATTCGATTCATTATTATTTTTCTTTTTTCTTCCAAAGACCCTAAAACGCGCAATGAGGATCGAGATAGTTATATGTTTCAGATTAGCAGCAGTCAACGAGAGAACTCCAGGCGATCACTAATGAAAGCGTAGATTTTTTTTCTCTATTTTTTTTTATTCGCCGAATATATATATTATCGGTTATTACATAAACAAATCATATACCACATAAATAGTTATGTATAATTTTTTTTTATGAATGATGTTGGAAAGAAGAATTACTTCTCCTTCCTTACATAAATACTTCATATTGTTAAAATGTAGAAGTTTGAGAGATATTTGTATCCATTAACTTCATTAGTTATAAGTTATAATAATAATGATTATAGTTTTTTCTACACTGTTTTCTACTGTACATATGTAAATAATATCTTTTTATAGTGCCAATAAAAACTGTTGTTTTAAAAAAAAAAAAAAAAAAAAAACTCCAGGCGATCACCGAAGTTAAGCAGCATTGGATCTGGTCAGTACTTGGATGGGTGACCGCCTGGACTATCTCGAGAACTACTAGACCGAATTCTTTTTTTTTTTATTTATTTATTTCATTAAAAGAAAACTAGAATAACCGTGTTGGGGGACTATTTTTAATCATACAATTGACCGCGAAATCAATCCATTGCTATAACCAAATCCGCAGTCGATATAACTAAATCGCTGTAACTAAATTCAGTTGCCATAACTAAATCCGCATACAACTGAGAATCAAACAATTATATTCATGATAACTATCCGATAATTCTACTTGAACTCAAGACAATTCATTCTCAGAATGAAAATTGTTGTACAACACCAAAATAGGTGCTACTAATATATTTATAGTCATGGCTTTTTTCTACCATACTTTTTTAGCTCCAGACTCCGAAAAATTCTCTCAGTGTACAACAAACCTTTTTGTGATAATACTATTAAGGATGTTAGAGCGAGGTCAAGGGGTTTTTTAAAAATGCAGCCAAGTGAATGAGTTTCTTTTGATGGATTCTTCGACCCACCAAGAATTCGTATGCAAAATTTCAAATTTTTTACGGGCGTAAATATGACGCAGTAGTTTTTCAAAAGTCCATTGAACACGCATTCTTGGCGGTTTATAAAAAAATTCGAGAAACAAAAAAAATGCAACTATTGATTTGAAATTTGCGCACATTTGGATTTGGGATTCATGAATACACTGTGAAAAGATGGAGTCGATTAAGAGCTTCGATCGCCTGAAATTAATAAATAACTACTTAAAAACATAAAAACAGCGCGTGCAACCTAAAAAAGCGACCCCGTCGTGATTTTGGAACGCGTGGGGATAGCGCAGAAATTACGAAAGCCAATCTGTTTGACCGATGGGCTTTATTTATAGTGGCAGGAAAGTAGGGAAGGGGAGATGGCTGCCCATCAAAAATTGATAGCCATTGCTACTAACCTCCAAGAGAAAAGTCAGTTCCGTGTGCACGGTTGTCGTTTTTTTTCCTCATAATCAAGATATTTTATTCATAATCAAAATACATTTAGGCCCAGGTGCATCAAGTTGATCACCGATTAGTGGCAGCCAGTTAACTGTGCTGCCGCAGTTAAGCGACAGGTGGAGTTAATTTTCAGCGATTAACTTCAGTCAGTTAACTTGGTGTGATTAAGAAGAATTTGAGATGGCGTGCCTAAAAATGGTCGAAAACAGCTCAAAATAGTTATAGACTGATGACCTCTGTACCATAACTGGATGAATTGTTTCGTTTTCATTAATTTGGAGCTGAATGAAACAAATTTTTCATTCAGTTATTGGTTATGATTCCAGCTGCCACTTGGGTAGCCATCTTTAATGATCACTGAGCGAAGTTAACTGCCTAAAGTTAACCATACATATAACTGCGACAGCTCCGTCAGTTAATCGACGATTAGCGCTAATCGAGCTTTATACACCTGGGCCTTAATGCCTAATCCATGTCATGCAACTTGAAGTTAATGGATGAGGAAGATATTGTGATACTCATTTGATTTTAGGACTCTCCCCCCCCCCCCCATAATTAAGTAGAATAGTTTTTTGACAAATACAAAAAAATAGAGATTTTCCTCTCATTTTCCAAGATAGTTTTCTATACCTTGAAAAAACATGTGAGAGAAAGTCTCATAGCGCGACCACTGACAGGTTAAGCCTTTTCGTTTAAAAGGTATTTGGGGGACAATTGAATGAAAATTTGCTGACCCACCTTCTTCTACCATTTTATCACCGTATTATTTTCCGAATATCTCAAAAGATATGGAATTTATGGCAATTTGTGGGAAAGTTTCTGTCGGAGCCCATAAAATCTTTTAAAAACCAGGTCTCTTGAAAATTTTCTCTCAACCCATTCAATGGGGAGAGACTTTCAACAAGAATGTGCAACAAATTTTCGAACTTCAACAACTCCATTATTAAATTTTTCATTGTACCCTATTCTTGTGAACATTTCAGAAACGAATAGAGAAACAAAAAATTCCATTGATAACTTTTTAGAGAAAAGAATCAGAGCTTTGAAAAAGTATGCTTAGAAAGTTTTGTATCTCTATTAAGTCTTGAGAAATCTCTGGAAAAATCGATGTAATATTGAAATGACATCATATTAAGGAATTGAACGTGTTTTAAAAATTTACTCACATCAGCTAAATCTTTCTCACTCGTGAATACACTTCCAATAGCACCAATGAAGGCCCTGAGTATCGGATACGATTTATGGAACCTGAAAATAAGAATTTCAAGTATCATTTACGTTGATCCACTTTCATTCATTCACAATGGCTCACCTCTCGACAATATCTGCCCAGTTCTTTTGAACGAATTTGAAAGCCACACCAGCTGATACTGGATGCTTGTCAAAGGCTCTCAGAACTATGAGCGCATCGGACTCATCGAAAATTTCACCCTTTACAATTTCGTTTAGTACTCTGGAATTTTTTTTTGAAAAATATCAGTTTAGAATTGATCGAACCTTAAATTAATTGTTATGGAATATCTGAGAGTGTATGAGAGATAGAGAAATCTACTACGAGATTTTAATTGTGGAGAAAAATACGGACTATAAAAAAGGTATCGATAGAAATATTCTCATCTCCCTTCGTTTCATTATGGATTTGAGTTTGGTTTCAATTTGTGCCATCTGCCTTAATCGAGACTAATAACCGGTTGCCAAGCAGAGTACTTCTCCAAGGGCCAGTCTATGGAGGTAAAATTAGCGTTAACCGCGGGTTAGCGTAGCTGTAACTTTGGAACGAATATCATTAATCGCGGATTATCGTAACTGATGGTTAAATCCAGAATGACGGTAAGAAATCCACAACTGAAGAGTAACACTGCTGTTCACCATTTTTAATCCAAAAATTCCCAGTCGCATTAACCCGCAGTTAGCGATATTCGTCCCAAAGTTAATTTTACGCTAACCCGCGATTAGCGCTAATTTTGGCTCCATAGATTGGCCCCAAATATTTTCGATATTTCTCGAGACAATAGTCAGATCCCAAGCTATACTGATAGCTCAAAGTGGTGGCAGCGTGTCTTACGAAAAGTTTTCACGAAATTTTCACGGCATAGTTTCCACGTCAATTGTTAGAAATATTATCAGTATAGAGAAGAGCCGGGACCAAATGAACTGGATTCTTGTCACGAGTGATTACCCAACAATATAAACATATTGGTGTATCTCAATCTTTCTCAGATTCATTCGTGAACTGGTTCACTCCAAGAAAAAATCCTCGATCATTTTTCCCTGGACGTCCATTTTGCCCTGGTCTCCCTCTTATTTGACATAGTTATCAACCCATAATGACTATGTAATTTAAAGTGGTATGCACTGTAAATCCAGGGGTCTCATCTTGAGATTCCAAGTGTCTCATTTTGTAGTCACTTCCGAGACCCCAAAAGAGATCCCATTTTGAGAAACAATAACAGCTGAAGTTGGAAATTGTCGATAATGTTGATATAGAAGTCCCTAGAAAAGATTTGATGCATTCCAAAAATGGTAGAGTCTGAGGATGTCAAATAATGTTCAATATTGTGAGCAATGAAAAATGACGCAACACGATATGTGGCAGAGGTTGTAGTACAAACGAAAAAAGATTGAATTACGAAATTCATGAGATTATTTGTCTATAGAAAAACAACGATACTGATCAGAAGAATTCATGTTCGAATTAGTTGCCGGGATAGAAATGAGTTTTTCATTGGAATGAAAAAAAGTAGAACGGATTGAATGGAACAGGAGGGGAGCTGTGTGTGCCTGGAACCTTGATTCTCCCCTGGCACCCCGATTTGTCAAAAAGCGAGATGAAGGAAATGGAATAAGTTCATTGAGATTAGTCTCTCCCCTTGTCATTTGTGTTTGAGAATATCTCAGAAAATAAGCGTGATAGGGCGATTTTGTTCCTATTTTTTTTAGTAGATATGGAAATTCTCTATAAACAAGGTTTCAGACAAAATTTATCTGTGTCGCTTACTTCCTGACATATTTTCAAGAGAAGATGAGAAAAATGAATCATTTTCTCCTAAAATATAGACAATGTTATTCCTTGCTCTTAATTAATTATCGGATTCAATTACATGATTGAATATTCAATTTTTCTAGCTTGAACGTTTCGCTGGATAATGCCAGCTTTTTCAGGCTCTAAAACCAAACGAGATATTTTTTTTATTGCTGATTGAACTTTCTTCTAATAAATTACTTGTTACATAATATAATTTCCCAAAAACCTTTCATGCATAAGGTCAAATTCTAATATAACCTCAATTCTACAATTCTCTTCTTTTCTTTTTCATGCCATGACATTATTGATGTTGACAATTTTTTCTTACTATTAATTTTCTACAAATTTCTCGAAGATTACTGTCGATACACCCTTTCTAGCTGAATTCTATTCTGTAGGAAATGTTAAGTGCTACAAAAATTAACTGAAGAAATTATTTTTTTTTTCATTTTTCATGAGAATATCTCAGAAACTGAAGGAAACAGAGACATTTTCGTGGAGACTTTTCTTCCAGCTCTTGGAATTTATTAAAAAAACAAGCAAAAACCCCACTCTTCGTGCGTTATTTACAAACCCCACTACTTGTGCGGCATTTAATATTTTGCCAATTCGATTGGCAATACGCTTCCGAATGGAATTAAATTGCAATTATGTCATATGATACATAAAAATTCAATATTAGATGAAAACTGAAATCCTAGGAGATGAATCTTTCATGCTAAACTTGAATGTAATTCCTTGCATAGTTTCGGAGATATAACCTTTTTTCGTAAAATGGTTTCTCACCAATATCTTAGAAACTACTAGAGCGATTCCGCCCAATTTCAATACAAAACTGTTCATTCATGAGATGCACAAACTGACGGAATTTGAAGTCTTTTACTCGAATTTTTTTGAGTTAGCGCGGCTACGAAATTTGAAATAAAAAACACTGTGATTGAAATCATCGGCAAACGAAAAATTGCAGCAGAGTTTACCCTACGTGAAAATTGTGAGTTCGAATGAGAGGAATCTTCTCGCTCAAAGTGTGAGCTGTGAGTCAATTTTTCCCGGAGAAAATTCGAAAAAACGATTTTTTGATAATGCAATTTTTCTCGGAAAGTACTCAGCCGATTTTGCTCAAATTTGATAGGATAGGAAAATACTCTTAAATTTGCGAATCGCCAAGTAGAACCGTTGCGGAGCAATGAGATGATGTGTGGCACACACACACACACACGGACATTTAAAAAGAAAGTAATTTCTCGACATTTTGAAACAGCCTGAGTCATATTCCGATGAGTCTCGAAATCAAAAAATGTCGCGTTTACAACATTTCCATTCAGAAGCAAAAGGCTTGGATCAAAATTACCCTATCTCGCTCAATTCCCGAGATATTTGCAAGGAACAATTGAATTCATCAAAAGATAAGTTTATCTAAAAATCCATTTTTATCAAAACTTTTTGAGAATTCCTCGGAAAATATGGGAGATAATGTAATTTTACTCGAATATTTTTCGTAACTCTTAAAATTTCCTACGTATAAAGTTTATAGCGAAGTCATTCTATCTCGCTTAGTTTTCGAGATATTTCCATAAAAAATGATGAAAATTCCCCTTCTTTATTTGTTTACTGAAACATCTTGAAAACGAAGTAGTATAGAGCGATTTAGTCCGAATTCTTTTTCCGTAGCTCTTGAAATTCTCTACAAAAACATTTCAGGGCAAAAAGGTCGTATTTCCATTATTTTCTGAAATTTGGCTAAATTGTTCCACAGTAATAACATTGTATCTATTCTAACAGACGTACATACCAACGCACATGCACACGGACATCCATTTTGTTTGGATCTTATTTTCGGTATCTTCAGAACATATTAAGTAGTTCCAAACAACAAAGCAGGATTTGGAAATTCTCAGGTTTGTAAAGTTTCCATTCAGAAGCAAAAAAAGCCTCAATGAATTCAAAGTCGCTATGTTTACCACTTAATCAACTTTTTTTCCTCATGAAGACATTTCGGAGAAACGAGATGAAAATTTTATGTTGAATCTTTTGAAGAGGAAATTTAAGCTTCAAAAAATTCTCCAAAAACCTTTTCCTATATTTTCTAGTTTCCGAAATTTTCCATAGAAACTGACAAATTATATTGAAGCTTTACACTTCACTCGTGAATTAAATTCGTAATTCTCCCTTTGAATGACAGTAACGGAAATTGGTCTTGCGTCACGTTCGTATATAAAATTAATAGAGCCATATAAATGTTTGATAGTATCACTTTAACTCACGCCTGTAACATCCATGGTACTTGGAAACATGCCAAAGACGATAGAAACGAATTTCTGTCATCATCGCGTTTGGTGATGTTTCCTAATTTGTGTTGCCACCATTGCCAACCAAGTTCATCCTCTAATTTAGCCAGAGTGCAGAGAAGTGTCTCGCGCAAATACGATGGTACACTAGAAAGTCATATATTTACACAGAGTCAACATAGGGCTGTCAAAGGATAAAACTATTTTAATTTCGAATTTATTTGAACCTTACAGATGATAAGCGTCTAAGTCGGGTGATATTTTTAACGTTTCGTAATTCTTTTTCGCCCAATCTACGTATTCTGGGGTCTCAAATGCTGAGCCAAATTGATGGGCTACTAGTGTCATTCTCCGGCCATTGTCGGTATCTAGACCGACTGCCTTGAAGAGATTAGACGTTAGTTTCTTCATGAATTCCTGGAAGAATAATAGAGAAGGTCATTTTTTTTGAGCTTTCCGCAATCATTGGATTTCGAATAATTTATCAGTGAGCTTTTTTTGCAAATAATAAAATTGTCAATAGAAACGACCCTTTGCCATATTTCGCTGAGCCCAGTCGCGTCAAAAACATTCACAAAATAATTCCAGAGGAAAGTGGTAAACTGATTGGCGGATATCGGATTGGTATAGGAGAACTTAAAAAAATTCATTTTAAGAAAAACTATATTTTCTATATTTTATATTCTCATTGAGCTCATTTCAAAGGAATTTGAATGGAGGTAGTTTTACGAATATTTTCCAAAACTTAAGACCGGGTTTAAAAAGAAATGGTAGGAGACCTTTTTCGTACTTTATAAAAATGTCTATAAAAAGGTCCCTCAACATTCCTGTAACGATACTATATAAGATAGATCTTCCCTCCCCACAGTTTATTTTTGCAAATATTTTCGAAATGGAAGAGGCTCACAGAAATTATGCAATGAACTTTTTTCGTAAAAGATTTCATTTTCCGCAAAAAAATTTGCTTGATAAATTCTGTTGAACATGATAGTATCTGCAGTTTCTAGGAAATAATGATTCAATTTCCCTTTTCATTGCATTAAATTTACCTGATAATTTGGATAGATCGGTGTATCGTATAATACTAGATTAAGCTTGAGAGCATGACGCATGAGGGCAGACCATGGCTCTGGTTGGCTTTCATTTTTCAAGTAATTTATCACTTTAAATGCAGTATCCCATGATGCAGAACCAACAAATGCCAAGCTCAATATATCGTCTACGAGAGTTGCTTTGACTGGTGAAGGAAATTCAGTTGGATTTTCAGCCAACGCGAATGCAATTAATTTCCAATTATCGGCATCATAATTAATTCTGTAGTATCCTTTAGAATTCATTGAATCACTATCACATTTTTTTAAAAGGTTCTATCTTATTCAATTAATGGAATATCGAATGAAATACTTTACCAGTGGAATTAACGTTAAAAATCACCCATGATTTTTCATCAGGATCACCAATGTTATTCAGCTTCGTATCCTCTGGTTTTATCCAGGTGAATGATGGCAATGACCAATCCTCACCATCTTTTATCCAAGACAGAGGTAAGTACCAAGGTGTTTTATCCTCAATTGCTAACTTATCAAAGCTGAAAAGAGTCTGAAAGACAAATATCAGTTTAATTGATCAATTTTTATGGAATATCTCGAAAATTGCGGGAGATTGAAAAAATTTTTATAGAAATCTTTTGTGTAACGAAGATTCGGAAGATTACCTAAAAAAATATTCAGCAATCATCATTATTCTTTAAGATTTCTAAAAAAATGTAACTAGAAATTTTTTCGTTCATTCAACTGATTCCTTGAAATTTTCTATTTCAATTCTTATGCACTGGGAAAAGAATCACTCCCCTCAAATCAATTTACTATGAGCAAGGAAATTTACGCATAGTCATAAAATTTTAATAGTTTTGTCGGCAAATTTTCCATTCAATGTTATCCAAATTTTATGGCAAACAAATTTATTTGAGAAAAATATTTTTTAACACCTAGGGAGCAAATAACTAGCTTCCTTCCTTTCCCACCCTCGCTCAGAAACGTAGTTCTTTCCTCCCTCGGGCCAAAAAACAGCATACACATCACGAATGAGAAAAAGTCACCCTCGACAAAAATTTGGTATCCTCGCTTTGCTCGGCAGACAAATTTTTGTCGATATCAACGTCTTCCCTTCCTAGATGTGTATTACATTACTATTCTATCAGTGCGGATCATCTCGAAATTTAGAAGAGATACCGGAAAAAAATCATAATGATCTTGTAGTAAAAATCAGTGTGACAAAGAATTTTCTAACAAAAATTTTGCTGCCTCTATTATCTGTTCAGATGTTTGATAAAAACTGTAGACGCAAAGAGAAATTTTCATTTTTCAGCTTTGCTGGAATTTTCGGAAAAGAATAGAAATTGCAAAATATTCGTAGGAACTTTGTTTTTAACTCTAATTCTTCTCGTTAAGACATCTCATTACAGAACTTCCTCTATCTCAATTATTCTCGAAGATATCTGGAAAGATGAATCTGAAGGGGGAAAATTAAATAGGATAATTTTCATAGGGAACTTTTTTTGTAAAGGAAAATTAGAGCTGCAAAAGATGCACCTACAGAATTTTATCATTTTAATTAATTTAAAGGAGATAGAGGAATTTTCGCAGAGACCTTTCCTATCGCAGAGAGAATTACGAGCTGCAATGAGAGATTTTATTTTTTATCAAGGAGCTTTCACATTCCCCAACTCTCAACCAACCGAAAATTCACTCCACTTTTAACAAAGCGAGATTCAGCAATTTTTGTAAGAACCTTCATTGTAACTCTCATTTTCTTTTTCAAGAAAAAATTGCTTTTCTGCAAAAATTAATCTCAAAGCCAGTCTGAAGTTTTATCAGTTAACTATCGAATAAATGAAAATCAATTAACCTGATGAACTGTAGCTGAAGCATCATTGTAATCACGTTCGATACTTAATACTGGATATCCATGACCATTGATCCATGAATGCATCACCTCAATGACATTTATCTCTTCTGGTATATCACTGGAATCATCAGTTATAGCTTCCAAGAATGAACCAATATCACCGTTACCATTAGCCCTGATAAAATTGATTCATAACATTTATGTCCATTCTTTTTGTCATCGTGATAATCAACTTTCACAGAGACTCATCGTGAAAATGAAATTAATGAATTGAATGAAAAATTGAATAATGAGTTTATTTTTCTTTTCATTCCAATTTTTTTACCCACCACCGCTGAACAAATTTCCTGTAGCCCATTGAAGAGTCGTTCCGTTTCAATGCACCATGCAACATACGCAACAAGCATGCACCTATGGGTAAGTAGTTGGTGTGTTAGAAGACTTATTGAAATTCAAATGTTTACATTGAAATTTAAGTTTTTTTTAGAGAGTAAATTGAGATTAAAAAAGGCGTTTCAATTGAATGGTTCGAGATGGATTTTTTTCCATGATTTCATTCAAAAGATAAGAAAATTTTCAATGGAAAATATGCATTCAAATTGATTATATGCATTTTTATTGAAAAATCTACGTCACTTTATCTGCGAAAATTTCCAGCTTTTGCGATCAGCTCCGTATCTAATGGTTATAACATTAGAAGTTATAAACTACCTTGAAAGTGAGTTCATCGATTTGGAAGAATTTTGCACAACTTCTATCATTTTCGAAGAAGCACCAATGAATAAATTAAAGGAAAAAATCAAATGGATTATCAGATAGTAGTCCATTTTCGTCGATTTTCTCCAAAATTTTACAAGCTTTCCACATATTCTCTTAATAGATTTTGCATCGATTGAAATTTTCCTATACTTTATTAGATTTAGATTTCCTATGGAAATCGTTCGGTATAAATTTTACAAGCTTTTTACTTGAATTTGTTGATAAGAAATAATAACGAAAACATGTGGGAAAACTAAAATAAGAAAATGTGTCCCGGAGAATTTATATGGGAAAAATCTCAACGAAAGAAATTGTATAGAAAAATCGAAATCTGTTGCCTCCTATTCATCGAATATCTTTTAGCTGGTTATTTCAAGACAATCGACGGAAAACAACTCTGAAGTGAAGGGATAAGACCAAACTAATCGACTTATCTCTGCAATCATATTCACTTGGTCCATAGACCAAAAAAAAGTTTTCATTTTACACTAGAGGAATATCTTTTTAGAGGAAATCGCCGAGAAATAAGATCGGTGGAAATGGACTATCGGCCAAATTTACGTTTCCCATGGTCCAAAGAAAAAAATTGTCATTTCGGATTAAAATAATATTGTTTGTATTTTTTGCTCAGCTGAATCGAGAATCGACTTATCTTGCTTTACTTTTTCACTATTAAAAGAGAATTCTAATAAAAATTCCAGTCGACTTTTCTAGCAAAGGAACCAGAATTTTCTCAAAAATCGTTGAAAATTAATTCAATGTAACCCATGTCAATGGGGAAATGAGCTCACCTTTGAGTACACTTACTTTTACGCTACAGTATTTCGAGCTGGAAATATTCACAAAAAGCTGAAAAGACACACAAATGCAAAGGGTTGGTCTCAAATCTTTAGCAGACCCAATCGAATTACAAGAAAAAAAACGTATCACATTGTAACACATTTTTCATTGGAAACCTTCTCAGTTTCCCAATCAAATCATTGAGAGTATCTCATTTCCGTGATTTGTAATAAAAGCTTCGAAAAATCTCGTATCTTCCCTTTTTTTCTCAATCATGATTTCTTGCCTACCTCTGTCGTACAATTCATCTGGATGAAAGGCCTCTAAGTATTCCGGATTGACCTTGGCCTGTAAGGATTGCGAGACAGTATAACCATCAGCCTCAAAAGCATCCAATTGAACGTCAAGCAGGAAAGTAGAGTGATTAAAAGTCGGATCTATCTGGAAAAATGTAGAAAACCATAAAATCAATTATTCATGAAAAAATACATAAATCAATTATTAATGAGCCAAGGAAAATAAGATGCTTCTACTTATGAAAAAACTTAGATTCTTGCTTTTTGAATGATTGTGTGTTGAAGATCAGTTAGAGAACTTTCGAGTATCCAAACATCCGTCCAATTTTGTGAATTAACTAATCCACCTAACCATTGTTGGCCAATTAAACGAATCAGCGTTGTTAATGTTTCGTATCTCGTGACACCTGGTGATGTGTTCGTGACATTGAACAGTGCGTCACTGTAATAAAATAATTTATGATTGCAATGTGAAAACATTGATTATCATTGATTGATTTCACCTCGGTTTTTCAGAAATATCTTTATGGAAGGTAAATAAATTTTTTGTACGAACAGTTTCTGTCTGCATTATTTTTTAAGATATTTTGAGAAAACTGATTCGATAAAATTCACACTCATTCGAAAAAAAATCGTGCTTTTGAGTTCAATTTATGTGGAATATCTCTTGTTTTTTTTCGTTAAGGACCGTCAGAACTATAAAAGAAGTCTCTTCTTCGAGAATTCTGTTATTTCTATTATTTCCAAGGTATTCGATAGAAACTGAGAATGCGAATAAAAATTCCTATTTTTTGTTTTTTTTTGTCTAGAATATCTCAGGAAATAATTGAAATAACGAAGTTTCCGTACAAACTTTTCTAGTAGCTCATAACTTTCACTACAACGAAGGTCTCATAACAAATTTCAATTTAATTTTTTTTGAGATATATCGAAAAAAAAAGGAACATCCTCCAAGGAATATCCCAGAATAAAACCAAGATCGAGAAAGTATTAAAGGGCCCCTTTTTGTAGCTGTATTTTTCTCATTCGGAGAAGATTAATCATAAAAAAAAATTATTTCCCATAAGTGTCGGAATATTTTAGAAAAAATAATAACTGGAAAAAACTCAAATTACTTACATAATAGTGATTAATCCAGGATTCCCAAAATTCTCCATAAATGGCACATTGACAATGTCTAATTTAGGCATGTAGTAATTAAGTGCGAATAATTCAGTGAAACTTTTGAAAACTGGGGTAATAGTCTCCTTCAAATAGCTCGGATTCAAATGTTGATTCTGTTCTCCCCAGAATGTTATTCGGGTCTCAGTACCCTCGATTGTTATATTACCTAATGGCTCCAATTGTCCCTGAATTATAACAAGATTGTGGGGCGCTATCGGTGGTGTCTCTTCAAACGTATCAATTACACGTCCATCTGATCTGAATAATTAAATTTAATTGATTTGATTGAATTCGAATTACAAGAGAAAAGGCAAGATACAACGATATTCTTTCATTATCTATACTTTTATAAAATATCTCGGTACATAATGAAAATAGATAACTTTTCGAAAGTTTCCTTTGTATCTCTGAGTCTCCTATATAGGAAAATTTCTTACAATAATTTTTCTGTCCTATAGATTACGAAAAATTTCATAAAATTCGATAAATCAGTTTTCCTTAGATTGGTTACCTCAAAAACATGTCCAAGCTACTTAACGTCATTTCAACACAATGCAATTAATCACAAATCAATTTGACCAAAATTCAAATTCACCCATTTTCAAAATCATTATGTTCAAAATCCACATATGAATAAATCACATGCAAAAATCACAAAAAGGATCAGACAATAGATGAAAAAAAGCCTCAAAGTTTCTACTGTTTCCATTTTTACCAAATACGTCGCCCATTACTGGGTCGATATTTTGAATATAAAAGTATAAATTTTGTCTGCAATACGAAGAAATATTTTCAAATCAATGAAATGTTTCAACAAAATTCTAACCAGCATCTTGAGAATCAAAATAGATTCTCTCTCCAATGTTATTCAATCAGTCGCGAATGACAAGCTCTTTGCAGCGCCATTACGAAAAATTAATGGATTGAGTGTTGAATTATTCAATGTTGAAATGTAATAAATTGAAGTAAAATAAAATAGAATGAATTTATGCACTGACATTTATTATGTTGAGATGATGTTGTGCAGTTTACATGTGCTACCTCAGAAACTCATTGAGTTGGATAGATAGAGAAATTCATTCTTCTGAAGAAAAAGGTTTCAATAAAAATCTCTATCTTCCATAGATTCCGAAATATGCTTTAAAAAGAAAACAGGAATATATATTTTTTCATTTCATGTACGATTTTCATGAGATTCTTTTTCGTTGAGAAAAATTAGCGCTATGAAAATTTTTTTTTGAAAAATCCTCTATCTGTCAAAGAAAGTAATTCAAATACGGAAATTTTCATAATGATTTTCTTTGAAGCCCTAATTCTCCTCTGCTAGACAGAATCTACAGAAAATTGACTATTTCCCATCGTTCGCGAGATGTACCTAAAGGGAACCCGGAGACAATCCAATTATCCCACTTTACCACTTCTCTGCCAAGGCTCACACTGAATTTTCTACTTACAATGTCACCCTAGACTTAACCGGTGAATTCGATAGAACAACCGTGTCTTCATAATGTGTAACTGACAGGGTAAATCTAGCTTTTAATCTGACATCATCGAATATGGGAAAAAGGCGACGTGCATTCACGGCTTTAAATCGACTTGCCATCAACCATCTTGGAAGAAAAAGTAAAGTTAAAAAAGATTACTTCATGAAAAGGAGTCTAAACAGTAAACTGGATTAATCACTCACCTGTCGGCGTTCTCATCGGTGAAATTTGCTACGAGCAAAGTGCGATTATCGACCAACACTTCGTAATCTATGTGAAGGGAATAAACTCCCTCTTTTATCTCATGGGGTAGATGAGTCCTCAGTATACCATGCTCATTATCCATTTCATTCTTACTTATGTCAATCTCAGTAATGACACTACCTGATACACCGTAAAAAAACATTTTATCATCCGTTAATTTCCCGCCAATTTTTGTGATCAATTTCGAAATGTTTAATTTGCGCATAATTCGAAAATAAAGTTCTAGGGATACAGAGTTGTGGAATTTATGTTATTTCAATAGAATCATTTCGAAGTGCGAAAAATTTATGCTGGATAATGCTTTGATGCAAACTCGTTTGATCCAATAGTTTACGAGATTATCAAAGTAGCTCTATCGGATTCTAAGACATCGGGAGATTTTCTTCAAATTTTGTAAAATAATCAGTCGGCTTCCCGGGAAATTTGTTTCCGATATAATTATATCTAGCTATATATATTTATTCAGATCTCGAAGGGTGCAAAAAATTGGAGATTTCAGATCTGGTCAGATCTAATTCTATCAAATTTCAGATCTACCAAGATCTGAATTTATATAATTATATCTGACACCGATCTGGGCCATTCCGTTATGGGCTCGTCAGATCTTGTTATATCTGGTCAGATCTACTAGCATATCTGCCTATATTTCCACAGATATGACGTCATATCTACCGAGATATGACTGCAGATCCAATTTTATCTAATTAAATAGAGATATATTTAGAAAAATTTCTCAGGTTATCCCCAATTTTCGTGTAAAATTTTGAAATTTTTGACCGTATAGTTAATGAGATAGTTAACGTCAAAGTTTCAACTTTTGACACAGGATAAATGGCAGAATCTCAAAAATCAATCAAATTCACCAAGCTCTCGCCTCTTTCTCAAAATCTAATTGGGTGTTAAGAAAGTAGCTATCATTACCGACTGATCCTGAATTACCGCGGGATCAGAAGGTCAATCACGTCGAGATAATTACGCGTATCGACACCAGAGGCGATTTGGGGGACCACCGGCATGGTCTCGCGAATTATCGTCCTTCTTCGCGTGGGTCTCATCAGAGAAGCATCATCAACGTAAATTGTGTGTGAATCTATCTAGTGCGATTAAAACCGACGCCGATGTCGATAGACGCGTGGCGTTAATAATTAACAATTGTTTTAACAGTTTGAGTAGAGCACATTAACTAGTGAATCATTAAATTGCATTAATCGCGACTTACAACCGGGATTAAATCAACAGTGAATTAATTGATCATTAGTGAAAAAAGAGACAATTATCAAATAGAGACAATTAATCAAAAGAAACAATAAATTCTGTGCGGGCAAATTATTTTTGAGTATGTAAATCTAGTCACGTTATTTATTAAAGAGTTATATTTTTGATAAACCACGTGTCAATTTTCATTGAGAAATCCACCTAAATTCCTTATAATCATTCAAAAGCTAATTATTATACAGTCCACTAAAAGGAGAAAATCAACGAGGGTTTCGGCGAGTTGCATCGAAATTCTCCCGTCAGAATCTACCTCGAAATTAGGCAGATTTTGAACATTGGGTGTTTTTTACTAAAAGAAATATGTAGAGATTCTTTCAGTAATTTCGAGTATTCTGAAATTAATTCATATTTTTTCACCGTGTATTTTTTTTGTTAAATTTTGAAAACAGGATAATTTGGTCAAATTCACTAGGTTGAGTGAGGCAATCAACTAGCCGGTGCTTAGACGTGATTGGCTGTTTAGTTCCACATAGTTGTGCGTGTGCTCTATGATGCTATTCGTGCAATTATTTTCAGATGTGTACATGCAGTACGGTATCATTGGGAAGATATTGAGAATTTATTAAAAAATCTCATAATTTTCATTAAATTCATAATTAGATGCAAAATTTTACACTTTAATATCGAATAAATGAATTTTGGATATATGAGAATGGAAATCAATATGTCATATATGCATAGCAAACTCTTTCCATGGAGAGACCGTGGCCTCAATTTTTACCCATCCTTTTCGGATAGAAATACCTTAAAGGACAATATTTATCACGATTTTTATTTCCTGAATTCATCGAGAGCTGGTGAATCGAAAATGAATCATATAATATTATTTTCTGGTGCAAATTTTCCGATTTTTCGAATGGTTCTATGAAAATTTCAAAAATTCTTCAATTTCATTATCTCAAAATTATTATTTTCTCGTTATTAAGAAAAAAAGTACCAATACCTGAATTTGAAGACTCGTTGGCTCTTTTGTTCCCGTTATCAACCGTCATTATGTGACCGTTCATTTCTTCAGTTTCTATACAATGAAAATTAATTTTATTAAGATAGTGTGAGGAATTATCGATCATTTTTTCCAATTAAAAGTTGAGTAATTTTTTTTTCAGTGATTACCATCCTCGTTGAATTCTAAATTCTCTCTTTTTTTCCTCCCATGATCTCCATTCCCATCATGATTAGTTACTAATCTCATCCTAGTTATGTTAATTCTCTTCGAATTGAGAACAATTTCATCCAGACTGGTGGAGCCATTGTAATTAAACTGTACAATAACATTACCGAATACTGAAACGCCATTGTCAACTACAATTGGCGTTAAATTGATATTATACCGTAAGGGAAATATCAAGGATGACAATGAATATTTGGCAGCGTCTGCTGGCTCTGATCCAGCATCTTCAGCAATTAATGCAGTTGCATCGAATACCTATTTCAGTCCAGTAATTGAATGATAAAATATATTCAGTAATCTCTCTTCAGGAATAGGAAATTATGTATTTTTTTCCGCGACTCTATCGTTAATATCCTTTTCTTTTGTTAATATATTTTTCCTTCACTAATAACTATTTCGCTGATTCTCTTCAAAAATTCTTATAAATGTCACTGTTCTCCAGAAGTAATTTAAAAAACCAAAACTTTTTGGAAGAAAAAGCATCTTTAAAAAATATTTAAAAAGAAAATAACAGAAAAAAACTGATGAAAGCATTGGATTGAATGATGGACTGAGAAAACGAGATAAGAGAAATTCACTTTGCGATCAATTTTTATAAAATTCTCATAATCTAAGCGAGATGTTTTTTGAAAAAATTTCTTGTTAGTTTTTTTCTAAACACAAATTTCTCTTTCTCATTCAGAGTTCCAGATATACCTAGACACTAGCGGCATGGGAAAATCAATAGAATAGAGCTGTCACGAAATATTTCCGGATTCAAGGGAGATGGAGAAATTTCTGTTATCACTTTCTTCATTAGCAAATTTCTTCTATTTCTTTCAGTTTCCGAGATTTTATATAAATAATGGATTCTTCAAATTCTTTAAACCTCATCGCCTTCATTGAAAAGTCTGAAAAGATCCCACTAAGAATAGCAGTGTCGAAGGAAAATCGAGAATTCAACATAAATATATTAAACTTCACTATAAGTTTATTAAATTTCGATATCGCGATCTTAATTCCAGCTAAGACAGAAATATGCGCGAATCTTCATGTTTTATAGAAAATTGAATTTCCAACCGAGAATTTAAATTTTCAAATTCAAATGGGAAATTGAATTATTTATAAAACTCGATTTTTCGTTGATGGAAAATCAGGATCGATATACTTTTAGATTTTCATCAATCGTGTTAAGTCTTATTTATTATTGTAACTTGAAATTTCATAGCATAATAGGGGGTTTACTGAAAACTGGACATAAAATTTTGAATTTTATTTGATTACTTTCATATCAGATGAATTTTTCCAAAAAAAGTTCCAAATTTACTGAAATTTGTTCAATATAACAATTTTTTCGATTAAATTTCAAATTATAATTTTTTACCAGTATCCTACAAGACAATCATATTTTTGAAAGAGAAATTTCCGGAAATATTTCCATTCATTAAAAAAAAAAAAATCTTTCGTGAAAAAATTGAAAGACAACTCAATTACAGAGAGAGAAAAAAAAACAAGTAATTTTACCTTTTTCTTTGGCACAGCACCGGAATAAGCGCCGATAAACCCAACGGCTACCAATAATAAAAAAATCACTATTACAACGATAGCAATTTTTCTATGTGACAAAAAAAAACCACCGCCTCTTTGATATTCAATTCCACTCAATCCAGGCTCACAAGTAACAAATTCCTGTCTGCTCGTCGCAAACTGTGCCATATTCGCGGCTGAAAATTGAAATGAAATTTTTTCATGAAAAAAAACGGGAATATTTTTTCATTAAGAATAACAAAATTATCTGACATGATTATTAATTACTTCACGCTGAATAAATGTAATTCATAAATTTTATTATTTATTATTTTTCAAAATTAATCATTTATTATTTTTTAATTTTATTATTATTTCGTGTCTTTCTGTTTTTTTTCCCCCGTTCTTTATTATGATATTCAAAATAAGAATGCAAGAATCCCAGGGACGCACGATTACTTGAACGAAGTCACCTGATAACGAGACTGAGAGCGAGTGCATAACTGGCATGAAGTCCAGGTAAATCACGTTTTTACATTATTATTATTTTTTTCTTCTTTTTCCTCAAACAATTGGACTCAAATTTTTTCACAATTCTTGAATGCAAATTTATAACACATAACACAATGTAATGCAATAATAGACAGTGGCAGGGGTCTGATAAGCGTGACGAGAGGACCGTGAGAATTCAACCATTGTTTTCTCATCCTCAAATGCAGCTTCAATTCAATGATAATTGAATTGTTAAAAGGAAAAAAAATAGGATTGCACCTTGAATGAACATAAGTAATTTGAACAGTTTACATAAAAATTGAAATTACTGGTTTTTTATCATTTTCACGTGATATTTTTCCATTGCATGTACTCTATCGTTATGAGGATGATAACAATAACGATCTCATTTCTTGATACAATTTTTTTACATAAATTTCCTATTCCAGGTGATCATTTTCGTATTGAATTTTTTCATTTCTGAAAGATTCTTAAGGATATCGCGAAAAATATTGAGTATTCTAAAATTTATGATTTTATCTTTTTTTGTAGAAAATTAAATTCTACCGAAAAAAGTTGATCAAAAAAAAAAAAATTAAAAAAAAAAAAAAAAAGTTCATCGGCCTCATGCCTATTTTCAAAATATTAAGACTTCCAAAACGAAAAAAAATTTAAGAATTTTCTAATTCGCTCAGTTCCTTGAGAATTTCTCTCTTGAGAGTTAATTAATTTGCTTTTTTTAAAAATATAGGAATGCCAATGAAAAGAGAATTTGACACCACTAGTTCTCGAATTATTGAAAAAACAATTTATCGTAACTGTCATTTCCCTTCAATCTAAAAATTGAATTTTACAATCTCAATTTTTTCTGTTTGATTTACATGAATTTCTAATCAGCTTTTATGAACCAATATCAATAAAAACATCATATTCTCTGTCATATATTCCCACGAAATTAATCGAAGTCATAACGAAAATTAATAATTCTTTTTGTCAACATCATCAATTATGAAAAAAAATTACCGCTCTATCAATACATCTATATCGCTGGAGTGAATTGGGTTACTCGACATCGGGTAAGTCGTTAATAATCCGGTAAATCATAATTGCGATACATAATCATTGCAGTGACAATCACTCGGATCATTAATTTTTTTATAAAAAAAAAACGAAATTGTCATTTTTTTTTGTAAACAATTTTTTTTTAATTCTGCATGAAACTAAAAAAGAGGTGGTGGATTAAAAACTCACAATTTCGTCGAGCCCATGGCTCCCAAGTACTAGCTGAGCCTCGCCTCATGTGTAATACTCAAGATGGTTTATTATTGTTAAAAAAATTTAATAAGATTAAAATTCACTCAACCAACTGCACAAACATGAAAGACAACTGGAAATTCACGTTTATTTGTTTAATGAAGGAAGGAAGCGATAAAATAATTAAACGGAGAGGACAATAACAATGGTGAGGCCACGCAATTGCCTGGCAGGTACTGTACAATTAGCGCGTATTCTACCTGTGGCCAGTAAGGCCTCATGCTGTTTCATTCCAACACAAGTGTGTTACGACTTCTCCCTCCTCAACGGTTTTTTTAACAATTGTGTTACGATCATTTTTGCACGTGCATTCATCTGTTATTTATGGCAAATTTCCATAGGATTATGAGTTTCGATCGAATAATTGATGTTTTCAAGATTCATTGGAGATGTTGGAGCATTTAGAAAAAGTGGGACAATTCAACGTTTTCGTTGCATTTTTCTTGACAGTCAAGACCAAGATTATAATTGATTATAATTGATTGAACCCACATAATGATTTTTTCTCTCTAACTGAAAAGCTCAATTCGCTGGCGCCACCTCATATCCGTGTTGCCGGGGATAAACACCTCTTTGCAACTCTTCGGTATCATCTTTAATGTTAATTTCGTGATTCATAAGAATACTGTTGAACTTGTAAACTTGAACATAAAATGCTACTAGAAGAATCTAATCATTCAGCGTACAAGATTATTCATTAGTTATCGGAGTTTATGTCTATTCTGAACATACTGCATGTTATTTATGATTTCGTATTCTATAGATACATTTACAGAAAACGTAAATCACGGGCATTATCAAAGTATTTCATGTGCGCAGGATTCAACATGTTGGATGCACAAAGAGCGCACATCTGCATAGCTCATAGTATGATAATGAAATTAGCACACATTCGACAATTTTTTAGATTTTTTTAAACATATAAATTATTATTTAAAAAATATTTAAAAATTTGCATCTATAATTTTCTGAATTTCAAATACTTTTTTAATTTCAAATAATTTTAGTCTTCTTTTTAAATCATTTATTTTTTGAAAAGAAAAAAAATAATGTCCGATGTTTGTTATTTTCAGGTTCTTTCAATAGTGCATGTTTCATGCAGAAATAGTGCATGAATCTCGGACTAAAAGTTCATATTTCATGCTCAGCTTTTCCCTCGTTTAGAGGTAATTTTCGAAGATAATATTATTTTTGATATACAATTAATTTCATTCCAATGTTTGAATCATGTAGAAGAATACAATGAAGAATATTTGATTGATTATTTGAAAAATATGTTACAAACGATGAGGTTCATGGAAATTTTTCAGGAAATCTTTCATGTAAGTAATTTCAATGAACTACAAAAGAAGGCTTCTGATGATTTCGACTGAATCTACTCGTTTCGGAGATAATTATAGAAGGTCTTGTGAAAAAAATTCTATTCATATAGTTAAACGTAGGTAAAAGGGAATTTGAAAAATTGTTATCCATTCTGTTGTTATTATGTCCAAAACAAATAGGTTTAGAGGAAATTTTCAACAGACTTTTTTCATCGAGAATTCCGTGGACTATAATGAAGGTTCTCTCTATAAATTCTTCGGAAAGTTTTTAAACGATAATTATACTCGTATATATCTTACAATAAAATACAATTCTACAAAGAAATTGAGTAAGGCGAGTCACGAACTACTTCCAAGTCTCCATACATCTAGTCCTCACCATTCCCTATCTCACACCTACAATTTACTTGATACAAAATCATTTCTGATATTTTTGTATAGATTCATTTCTGATACTACTCAGGACTGGAAAACTTACACCTTTCTAGGATTACAAAATCGAGAGTCCAACGATAACCAATAGGGGAGCCTTCCTCGGGAAGCCTCTACTCTGTAATATCTCGTAAAATGACAACCTCTACAAGAATTTATCAAGAAATTATTCTTGCAGCTCATCAAATTTTCCATAGAAAATGGTTTTTACTATTTCTCTCTGATCCCATTCGTCTCAAATATATTCGCAAAAGAATCTACAATAGTGATTTCCTCCAATTCGCAATGGCAGATATCGTAATTTCAAAGCAGTTAAGTACTTCAATTCGTCCCACTGACCTGAATAAACAGAAATAAATTCGAATAATTGCCCCTCGAGCTTCTACAGTTGAAAATAATATTACGTCATTCTTTAATCCCAAGAAATCACAGGTACATGAACCATTTCCGCTACAATATTAGATTGCTCCTCCTTCACCTATTTCAATTGAAAAATCAAAATCGTTGATAGTGTTGGGATTGTGTCCTCTTTATTCATTCAGCAAGGGTTATCCCCACCACTTAAATGTACATATATATATAGATACATAGAAACTTCAATTTTTTTAATACATATAAGCTTCTATTTTTTCACCACGCCGAATAGATTCATTGACGTGAGCAGAGTAAATCAATTGGATAATCGTCACGAGTTCGTACCACAAACGTTATGACTATTACTAGCGTTATAATAAAGTGGTTAAGGGCCCAATCTATATAGACTACGACCGGTCACGAGGTGCCACCTTTATTTTATTCAAATCAATTTTTGTATTTTTTTATTTTTTGTCTCTTCAATCACAAGACACGAACAGAGTGAAGTATCATAAGATTGAACAGTTGACCAAGAGCTACGGTTCTATCACCATTAAATATTTTATCACCCTGGAGACCTTAAAACTTACCTGCATTTTTTTCTTAATACTAATTTCATTTTTATTTTATTCAATTTATTGTAGGGAACACAATTTTTTGTATAATTAATTATTTGACTATTGAAAAATTAATTTGAGAAAAAGACAACATGAGGCTGGCAGCCTCCTTTGCCCTTTGTGCTGTCCTTATTGTCACCAGTGCTGATCCTGATGTAAGAATAATTTTTGATAAATATTTTTTAGAATTTCTTGATATTCTCTACTATTTTCTCCCTTGATCAATTGCGATTCGATTTATTTTTAATTCATGAGGAAAATGTGTTATTGCGAATAAATCCGGTTTATTACAGTAGAATTTCGTGTCAAATCATGATTTTTTTTCATTTCCTATGATTTGAGAGATTTGATCAATTTACGAAGTTAACAGTGAAGTGAAAGAAAAAATCGAGATGACTTTACTTTGAATAAGCTTTCTCGACTTAGATTGGGATTTAGCGCGAGTTTGAAAAATTGTCGTCGAGGCTTTTTTTTGTAGAAAAACAAGTGGGAAATTGCATCGCACATGATATAATATAGCTTTGTTAGCTAATGTATTAGCAAATAGCTTCTGAATGGACAATTTTAAATCTGGTGAAACTTCGATTTATTCGATCTTCTTTAAAAGAATATTGAATAAATCCTTCAGAAGTTATTGAAACATGTGTGCCCATTCATCCAAACAAATACACACAGACGCAAAGAGACATTTCTTGAAAATATTATTTTCGGTCTTTTTTAATAATTCCAAATATTTTCCAACCGAAAAATTGAGATTAAAATTTTTGACAATATAAAGCTTCCATTCAGAACCAAAAGATACTTCGTCGGGCATATCTTCGGTTCTACTAGTGACTCGAGGCTGACGACCATCGATTGGTATAATTTGAATTTTTTTAGATCGATTTTTCACTTACTTATAGCCCATTTTCTGGAAATCAGTTTTTCCTCTATATCTATTTGAAGAATCGATAATTCTTCTTACAATTATCAGGAGATGTGGTAGCATCTCTCGACAAGTACGAGCCCAACACTCTTTGTCAGGCAAAGACTACCGCACTCCTATACGGCTAAATAGGATTCGAAAAATTTCAATAATTTTTTGTATAGCTGAAATTCTATCTCACGAGACTATTTTTCGGTAACATATGCATATTACCGTTATCTTTAGATTTGACTACAAAAAAATTGAAAAAACTATATTTTCAAATTAATTGAAAAAAAAGTTGGCCAGAATTGTTCTTCGGAATGAAAGTTCGTAGACATTGTAACTGTAGTAGTGCCTCACCGACACTACGTAGAAGTATGCGTCACACAAAGACAGACAGTGAACATCAGACGAGCTTGGCTTCGAATGGAAATATCTCGAATACTATTCAAAAGTCATCGCTGCGCATGAAATTTAGGGGATGAATTAACGAATAGAATACGCAAAACCCGGTTCTTCCACAACTTGTGTTTCCGAGATATTCATTTTTTACTGAAAAGTTTAACAATGACGTGCGAGACCAAAAAACGAATAATTAGGGCCTCGAGCGTCATTTTGGGATTTTCCATTAAAAAAATCCTACTTCAAAAACGAGGAGCTGTAGGGAAACGGGGTTTTGCTCATTCTGTTCCTTAATTTTTTCTCTAAATTTTATTCGCAGCATGTCTCGATTAATTTTTCATAGTTTTCGAGATATTTCAATTCAAAGTCAAGTCGATCAGCGCGCGTCTAGATTCGATTTAATCCATCTCTATTACATTGCCCATTTACAAATAAAAAAAAGGGTGAAATGGCTGAAAGAAAACGCTAGTGCATTTTTTAAAAAACGTCGACAAGTACGCGCCCTGATTTTCTGGAAAAAATATATGAAATCAGAATAGTACAAGTCCGTAGATCTCCTTCTAGCGTGCTAGTCAAAGTCGCATCGGATGAAGAGTTGTGCATTACTTTTTCAAATTAACCCTCAGAGTACACAGGCGGTCATTTTGACCCCAAAAAGTTTCTTGCCCTAAAATATAATGAAATGAATCAAAATCTTTGAAATACTCGGCTCCGACGCTTATAAGCTTCTTTATTCAAATTATCCGACTTCAGAAAAGAGGTCGACTTCGATAAATTTTTGTACCATCAAAAAATAGTTAAGTCAAACCAATGATGATTGTATTCAAAAGTACATTGTTTTACCTACAAAAAACCTCATAACATAAATTCCGAAAAAAATGTATAGTTCTTGAGATGTGGCACTCAGAAAATGGAGGGGGGTCAATTTGACCCCGTATGTGCTCCGAAGTTCTGTTCTGAGGTGTGTACTCCGAGGGTTAATTCATCATCTTATTATTAGGATAGTAGATGAAGTTGGCATTGTACAATGAATTTCAAGAATTGAATAGTAGAGAAATTATACAAAAGAAACGTGCTTGGTGTATTAAGTGAAAGCACATAGTGAAGGCACACCAAGTACGTTTGTTTTGTATAATTTCTTCATTATTCAATTTTTGAAATTCATTGCACAATGCCAATTTCGGCTACTATCCTCATAATAAAATGATGAATTTATTTGCAAAAAGTAATGCACAACTCTTCATCCGATGGGACTCAAACTTGCGCGCTAGAAGGAGATGTACGGATTTGTACTATTCTGATTTCATATTTTTTTTCCAATAAAATCAGGGCGCGTACTTGTCGACTTTTTTTTTAACGCACTGGCGTTTTTTTTCAGCCTATGAATCGATGGGATATGAGCCATCCTCCATTTGAGACCAAGCTCATGTTGCTATATGACTAATAGAACCAGAGATATTCCCAAAAAAAAGTGAAATTTTTCGAAACTGAAAAGATTTTCCTCTTCAAAAACTTTTCAATCAATGAAGTCCACTACCAGTCCCATGCTTCAGTCTTATGAGAACTATAAATTCACCGGATTGAAATCCTCTAGCTTCAAAATTTTTTCAGTTATCGTGCTCAAAAGAATTCTATCGAAAAAATTGTTAAAATTAACATTTTTCAAAAACTATCATCATTTAATAGATGAAAATTCGTAGCGAGCCAGCTCATATGATTGCCAACACAGCCTATATAAAACTTTATAAAGTTTTCAAATTATTGATGAAATTGTCAGAAATATTTAATATCTCAGAAACTACTAAACGAATTCCAATACAAAAGAACTCCAGATCAAGAGTTCCATGACCGGAATATACTGACAAGATGTCAGACTCCTGCATATAAGCCTTCCGAAGTTTCTGAGACATATGTGTGTGCACATACATACACACACACACACACACACATTTTTCTAAATATAATTTGTGGTCCTTTCGGATCATTCTAGATATTTCCTAATAAAAAAATTGAGATTGAAAATTTTCACGATAGTAATGCTTCCATTCGAAAGCAATAATAAGAAAGTTTTATTTATTTCATAAAATTCGTTCTGAAGCAAAATTTACCAGAATTCATCTGACTTTCAATTACAATCGGTTCTTCAAAATATCACAGAATTTTTGTGAGATAGTGAAAGTTTGTTAATCACCTATTTTATAAACAATAATTAGGTATTTCTATCTCCATGCGTTTGGAGATATTCTGCAAGAAATAATGATAAGTACAGTGAGAAAAAAGAAGTAGTAAAAGTGATGAAATCGTTTCAATGGTCCTTCACGTAGAAAAATTCTGATGGCGGCCGCCATCACAAATTTGCCGCTTTCCATGGAGTTCTTTCCCATGGCGATTTTTTGCATGATGATTCTTTTCAT
Organism: Aleiodes leptofemur; assembly: GCA_963942555.1. Classification (NCBI taxonomy): domain Eukaryota; kingdom Metazoa; phylum Arthropoda; class Insecta; order Hymenoptera; family Braconidae; genus Aleiodes; species Aleiodes leptofemur. The sequence goes on from OZ012615.1 coordinate 12,123,315, forward strand.
GACTTTTCCATAAATTTTTCATGCCTTTCATGAATTTATGGCTGTAGCAAATTTCTCCATGGCAAATTTTGCATTGACGAATTCGGCCATGGAGAAAATGCAATGGAGAGAAACGCCATGGAAAGGATCACTATGGTAAAAGTCACTATGGAAAACAAACGCCATAGAAAAAAAGTCCATGAAAAAGAAAGCTATGAAAAAAAAGCCATGGGAAAAAATTAAAAGAATCATCATGAGAAGAAATGCCGTGCAAAAATATGCCTTGGATAGAATCGCCATGGAAAAATTGCCATGGGAAAGAATTTCATAGAAAGCGGCAAATTTGTGATGGCGGCCGCCATGGCCAGCACCATGACCACCGCCATCGGAATTTTTCTACGTGTTAACACATAATTGTTCAATATTTTTTCTAACGAGTAATTTTCGTCGAATTTCCTTTTTATTTCAACGAAATTTACCTGATTCACCATTCGTTTCACCACTTCCAAACAAATATTTGTTTTTAACAATCAAAAAATTAGTCAATTTCGATGAATTCACCAAATTTGATAACTTTTCAATCCCTCAAAAACAATTCATCGCATTATTTTTACAACTGGTTGCTTCTCAGTGTACAATTGGCATATCTCGAATATCGGCAAATTTTGAATTTTATACATTTCAGTGAAATTCTAGAGGAAATATTTATAGTATGTTCATATTTTCGAAAATGAAAAATAATTAGTTGCAGAAATGTACACGTTGCTGGTTACAGAAAAGAACGAGAGTGAAGAGGAGCATTGACTACAATGATGTCCTCAAGCTTCCGGCATTCCGAATGCCTAGAGATTTGAAGCCCATTAGTTATGACCTATTGATACATCCATCAACAAAAAATAGTACATTCACAGGACAAGTTACGATTATTGGTGTCTGGCCTACTAGTGGATCAAGGATTAAACTCGATGCACACCCTGATTTAAACATAACCAATGTCAAAATTCAGTGTGTTCGTGTCAATACTACGTGAGTCATAAACTTCTAATGTAATTATCATGATTAGTCTCGTCATAATAATGATAATTGGGAATCATCGGGGTTAGCATTCATTTCAATCATCTATCCATGACTTTTTTTCAGAATCGGAAATATGTCTCAAATAAAACTAACAACTCATTTCGAATAATAGATTTCTTTATTGATAATTCCTCATGGTTTCTCAAATTTTTTGTAGAGTACAAATTTTTCTATAGAAAAGGTCGCGTTTCAAAAATATCTACAAAGAAATCTATTTTGAATTTTTTGACGCATCTCTGCTCAAGGGTTCTATGTAGAATCATCCAACAAAAAATATCCGATGAGAGTATTCAGCAACAAGATATTAAAAAAAATAGAACTTGGTGAAAAAATATCTAAAACGAACGGCTCGGAAATTAATAATGCCTCTACTTGGAAGGAAAGGTCGTTGAGCTTTTCAAAATTCCATTATTGTTTCCTCTAGCATAATTTTCAGGAATTTCATTACATTGGGAATAATTGCATTGAATATTTTATTAAGAGACTTCCAGCGTGATATAGTATAGTCAGAGCATTTCTTATCATCAGAAATGGAAAACTCCTGCACACGCAAACCATATTGCCATTGATCATGAAAGGAACGTGTTGGAATTGAAAAATAAATGATGTTTTAAATTATTATATCTTGAATACAGAACGGTGATGTGCTTTTTTTTTATTTTGTTTGAATAATTGTTTCCATTCACTCTCCTATTTTTTTCAAAATTCTATAGACACTTTTTTTGGTATAATAAAAAATAGTTGAGTGGCTAGGAAGTTTTAGATGCTTTTGGAGATATCTCAAAAGTAATAAGCTTTCTCCAAAACCAATCTTTATGATATATTTCCATATACCCACTCACTCTGAATATATTCATATAAACATCAATGATAATTTCTTGAGTAATTGATTCATTGAAAAAAATTATTCAAAAAATATCAGAGATTCATGGCATGAAGCTGATATAGCGCAAAAAGAGCACAACTATAAAAAATCAGAATATAAAATTGACTTGGAGCAGTGGTTTGAAGCTGAAAGCAAATGCCAATTGCACATAAACTATACTGGAAATATAACAACAAGCGAGAGTGCTGGAATTTTCATGAATTCATATCTGGATACACATGCACAAGCGCAGTAAGTTTTTAATTAATTTTATGAAAGAGGACATGTTTTCAATGTGTAGGTAGATAGATTAGACTAGATGTGATTCATGTGAATGCAGTTTAGATTAGTTTGTCAGGGTTGAATAGCTACTATCAATTTAATATATCAAATCGTTCAAACGACGTACAATTGTCAGCACATTCGTCGCAACACACCTGAGGCTGAACAATGCAAGAAGACTATTTCCCTGTATCGATGAACCCGAATACAAAGCTACATTTCAACTCAGCGTGATCAGGCCGAAAAATATGAATGCACGATCCAATACACCAGTTCAATTCACAGCTGAAATGTAAGATAATTATCATTCAATGTATATATCCTTTAGTCCTTAATTAAATTAAAAATTAAGTGATAGAGAAGAATGAAGACAAAACTTTTCACTGATTATGCTGCTGAAATCTTCGAAATAAGTGGGTTTTTCCGAGAATTCATGAAGAGTTTTTTTTTCGTAGAAAATCAAATCGCTCATGAAAAAGGTTTCTCCGTGAATTCTCCTGAGCCCAGTTTATGATATATTAGCAGAATAATCTACTCCACCATAAAAGTGAAGGAAGATAAGGCCAAAAATAATAGATTGCTCATATTTTGATGAGTTTAAGGTAGTATTCCAGCAAACTCCAGTACAGTTAACAGCTTGTTGTTTCGATGCTATATCAAAGATAATACTTTTTTTACATTTTCCTGATTTTTTTTATAATTTTTGTCCGTGTATTTTATGAGATATGGAAATATCAAAGTTACTGGAAATAGCGGTGGTGGCGATGAAACGCCCCAAATTGGACAGAAATAACAAAATTACTGAAAAGCCAGACGGTTGACTCTTCATTTTCTAATTTTTGGCGAAGAGGACAGCACTTTAATCAAATAATAGAAAGAAAAAATATTATATTTTCCGTATCGTTATTGAGAAATTTCAATTAGAAGGTAATCATAACTATTTGCCTCTCTTCCTATCTCATGCACGTGATAGGAGATTAGTAATGTAAAAAAAAATCGAGAAACAAAAAAAAATTAAATTTTCAATCTGAAGATATAACTTCCGAATAGATCAATCTCTTTTTCGGATAAATTGAAGCACGTTTTCTCAAATTGTCAGCAATTAATTGGAATCCAACCTAAGGATCCCCCTTTTTTCTGCTTTATCTACTGCACTCTGGGATACTACCTTAAGAGGAATTCATCAAGAAACCTTTATTGTAGGCTATTGAATTCTCTGCTACAAAGGTTCTCCGATATTCACCCCTAAACCCATTTCTTTCCAACATATTTGCAGCAGGATAAACATTGAGTTTTGCGATAAATTTGTCGACTGTATTTTCTCCTAAACTGTTCTTCATCTTTTTTAAAACAAAACGAAGGAATATCATAGTTATCAATTATAATCTTTTTAAAGTCCCAATGAGCCTAGCCTTATGAAGGATGTATTCGAGCGAACACCAAGAATGTCAACATATCAGCTTGCATTCATGATATCAGACTTTGAAAGTATTTCACCAACCAGAACAGTAAATCCCATTGAAGGACGTAATTCCCTTGATATCAAAGTTTGGGGTAGAAAGGAATATTTAAGTACATTGTCGAAGGTGCCAAATAAGATTGTCACAATTGTCAATTATCTTCAGCATTATTTCAACATGTCAATTGGCCTTTCAAAGTTGGATCTTGTGGCAATGCCAATGTACACTGCTACTAAAGCCTCTGACAATTGGGGACTCATGTTTTTTAGGTAAGCTTATTTTCTCCATCATCGTAAAATAAAGTATCAATATGATTATCATGAAAGTTTTATTATATCAAAATTTTATGATTATGTGAAAATTTCATTACTATATAAAAAAAATTTACGCAATTTCATGTTCTTACAAGCTTTTGCGGAATGTCTCGGAATCTGAAGGAGATTGAATTTTTTTTCTAAAGAGCTTTTTTTGAAAAATGATCACGGCTACAAAGGAGATCCTCACGAAAATTAATTCATCTTCCTCAGATTCCTACAATTTCTCTGTAGACTTATCTCGAGGTGCAATTGATTGATTCGTCTCATTCGATTTTGTAATTGAGTAAAAAGAGGAATAATTTCCAGGGAAAGTGAATTGAGTACTCCACTCGTGTGGAACACTGCTTATGAACTAATTTATCAGTGGATTGGGCAAAGAGTGACGCCTTTCAGGTGGACAGACGCTCAAGTTAACAGAGCACTGAACTCTTTTCTATCATCAAAAACAACAGTTGATGTAAGCTGCTCTCTCATTTTTGTGCATTGTAAAATCAATGTTCCCAGTTTTCTGCCCAGAATGTTTTCCAAAGTCCTTCAGAGAGTTCATGGGAATTGAATAAAAAAAATTAATTTATTAAATTTTTGATGAATGCTCAAAGAATTGTTGCTTCCTTAAGCTTTTAATCTTTAAAAAAAAACGAATTGATCTCCATTTTTTAAAACTTAAAAAAATTTCATGATTCCTTCCGGGAAAAACACGCAAATTTTTCTTTTCCTTCGAATTTAATTAATTACAATCAAGTTTAATGAATTTTTAATGTTAATGATAAATTCACTCCATATTTCATTTTCTTTTAAAGTAAAATTTACTTCAAATTGTTTCTTTAGATCGATCCTAATGAAATGGAGGGCAAATGGCCGATGACTCTTCTTTATTCACTTTACTACGAATTTGGTAAAACCATTCCATTTTCAAGAGTTGCTGGGATAAGGCACGAGGCTGCTTCAGCAAAGAGTTGAGTTTCAAGAATTTAAAACAATTCAATGAAATATTAAGCAATCACTCGCGTAAATGTGATTATGCACGGTTGAATAAGTACCTCCAATCATTGTGTTTCACTTTTTTTTTTGCATTCTCTCTCTTTATCTTTGTTATTATTGTCCGCACATATGTCGAGCCAAAACACTCATAACTCATAATTTATTTATTTTTGTGTCTTCTTCATGAAAAAACAGCAAAGATTTTTTTTTTACAGCTGAACTTGTTTTCCGCATGTTCAACTACACACTGGGTCAGGAAATATTCAGGAAAGGAGTGCAGAGGTTTATCAGCGAATCCGAGAAAAAGTAAAAAGAAAAACATTAATTAGAATGAAGGAAAAAAAGTTGATTGAAATGAAAAAAATAAAATAGATTGAAACTCAATTTTTTTTCTTTTCGAGGATTGTCGTTTTCATTTGAATTTATATATCCTGTTATATATAACAGGAAATAGAAAAATTCATGATTTCACGTAAAAATTTCACATTTCCACCGACTTTTCATTTCAAAGATAATAAAAGTACTGAAGTATCGCGGTAAAATCACATATTAAGATTTTTCGATCGTAATATGAGCTAAATAAACAGTCGACATTATCTTGACTAATGTACGTAAGAAAACCTTAGCCACTTGATAGCTTACGTTCGTAATTAAATTCTCCAATGGCTCTTGGTTGGTAAAATAAGGTAAGGAAAATAGAGTAATTTTTATTGAGGATCATTTTTATCAGGGAAAGATAGCAAACTTCATTGAAGAGTGAGCAGACTCATTTTTTCCGGAGATAACTTTTTTCTTTTAAATATCTCAAAATGTAAGAGAAATAGATGAATTTTTGTTGGGACCTTTTTTTACAGAAAAAAGTAAGAATCACAAAGAACATTTTAACAAGAACTGCTGCAGCTCTGTTGAATTGCAAGACATTTCAGAAAGGTGGCAAAAAAAAATTTCCTCATGAAATTAGTTTCTGTCTCTCAGAATCTACCAATCTGAGAAATATTCATAAGAACTTATTTCGAAATTCGATCAATTGTGTTAAATTAATTATTAAATAAGGCCATTTTTGTTCACTGCTATTCAAATGGCTTATTCAATAATTAATATTTATAGAAACCTCATTCTTCAGGACGAAAATTTCTCCATGTTTCTCAATTTTTGATATATTCTCTAAAAACTCCTCTCAAATGCCTTAAACACTCATAAAAAATTAATCCAGTAGACTCATATTTCTGTTCATTGAACCACATTGATAAATTAAATACTATTTACAGCTGCAGTTTTTATGCTAACGACATATTCGATCATCTAGATGTCGTAAGGCTCGAAAATAATTTGACATTACCAAGTGATTTGACAATAAGCAGTATAGCAGGATTGTGGATAAATCGTGATCGTGTACCTCTCGTAACGGTAACTAGAGATTACGAAACCGGAAACATCACCTTCACACAGGTAAATATATAACTTGATGATAAAGTCGGCATTGTTTATTCCTCAAGGTAACGTGCATCATTATTCGTATTTTTTTTATCCTCTGCATAAACATCTCAGTGCTTGATTACAGAGATGAAATACGATTTTTTGAAAATATCTTGGAATTCAAGCAAATCGGAAGTTTTTTTGCAGAGACCGTCTCTGTAGAGCGGAATGAAACCTACAATAGAGGCCCTAGAAAAAGGCACTGTTTTATATGTTTCCAAGATAATTCAAAAAAAATACCTCAATTTTGTAGTTTATCTCTTATCATAATTTTGTAATAGAGAGGAAATGGGGAAATTTCTTCAGACATTTTTTCTAGAACAAAATGAGACCTAAAAAGAATATTTCTATCAGGAACGTCACATTTCTATTAGTTTCTGAGATATTTCTATATAATCAATTGCCTTTTTTCAATTTTCAGAATGTCTATTTACGTGAAGCAGCACCACCATCAAATGAAAAAATGTCCTATCAATGGGACATACCAATTATAATAATAAAACAGGATAATCTGAATTTTGCAAATTTAATACCAAATTTCTGGATAACAAAGGCCGATACTAATTTCACAATTGTGGAAAATGTGGATAAAAATGAATTTATCATTGTCAATCCAGAAGAAATAGGTAATTCAATTCCCAATGCAATCATTCAATTACACATTTCCCTCTGTCCTTGTTGAAGTTGGAAACTAATTCAATATTAATTTGATTTTTTATTAGGCATGTTTCCAGTCAACTATGACATGTGCAATTGGCAAATGCTGAGTGAATTTCTTCAAGGCTCGGAGAGAGAGACCATTCCTGTATTGACTCGTGCAAAATTACTTCATGATGCTTGGAATATGGCGTACACTGGAAATTTTTGTTTCGAAGTTGCTTTTAATATGACACTATTTCTGAAAAATGAAACGAGCCATGTTGTCTGGGAGCCATTCTTCACAATGATCGATCATGTGGGCAGAAGAATACAGGGCTCTGAGACTGTTTATGCCAAATTTGAGGTGAATTGAAATTGTATTTTTGCGAGATTAACCCTAGACTGGTACCCCTATGAGAGATTCGCCGGGCTTTACCGTTTTTATTTTTTCATAATCATTTGGCTGAGCGGAAAATTCTGAAAAAAATCGAATTTGTTCATTGAAATGTTTGAAAAACTATTACATTTTTTAAATTACACATTCTGCAAATTTGATGAAGAAATAAAATCAGTTCTAGGAGCTGGAGATATTTTTCCAATGCTAAATAAAATTGTTTGATGCGTATCGTTGCCGAAAACTCGCTAAACACGCTCGGGCAGTGTAGAGAGAATTCGACAACGTTGCAGCCGAAATAACATGGCGGGGAATCCCTCATGACAGGACCAAATTTCGTACGGGAGCGTTATGTGACCAGTCTAGGATTAACAAAGCCACCGTCGAAGATAATGGAATTGTTGTTGGCCCTGTGTATCTGACTAGATTCCCTTTAATTACTGAGATTATTAGAAAAGTGACCACAAAATAATGGGTTGGGCGGAATCAGTTTACGTTGCTATTGGTTTTTCGGATGTATGTAGCGTTGACACTAGGCAACGTCGCGAATGCGTTTGAGAGAGAGATACTATTGCGCACAACTGAAGAGTTACGAGTTTCTTTTGCGACGCTGCCACATCCAATGTACCACGATAGAAAAAGTACATTTTCCACAGTTATTCACTATATACTACTATTAAATGCTGTGGATCTGTATTTTCAAGAGTCTGAAATATTTTATACATAATTTTTTCTCTTCTCTCTTTTTTCCATCCAAATCAGAACGGTACTTTTTATAATATATAAGAAAATCTGTGATTTCCCCTGAGGCTCAAAATTTTAAACTCGTGAAATATCCAGTGTCACTATAGTCCTTTAAGATTCAGTGGCACTTAGCATATGTTGGATATAAAAAAACTGCACCTAACACATGCGATGAAGATTTTCAGACTCGTATAATATCATGAAGGCACCAGTTATGGGACAGATAAGGCACTAGTATCCAGACGGTGAGAGTTAAATGATTAATATGATATAAAATTTCACTTAAGTGAATCAAATAATTCAATTGAGTTTCATTTTGACACTGCAAGTATTGGAAAATCTGGTCTTCTCAATTAAATATTAATTATGAAGAAAAAAAAATTAAATATTGATTATTACTATATCTTGCCGCTCTGTCCGTAAACTGGGGTATGTCCGGTAGTTGAGTTCATCTTGGTAAGATTCGCCTTCGACTCGTTTTGCAATCTCGCACTCGTCAGAACATACTTTACCGCATTTGCTTGGTAATATACTCAATTACATCATTATCTTATTATAAACTAGGAATGTGCCAAATTTCAGTAAATTATGAACGATAATTCGAGTAATGACGGTACTACTTTGAATTCCATATAGGGCATACCACAATATTTCACCACATTTTCATATCGTATTCGCTAATCATTATTTAGAGTCCTTCTACTACTGCAATGACTGATACTGCCGTATTTCTTAATTAAATTAAATACTACGGCTGGATGAAAATTGAGAATGAATGTTTAAAATGGTTTTTTTAATCATTTATTTAAAAAATTAGTGAGAATTTGAATATTTACAGCTAATCAAAATTTTATTGTGATTATCCATTCTGCTGCTCAAAAAAGTACTCTCGAGTTTTGTTTCTAATATAAATAATTATTGAGTTACATTATTCAAGCTTGCAATTTCTCCAAAGTCGCGGTTGCCATGGGCGCGGCACGATAGGAAAAATGAATTATTTTCCATATTCCAACGAAATTATTTCTGAAAACTTTACAAAACCTGTCGAAAAGGATGTAGATTTGAAAAAAATTTATAGTTTCAAAGTGGTGAAAACTTATGTGCAAAATTTTTTTTCCAATTGTTTATTTGAAAAATTAGTAAAATTTTAAATATTCACAGCCAACAAAGATTCTACTACGATTGTCCATTCTTTTGCAAAAAAACAGGAGTTGCGACTTTTTTGCTAAGTTTTTTTCCTAAAATGAATAATTAATGGAGTTGTATTCATTGACTGCCAATTAACGCTCTGTCCAAAATTCACAGTTTCATAACTCTGTGAAAAGAAAAAAAAAAGTCTCTAAAATTCATTTCTCAACACCTTCTCTAAAATAAGAAACAACTGGAAAAAAGTACGATGTAAAATCGTGCGGAAATAGCATGAAATGCCCTATATAAGAATTACCATCCGGAATGCGATAAGCATAGAGATTAAAAAATTCATGTACTACAAATTTTTAATGACATTTATCCACGAGATATTCTTAAATCCTTGACGATTTTATTGATATTTTGTTCAGGCATATATATTAAGTCTACTTGAACCACTCTACAAAAATCAATTGGGTGAAGTACCACAGCCGAATGAGCCATCATGGAAAGTTCACATGAGAGGGTTAGCTAAGAACTTTTTGTGCCGTGCTGGCTACGTACCATGTGTCAAAGAAGCGGTAGAGCAGTACAAAAAATGGATGAAGGACGATGAACCCGACGAAGGAAACCCGTATGTATTATTTCCCTTTCTTCATCCAACTTTTCAAGTTTTATTATGCTTTCAATTTTCGAGCAGCATCTCATACTTGTTTCATCCTCCGAACAACCTCTAATAAAATTCTTAGCTTTATATCAAATTTATTCATTTGGAAACGTTTGTAACTTTATAAAATTGCATAATTTTCCTGATTCCGTTTTTTCTGGAATATCTCGGAGTCCGAAGAAGATGAAGAAATTTATGTGGGAATCTTTTTTAGGCGGTTAGCTACACCTACAAATAGAATTATTGCATAAATTTCTCCATCCGGCTTAATTTTCGAGATAATCATGAATAACTGACTCGAAAATGGAGTCTACGAAATTTATTCAATGAAAGTAATTTTTCTGAGCTCTATTTTTATAGAATTTCATGAAATCCATGGAAAATGGGGCATTTTTTATGAAGACTTTTTTCGTAGAGGAAATTTAGACCTAAAAAAAAAATGGGCCCAAAAATTTCTCTATCTCTCTTAGATGCGAGATATTTCCCAATCTAAATCCTCAAATCAATCAATTTCATAATCTCCTAATTCTTTTATTTTATATTCAATTTTTTCAATTTTTTAAATGAAATTTACAGTGTTGCAAATGAATTCATCTGTCCTGTATTCCGCTGGGGAACAATGGAAGAATGGGAATTTGGTTTGCAGCGTGTTATTAATTTCCCCCAGAAAACAGTAGAAAGAAAACAAAGTGAAAGAACCTATTTATTGAAAACATTGGCTGGTTGTCCAGTTGATAAGATAAAAATTCAACGTTTATTGAATGTAACAATATTGGATAGATATTCAAATTTCTCGGATTCAGATATACATTTAATTTACACTACATTGACTGGTAGTGCTACTGGTTATTCAACGTTATTTGATTTTTTGGTTGACAATTGGGATATAATTAAACAAAGATTTGAGAATAAAAAGCAATTATGGCATGGAATTATAAATTCAGCAACATCATCATTTGCAACGCAAAAGGGTTACGATAAGGTGTCAGAATTATATGCAATTAAACAGGATGAACTTGATACACCAGATTCACTGATGGAGAAAGTCCTTGAGGACATTGATCGTGAATCGCAATGGTGTGAAAGAAATATTCCAATTATTGAGAACTGGTTGAATCGTCATCTGGGTAATAATACGTCTGAACTTATGTCATCGATAAGGCAGACGACTCTTACTCCATATGTGGGTTAATTAATTGAGAGGACAACTTATTAAATAATTATTAATTTGATAATGACGTAGGAAAATGTTGATAAAAAATTATCTTAATCCTCCTGAGGATATCTTTGGAACCAATGGATTTGAGAGAATTCTTTAGAAGACATTTTTTCTTGATGAATTCTCTCAAATTCGATTCTTCCTGGTATATTTTCGAAATAACACATGATTTCTTGAGTTCGATGGAAGGAGATGAAGAAAAAAATCTATGAAAAATGTGGATGTAGGCAAAGATATCGCGAGACATTTTTTTTTGTAGGCAATCCTATATAAACTACAAAAAAAGATCTCTCAATATTTGGGCAAAAATAAAAATGAATTCTGAAAAACAGAACTTTTTCAATTATTGAATTCTTTCGTATTTTTTTCAAGTCTTCCCACGAGTTTTTATTTTAGGCGGACAAGTTCTATGATTGTATTTGCTATTTATATAAAGTTAATAAAATGTAAAGGCTTAATATAACAAATTTTTATTTGTTCGAATAAAATAATTAAATACATCAATGTTTGTTAAAAACAATTTCGTCTTTATCTACGAGCAATAATAATACAGTTTCCAGCTTGCTGAATGTTTGGTAATGCAGGAATCGACGATGGAATATATCATCTCTTTATCATACACTGGTATTTATGAACAATTCATAACTCTACAAATATTTATTTACAAATTTATTATTTGGCCGAGAAAATCAATTTTTGAAGAGGATATCTCAGAAGTTGAAACAACCAAATTTACGTAGGAACCTTTTTTGTAGAACTGATCTATCTCTACGAAAAAGGTTCCTTAAGAAAATTCCTCATAAATACTGAAATACTCCCTACAAACTTATTTTACAAGTTACAAAATTCCAAGAGATCCCTCAAAAACTGACTTTAAACGTGCAAAAAACTCAACTGTGGAGAAATTTAAAAAAAACCTTTTTTTTGCAATTTTGCTTCACCTATTGAAATAAAAACTATCTACTAGACAATATTCTATCTCCTATATACTCCCAGACATCCCGAAAGAAGAAGGAATGGTAAGACCTCATTACCTCCCAAGTCTTTCTCCTCAAAACCATCTGTAAATCCACGTGAGATATCGAAAGTATCTCATATATTTTCTTTGCAGTTCTCCTTATTTTCTCCGTTCAAAACCCCCATGAAATTTCCCCCATCTCTGCATCAAAGACAATCACACACTGTGGAGCATAGCGATTGGATTACTTCCCCTGACCCTTGACGGTCTCTCCACATTGAAACAATCCAGCCACTCAGTTATACTTATTTTGAAATCCCCATTAACATCACATAATTTGGGAAGTTTCTTCCCACATCGATTCTGTGGCACCATCATCCTAATATTTCGCCATTCGCTTCCCCTCTGAAGAACCTCATTCTTATTAGCATCAAGCAAAAAGAACGTCCGAATGGCGGCACTTTCCTCGGTTCCGGAAGAGCCCACCGTTGCATTAACCGCCGAAACATTGAGTCTATTCTTCATAATGACCATCATATCATTGAGTAAGCTTTTGTATTTTTCATCAGGACAACCTTTCATTATTTTATTACCCATTGCATCATTATTACAATTGGGTTTTCCCCCACGCGTCGATGTTCTTGGAATGGATAAACCCGTTTCTGCATTAACACACCAACAAAAGCCCGAGTAGCACTGAACCATCCGATATTTTTCCTCCTCGCACTCAGGTATAAACAAATTCTCTTGAGCTGTTTTCTTTTGATACTTGAGGGCAAGCAAACGTTTTGATAGACAATCATCGGTCTTATTGTCCTCCTCATTGTCCGTTATCTCTCTGTCGTCACTCAATAGAACACCGGGTCGTCGCGACGGGGCGTCAGGCATTTGCAAACCTGATGAATTAGTGAGACACTTGATCCATTCATTTGTTGACATTCTCAAGTCTCTGTTGGTGTCACAAATTTTCGAGAATAATCTAGAGCACTTTCTTGGTGTTACGACTTTTTCAATAAGTCGCAGCAATTCCTCGTACTCCATCCAATCCAAATAATTGTTCTTATTTACATCGAGTGAATGAAATTTCCATGAAATTATTTCAGTTTTATTTGTACTGTTGGCGTTAACTCGTGTATACTCAATGGCAAATTTAGCAACGAGATTTTCAGTGAATTGGGACATGTGCTCGGCGTCACATTGCCAACGGCGCTTCCAAATTGGAGCGCTCGTTGGCTGACGCTTGAAAATATTTAGAGTTGTGTTTGAGGAAAATTGAGTAGCTGTGATTGCACGTATACAACGGGGATTTAGGTGCTGAATAAGAGTATTGGCAAGACGTTTTCCCTCGGGAGTTACGCACCAACAGTAGCCAGATGGTTTGTGACACTGGATCGTTGTAAAGGTGCCGTCTATATTGCAGTCAGGTCTTGTTGACGGTGGAGATTTCTGGCGCAGCAAGAAACATGGTGATGTCACTGAAAATTGGATTAAAAAATTAGATTTAAAAGAACTTTCAAGAATATTTTTTGAAATGCATGGAATTCTGTACGAAAAAGGTATCTTGACGAATTTTTTCAAGCCTTCTGGAGAAATTTCAATAGTAATTTTCAGGTTTGGATTTAAAGTTCATTTTATGAACATCATGAAATAATGAGTTTTGAAAAATCGATCAAAGAGTTTTTTTTCGTGTCCAGAAAATGCTCTACAAAAATAGTCTACTCGGAAATTCTTCCGAGTTTTCTCATTTCAAAAATACTTCTAACAGAGTGCTGATTGAATTTTTTCATTCACCGTGATGGCCCCAGTTTCTGACTCTTTAGTGCTAGTTTCTGATGGCATGAATCAGAGACAACAACCACTTGCTTATTGAATATAATTTAATTATATTAATACATATTTCGTGCACTAAACGAGTTCAGCAATTGAATGTTAAACAATATATGTTACATTTAAATATAACTGAGGAATTTGCAAAAATTGTCAGAAGTCGAGGCCACCGCGATATCCTCTTTCATATAATGTAGAAACTTGGGCCTTTACTATCTGCTGTCGATTATGTCAAAAACCATCAGACCTTCAAGAATTGATCAAGAAACCTCTTTTGACGAACCTAAAATTCTCTACATAATATATCTCTTGATGAATTTATCCAAGCTCACTCATTCTCGAAATATTCTTAAAGCTAAAACATCTTTGAAATTACCTAAGCAAGCTCCAATGTGATTAACAAATATTGAATATCCTTGACACTGTTTTGAAATAACTTGACAATAAGAAGAATATGTGACACCATCACTACCACAAACTGGTGTTGTTGCCATTGATGACACGAGACACTCGACAACTCGATCTCTACAACTATTTCTCGTAACGATAAACAATGAATTTCCAATCACCGGAAGTACTCTCATTATCAAAACTAAAATAATCCTATTCAACATCTTTGATGGTGAATTTTCCAGCTTGCAGTGCGATATTTTCCCTTTCAAGGTGAAGGTAAGAGTGAATTATTTGAAGTGCGACGAGTCGTATTTAAATTGTGGTAGATCGCATCGGATTAGTTATTACGGACCAATGAGAAACATTCTAGGGTTTGCCCCACTGAACAAGTTAATGAGTCAGCCTCATTACCTGTGGGTCCTGAGGTTGTCCCTTTGATTTTATGTTGGGATTATTAGCTGAGGATTAACATAACAGAAATTCGGGTAATTATTATGTCTGGAAGGCTCAGACGAAACTACTTATTTTGCCTATTTTTCGTTATTCTTGTAGCTACACTGAGAAAAAAAAGTAGTGATAGTGGGGAAATTAATTGTCTCAATAGTCCTTGACAAAAATTTATTGCACTATTTTTTTTTATATCAACGAAATTTACATACTTTACCATGTGTTTTATTTGTTTCGAACAAATATTTATTTCCAACAAGCAAAAAATTTTTTGATTCCCATAAATTTATTAAAATTGACAAATTTCTAATCACTTGAAAATAATTTTTGTCGTGAAAAAACCATTCATTTCATAATTTTTACTATTTTTTTGTTCAAAATATAATGAACCTAGTTTATTCTATAATTTTACGCAATATTCATTGTACGTATTAACGTGATCAAGGAAGGATTTTTTTTTGATTTCATAAAAATTTTGTGAGAAGATTTCATTACTAGTTATTTTAGAAAAATCCATCGAAAACTATCAAATTTACGGAAATTTATCAAGAAACTTTTTTTTCTAGCTCACGAAATCCTCTACGGAAGAAAATCCCTTGATATTTTCGACTCAACCTACTTAAAAAATGTTTTCAATATAATCTACCCATAATCCCCAAAATTGATGCAGGATAATATGAAAAAAAATCATAGATAGTTCATTTTGAAAATGTAAAAAAAAATCTCACGTTCCAGAATCTATTATGATTCATATAACCTTCTACTTAAATGATAATTCAATTTCGAATAGTTTATCAACAATCTAATCATCTTAATCGTTCATTCATTAGACTATTTACTCCAGAATGTGGACAAATTCAATAGTAAAGAGATAGAAAATAATAACTTGACTTTTTTGCCATTTTTTCAAAGAATATCCCGGAAATTAAGCGAAACAGCGAAACTTTCAATAAGTAGGCACTCTGGCCTTTTGAAAATTTCGAGAGCTAAAAAAAAATTTATACAAAATTTGTTATTTCGCTTAGTTTTCGAGAGATTCTTAAAAAATTTATTGAAAAAGAGATTTATCCTGTTCTACCGCTTCACTGTTGAATTTAATTACCAAATCCGCCACAGGCGCTCGTAGGTCTCAGGCCCTCACTCCTGCGCAATCCTACTGACGCGTGAATCCATTGCTCATGAACACAAGAATCATCTTGCATGGCACATTTCTGTTGATTTTCATTCGTTGCAAAAGTACTGTTATCTTTTGGTCGTAAAAATCGTCTTTAATCATCGACTAATCCAGTGAAATAATGGAGAATATTGCATCGAACGATTCGCTAATTAATAGGCTACCTGATGATTGTCTGGCACATATATTTTCATTTTTACCAATTTCGGAGAGACTCAAAGTTGAAAGAGGTATTCTGGAAGTTACATTATAGGGGGTGGTGGAGTAAGAAAGAGATAAGGGGTGAAACAGCAACATTCAAGATAGTTTGATCACCACACGAACTTAAAAATTAAAATCTAAAATAAATTTTACATGAAAGCTTATATGAATCTGGACGAGCTCGTCAAATTTCTAATCAATTGATCGTTCTGTATGGTCACTAATAAATAAAAATAACACGCTATCTTATGGGCCCATGTAAGATTTTGCGCTTTTAGATGAGACAAAAGATTGAAATCTCAAAAAGGTCTTGGAAAAGAAGAAAGAAAGAAATTACAGTCCAATAGGAAAATTATGCACCATCTGATAATTTAGTAATAAATGGTTGTTGTTGCTCGATAGGGGAAAACGCTAAGACGCTAGCCAAATGACATACCTATTGGTTGAGTAATAAATGACGAATAATCGAGATAATTCCCCATTTCTTCTTCACTTCAAATTCACTTTTAGTAACAAGAGATAGGTTTCTATTTACAAGTATTATTTTTTTCCGTTCATTTCTTACTATACATTGAACGACTAGTGTGACATATGATCAAAGTAGATATTCCTACAAAATTTCAACAAAAAAAAACATTTTGAGACATGATTTTCTTCGGAAATTTTTTCGACTTTCATTTTTAAAAAAGGATCTGTAAAGATGTTTATACTAGAAAATACCGGAACTAAGAAATTTCTGTTTCACCTTTTTGTCCATTCCCCCATACCTCCCCCAGTGCTCTAATAGTTATTTATAAGAAAGTTTCACTTTTTACTCACTTTTTGTTTTTTAGTTTGCAAACACTGGCGCATCATTTGTGAAAGAGGATGGAATGATATTGACGAATTAAGAATTGATTGGAGATATTCAAATAATATGATTCTTTCAATTCTGAAACGAGGCGGTCGTTTTCTGAGAAAATTGGAAATTTATTTGTCATCAAAAAACTGTACTTGTTTATCAATGATAACAGAATTCTGCCGATTTGATCAATTGGCTGATATTGAAATCTCTATTTCTGCTGATTGCACTAGAGGAAAAGCGACATTTATTACCCATTATTTGAAAGAAATATTCAAAAAATTTAGGAACTTGGTAGCTGTGACAATTTCAGGACACCTCAAATCAAACGGAATCGATTTGTTGAATTTCTTGAATCCAACAATTCTCCGGAAATTGCTTCTTGACAATGGACCTGACCAAACATTATCAATCGTGAGTAACTTATCCGTCAATAATGAAACGATAGATTTGAAATGAAGTTTGAAATCTTTTATGCCCATAACATTTAAGCTACAAGGATAAATTATTAAAAGAATCCTTGGCAAAAATCCATTAAAAAATGAAAATAGATTTATTCTCTTGCATCGGCTTATTACAAAATTGATAATTCATTGCAGAATGTAGATCGATTTCCAAATTTGAAAGAATTGACTTTGAGATTCATCGAGAACATTAGAGATGAGACGAGAAAAGAGGAAGAGAACTTGAAAGGACTGGAGAAATTGGAGATCACAGGCTGCTACATCCCCAAGAATTTCATGAAGAGAATTGAAACCTTCACGAACTTGCAAGAGCTCACTCTCAGGGACAATGTGGGCAATATCAGCAATGAACATATTCGCGGTCTAGCCAAACACTGCCACAAAATTAAAGACATGAATTTGACTGGTGAGTTATATATTTTCCATTTGAGATAGAAACTTTCAATTAAATACACCCTATCATAGTTTCAGATCCATCCAGGATAACACATGATTGCTTCAAATATTTGGGAGGAATGCCATCGCTCAAGTTTCTCGAATTAGAAAATTTTAAGGATGTGAACAATCGCAATATTGTTTATCTCATGAATGTAAGAAAATTAATTTTCTGGTATAGTGAAGGAATTGTCAGTGGTGATGGCATGATTGAACTGATTGCTAATTCTTCGAATCTCGAAGAATTGGAGCTCCAGTATATTGATGATATGAGTAAAATTTTTCTGAACAATGTTAGACGAATTTTTCACCATGGCCAGCGAAAAAAACATCTCACTCTTACAGTAGCAGGTAGTTGTTTCGATGAAGATCTTGTTACCGAGGTGGTAACTGATCACCCGCTGTTAGATTTAACGATCGACGATGATTGATTATCTGTGGCATTTTTCTGATAATACATTTTAAAGTTCAATAGCTCAATTAAGGCATTTGTTCTTCGACTCTCATTTTCCCTCAACTAAACGAATTAATTTGACTCATTTCCGTTCATACAAGTGTGAACATAGCGAATTTGTTAATCCCATAAGAAGTCATCTGATGAAGCAGAACGCATAATAAATTTTCATATGCTTTCTCAAAACCTTATCAAAAATTAAATTTTTTCAATTCATGGAAAAAGTTATTATCTTGATAGTAATCAGAGTCCTCCTTATATTCTAGAATCTATTATGATTCATAAAACCTCCTACTTGAGTGATAATTAAATTATGAAGAATTTATGAATAATGTAATAATCTTAATCGTTCATTCATTAGACCATTTCTTCCAAAATGTAGAGAAATTTGGTAGTAAAGACGTAGAAAATAATAAATACTCCGAAGACATTAAGCGAGATAGCGAAACTTTCAATGAAGGTTTCCTCATAGAAAATTTCAAGAACTATAAAAAAGGCTATACAAAATGCTTTTCATCTCGCTCAGTTTCCAAGATATTCCAAAAAAAAAAATCGGTGAAAAAGAGATTTATCCTGTTTTACCGCTTCACTGTTGAATTTAATTACCAAATCCGCCACAGGCGCTCGTAGTTCTCAGGCCCCCACTCCTCCGCAATCCTACTGACGCGTAAATCCATTGCTCAAGTAAACAAGAATCATCTTGCATGGCACATTTCCGTTGATTTTCATTAGTTGCAGGAGTACTGTTATCTTTTGGTCGTAAAAAATCGTCTTTAATCGTCGCTCAATCAAGTGAAATAATGGAGAATATTGCATCGAACGATTCTCTGATTGATAGGCTACCCGATGATTGTCTGGCACATATATTTTCATTTTTACCAATTTCGGAGAGACTCAAAGTTGAAAGAGGTATTCTGGAAGTAATATTATATGGGCTGGTGGGGTTAAAAGGGAATAAGGGCTGAAACGGAGAAATTTTAATTTTGACATTTGATATTACATGATTATGACGCATCTATTTTCTGAAAATCCGTTTTCACTCTGAATCTATTTGAAAAATCGATAATTAGTTTTTATATCTATATAAAACGATGGTAAATTAGTTCACTATTCATCTGAGACAAACCCTACATTGCTACAAACAATTTTAGGCCATGATTTTTCTCGGAAATTTTCCAATGCCATCTTTGAGAAACAAATCAATCTTTAGCGATTCATGATAAAAAATACCAGAACTAAAAACTTTTCGTTTCACCTTTGTGTCCATTTCATCCAACCTTCTCCTGTGCTCTAATATTATTCATGAAGAAGTTTAATTTTTTACACACTTTTGTTTTCTAGTTTGCAAGCGCTGGCGCATCATTTGTGAAAGAGGATGGAATGATATTGACGAATTAAGAATTGATGGGGCATATCCGAATAATATGATGAATTCAATTCTTAAAAGATGCGGGCGTTTCATAAGAAAATTGGTAATCTTTTTGTCACCAAAAAATTATACGTGTTTATCAATGATAACAGAATTCTGCCGATCAGATCAATTGGTCGATATTGATATTTTTCTTTGTGCTGACTGTGATCAAGAAAAAAAGGAATTTATTACTCATCATTTGACAGAAATATTCGGAAAAATTAGGAACTTAGTCGCTGTGGCACTTTCAGGTGATTTCAAATCGAACGGGACCGACTTTTTCAATTTTTTAAATCCAAAAATTCTCCGAAAATTGCGTTTTGTGAATGGATATGATGATACATCATCAATCGTGAGTAATTTATTCATTAATAATAAAATGATAGATTTGAAGGGACTTTTAAAATCTTTCATACTCATAACAATTAAGAAGGTTCACGCGTGGCTCCATTTTTTCTCATGAATCATTCGTTAGTTTTCGGGGAAAATCTCAGAGACTAGACGAGGAAACTCAACTAATCCTTTTTTGTAGAGAATTTTAAGAGCAACAAAAAAAAGATCGATGCAAAATCGCCCTATCTCGTTTAGTTTCCGCCCGTAACTCCGTTTAGGAGCCAAATACAAATTATTTTTTGATTTTTCTTCATACAATTTTGTGAACACGAAGTTTAAAGCAATGGTCAATTTGTGGAGATATTCCACAATTTACCATCTGAAATTTCATATATTTAGTTTTAAAATTTATCCCCAACGCCGTAGAGCGCAATGTTTCACCTATAAAACATCACTGTTTTGAAATCATATAGCTCAATTTCTAGATGGTACATCATTGTAAAATCTCTACAAGTGGAACATTGCTTTGAACTTCGTGCTCACAAGATTCTATGTAGAAAAATCAAAAACTAATTTTGTCTTGAATGCGCGTGAACCTCGTTAAACTGCAAGAAAAAATTATTAAAGGCATCCTTGGCAAAAATTCTTTAAAAAATGAAAATAGATTTGTTTTTTTGTATCGACCTACTCCGAAATTTACAACTCATTGCAGAATTTGGGTCGATTCCCAAATTTGAAAGAATTGACTGTGAAATACATTATTGACATCAGAGATGAGGTGAGAAGCGAGGAAGAGAGCTTAAAAGAACTCGAGAAATTGAAGATTACCTATTGTTGCATTCCCGAGAGTTTTATTGATAGAATTGAAACGTTTACAAATTTGCAAAAGCTCACTCTTAAGGACAATATGAGTATAATCACAAATGAACATATTCGCGGTCTAGCCAGACACTGTGAAAGAATTCAAAATATGAACTTAAGCGGTGAGTTATATATTTTCTACTCGGGATAAGAACTTTCAATTAAATACATCCTATCATAGTTTCAGGTCCGTCCAGGCTAACACATGATTGCTTCAAATATTTGGGAAGAATGCCATCACTCAAGTTTCTCGAAATAGAAAATTTCAAGAATGTGAACAATCGCAATATTGTTTATCTCATGAATGTGAGGAAATTAATTTTTTGGTATAGTGAGGGGATTGTCAGTGGTGATGGGATGACTGAACTGATTGCTAATTCCTCAAATCTCGAAGAATTGGAGCTCTATTATATTTATGATATGACTAAAGTTTTTCTGAATAATGTTCGACGAATTTTTCATCATGGCCAGCGAAAAAAACATCTTACACTTACGGTAGCAGGTAGTTGTTTCGATGAAAATCTTGTTACAGAGGTGTTAACTGATCACCCACTGTTAGCTTTAACGATCGACGATGATAATTGATTATTTGTGGCATTTTTCTCACTGCGACAATACTTTGTGAAGATCGATGAATCAAGTTAGACGTTTGAAAGAGGAAGAAGAAGTTAGACGACGAAAATGAAAACTGAAGAACAAATGCCTGTTCTTCAGTTTTCATTTTCCCTCAACAAATCCAAATAATTTGAATCAGTTGGTTTGTAAAACGCATTTGCGTCTGACTGCCACAAAAGTGTGAATTACATGAATGTTTATCTGATTATATAAATGGCAATAAATTTTTATATTCTTTGTAAACAACTTGTGAAAAATTGAAAGTATTTAATTCTTGTAAAAATTATTGTAGTGTTGAGAATTATATTTTCTTTTCTGAGCTCTAGAATATATTATGATTCATATAATTAACTACTCAAGTGATAACGGAATTGTGGATATGATATGCATCACAAAATGATCTCAATTTTTCATTCTGGAGAATTCAAAATAGAAAAAAATTCAGTAATACAGAGATGGAAAAGAATAACTCGACTTTATCTTCGTTGTGAGTAGATAGGGGTACATCCGGGAACTAATTCACATTTTTGCCACAGCGGGAAAATTGAGGGCGCCACCATCGCACTTGAAAAAACGCGGGGCGCGAGGCCTTCTCGCGGTGGGCCGTGTGGTGTGGCGGGGGAGTGGTGGAGCTTCCCGAGGGAGGAGGGGGATCTCGCGAGCGATGATGCAGCACGTGGGAAGGGTGCCTCATCATAGATTCCTGACGTATTAGGAGAGCATGGAAATTTGAGAGGGAATTCGTTTCTAAACATCAAAAAATACGACCCGAAAAGTGATCGAAATAGTATGGAATGCCTCTTATAAATAATGCGAGCTGGAATGAGGGTCACGTTAATGTTGAGCTTTTGCACTAAAAATATTAGGAGATTGTGAAACTGAGATAGGTATGTGGGAAAAATGAAAATAGTGGAAAAATTTAGAAAATACTTTTGTCATAAACTTTTCTAAGCCTCAATTTTATTATTTATTAAAATTCCTTTTATTTTATCCATTCAATTTGTCTTTTCATTTGAGTCGTTCAATGAATTACAGTGTACGAATAAAATTGAAATCTTTTTTCTAGTGGTTCCAACAGCTAACATTGGTCGTTAATTACTTTTTCATATTTCTGGTTAAAACATATTCGAACTTTGCCAAATTGAATATTCAATAATTACTGGTTCCCACTTCTCTCCACTTCCCATTTTTATTACTTGGGGATTTTGTCATTCCCAGATTTGAAAATGTTTTAAATTTGTCAACAAAATTTTATTAATTAATAACAAAGAAACGGATGCTCTCTATCAAGGAATTATTGATGCCATTGCCATTTCTTGTTCATAGCTATTGAGAATCATTAAACTATGGGGTCAACGTCATGTTACATTTCTTGGGTGTACAAAACACCGGAGGATTTCAGGACTTTGCCAATCTTGACTTCGACAGGCCTCATTGCGAAGGGTTCTTTTAGTCCGTCAATTTACGCTCGTCAAGTACTCGAGTACGTCGCTTGGTCATCGTGGATGCAGATAGATTTGATAAAGGATTTGGATCTTCAAAATAACATGGATTCTGTTTTACTGTATTGATATTGATTTTGTGTGCGTGTAGTTTATCCATGGTCTTTTCCGCGGCAATGATGAGGGATTTGGTAGCGTAATTTTGGGAAGTACTTGAGGTGAAGATGGCAATATCGTCGGCGAAGCCAGCAATATGCACTCAGGAGGGAAGATTTAGGTAAAGGTGGGAGATATAGAGATTAAAGAGGCTGGGGAAGAGGATTGATCTTTGCGGCACCCCCAGCAATTATGCGCTGGGGGCTGGAGAGCGAGGAGGCAATTCTTACTCGGATGTAGTGTTTATCAAGGTAGGATTTGATTATCTTGCAGAGGTGGTGTGAAATCTCCAATTCCAGGAGATGATGGACGAGTCCATTGTGCCAGACCGAGTCAAATGCCTTCTCGCTATCCAGCAATAAAAGTGCTATACAATTTTTTTTTGACGCATATGTTTTCACATGATTGACAATTCGCAAGAGTTGATTAAGAGTGGACTGTTCTGCCTGAACCTGAATTAAGATTTTGGCATGATATCACTCGAATAATCAAAAAACTCATTCTCTTCATTGATGAAAAAAAATTCCCAAGTTTCCTACTTTCCCAGCTTGAAATAAATCCGAGGATCATACATTATCCTAAGATAAGCTAATTGCCGAGAAACATATGTAATTCCTTTGTGGACAACAAGAGGTAAAGAAGACCGCTTTCCAGGACAAAAAGAACTTTTCTTGAAATCATCAACAAGCAAGCAGCCAGAATTTTTCTCCTGATAAGAAGAATTTCTCTAAAAGTTCTTTTTTTTCTCTTTCAGAATATTTTCATCATTTGAAAGCAAGTAAATCCCTAAGCAATCCGTCAATTCCTGGTCGATAAATCAGAGACTCTCGGATACTTGGATTTTCTTCTCTCCAGATTCAAATTTCATCGGTGAACTAATTAAAAGTCAGCCTCTTCCGAGAAATCAACGAGTTTTTCATTATTGACACTGTCATCATTTCTTACAAATTAATTTTCGACCCGAAATGACGGAGTCATTGCAAGTCTCATGGACATCAGACTTTGCGCCATATCTGCGGTAATTTCTATAGCAAATCGATTAGCGAAAAAACTAATCGATCGGTCATAATCTCAATTTCATTTTCTCGCTGACCTAATCATGCTAAGTTCATTAGAACTGAAGATATTCACGAGAATCTGAAAATTTTAGTTTCTTAAAATTTCAAATACTAAGAATATGAAATTCCATTTTTCCCCGATTTTTGTTGTAAATTCCTCCGCCTACTCAAGCACTCACTCTCTCTCATCCCTAAAATTCGAATATGGTTGAATTCATGTAATTCATGCTTGAGAATGTACTAACAGAGTGTGGAATGAAGATAACACGAATTGCTTCTTTCTAAGTCTTTAGCGGAAATTTTTGATGCGAATAAATTGAGAAAAAAAATGAGAGGTACCCAGATATAAAAGGCGTCACCAAAGGAAATCACCTCAGCCCCATTATTTATGAGATATACTGACGATAACTTGTTGAACATAAATGCCAAAAAAATTGAGAAAAAAAAGGGAAGGACTTAAAAACATGCTTTTTACTTCTAAACAATATTTATTATCCATTTAATTTACATGATTCGATTTGTACGTATATTCCTCTTTCTGTAATTACGAGACAGTGAAAAAAAATCATCTCCAATAAAACAATTCCATTGAACAATGAAAACTTCATAATTCAAATCTGAAATTTACTGTTTAAATGTAACACATCGTTATACTCTGAACAATATCATGAACGCAACGAAATTATTTTATAACATCAACATCTAACATTTATCTACCTCATGAACACTGTTGTAAAATCATTTATTTCGTGTCTAATAATAAAAGATCAATTTCTGATGATTGCTTGTTTTTTTTTCCATAAAATAAGTTTCAAAAATTTAAAAAAAAATGGTCATTGTAATTGGCACTTAAAACAATTATAAAATATTTTAAAAAGTTGAGTTTCATTGTCGAAGTTCAAAAAAAAAAAATTTCTGCAGTGAACGCAGCTCACAAGCATAATAAAAACACTCGAAATATTTCAGTAGAGAAGTGGTAAAATAGAATGAATTGAAAACATCATGTCTGCATTATTTTGTAAAATGTTTGCAGAACAATGAGATCTATAAAAATTTGTCAGCAGACTTTCGGTCAACAAAATTCTCTATGTAGGAGCCCCTTTGACAATTCCTGCTGCATCTACTCATTCATTTGCGATATCTACAAGAGGATCGCCAAAAAAAAAACAGTTATCTTGTTTCACCACTTCTCTACTGAGTAAATCCTTTAATTCAATTTAATTATAATCGATCAACGAGAATTTGTCTAAGTCTCTATTGAGATCAATAATAATGATATATAATGTCCTAGTTTCAAAAATCAATTAGTTAAAAACAATAATTAAGTCGCCCATCAGTCTAGTAAAGAAAATCGTGAAATTCAATCATGATTATTTTCCACGCTTTGATCTTATGATCCTACAATTTTGGAATTAAATTAATTAGCCTTTTTTTTTGTAAATTGAATCAGTCAAAGACACAGGCGAGAACACGGACAACCAAATCACCAACCCGTGAGCATGCACGTTGGCTTTGACTAGCACACTCCTTTCTACGATTTTTCTTATTATCCTCGCATTCTTTTTTTCCTGGTTGCATTCCAATTATTTTTGATTTATTTTTCAAATAATTCTTCTTTGTTGGTGATTTACGTCTTCTTGGAGTCGTTGATAAACGTACGGGCATGTTGTGGCTTTGGAACTGAAAAAAATGAAATAATCAGTAAAATTTTTTTTTTTTTTTAAACATTTTTTTGATGGAAATATTTTGGGTAGAGTTGGGAAAAAAAGGCAACTAACTTCTGAGATTGTTTTTTTGGGAGATTCCAGAATTTTGAGATTGAATTTTCTTTGTGAAAGACATTCAGAAGATTGAAAATTTTTAGCTAGGACCTTTTTGTAATCCTAGTTTCTCTAGATAAAACAGGCCCTTACGAAAATTGTTTCATTTTTCAAGCAATGGAAAATGCTCAATACACTATGAATTCGAAGAATTGCAGCGAAAAATGAAATATTCGGAATGTGTCACATTTTCATGAATTTCATCATAGCACCTACTTCGTAGCCCTGACGTTTCTCTACAGTGAAGCGGTCTTTAAAAATAACTAGGTTCCCGATAAATTCCAAGATATTGAGGAAAAATTTATTGCAAAATTTTCATTCCATTTCGATTATTTTTTCGCCAAGTTCCTGTGGAACATCTCGGGATTAAAAGATAAAGCATAAAATATCAAGGAAGATTGAGGAATTTCCATCATATCTGTTCTAATAGAAGACAGGCCGAGTTGCAACGAACATCAATACAAAAATTCCTCCATCTTCCCTAACGTAGTGATATTTCACAAAAACAACTAATGTCTTATCAGCTTCTCTACAATTCGTACCATTTCACTCTCGCGTTGCTGCTGATGTCCGAGAATTCTGGCAACAATAATTGCCGATTCTGAACTACTGAGCAATCCACTTGCCATTGGACCCTCAATGAACTCCTTGTCATCCATCAAAAGATATCTAACACTGTACCAAATGTCATCGCTCAGTGCATTTCTTTTATTGACCGCCGTAGGTTCAACTCCACGTCTTCGGCAATCCGAAGCAGCCCATTTGTCCAGTGCATAAAATAATATACTCTCTTTGGTTAATTTGAGATCATCTCTATTTGCAAGATTTGCAACTTCCTCTTTGGTTAAATCCTCAAAGTCCTCCTGACGGAGAACATCATCGGGTGACAAGTCGATCACAGCTAAACAGGCAGTCAACAGTCTGGTGCATGCTACAGCTGTAGAATGAAAAAGAATTAGCCCGGCAAATCATTTCAATTGCAATAACTGTGGATTTAACGAAAAAATAATATGAATCCATTCGGAAAAGCGAAGGATTTTTTTTTACATCCAGATTTCAGCAGATATCTCAGAATCCAGAGAGGTGAGAAGAAAATTCGTAATAATATTGTTGTATTTTGTAGTTATTGCTACAGTACATATGAAGAGGCAAGGATCCCAGGCACACACACAGACTCGCGCTCTTTCAATCCATTATTGAGAGGTAACGGACTGGTATATATCGTATTTTCATACTTATTGTTTAACGATAGGGTAAAAATATCAGTTTTGGCACCCATTGCACATTTTTTAGCCACCTCAAATTCAAGTTGATAAAACGAAAATTCTCAATTTTCAAACTTTTATAATTATACAAATCTCACGTATAATGTTATTGTACTTGAAAAATGATTCATATTCAAATTTCGATGTGAAGTGGCCACTAACAGTACTTCTATTCTATTTATTAATATTTTTATAATGGAAAAGTGTCAACGACTAATGAAAGAAATTAGAAATCGAATGCTTCTGTCATTCTATGAAAAAAATGATAATTATTGCTAAACAATGAATCCTTAAATTTGATATTTAATGGAACTTCCGTTACCCCTCAAGAAGGAACTTTAGATTTTGTCTAAAACAAGGAAATGTGCCAAAGTCCTAAAACTTTTTGGACAAGTTCATCGAGTGATTAACAATATATACGTGGATACAAGGAAAAAAATAATTATTTCAATTGAATCTTTTGCATGAGATTATATGGGTGATAGATAATTGAAGCACAATTATGCCATTATCGACTGGGCTTGATATAAAGGAACTTTGTCAAATTGGCTGACGGTCCATGAAACGTTCCACTTTGATATGTAATTCTTCCCTTACCTTTATGGTAACTTACTTCGAAAAAATTCGTGTATATTCTTAATCACTCAGTGAACTTGTTCAGGAACTTCTAGGATTCTGGCACATTTCCTTGTTTTAGTCCAAACGCTAGAGTCCCTCTTCAATTTTTTTACTCTAACTTATTGTTCGGTCTATAGTCTTACGGTCCTCTTTGCGCGGATATTCGTCAATCATGATATCCTTTGATATTATTAAACAATACAAATTGAATCGTCAACCGAACTCATCGTCTTTCACATTATTTTTATACATATTTTACGTACAGAACGCGATTATAATGAATCTGTAATTAAGACGTTAATTATGTATGTTAGTGATTGTTATTTATTCTCAAATATCTCAATCACTACAAGCTCAATTTTTTGTCTACAAAAGGATATCCACGAAAATTCACCTATATCTCTTGTATCGTAAAATATTTTATCAAAACTGATTCACTTCCTCTCAAGAAGAATGAAGATGCAATCAGCATATTCAGAATATTCGGAAAACTATAGATAAAATCCTTTGTGATACCAGTGAAAAAAGTGTCTTTTTTCCATGGTTTCCACATGAAAAAAGTCATGTTATTCATCAATACTCTTAAATATTTGACAAATTATTTTAGAACAGTAATTCTCAACTCGTGTAATCATAATTCTTCCACTGGTTTGAAATTTTCCTCTTTTGTAAATTAAAAAATAATCGTTCTTGTTGCTCTTATTTCTTTTCCGAAATCCAAAGTTTTACAAAAAATTGGCTGTCATTTAATATAAAATTTCAAATTTATCTTGCGTGGAGCTATTCTAAAATTATTTCAGAACCTGAGTGAAATGCAAAATTTTTCGTTATCTACAAAGCTGCTAAAAAAAATCATTACAAAAATTTCCTTGTCTCCCATGAACTTTGAGATATTCTGTGGAAAGAAACCTTGACGTATTCAATTGCAATGCATTGTAACTGAAATATTTATTTTAATTCAATAATATAGCCATCAACTTACCAATTTCACTAGCATCATCTCCTGGCACTGGTGGTGCTGATGGAGTTCTCTCTCCAACATCAAAGTTTCCAAGTGCATATAGATGAAGGCCATGATAAACAGCCAGCACTGACGATGCATCAATTTTATTGATCAAATAATCAACAGCCATTTTTGCTAATTCTGGACATAAATAATAATGAGCAATGTCGAGAGTTGATCTTGCTGTAACGACACCAGTAAAATTAACTGGTTCGCCACGAATATAATTGAACAAATTATCAAAGGCACGTTTATCAACGTGCGATAGTGCTACTGTCGGTGGTGGATCACTTAGTGGTGGAGCAAATGGTCCAACTAGCATTGCACGAAACCATTCAGATTTCTCAGCGAGACTCTGACGATCTACACGGTATTTCCACGTATCACCAGGTAATCCAACCTATTACAGAAAAAAAAAAAAAATCTTTATTTACAGAATTACTTGGCTCAAATTCCATGAATTGCTAGAAAATATCCTGAAACCGATGGAAGTTAAAGCAATTTTTGTAATAGCTTTTTAAGGGATAACGGAAGAGCCAGTGAATTGTGAACTTTTGAACTCATTGTTTAGCAATAATTATTAATTTCTTCATGAAGTAATAGAAGCATCGACTTTTTAATTACCTTTTTCATTCATTTACAGTCTTTTATGATAAAACTATTAATAAATATCGTCAAACAATTAGTTCGAAAATTCAAAATATACAAAGGGTTCTGTTATCCCTTAATCTATAATACAACATATTACGCTGGTAACACTTTTGTCCTAAAAACTAGCTCCCCGGAAAAATTCTCGTGATTTCAACTAATTTGGGGGCGTATAATTCTAATCGATTATCTCGCCCTCCAGTTTGCCTATAATTCAATTCAATAGAAAAATTGTCTCACCTCGAGAATAACGCGATTGTGTGAATTCTCATCCTCCGAGACCGTCATTCCCGTCTGTACCAGCGGCACCCTGGACATCCTTTTGATACCTTTAATACCAGTTGATGGCACTAGCCTCCTAGAATAATATCTATTGCTCAGGATTTCCCGGGTTCTCTCAGTCCCCAAACGGCATTCCACGTTCTCGCCTGAGAAAAAACAATTATGGAACCGTTGAAGAAAACCCAAACTTAAAAAAATCTGTGAAATCATACTTATATATTTGCTTTCTTTTTCCGAGAATTTGGTAACAAAAAGGACAAATAATGTTCATTTTTATCTAGAATCATTAGTCTTTTTGGAATATCTAATCAAATATTTACCAAAATCGATCGTCAGTTAATCTCAAGTCGATTGGGAAGGAAATGGTACAATCAAGTGTGGGTCGAGGTTCGTTTGTGCTGATTGTGTAGCGATTTTGAGGAGAAATAGAATTCCTATCCAAAACAAAATCGATTGAGGATGTTCATTCAATCGAACTCGGTTAATTTTCAATTAGATTTATTTCATAAAATCATGAAAATGGAAATGCATACGAAAGGATATTTTTACTTTGATTCCAGTATGGGTGATATCCGTACGATTACCAAAAATTGAGATAAGTCTCTTGGAGCGATTCTTGGCGCGACCCGTTCCGTGACAGAATCTCTTCTGAGCTAAATTTGCCGACGCGCTTGCTTTTATTACCTCAGGCACAATACTTGACTAACGGATTGAATTCCGACAGTGCGCACTCTAGGGGAGGCTTTGCAACTAATCGCTACACCCCTTTGCATTTCACATTCAAACACGAGATCCTATGATTGGCTGTATAATCGGGAGATTCGAGGCCAGCTGCGCAAGCGCAGCACAAAGAAGAAGAAGAAGGAAGAAGAAGAAGAAACACGAGATCCTACTCAAAGCCTTTACTAGAACCCTCATTGTCGGGATCTGATCCACTAGTCAAGTATCGTGCCTGAGGTAATAAAATCCAACTCGTGGGCAAATATTATCTAGAACAGATTTCGATAGGGAAACGATTTGTGCAAAGAATCGCCTCCAGACAATGATCTCGATTTTTGGTAAATTTTGGGTCTTTCCCGTACCAACGTCCGTTATCTTCCAGATGTATTTATTGTCAATTGGCAGACGATCAAGTTTCAATACATTCAAAAACTCTCAATCAAAGTGAAGTCAATAGCTAGAAGGAACCTCAACTCACACTCGACTGTACCATTCCATTACTGATTGACTGGCGGTTGAACAACAAACGGTCAGTCCACCAGGGAGATACAGAATTTTTCATAAGGACCTTTTTTTGTAGATTATAATCTACTCTATAGGAAGGTTTCTATAGAAAATTCTGTATGCAGCTCTGTCCGCCAAAAAGTTCTGGCCGTATTCTGTTTTCCACACGCAGCTCATAATTTTGCATACCTCAGTCTTCTGCACTGAGAAAAAACTACTGGTAAAACTATCAAATATTGATGCCATTGGTCCTTGGTAAATATTTTCGAAATAATTAAAGAAGCTGTTGAATTTACTGAATTCGATCAATTCAACTAGCTAATCTGTTTGGATTAACTCAATTCAGTAAATTCAACGATTTTTATAATTGTGTCAAAAAAATATTTGCCAAGGACCAATGGTATCAATATTTTATAGTTTTTACCACTCTCCCCCCATAAACCATGCTATTAAATCATGAGATGTGGAAGGAAGATCATTGATTTTTTCTGTGGTTTCTCTCCTAAATATCTCGGTAATGAGTAGACTCACAATAATTTAAAAAAATAAATAAAAAAGTAAGCTTACAGAAAGTTTTGAGACTTTTTTTCGCGGAGAATTTCGTGTCCTATAAAAAAAAGTCCTCTAATCAATTCCCCAAGAAGCTATTACAAAACTGTCCTATTTACATCAAATATGTCCACTGGAAAAAAAGTCACGCCGTACCATTCTGGTGTTAATCCTAAGATTGGTTCCCTATCTACCAACATTAAACGCTGTTCCAGAAAGTGTAATCAATTATTAGTATGGCCTTTTTACTGTGGGAGTCAAGACCCTTCGCGCCTCATTTTTTACAGCGTCGAGATAATTCCGGAAAACCAATCCCGAAGAACAAATTATCTAATTTTCTATTTCGCTGCTGAATTGACGTTCCTTCTGAATTTGGCATAGATTGTGGACTCTTGATAGCAGCGCTACTTGTCTGGTTGCACACCTCTCTCGTAATTCCTTATTTTCACATTAAGCCTCTATTTCTACATTAGCGTGGAATCACATTATCAAAGAGAGAATTAGAAAGATAAATTTCGAAGACGGAGGGAAGAAGTAGCGCGTTAGATAGCAATAGCTTTATGACTTTGTAAATATGAATCAAGTTATTTGAATTTTTTTTTGATCTTCATTAGCTTCCAAGATATAAAGCTGATAAAAAAAAATACAACCACGAAAAGTGGAGTGTAATTGATTTTCCAATGAACCAGTTTGAGATAGAATGTCTCGAATCTTTCCCCGGGAAATTGAAAAAATTTTCGGTGGAAAGCTTAAGATTTTTCCCTTGTGCAGTAAATATTTTTAGAATAACGTTCTCTTCCAATGTAAAATTAATTTTTCAATAACACTCATAGATTGATAATATAACTTGGTAATTAGTAACATAAAACATTGATCGCTTAACACACACGCTTAGATTGATAGCTCAATTAATTTGTAAATTGAGTACTAAACTTACAAACTCAAATAAACTTCCTAGAGTGATTATTAAGGTAGTAAAATGACAAAGTCTTTTGTAACGATTGCACACGAGGGGACCCGATAGGTTTGGCAGTTGAAAGCCAAGTGAAGTCCCCTGGGCCTGCAAGGACTTGTCTCCTGTCTGTTGTGTCATAGGAGGGAGAACAGTGTTGCCAGGGTTGACACTCCTCGCTCAGTTTTCTTGTTCTATGGACCCCTTTGTCTCTCTTAGTCTTGCCTAGCCAAAATTTCTAAAAATTCCCTCACACTTGAAAAATCGTCTTTTTTTAGCTACAAATTGAAAGTCCAGAAAAGTAAATCGATTTGGATTGAGAGACAAGGATCAATACCTCCATGAGAGGGGGTGATGAGGAGAATAGTCCGAGAGACGAAGAACGCACTACTCAAGTGTGCGAGTGAAATAACCTCGAAAGTTATTGCATGTGTGGGAGTGCAACAGTTATTATTTCTTTCTATTTTTGTTTTAATTACTAACGAACGGTCGGATGAAATTCGATCAAATCTGGTACATCAATTAATGTTGGATTAAGTAAGAAAAACATTACTAATTTTTCCCAATTGTAACGTTTTTTTAAATTTAGTGGGTAACTGTAAGCATTGACGCCATAAGAGCCCATGTTGAAGAAGGAAATTTTTTAGATAATCACACAATGTTGGCAGAATTAATTTGCTCGAAATTTGGCAATTTCATTTAGAATCTATTCAAGAGTTTTTAAGAATTTATTACATTAAAATCGAATCGTCTTCATTTTAGATGTTGATCATTCTTCATGACTGGGAAAAAAGAGATATTTTCGATATATTATATCATTGCCTTAGAAACAAAGTGGTGCAAGTGTCAAAAATACTAAATTTTGGAGTGAAAGAGGCGTAACTTCAAAATTGCGCCCAGATTCCGAGGTTCGGACGTGCGACCTTCTCTTTACGCGCAGGCTAGGCTCAAATAAAAAAATCAATTTTTTGGATACGGCGCAGGATATGCTCCCAATTGAGCTGAATCTTCTATCCCTAATCTACATGTTTCATACAAGAATTGAATAATTGATGACTGTATTGATGCTCTCCATGATTGGAACTTGCTAAATATTTACGACATTTCCAGTTGTCACTGTCGTAGTAGAGAAAAAATAAAAACTGACTTGAAGGTCTACATATTTCCTATCAATTTTCTTCCGAAATATTAAAAAAAAAGGAGGTTACTCGATTCTGAGAAGGGTTCAACTTTTTGCCATCTTTTTATCAAATTTATTATTCACGAGATAATTTCCATTAAAAATATTGAGAGTAGAATATTAGCACCGCTTAATAAAATCCAAATATTTCATCAAACAATAAAAATTTATAGAAATGTCACCTAACATAATTTTCGTATCTTCAATCAGCGAATATATTTGAGGCATTCCACGCTATTCCACTCACTTTTCGGGTGATGATTTTTCATTTCTTTCATTTTTTGATATGTTATAGAAATGCTCAAGAGAAGTCATTTCCCACAAGCAAAAAAAATAAAAGTTTTAGATAATTTCATGAAAATTTTTAGTTTGGAAAAAACGCTGTGGGTGCTCATTTCTCTCCAACTTTGGAGACTCGTATTTCAGTGACTATCGGTTGAATGAAAAAAATGTTTAAGTGTTTTTCTACTCTTTTCCTACAAAAAAATATTCTTTCAATGGTCAAAATGCCAAATTTCTATTCGTTATTAACTATTGAAATGAAAAAATTGATGGCAACTAAAAAGTGCGCACTACTAAAAATTTGAAGAAAATATATGTCAAAGATTGATTTATTTCTGATCTTGTTGTAAATTTTGGTGAAACTTCCTTGGATCATTCTGAAGATATCGCTTCATTTAATGTTTTCTCGCGATCCGTGCTGCTGCCAAAGGCCTATTCACATGCGCACAACGCTTCATCTGCAAATCACATGATCACTGATGTGTAAAAAAAAGCGTTATCTAGAGAATGATTCGAAGAAGTTTCACCAAAAATTAACAAGAAAATCAGAAATAAATCAATCTTTCACATATGTTTTTTCCACATTTTCAGGAGTGCGCATTCTTTAGTTGCCATCAATGTTTCCATTTTAATAGTTGATAACAAATAGAAATATCGCATTTTGACCATTGTAAAGAGTGGTTTTTTGTTTTTCTACTCTTTCCCTACGAAAAACTATTCTTTCATTTTTTTCATTTAACCGATATGAACTGGAATACCAGCCTCCAAAGTTGGAGGGAGCTGTACACCCACAGCGTAAAATTTTCGTAAAATTGTTAATTGTATTGCTCCGAGTGCTTGAAAATTATCGGGTATTCACCGAAAGTTTTGTTGCTCAGCAACACGTGCTTGAAGTTTGGCAGTAACAAAATTCCGACTGCTCGTACACGAGTAATTTTGTGCCAAACTGAACGCACACGTTACTAAGCGGGTAAACGTGAGGGAAAAACCCAATTAATTCTCAAGTACGAGGGGTATTTGGGGGATGATTTTTTTTATTTTAATTTTCGCGAATGGGTTCACAGATTTGACATTTTCGTGGTATAAAGTGGGGTGGAATTTATTAAAAAACTTTTGTTTGCTGCTTAGTAACAACTGTGGTATTAGCGAAAATTATCGAAATCATACACACCACGTGATGTCAATCCCTTGCTTCTATTCGTCGAAATTGTGATTGAAAAAATAATGAAAGTTATTATTTTTTTCTTGTGGGAAATGATTCCTTTTGAGCATTTCTACAATACGTCAAGAAAAAAACGAAATTTAAAAGCATTGCCCGAAAAGTGAGTGAAATAGCGTGGAATGCCATTTGCTTATTTTTTCTCCCGACTGGTATGAATAATTGTGCACAGTCGTCTGCTAAAAACGAATCAAGTCTTTCATTTCTGATTTTTCAGTAATGCAAATTCTGCAAAGGAAGTCTCTTGATGAATTTTCGTAAATTCCATTGTTGCCCGAAATAAGTTGAACACAACCGATTTTTTACCTAAAAATAAGTTGAACACAAATTTAATTCAATAGTAAAGAGGTAAAACCAAATAAGTTCACTTTTTTTCGTCAATTATTCTTTAAAAATTAGAAATATCTTGAAAATTGAATGAGATAGCTCTCATTCCCTCCTACAAAAGGAAATTCTTGGAGGGAACTTCACTATCTTGGTAAGTTGCCGAGCTCTCCATTTAATAATAATCACAACGATAAATTGACTTGTCTTATTTACTACCTCTTACCTCTTCACTACTGAATTGCTAAAAACACTAAAAACAGCCTATAACTCGTTAAAAAAAATCGTTAAATTTCCTATTCTATTGTAACAAATAATGTCACAAATTTGCATCCAAAGTAAATTTTGTCATTAAAATGAAATAATTAAAATTTTAGATTTCAATAATTAAGATTAAAATTTAAAATTGAACCTCATTACAAATTTTAATGTTCAAATTATCTATGAAAATTTTCTCCATTTAACTGTAAAAAAAAACAACTTATTATCCTTCTTTCCTTTCATTTTTTTTTTTCATTTCATATTAAAACTCCTTGGCACATCGATCCCTTTTTTCAAGAGAAAAAAAAAATTGAGTGCACATGATTCATCATCACTTCCGGTCTTCTGCAATTCTCCCATCACACTTCACCTCAGAGAAACATTTTATAATATAAACTTTTGAATGTATATCCATCGATTTCATTGGTCGGAGGCAACACGTTTTGATACAGCGAGCAAGCAAGAGAGAGAGAGAAAGAGAGACAGAGAAACATAACCGGCCGGTCTTTTACGGAGCAACGCAACACCTTTTCGTATCTAAATCATACAAGGGTTTGGCGTTGTTTGCCAGATAGCACACTTCAGATGTTAAAAAAAAGTATTTCACTCTTGAAAAAATAAAAAAAAAATGAAGATATGATTTTATTCTGCGAGAAATCAATGATTTGAAGAAAAGAAAGAGAGAAACAATAGATTTACCTGTACGTATCAATGTAATTCCTCCATTGTCGCGTCGAAAGATCGAATTATTAACGCGTGACACATTACGCACCATTTGAACTTTTTTTTTTTTAAATTTAATATCACAAATAATGTTTTGAACACGAGGAGCTAAATAACGGGAAAAAGAACTGTCACATCACACTCACGCAACTGCTCTCGAAGAACTGAAGAAGAAATCTCATCGATCTCGTTACAAACCTCATTGTCCCCCCCCCCCCCCTCCTTCCTCAATTTTCTTTCTCACTTCTTTTAAAACCCAAATGAGTCAGAGACATCGATGAACGTTGAATTGGACGTTTATAATACACGAGGGTATAGTAGTCTTTATCCGTTTGTTTATAAACATCCTGGCAAGGACCGTAGAGGCACTGCGCGCTGGGTGAATGGACATTCAAGAGTGATGGAATGCGTTCTGGGTAATACTGAGACGCAATTTTATCGTTTTTTCTTTTTCTTTTCTTTTCATTTATTTTTCTCAAGTGGGTGGAGAAATGAAGTGTGAAGAATTGGAGGGTTCAAAGGTTGTTAGGTACGTGCATCTTTTTTTTTTTTTTTTTTTGGGAGCAGAGGCCGGAGGGGGCGAAACATTGAGAGAGAAAGAAATAGAAGAGGAAAAGTGGAAATGAATTGGGACTATTGTTCATCCGTGAAATTTGACACTTTGACCGGTATGTTTACGATGAAGATATTTCGGATACGAGAGAGAGAATTTTTGATACATTGTACTGTAAATAAAAATATTATTTTTTCGGTCTAGAAAAAAAAAGATTTTAACATGAAATATAGAGGTTTTTCAAGTCTTGAGGGATTGTGAAATGCAGGAATTTTTTTCATGTTTGGTGAATTTCAATGAGAGCGAGTAATTTGCACTGGAAAAGGTTGTAATACATAATGATCAGTTTATTTATTTCTTGAATATCTTGGAATTTTTCGATTAAAATCAATTGTACACTTTGCGTGAAATTCTTGAATAAAATGCATGAAACTTTTATTTGAACATCACTTTCATTCTCTCGAAATTTCGAAATTTGGGAGTGGAGGGAAATCTAGATTGAAATAATTTCGATGGACGTTTTCATTGAATATCACGGAATCACAGGGAGATATAAGAAATTTCCAAAGAAATCCTTTGTAAATCTCGTTTCGCTCTACGAAAAAGATTATTATGACAAATTTTATTTGAAACAATGCCTTCTGTAATTGAAATGAAAGAAAAAAAATTACGTAATTTCTTCACCAATTTGAGATTTTTCAAAAATTTTGAAATTATTTTGAAAATGATTCTTGAAAGTGTTTCAAATTGAACTCCAGCAAATTTCCTTCGCTCATATGGCTTCTAAAAAATCATTATTCTTTTCCAATTTGAGATTTTGTGGAATTTTTGAAAAATTTTGTCTGTCTGTTAGATATCGAAATATCACCAATGAAAGAATTTACACTGAATCAAAATCTAGTGATCGCTCCCTCGAGTAGATTCCCATTTCATATCTTAGAATTGGAGCGAGATACAGAAATTTTCATGGACATCTATTTTCTAGCTTGTATCCAGCTTCACAAAAAAAGTCCCTATAAAAAATTCGTATCTCTATGAGATTTCGAAATATGAACAGAAGAAAACGATTCTAAATACGACTCAATTCATTTCAAGATTTTCATCGTAAATTTGCCAATTAAAAAAATGAAAAATTCAAGAAAATTTTTTTGACAAAATTAATGGCCAAGTTTAAAAAAAAAAAGTGAAATAAATTGACCCTTACGTTTACGATGGAACAGCACACCCATAGTCAATAACTACTTTTTTCACTGATGGCCACGATGAAAATAGAAGACACTGAGCCTTGGGATGTTGAATATAAACAGGTGCAGATGCGGCATGTACCTTTGTCTCTGTATTCCCTCCCCCACCTTTCTCATTTTTTTTACCATTGACTCGCCGAAGATGTAATAATCATGTGTGAATACCCGCGTTACACACGGCGTTAAATACTCGCGTAAACTGAGTCTCGTGCGTTTATTAATTTTATGAAAATTTTCATTTAAAGTAGCTTTGTATATTAATTCACGAGTTATTCAATGGTGCTTGATGCTGCCTGGCACATTTATTCTTGTTTTTATGTATTTAATATTATAAATTCTGAATTGATTGTAAATATTAAATTTCCGAAAACAGAAATTACGCGTTCTCGATGAATATTTCAGTTGCAGGGGGAAATAGTGAAATTTTCAAAATGACCTTTTCTGTAGATAGGCATAGAAGCTACAAAAAAGGTCTTAACATAAATCTCTCTTACTTACAGAGATTCGGAAATGTTTCACTACATTGACTTCAAAGAGACCTTGACGCGCGTCAATGTACATTGCATTTTTTTCGAATTTTTCTACTGCGTTGCTGTAAAATATCTCAAAATATGAGTGGAATAGAGACATTTTCATTGTAGCTTATTTGATAGCCCGGATTTTTGTTTCCAAAAAAAAGTAATAACGAAAATTCCTCAATCTCCCATAGATTTTGACGTATTTCACAAAAACTGATATCAATGTAGAACTTATATGTTAATCCTAGACTTGTGGATATATGAGCACGGCGCCACGCTCGGCTTTTTATGTTTCTTTATGATAAATCGGTTGAGCGGAAAATCCAGAAAAAAAAATTGACTTTATTCCTTGACGTATTCAACAAACTATTATAGTTTTTAAATTACTTCATATCTTGCAAAGTTGATGAAGAAATAAAATGAATTCTAGGAGTCCGCGAAATTTTTCTAATGCCAAATGAAATTGTTCGGTGAGCGACGTTGCCAGAAATACGCTGAACGCACTCGGACAGTGTAGAGGAAATTCGGCAACGTTGCAGCCGAAATAATACTGCGGCACATCGTTCATCACCCGAGCAGAGTCGTTAGGTTGCTTGTGGGTTTAAGGTTAAACATTTCCGAATCTAACGGAAATGAAGTACTTTCTATCACAAGTTTTTCCGCAGAAGATAATTGGAACTACAGAAGAAGCAATTATGAAAATTACTCTATATCATCCTATGGGTTCCAAAATAATCCCAAAATATTGTTGGTTTTTTTGGATGAATTACAGAAGCGAAAAAATACTCATTTCTCATTCTTACAATAAATAATTTATTAACAAGACTCTTTTCAACGTACCTCATTGAATATTACAAAAATAATGCAGTAATAAAAAATAATTTTAACTCCTCTACCGTAACGAAATGACAAAAAAAAACTTTTAACATAAATGAATAATGAAGTAATAAATTTTCTAAAAAAAAAAACAAACAAGTTATTACTTAAATCTTCAGGATGAATAAATAAATTATGAATTTCAAAATAAATGTGTAAAGTAATCATTCAAATTAAGAGAAAAAGAAGTGAGCTACTGAAATCTTCAAAAATTAATAGAATAACTTTTTTTGTTTCAATTAAATTCGGGCTCATATTGCAAGGCCAAACAAGATGCAATAAATTAATTGCACTTTTCATTAAATTGAGCTGAATTAATGGCCCGCATTTTTGTCCATTGAAATTATTCCCACGCACACAACAATAATAATCATGATAATAGTAAAAATAATATAATTTTATTTGTGGAATGAACAGAAAAAAATTCGGATAATCACGTATTTAATTTTAAAATGTCCTTGACACAGATCGATAAATTAGTCTATGCCAATTACAATAGAGATGCGTAAACTTCCATAGCACAATAGTCATCCCCATTGTGTCTATGAATCTCTCAGGTACCTTCAAATGCCACTTTTTGCATCTCATTTATTTCGATATTCCATCGAAGATAGGGAAATAAAAAAAAAAGTGGAAGTGGATGGTATTGTGATATAAATCACTCGGTTTACATTGAAACCGTTGAATTTCACGATTTTCACGCTTGTTGGCAATTGTGTGGAGTAAATGTATGTCTATCTGTATGGTTTTTTTTTTAGTTCATTTCGGAAGGCGTGAAGGCATTGGGAGTAGAGAGAAAGGTTCATAGTGATTTTGACGTCAATTTTTTTGGTGCTATTTAGAAATCGGAAGGAGATGGGAAGAATTTCGTGGGTACGTTTTCGTAGAAAAGAAAAGATAGAAAAGGTCCTCAAGAGAGTTTTTCCACCTCTCATAGGCTCCAAGACTTGACCTATCTTGTTCTGTTTACTGTTAATTATGCAAGAAAAATAATTGAATGTTGAAAATTTTACAAAGTCCATCAGAAAGCGAGGGAAATTTTGAACCCAATAGATTACGAGATAATGAGACGAATGAAAAAATGATAATAAAATTAAGACACATTTCACAATTTTTTGGATTTTTTCAAACAAATAAATTATTATAATAAAGAAATTTACAAAGTTTGCACTTATAGTTTTTTGAATTCTCTACATGTACATATTTTTCTTTTTTTTTTCATCGTTTGTACGTTAAAAAAATTTAAAAAGTAGATATTGTCAGATATTTGCTATTTTTAGTTTCATATGAAAAGAGTTCAGTCTATTTATTTTTCAGATATTTCATTGAAGGTTTTTCTGTACCATTTTTCGTATTTCTCATATCTAAGTTACTCATCCTCATACTAGTCTTACTGATGCCGCGAATCCCCTCTCAAATATATGTAGAGCCTGAGAGTTCAAATTATGTACATAGACTATCAGTGTAAATTTTGTAGAAGATTTGTAACTCTCTAATTGTATTTCAGGTAAATAAAAATCTTTCAAATAAAAAAAATGGATATCTCGAGAACTATCGATCCAATGTCTGACTGATACTGAAAATAACAGACATCAGATGATTTTCAGTCTTTTTTTGTCTTAACAAATAAATTACTTGAGAAAAATGAAGAATACGCACATGTAGAAAATTGAAAAAATTATAAGTGCAGATTATTCAAATATTTTTTTTGTAATAATTTACTTGTTCAAAAAAATCCAAAGAATCGCTAGATGTCTGCTATATTCAGTATCATCAATGTCAATTATATAATAACATTTTCCATCGGAAATCCCACGATCTTGCCAATGAAACCAAATTCCTTTCAAAAATCCATCAATTTCCCTCTTTTAAAAGTAATAAATTTATCAGTAACAGGTGAACTAAAATGGGAAACGTGAAAAATCGATTGACCTTGGAATTGAGGGCAATAGTGAATCGAGCCTGGCATCCTTGGTTGACAATAGATGAATTGTATCCAACATTTATCCAGGGATGATGACCAAGGCTCATTCAAAAGGACAAATTATATACAAATAACGTGCAAATAAATTCATTCATTCATTGGGACTTTTGAACAATCGCTCGAATGTGTTAAAAGAATTGTTTTTCCTTTTTCTGCTAATCAAAAAATTACTCATAAACTCTTTTTAAAAATCCCAAGGTCAAATTATATGTAGTTTTCAGAAAAAAATCCCATTCTTCAAATCTATCTCAAAATTATCGTATTTTCCATTGAATTTAAATGCTGGAAATTGATAACTCACTTTTTTGAAAATTCTTCTAGTAATACACATGGCAGACAATTGTTGG
The DNA here is from genome assembly GCA_963942555.1 of Aleiodes leptofemur. Classification (NCBI taxonomy): domain Eukaryota; kingdom Metazoa; phylum Arthropoda; class Insecta; order Hymenoptera; family Braconidae; genus Aleiodes; species Aleiodes leptofemur. The sequence goes on from OZ012615.1 coordinate 12,165,485, forward strand.
CGCAATGAGAGCACTTTGTTAACTGATATTCAATTTTTATTGAGACGTTATTACATGAAATTCATTCAGTAGTGAACGGAATAAAACTAGTAATGGAAAACAACGATGAGACAACGGAAATACTTCCATGAATTAACTATGTTTCATGGATGAAGGAAAATTCACAATTCATTTGCAGCTATTCTCAAGTTCTTTGACACTCTAGTTGTGCTCACAATGTGACGTAAAAAAATGAGGAAATATTTACTGAGAATTTAATGATTCATTAGCGGAATTGTAGACTGTGAAGAAGGAATTCAATTGAAAATCTGTTTTTTTGGGAATTTCTATGATTTTACGGAAGAGAGGAGATTTTCAAAAATTTTCTCCGAGGACCTCGTTCTTCTCCACAGAGAAAGCATGAATAACTTTTGTGTATTTCTCGCAGATTCGAAAATATTGAAAAAAAATTAACTGTAGAAAATGACAAGTGCATTTTGATTCAGACATATATTCTTTCTTCGCGAGTTTTTCAAGATCTAATAGAAACACGGAATTCTTTAGGATACTAAAAATAGCAGAGGTCTGAAAATGTTTAGACTTTTTTTCTTTTTCAACAAATAAAATATAAAGCGAAATGAAAAATATGTACATTTAAAAATCTCAAAAAACTATGAGCTCGGATTTTTCAAATATTTTTCTTATACTAATGTATTTGTTTTGATAAAAACCAAGAATTGTCAGATGTGTGTTAATTTCATTATTATAATTTTTTATAAAGACTTTTCAATTCTGTTCTGTTTTATGAGAAAAGTTCTCTTGGAATTTTTTGTATCCCCCTTCAGACTCCGAGATATTTGAGGAATAAGTGACTCTGAAATAAAATCGTTTCCACAGTTAAATTAATTCTTCTAAAATTTTATTTTTAATGAAACTCATGTTTTGTGTTCATTAAATTTTATGTTTCTACATATTATAGTCATAATATGTCATAAAAAAGCACAATGAATCGTCAGTGATGCATTGAAAATTCCCTCACAAAGTTTTTCCGCAGAAAAATAAAAACATTAATGAAATATTATGCGAAATTCTTTGTTCTTATGTTTCCAGTGTTCATAAATGGTAATTAACTCGACTATTATGGGAAAGGGGAAAAGGGGAGGATTAGCTCTACGTGTGCTATCATGTCGAGCGAGGACATCGATAATAGTTTTCCATTTATTCGCCTCTTGCCTCTCTTCATTTATTATTATTTCTTATTTTTCCATTTTTTTTTCTTCAACGTTTCTTGATTCTTTTAGACACGTCAGGTAATGTTGTGCATTCAGGTTTTATTGAGAGCTGACAAATGACATAATCACATTAATTGCATTTCATCGTAGTTAGTATTGACGTGTCATAATGCCAATGAACCCCATAATATTACTGATCATGAATTAATTTATGATATTACTCATCAAATGCTTCGCTGTCGAACTCATGAAATATTCACGAGCTATGGAAAATTATTAAATTCATTTGACTCTTTTCATCTCGTTCGCTTCTTCTAATTAAAAGCAAGAAACTTTCTGCATACTGAGAAACAAAATTATTTTCTCAAATAAGGTTCACTGGTGGCAAGTAGGTAATAGTAATATCCATATGCTCATTGAACAAAGTGGGGATAATTTACTTTTACCAAATAACTTTATTTGAGAGAAGTAATTTTTTTCTCAGTGGATAAACTAATGCATCAATTCATCCATACATAAAATAATGTAGGGGTCCTTATGCAAATTTTTCTAAATTTAGAGATGTGCCATAAAACTCAGGAGTGACAATGGATGAAGGAAAAAATCTATTTGACTTGAATTTTTTTTCTCCGAGATCTCTTTCGACAGCTCTCATTTTCTCCTGCAAAATAGGTCATTACTAAAAAAAAACCTTAAAAAAAATATATTCACAAGATTGGAATTTATTTTTCCAACAAAATTAATGGAATTGAACGAATGCCAATTTATTTTCTAAACAAATGAATAATGGAATGTTTGAAAATTTATTCTGATGAAATCATCAATGAAATTCCTCACATAATTTCTCTATGATGAGCCCCCTCAAATTTTTTTCGCAGCAAAAAATTGCGAAAATTGAGATTATGTTTATTTAATGAAATTCAACCCTACTACAACGTTTATTATCATTCGTATCTTGCACGTGTGTTTGTATATGTGAGTGTATGATTCAGAGTAGAATTTTCCCTCTCACGCTGAGAAGAAAGAAAAGTTGGGAGGAGTACTTGGGAGTGACACGTGGAGGGGATAGCCTGTTACTTGTGGTAGATCAATACTGCAAACCTCTTGAGATGAAAAGAGCGTCAAAAATAGACTGAATTTTTTTCGCCCATTTGCGAGCTTCGAAGAGTTCTGAATTAACAAAAAAAAAAGAAAAAAGCTTTGGGTAGTTACATCGACCGAACAGGTGACTCTGTGACCTGACAGGAGGGTTAAGGGCCTGCGGCAACGACCGGCGAGGGCTGTAGCTACGTTCCACCACCGATCGATTCATTCCCCGAGCTCTTTTGCACGATTCTTCCGTGTCCCATAATCCAATTTCTCTTAATTCAATTGAATAATTATAAATAAATAAAAGAAAGTTGTTAAGATTTATCAAACTCGATGTAGTTTTAAACTCTTTTCAACTGGGCGAGATAAGGGCAGAATAGACCTGTTAGTGAGGATGATTTGGATTTTTTTTTTAGAATGAAGGTCTCCACATGAAAATTTGAAGAAAATCACTGAAAATGTCTACATATTGGAGCATTTTCTCAATTTGTTTTACATTTTTTTTCTCAAATCCTCCCCTACGAAAAAAGTTCCTGATTCACGTGACCCCGGACGTCCATTTCGCCCCATTCTGTTCTATTTTCAAAATATTTAAAAATTTGTAACGAAGAATACTATAATTCGATCGATTTTGGTACAATAGTTTCGCACTATTTTTTAAGCTAATTGATATTTTCCTCAATATCTTCTAATCTATTCGCCCAAAATCGATTGTATTATAGCGGTTCTCTATCCAGATTTTGCGCTGTTCAAATTCATGCCATGAAATTTCCAAAGATCCTACAATCTCATGATCCCGCAGAAGAATTTCTTCCTATCATACAAAAAAAATCGATAACTCCAGAGACTGTGAGTGACACGATGAGTAGTAATTCGTCGAAATTTCTCATTCTCCTCGGAATTATTCCAAAAAACACAAACACCATTTGATCCCATAGTGTTAACATTTTTTTGTTCTTTCCATTCGGTCATAGCGAAGATAAGGAACGATAAAAATAAAGGAAAATACAACCGATGAAATACGCTTGGTTTGACAAACATACACATTTTGTACTAGCGATAATAATTAAACTTGTGCATACAGAGTATGAATAATTATCAGTTATTATAAACACAAAAGCTACTACTGATGTTCTCCAAATTGAAGAATTGTTGAATAAATAAGAGAGTTTATCTGATTAGATAATTGAATATTTGCAGTACCATAACTACTGATCTGTTTCATCTGCTCCGAAATTTACAATCTTATAAAATCCATGTATAAATTTAAAAAAAAATTATTCACCTGAAATTCAGCTCATCCCTTTTTATAATAATCCATGAAATCACGTCACAATTATTTATTTTCATTTAATCGACTTCCACTTAAATTAACTCACGAATATTTAGCACGATTAGTCACCGTTGTGTTCAAAATAGAAAGAATATTCGATATGTTTGCTCGGCGTGAAACTTTTAAAGTGTTATTTTTAATAATTTCAACACGGGTAGTTGCTACTGTTAAAACGATGACCGTCACTGCAATGCTGGGAAGAGAGTGAGATATAATTTCGCACGTAGCGAAAGAAAGCCAAAGGCACAAAATAATACACCAACGCGCTATTGGATAGGAGCCTATTTCCATTTAGCTATACATAGGTACCCAGGGATTATTGCGGCGTCGCGACGCGCAGACGCCGCGCATTCTCCAGCCCCCATTTCATCCGATAATAATTATAATAACAATTTTTTTATGAAGCGGAATTTATTTCTGATGAAAAAAATAGCATTTTCCAGAATAGCGAAGAGGTGAGAGTTTTAGTTCATTCTTCAATTGATTTCTATTAAATCGGAATTAAACCAAGACAGCGAAATTTTGGGAGGGTCATTTTGTTGAGCAAAATGCAAATTACGAAAAATGTCCTCACAAAAAGTGCGCACATTTCACTGACATTCTGAAATATTTGTGACGAAATGTCGATGAGAATCGACTTATCTCATTTTACCTCCTCGCCAATGCATTCAATCTTAATTCTACACGCGTTCTCCCATTGTTCGGTTCGCCAAACGGGGAAGAAATATTCGTGTTTGTCATTGAAATGACCTTCATCCATTCAACGAACCCTACACCATTTCATTGATAATAGAAGAGAATAATCAATTTTTTCATCTTCAGTCTAATAAATGAAAGTTTTGATAAAATTGAGAAATCGATTATTCTTGAATTTTTTAAGCCCTCTGTTTATTAACTAGCAATGAGAAAAGTAGCTCAAGGTCATTGTGTTACCTAAATTCCATGTTAAGTTTGGGAAATAGAAATAGAACAGAAGGTTTCCAAGATTGTTTGTTTTTTTTTTCTTACTTCGTCAAGGCCACGTGATGTTACAAGAGGGGAATGGCTGAATTTACCTGAAGATAGAGAGGGGTCAGGCATGGAGGGGAAAATTTGGAACTCGAAGGGCTTGTAAATACCCTTCAGTTGCTATGGAAACATTTCCCCGATTATGACCTAGTCAAACGCACGATTTCCGTAGGTCTTCCTGGATTGAATTGATTCGGCAGGAATATGATAAGATAAATAAAGTTTCCAATCGATATTGTGGAATTTATAAGCAAGAAGTGAATTCTTGTGGAAACGTTTTTTATGAGAGAGTATGAGCACTATGAAAAAAAATGATAATGCAAATTGCTCTATCTCTCTTACATTCCAAAATATTCTCGGCAAACTCTCTTCAACACTAGACTGGTCAACCTATGAGCACGGTGCAGAGCTCCATTTCTTATTGTTTTATGATTAGTCGATTGAGCGGAAAATTAACAAAAAATTGACTTCATTCAACAAAGTTTTTAACAAACTATTATATTTTTCGAATGATATATCCTGTAAATTTGATGAAGAACTAAAATAAATTCTAGGAGAATTAGCGAAATTTTCCGAATGCTGAATAAAGTCGTCCGGTGGACAACGTTGCCGAAAACTCGCTAAACGCACTCGGATAGTGTAGAGGGAATTCGGCAACGTCGTCGTCAAAATAACACGGCGGCACATCGTTCATCACTTGACCAAAGTCGTTAGATCGCTTAACGTGACCAATCTAGGGTTAATTAATTTTTCAAAAATTTCAGATTATTTTTTTTGAAATATCACGTGTAAAAACATTTTCTATAGGAAAGGATGAGGATTACGAAAAGAAGATAATGAAAATTTTTAAATCTCATTTGATTTTCGGAATATTTTCAAAACACTGTTTATGATCAATTTCTTTGAGAGTATCCCAAAATTGGCAGGAGTTAGGTAGTGTTCATGAGAGCCTTCTTTATAGGAAAAGATGAGAGCTATAAATGGGTCTCAACCAATTTTTTTTTCATCTCCAAACTCGAGATATTGCCAATGAACTCGTTGAAAACAAAAGAAAACCGGAATTGGACTTGGTCTCCGACCTTTACCCAAGAGACGGAAAAAAACTGGAGAAACACTTTAATTTCGATAATTCAATATTAATTAACATTTATATACGATCGATATCATTTCAATTATTTCATCCGAATGATCCAGCATATTGATTTTGAATTCATCCATTAATTCATCTAATCGAATACAAGATTTCATTCATGTGTCAATTATTTGTTGATCAAAAAAAGAAAAAAAATAGATTAGTTGTTCCATTTCAATCAACTATTCACGTAATTCTGATAAATTGTTTATTCAATATGAATAAATTCTTTATTGGATTGAAATGAATTATTATCGCTGGTATTATGCATGACACCAACAGAGTTTCTCTCTTATTCTTTATTTCAGTTTTATCATTTTTGTAGTTCTATTATCAATTTAATAATAAAATTTTGACAGAAATCCTTCTTTGTAGTCTGCTAAAATTGTCGAATAATTTCTCTATTTTTCATCTCTAAATTAGCACGTGTTTTCAGAAATGAGAAGAAATGCGAAAAAATTGATGTTTTCTTTTCATTTCCAGCAAAAACGAAAAAAAATTCTGTTCTAAGAAATTAAAGTGGGTCAATCTATTGAACTTGTGAAGCCTCGCCTAACGTCGAGGGGTGAAAGAAGTAGGTCACAAAGGGGCGAGGAAATATTTCCCCCTTATATTTTTCTCTCTCTCCTACGGGAGCTAGGCAGCTACCAATATCTCAATCGATCGTAAACAGTAAAAGAAACCGAGAGAATGAATATACAATTGAAATTAAAAAAAAAAAACATTAAAATTTTCTCTACAAGTGAAGGAGAGTACCCGCACGTGGAGCATCTCAATTAAACGAGAAAGAAAGCAGTGGGACTTGATGTGCAGCATTGCGGGACGTCTACCCCTTAATTGCGATGGATGCCGGTTAGTTTATCACTGTGAGACATAGTCGATGCAATAATTTCGTATAATCCAATTGACAACGAGAATTAAGAAAGAAAAAAATAAATGAAACGAGAGATGAAATGAACTCACTGATTATCTTTATTCGTTAAACACTTGAAACGTAGCGGACACTTCAACAGGCATTGGCCGACTGTGTTTGTCTCCTCATGGACTCCTAAGAGTCCTCGAGTTATCCTCCGAGGCCGAGAACTGACTCTTTCCTACGTACATGGACAATTTAATTCTCAAGAGATTAATAAAAAAAAAAACAACAGAGAAGCAAAGAACACTGATTGAGAATTTCAACGGAAAAAAGCATTGATTCAGATTTTAATGTAAAAAATCGTGTACGTGGGCAATATTGCGTTATGCCTTTCGCTCTAGTTCAATCATGTGTATACAATTGAAATTTTTATCTTAGAGTATTCTATTAGTTTTGTGGAAACGAGCGTTCACTCATTCTTGTATTCATTTATCGGGGGATCAAAGGTTCAAAACGTTTTACAGACATATTACTTCAAATTTTCGAGCAGTGAAGAAAGTTTGGGTGATGCAACGAGGTGAATGACAATATGGATGTTCCGAGGATAAAAGTTTTAATGAGGAAATGTTGATGAATACAGTTCCTATTTTATTAGACGGAGAAAATCGAACTTGGAACAATGGCGTCTCAGGGAAAACTTGAAGAGATAATCCTCGCACTTTGGTTCGGCAATATTATTTCTTTTTCGCCCATTCTATCCTGCAGCTTGCAGCATTCCATGCGTTTTTTTAAATTAAAATATTCAGTTGACTATATTCTATGGATGACAAACCAATAGATATTCCTTTGTCCATACAATTTATTTCATTGAAATTTATCCTCTGGAAATTCTTCGGTATGCAGTTTTTTCTACTGTATTTTATTCATTTCGCTTCAAGGAATTTTTCATTTGAAATTTGCCATTTACGCGTATGCCTTGTTGCCTAAAACAGATACCAAAGACTCTTTAGAAGTTTGCGGGTAGAGCATTAGATAAAATAGAATCTAAACTGACATTGATTATTAAGCTAGTGCACTTCTCAGAGATAAGCCGACTTAAAATTGTGGATAATAAATTTTTCTAGTGAGGAATGTGAAACAAGCATAAGAGGAAAAAAAATTGATAATACCAAATGGATTATAATTTGAACATCATAAAATTTCAGTCATCTCAGTCTATTATATCAAAGATATAAGAGAGTAAGAAATGCATCTCTATGGAGATAGCTAATCTCTGACTTCTAGTTGATGCTTCTTGATAACGGTATCAGGAAGTAAATTTTTCCAATTCAAACATAGGCCTCCGACATTGCAAGTAAATTGTATTTTTCTCTTAAATTTGAAGTATTCCACCCTCCCTCCCCCTTCAGCAGGTGATTTTCAACAATTTTTTTAAATTTAGATCCATACAGTTTATTCTGCGGATAGAGGAAAAAAGGTGTGAAAAAATAAAAAAAAGAATGAAGGAAAAACAATTTTTATTGAGCAATTATAAATCATTGGTAATCGTTTTCATCTTAAACCAAAGAATAATCATCAAGAAATTGAAAAAAATAAATATGAATAAAAAAATTATGACATAGGGGAGACCGGGGCAAAATGGGGTACTTTAAAGCACATGTCCCCGTACCCCATTTTGCCCCGGTCTCCTCTAATTTTCCGTGCATTAGAGCGCGCGATCGGTCTCGTTCTAAAAAAAAGTACAGAATTTTGAAGAGTATGATTTTCAAAAACGACTGAGAAAAAGAAGGGCTCAGCTTAAATGGATAAAGCGCTCCTCTATTTCCGGATGAATTGAATTACCGAGAGAGATGGCGAGAGGCGCCAACGTGATGTGATGCTAGAGCGTAAATAATTTCAAAATTTATCTGCTCTTGCGGTAGAGTCCTATATTCTCGATGTATGAATCAATACAATATTATAGTCCGATTTTTGGAAGGATTACTTTTCCGAGAGACCCGAGCCGTATCTAACCTTACGTAAAAAAAAGTAAACCTTTCGGTAATCGGACTAAGAAGTTATGCAACGTTATCACATAGCTAATCGATTTTAGCATTCGACGTTGGGATGTGGGATGTCCTATCCCACCATGTTTAAAGCCCTTGTTTCAGCGAAAGTTTTCAAAAAGCCTTCCCCATGGGAACAGTTCATATTTCATTCATGGATAGAAAAAATAAATACACAATATACAGGAAATATAAAGAGTATGAGGTAAATATGAATAAAATATATAAATATATATAGGTTATGATGGAAATCCTACTCTAAAAAGTGCATACCTTCAAATGTAACGCTAAAAACTGTCACGTCTATTCCTCATTTCTCATCGGTCGATCAAAATTGCGCGCTCAATTCCAAAAACAATAGAAATAAAGAATACAATAATTTCTCGAAGTAATTAACGATGATTCGTAAGTTTTCAATTTATATCGAAGGATAATTATCGAAAAAATTGAGAAAATAAATTTGGAATAAAAAAGTCATGAGATTATTTTCTGTGCGCGAGAGCGCGCGATCGGTCTCGTATATTTAAAAAGTATACATGTTCTCTACATTACTTTTGACCGTTTTTCATATATATATTCAAATTATCTGTGAAATATACAGTTGACTATCCATTGAACACCTGGTCTAGGAGACGTGGGACAAATCTTTCCAAGAACTCTTGTCCCTCACTCCTGCTCGAGCTTTTTTGTATTTGTTTTATGACGTGTTTCATTTCATTAAATTACATTCAGTCAATATTGTTTCGATCATTCCCATATATTAGTAGGGGAGACTGGGGCAAAATGGGGTCCGGGATCCTGTGCTTTAAAGTACCCCATTTTGACCCGGTCTCCCCTATATATAGTTTTCTATAAAATCTAAACTATTTCTGTAAGGTTTACTTTGTTGAAAAATTAATAGACTACAAAAAATGTCTCTTCATGAACTCATATTATGCATCTAGGTGCAAAAAATAATGTAAATATGATTTTTTGAGTTATTGTTGTTCACCACTCCACTGCCAATTCACTTTTCATAATGTCTTTCTATGAGCTATTTCATTGAACCAAAAAAATTGTATGCAATATGGAAAGTGGAAAGTGTGTACAACGAATCGTCAACTCATTGAACACGTTTTTAAATATGAGTCGATTGAAGATTTTTCGGAAGAAATCCATTAATTCCTTAAAGTATACGACGTAGGTGATAAAAAGCGCCCGCACTCTCGCGGTTCTTTTAGACCCACTCATCGTACGAACAATCATATGTGCATTATCACGTTTGGCGGAACGATGTAGACTAAACATAAAATGAGAATGTATTCCATCTCTCATGAAAGGCTGTTGCTCCATGAAATTTGCTACAAGATGAAAGATCAGCAATCTAATTGGATCCATTATCTGGATGTATCCTAGGAACAATGGAGATAACATAATTATACAAATGAATTTAGTAATATTGAAAGATGTTGTCTGAGTAGAGGAAAAATGATGGAACATTGATGAAACTTGATTGATTATATTTAATACGTCATTAAAGGCAGTAGAGTCAAATTAAGATTCCCGCTCAATACCATGATTTTTTGCATTTTGTTGAAAGAGCTGACTCTAAATGCCTGCCATATTTTGCATTTATTCCATATGTGGTTCGTGCGTAATTCGTTTGGAGATAACTTCCTAACCGTTTGCGGAAAAAATATGAAAATAAAAAAGTTTGTGTGTTTGCACGCAATAACTCGAAGAATATCCATGTGAGAAAAAAAAGTTTCAAATGAAAAAGTTGAGAAATTGAATTTGAAGGGAAAAATGTCTCTAGAGTTTAGGTAAAAACATCATTTTCCAAATATCGCTATAAGTGTGATGCTACATTATCAATTAATTACGCCCAAGTACATGGGGAATAAATTCGAAATTTGGCAGACATGTAGAACAAAGTCAGCTCTTCTGATAGAATGCAAAAAATCATGGTGTTGAACGTGAACCCCAATTCCACCTTACTACCTTAAAAAATTCAGTACCGTGGGGGACCCAGTTACCGGACAGGTCCCAGTTTCCGGACGCAGCAGCAAAACATATTAATAATTAATATTCAAATGAGAAAACCAGATTTTCAATACTTGCAAAATTTCAACATAAAAATCAACTAAATTGTTTGATCCATTTAATTAATTTATTTTTTCATTTTATTACTTTAATTCTAACTGTCCGGAAACTGGTACCATTTCCTTAACCGTCCGATAACTGGTACATCCACGGTACAATTCTTGGAAAATTTAGGAATTTTTTGAGATTTCAGCCATTTGCGCAAAGTAGTACAGAAATTTTCAAAATTTTGAGGAGTAGTTCCTTAGGGTGATGAATTGTTATTGTAATGTTATTGTAGAATTTTGGATTGATAAATGAGGAAAATGAGACGTCATTAATTATGGGAAATCATGACATTTACATACATTTTTTGGCATATAAAAAAAAAGCTGATTGAGAAAAATCCAACAAATGAACTGGTTGATGATAGTTTTTTCGAAAAAAACTCTACTCAAAAATATCTCCTCTGATCAATAACTTCTTCAGTAACAATTGTTATCCACGAGCTGCTAAAAAAAACATAATATTAAGTGAATTTTTTGAACAAGTTCTTCGTTTTTACAGAAAAATTACATGGAAAACCGTCAAGTATTAATTTATTCCTTACCTGTTTGATTTTTTTTTATTGCCTTACAGCACAATGTTTATGGAACATACAAATACAAATTGAAGCTAAAATATTTTATCGATTATGCGTTTCTCAATTTTTCTTCATTTGTTTGAGATTGAAATGATAATTATTCATATATTCAAACCTTTTTCTCTTGAATAAATTCAAAGAAACTATTCATTATGAATTATTTCTCATTCAAATTTTTCTTCAAGAAATAATTCTTGAGAGGTATCCATTCTGCAAGTTTTCCTCTAGTTTTTGGGTTTTTCATTGAATTCCCTATTTTTTTTCTACCAAGATTTTCAGTTCTATAACCAGAAAGTACAGCTTCGTTAAAATCAATACTTTGGCTGCATCTTCTTTCGAAAGAGCGCGACATCATCTCTTGAAAAATCCATTGCCTGTCACAGCGCACGTATGCGCTCCAGTTCAAACGTCACACGATTGAGAAATCAGAATCGAAATCACCCCAAGATCAAATAATATCCCAGAGAGTAGTGGAGTGGTAAAAACAAATCTGAGGGAATTGAAAGTGCCAAGTTCAAGCGTGACGAATGAAAACAAAGAAATTCTTTGAAGAAGGAAACTAGAAAAGTAGTGTCAAAGCTGATAACACTGTATTCCTCTGATCACGTTAATGCCGACCCTTTTGCTTGTACATGGATGTATTTCTTGCAGGCCCTTCAAATAAACAAGACTATTTCTTATCGAATATGTTTGGCAAATATCCAGATATATATAAATTCAATCTTTTATACTTCTGGCGATACGAAAAATTCATAAAAAGCAAATCAATAACTCAAAAAATAGATCATTTCATTTGAATATCTCGAGGGAGATTCTAGATATCCCTTCCACAATACCTATACATCGACTATATATACAAATATGTGCACACCATTGTACAGTTTGCGGTAACGTTGCATAACTATACGTCAGGAATAATAAAAATTCGAATGAGATTTTCTTTATGAGAGTTTTCCTAAATATACATGTACATCCTCCAAACGTAAAACAAAAATATAATTTAATCACCAATTAATTCCACTTTTAAATTTAAGTTCTCCTAAGACAGGGATTATGTATCACCACTCAATATACTATTTTTCATTCCGTCTTGAAATATAAAATTATTTAAGTGCAATGAAAACCTTAAAAACTGAACTGTCAGAAATTATAAATTTCTATTTTGAATACTCTGTAATTTCTCCATGGAATCCTTAAGAACTGCTTACGAATTAATCTGGAAACACTTTTTTATGTGACTATTGACATTTATTTGAATGGGAGAAACAGAAAATTTCAACTGCAAATCGCTCGATTTCTATACTTCAGATGATTTCTTTCATTAGAAAAATTATTTCACTTTTATATTGGATTCAATTTCAGTTTGGTTCGAAAAACTTTCTGAGAAAAGGATAATTGCAGGCGGAATGCCTTCAGAGAGAACTTCAATAATGAGAATGGAATATCGTCATTCGAAAATCCTTGAACAATATTTGTTTGCATCCAATAATTTTTTTTTGTAACAATTTATCATTTGTTGGATTACACAAGATATTTCTTCAACAATTCTGATTTGAAATATATTTGTTGGCACTATATCTTCTGATTTGAACTAATGCATCTTTCAGTGTTTATTGAAGGCAAAAAATCGTGATATCTATAAAATTCATAATTTTGAGAACAAATTGAATCTATACGACCAATTTCTCTTCAAATTGAGCCCAAAAAATTCCATTCTACACATTATTTTATTCCCTTGAAACATCTGTTTGATTGAACAAAAAAATACTGAATTAAACAATTGGCTCTCAACATGTTTTTTGTGGCCTATACGTTTTTTTCCAGTACACGGCCTAGCAATCTAATTTGGCCTCTAATGACTACAAAATCTAGTGGATGGAACTGAAGATGTTAACGCAACCAAAAAAATTCTCATTGCTAAAGATTGATCTGTAATTTTTTTTATTGAAATTTCTGCAAGTTTGGCATATGAAAAAAGTAGGAAATGTGTCAAATATGTGAAACTTTCAGAGCTAATTTCTAAAATCCTCAGAAATACGTCCTCAAATCTGAAACTCTTCCACAGTAGAGATGAAGCCATTTGCGAAACGCTTATTGTCAACAGCATGATTACTCAATCTTATTAATTATAGTGTGTTATAATTAATAAGCAAATATATATATTCTTTACACAATACACAGTTATCGATTGGAATATTTACGATCACATGAACGAACGTATTTCCTGTTGATTAATTCGCAATTTTTTTTGAAACTAATCAGTTTCAAACCAGTTGGGGGGTTTCATTAGTTTAGGGAGTTTGGTAACATTGATTTAGAATATATACAGGACGTGCCCAATGTGATTCCAATTATGTAAAAAAAATTTAAAAATTATCATCTGATTGCTTCTCAAGCAATCGAAAGTCGAAGTTGATTTTCATCCATGGGTTCTTATGCTTCAAGCTTGTTCCAACAAGAAACTGTGCTATCAACTCAAATGATAACATAGTCTCTTGCTAGAACAGGTTCGATGTTTAAGAGCTCATGTATGAAATGTCATCCTGACCGTTAATTACTTTAAAGTCGATCAGTTGAAAATTTGGGGGGAAATAGTGAATAATGAGGATAAAATTAGGAACGTCCTGTATGGATTTCATAACAATATGACTGAATTCGCGAACCTAATGAAACTCCTTGTAATTCTTAAACAAGGCACTTCACGGTGATCAGAGGTTTGACCACGATTACTTCATTACCGATCACTTCTCGATGCTGGTAAAACAAAATTCTACGAAAATTTTCAGCAACAGAGAGAGAGTATTTAATAAAAATATTCCCCTATTCTGTTTAACTATTCGTGAAAACGGTTAGCGATTCGATCTTCATTGCAATGATATATCTATACAGAATACATTTATCTCATTGACTGTGCATCAACATATCAAATTTTATACAGAATTGATGAAAGATAAAATATACGCCTTCTTTTCACCAGTACCAATGAATAAGATACACTAATGGGAAAAATTAAAGGGTCAAGAAAAATGTCGAAATTTGTCGGTGATTTTTGACAAGATGAATTTCAGTGAAAAATGTTCGTGATAGAGATTTGAAAAAAGCATTCCAAAGCTTGAAGATTCTAGTATCCAGATTTTTTACCTAAGAGTTTTCAGGAGCTATGGTTGTAACGCACTACTAAAGAATAGCGAGCCAAAAAAAATTTGCAATTTTTATTTTTTTCTCGATTCTACACACTCCGGAAAAATTTTCTGAGCTAAACCATTGTATGGGTCGGATAACTTGTTCATTAAGCTTCTTTTTTTTTTATTTGTTCATTCAGCTTCAGTTGGCTTTTTTCTGCATCACGATACGACCATTCTAGCAGAGATATCGAACCTTTTATGGAAAAGGATCCTTTTGTCTTTCATCAGTGATATCTCAGTAACCAATGATCGTACAGAAAATTCAAGGACGGTTCCAAAAATTCGAATAAATCCCCTACAAGGTCCAATTATATTTTTTGAGGGGATTTTTTTTTTCCCCTTTCACATGAATTTGAACAGCAGAAGAAGGGTAATTTATAGTTTTCTTAGGAAATTGGCCGTTCAATCAGAAATTACCATGATTTTATGGTTATTTCTAATTGAGCTAATGTCGCTATTGACCTATTGGCTAATGTCAAGTATGACTTTTACAGTTCGATATACCTATAAAAACCCTCTGCAATTTCGAATCGATCTAGCGAACCGTTTCTTTGTTTCAAACAGTCAACTTTTAAAGGAAATCAGAGGGTCACGTTCTTTGCGCATAAACACTGCGTAATCTTGATAAAAGTGGAGAAAAATCTTTTTTAATATTTCTACCACAAACAACGGTTAAATTGATGAAATCAAAAAAAAATCAAAAAATTTTCGAATAAAATTTCAAAACTTCAATCTTTTTTTTTTTAAATCAATTTAACCGCTGTTTGCGATCAAAATATTACAAAAACGAAAAAAAATTTTTTTTCTATTTTTATCATGATTATGCAGTATTTACGCGCAAAGAACGTGACCTTTCAATTTTTTCCAAAAGTTTCACTGTTTGAACCGAAGAAACGGTTCACTCGATCGATTTGAAACTTCACCGGATTTTTCTGGGTATATCGAACTGTAAAAGTCACGCTTGACATTAGTTATTCCATGGTTATTTTTAATTTAGCCGCGAATTTCCGAAAAAACCACGAATGACCCTTTTTTCCGTTTTTTCGAATTCATGTAAAGGATAAAAAAAAAGATTTTCTCAAAACGATCAAGAATTTCCTGTAAGATCATCGGTTATTAAGATATCGATGATCGAAGGAAAAGGATCCTTTTCCATAGAAGGTCCGGTAACTCAGCGAAAAAAGATCCTATCGTAATTCCAAAAAAATCGAATTGAAGCTGAATGAACAAGCCATCTGATCCATTGTATAATGGTTCAGCTGAAAAAATTTCTGCAAAGTGTGTCGAATCAAAAACAACAATTCGCAAAATTTTTCGCCACGTTATTTCTGAGGATTGCGTGACAACCACAGCTCCTCAAAATTTTCGGCTGGCAAATCTGAAAACTAGAATCTTCAAACTTTGAAATGCTTTTTTCAATCTCTGCTACTACCATTTTTCAATGAAATACAACCGGTTAAAAATCACAAAAAAAAAATCGAAATTTTTCTTGACCTTTCAAATTTTTCCCTCAGTGTAGTGCAGAATAATTAACACTTGTTCCACTACACACCAGAGTCATTGCTATCATTACAGCATTAACAACTCGACACTCTTTCCTTGAGTATAATAGAATAATCATAGTGAAAACAGCCAAAATCATTTTTACTGTTCACTCGTTGAAGAATATTTGATTAAGGAAAGGACTTCAATTGGTATATTGAACAATTTATGAATATTTGCCCGAGTATCGGATAGTATAGTATACAACGGTTAGAATATATTAAATGATTATATATTTTTCGAGGAATTTTCATTTTGACCGAAAACTTATAAAAAGATGATCAGTTTTAAAATTTTTTTTACCAAGATAAACAAATCTGAAAAATAGAAATTTTCCAGTCTATATTGATACGAGTTTTCCCGCTCTCTCACATGGGGCAAATGAAAATCAGCGCAAATGGCGATTTATGAAAAGATACAAGCAAATTACCAAATTTCTACTGACCCAAAATAGCATGCTATACTGAATTTCATCATAAAGCCTGAAGAACGACACAATGCTGGGACCATCGCATGAGCAGTCAGCATCGTCAAGGTAACTTGCAAAATTCATTGAATTGGATCTATTGATACTAACATGATCAGAGAGATCATACTTTAATTTATGAAGCTGTAACGATACCATATTTTGTAACTTCTTTATGAATAAATATTTTTCGATGAGGAAAATATCTACTTATTGATCTTATTCTTCTCTTCCCTTTCTTAGTTTATTATAAAAAAAAACTTTAATCTATCGCTTGGCGATTTCGATTGAATTTAGCGGTAATGATGAAAATAAAACAGGGATCTAGCGAAACAGCAGGATCGGTAATTTAATGAAGCGTTTTTCTTTACCCTTTGTTTTCTTCAAAAGAATGACAAATGTTTCTTGGAAATCAGCTCATCTCGGGAGTATGTCAGTATGTTCCTTACATTAATTCCATAATCTGTAATTGAGGAACTTGATCTTTCTTACCGATTGAAGTAATGTGTGTTCCTTGATTATTCCTCTGATAGGAGGAGGATTAGTTCACGTTTTCTTAGTTTAATATTTATCTTGAGACTTGATCGCTCATCAGTATTGTTATCTGTATTGCAATGGGAAAAAATGATGTGTTTCTTGAAAAAAAAAAACATCAAGCTCGAAAAATTAGAGTGATAGGTAGAATAGAAACAAGTGCAATTGATGATTCATTAACCGATTCGATGAATCATGATTGCACTAGTTTCTATTTTGCATATCACTCGAATTTTTTGAGCTCAATATTTTTTCTTCCTTGTAGAAACACACATTAATTATTTCCACTACAATGCAGATAGCGATAGGCATGAGCGATGAAGTTTTATGATTGTTAGCAACCGAAACGTCCTGAGAGTAGTGATCGGCCATCTTCGAAAAAATCGATTTCACGAAGAATTGATCGTTGGAAAATGCAATATTTTGTGAATCGATTTTTTCGAAAGAAAATTCCAAACATGAAAATTGACAAATCGATTTATTTCAGTAAAAAAAAAACATATCACATCTACTTTCGATCAATCATTTCCAACATTGATTAATAAATGCGATATCTCGCATTTCATTAGAGATTTGATAACATAAATGAATAATTACATCAACGATTAATTAACCATTTTCAAATATTAATTAGTTGATGCGATATCTCGTTTAACATTCGATAGTTTCGTCTCATCAGTTTCAGTTTGAGGAGCAACAAATCCTTTTGTTCATTTTTCTGAACAAAAAAAGAAAAAAAACGCTGCAATTCTTTTGAAAAAGAATACGAACATCGATTAATCGAGTTCCTTAAAATCGCCCAAAACAACGATTTTTAGAGAAGGAAGAATCGATTTTATAAAATCGATCAATCATCGCCCATCACTGAGAGAGAGATTGAGGAGTATGTATGAGTGACGATGTGAATGCCCGAGTAGGAAGGAACGAGGAGAGGAGGACACGCTGAAATTCCCATTCTAAACGTCTGTAGATCTCGACATCAGCTTCACTCTTTCCGCGCTAATTTCTACTATTGAACGGGAAAAAATTTAATCATGAGTATTTGAAACCCGTAAACAATACAATACAAGATTGTTGAAATTGATTTCATGATAGTTGAACAAAGTATGAAATTATCTATTGAAAACATTAGACTTGTCCTTCCCTCATTATCAAAATTTGAATATTGTACAGATCGAAGCTGCATTTCTTTTCTCATGAGAATAAATTCAAGAGGCTTTTTTTTCTTTGTAATAATTATTATTAATTCCTCTTCATTACATCACAATTTTTGTCTCTCAACTTCTAAATGGCGTTGTTTCTCTCTTTAAATTTAAAAAACAAGCGCCATTAGATGCATTATTTTCACCACTGAATACTACACAAGAAAGTGCATTGACAGCCATATGATGCCAAATTTTGTGCATCCATTTATTGACAGCGCGACATGTTTTTTCTAAATTTTCTTCCAACAAGTGTTCACTCGGTATCTTAATATGACAAAACGTCATTGCGTGTTCCATGGCAATGTGACTCGCTCTGTTGACAGTTTGTTTATTGGTTTCAGTGAGAACCAAACGCACTTGATCGCCCTTATCGTAATTAGCATCGTCCATTATTTGCAGCGAGGATGTCTTCAAATATCTCGAGTACTCATTCATAACTTCCGATGTACCGACAATGGCAACAGTTCGTTTGTCTTTTGTCATGTGTTTGAATATGGAAATACCAATTTTCTGTGGATCGATCGAATTATTATCCTTCTGTGCCTTTCTCATGTTCTCCTCTAGCTGTTTTTGCCCAATCAGAACCGCATCACCAAAGTCAACGCTGTTTGCCAACTTTAATTGTGCCAGTTTCATCGATGCTAGTGAATCCTCAGTTGAACAATGGCCGCTACGATCCTCTTGAATTCTTTCGCTTAAAAATTCACGTGCCAATGTTTGCAGCTTCGTTTTACGATAACGATCCCCAGTGAGATTAAAAATTACGGATGTATCGATTATGTAGGGATGCATCATCTTCAGTGTATGAAGATCGGCGTTCAAACTCTGTCCAACTAGAATAGCATCGGCTGGAAGTAGTCGTCGGAGTTCCTTCTGCACATCGGTCAGAGTTGTCTTCACGTTCATCAGCATTTCTTCGGTTATTCCACTGTATCGTGTAAGATAATCCGTTATTTTATTCTCTGGCTTGACTAGTGTCTCGTAGATCACAGTCATTCTTTCATCAACAATTGATATTCGAGTTAGTTCGAGGAATCCAGATGTTGTGCGACACATTTCGCAGTCGAGACCGAACATTGGTGACTTTGGAGTTGCTTCGAGATACTCGTCTTTTGTTAGGACGTAGTCCCTGTATCTGTTGGCTAGACCACCGCGAAGAGGAAGAGGATAGTTCTCTTCAACGAGCTGCCACGGTGATAAGAGGAGTTGGGTTCTGGGGAATTTGTCGGTAGGAGGAAGGGCAAGGAGAGCCTTACGCGACAAGGGCTTGCCATCAGCTGCTGTTGGTGGACGCATTGGAAAAACAACTTTTAGGAGCTTCACGAGATCGCCTGTACTCTGCATGGCTGCTTCGAGAGAACCAAATTGTTGAATGAGGTTTTTGCTCTGGGTACCTGAAAGAGAGAGTTTTTGAAAATACCTCGGAATCTGTTGACAAAATTTCTGGTGATATCTTCTGGAGAGAAAAATCGGAGAATCGTTTCATCTCCAAGAGGAGAAAATGGGTAAACAGATGCTCTCAACAAAATTTCCTCTATTCTTCCTACATTTCGAGATATTTTCTACACAATTAATCCCGAATTAGGTATTTGGCAATATTAGTTTTTTTCTCGAAAATATCTCTGCAAAGAATTGAAATGGTGAAATTTTGTGATGGCCTTTTTTGTAGTCCCAATTTTCCCCTATAAATGCTCTTGAAAATTTTTCTTCATGTTACATGAATTTGAAGAAATTATAATCATATTATAATTTCTCATATCAATTTTTTGAAAATCTCGCTTCAAATGATTTAGATGAAGCAGTTTTTGGTGAAACCTCTTTAGTAGTTTTCACTTTTCTTTATGAGAAAAAAAATGTCTACGAAAAAAAAATCCATTTCGCGTGGATTGTCAATTTTACAATTTCAATAGCCGCATTATTATTCCCAGTTTTAATAAAATACCTGTTAAAGGAACCGCTGCTAATTCATCAATAACTGATCCACCATAGGCAGCTGGTGTTACCATTTCAACTCTGTGCTCCAAGTGGTTGCCAATATGTGAAAATATAGATTCATGAGAGCTGAAATGGAACATTGATAATCCCTCAACAATAAATACTACAGTGTGTGATATTTTGTTGAATTTCTCCAAGTGACACCATCGTGCTGGTGTGAAAGGTGAATGATGTCCCAGTAGTGAGTACATTAATAGATGCTGAATGTCAGCAAGAAATATTGGTATTCTCTCATTGTGTTTAATACTATCAGTTAAACTGGCATGTTCACCAGCAGCTTTCAATCGAAATCTCGGTATATTTTTCAAAATTTTCTTTCTTTCTCTAAGTTCTTCCTTGAGTTTTTTATAATCGTCGCCAGCAAGGCGTGGTTTTTTATTTACACCAGCATCAGAAGTTTCAGGTAGCAATAATAAATTTGCATCATCTGTTTCCGGTGAAATTTCATCATTCAAAGAGTGATTGCAATGCCTTTTACGATTTGGACTTGGGGCAGAAATTTCAGGGTGTGATGGTGAATCCTTTGGTTCTATTTCCTGTAACAGATTTTTTTACAAGTTTTCAATAATTGTTCAATAATAATAAGTGAAATTGAGAAACGAAATAATTCATGTTTCATATCGATTTTTCTGAAATATTTCGCTTTTTATGGGAGGTGGAGAAATTTCTCTAATTAACGGTTTTGTAGGAGAATTAGAGTTACAAAAACTATTTTTGGAGAGATTCCTTCATCTCTTATAAAATTTGAGATGAATAAAATTAGATTATCACTCGGAAGATGTAATATATTTCACTTTGCCCATAATTCAGTTTCTGCGAAATATCTCAAAATTCATGGGAGGTAGAAAAATTTCTTTTCATAGAGATCAGAGTTACAAAATAGATTCTCCCAAAAAAAAAACTGAAATCCAAATATTTCAGGATTTATGGAAAATGTATTTTCTTTGAATGATTTTTTTTGTAGCTCTTTTTTCTCTGCCAAAGGCAGATAATTACAGATCTTTTTTATCTCCCATAGAATGCGAACTTATCTCAGTATATAGCTTTAGTACTCAATTGAAAAAGTAGCTTCCACTAATCAAATGAAAATAATATTTGAATCCAATAAAAGAAGTATAAACTCAGTAATAAAGAGTTGAAGAAGGATCAGTCGATTTTTTCCGCCATTCGGTCTCGAAAAATATCTCAGAAAGCAAGCGCGATGTTAAAATTTTCTGCGGAACCTTTTTCCTAAAGAATTTTATGGATTAAAACTCTTTCTTCATCTCAGTTTTAGAGATTTTCAACGGAAGTTAATAACGAAAGAATAGAGTAATCCTGTCTTATCTTTGCATTACTGAAATATTTTTTAATCATTAACAATTCTCAACAAGAAACCACATATAGATCACTCACCGCATGTTTAAGGCCTAATTTAGCCTCTCTATCTTTATCATTTAATTTTGTTATTTCTAATAGTGCAGCCATTTTTTTTCGCTTTTTCTCGATACGTTGAAGCTGTTTTTCTGTTGGCATCTTCATTATTGTCTTCTATATTCAAAACTGATTTTCTCGGCAACATTTAGTACCTGAAATGACAATGAATTCAAATTAAACGAATTTTAAATTATCAATTTGAAAAATTTATTCATCATTTCTGTAATTGAGGGGTTTCAATTGTTGATTATACACTGAAAAATCAATTTTATGTTGTAATTATTTTTTGTGAAATATCTGAGAGTATCGAAGTAATGAAGAAATATTCATAGAGGTATTGACGTGAATATACAAGATATTTCATAACTCATGAATTACTATCTCATTAAAGTACATTTTCCTAAAATGTCTTCGAAAATAATTGAGATAGAATTATTTTCGTACTCGATTTTTTCATAGTCCTAATTTTTACTACAAAAAATTTTTTACAAAAATTTTCCTATTTCGCCTCGATTTGGAGATTTATTTTGAAGCTAATGAATCATCCCATTGAAATAACTGCATTATCAAGAAATAAAACAGGATAAGTTGAATTTTCGTCATTCATTTTCAAGGAATATTTCGGCAAGTAAGTGATATATTACCATTTTTGTGAGGACTTTTCTCTATCATTCTGATTTTCCTATGCAAAAAAGTTCATAATAATGAAATTAGCACAAATCTGAGATTCGTTTAATTTTCTTAAACGAATGAATAATTACAAAAAAAGTATTTGAAAGATTTGCACTTGTAGTTTTTTTGAATTTGCTACATGTGCTTATTTTTTATTTTAAAAGGTCTAAAAATTGTCAAATGTCGGTTATTCTTAGCATCATAAAGATTTCCATGAAAATTACGTTATTTTGCTTAGTCACTGAAATATTCTTGAGAAATAAATGACAAGAAAATCGACTTATCCGGTTCCACTTGTTTTCTGCTGAATTCTTCTTTGGTGAGTTGAAAATTATGGCAGATAGAGCAACTTTTGTAGTTCTGATTTTTTTCTACGAAAAAAGGTTCCTCTAAAAATTTTTTTATCTTCTTGAGAAGTTGAACAGTTTCCAAAAACAATAATCCCCAAAATTCAATTGACCCATTTCTTTTCACCTTACTACCAGACACTTCAAATTAACAAATAAAATCACATATTCAAATACATGTTTACTTTGAAAAAATTCAAGAAAAATATAGACACATGACAACGCTTTTGTCAGAGAGAAAATAACCTCTGATTTATTCTCAGCTTAATTTAACTGCCAAGTAATTAAATAGCAAAATATGAAAATCGTTGAAATTTAATCAACACAAATTACGTTTGAAGAATGAAAATATTGGAATTCTCCGGTTGCTTGGTTACCAGAACACATGGCCAACTGATTGGGATCAAAAAGAGGAATAAAAATAAGTGAAAAAAAATTAAACAATTGATGTCGACAAGTCTAGCAAAAATAGTGAACATTTCAAAAAAAGCTTTTAAAAATTGACTTTATGCTTATGAAATTATCACACATCTGACAGTGTTTTCGATTTTTACCCAAATAAAAATTTCACTGTAAAAAATATAAAAAAAAATTGCACTTGTAATTTTTTGAATTTTTTACACATCTACACATTTAAAATATACACATTTTTGGTTTTTTTCCAAAATAATTTATTTGTTAAAAAAATAAAAATAATCAAAATTGTCAGATGTCTGCTACTTTCAGTATCATAGATATTTAATAGAATCATGAGAAATTTTGAATGAAATCTAATAGGTCTCCCACCCTTATGTTTATTTTGATGTACCCTTTCTTATATTATTATTATTTACAGTAAAAAAAATACAAAAATACCATGTTGTGAGGTTAAATGCCAGGGAACTTTTTTTCTACATGTAAATTATCGTGAAAATTCAATTGATATAATTATTTCCGAAATCCATAAACCAATATTTATCATTAAAATCTATTATCATCAATGTAAATCAACTAATTATCAAAAAATTACGATGAATAATCAACAAATTTTAACAACAATATGACCACATGGAGCACTCAATCCATTGACAGTAGCTGTATTACCGACTGGCTCCATTCCATGAAAATAATTCTGCACTTTATCGACACAAGATAGCGTCACAGTCACCGTTTTGAATGAAGTTTTCACGTTTTCCTGAGTTCGTTGAAAGAGAGTGATTTCATTTCTTCTAAAAACATAAAAGAAAACGAGCTTTCTACTCATTTTATTGTTTAAATATTAATTTACTAGTTATTAACATGAGTAAACAGAGAGGTGACTAGATATTTTTGAAGAACCCAAATTTTTAATCCGCATAAATACTCTTGTTTTGAACAATTATTTATTTATTTTTTTTTAATAGATTTAGAATATGCTGATTCCATGATGACACAAATTGGGAGATTGATGGTTAACATTGGCAACCATCAGATGATAAACCAATTGCAGAAAGAAATGTCTAGGTATTCAGTACCACTACAAACAGTAGATGAGAATCAAAATATTGCAGCTAATAATAGGTAATTTTTATTTATTCGCAACCTTACTTTATTTCAAAATTTTATCATGAAAGCTGGTAGGTGAGAGTATGATGTTGATGGAATTAGCACACATCTGACAATTTTTTAGATTTTGTTAAACAAATAAATTATTATAAAAAATTATTTCAAAAAATTTGCACTTGTAGTTTTTTCAAATTTTCTACGTGTGCATATTTTTCATTTTTCTAAATAAATTATTTATCAACATGAAGAATCGTCAGATGTCTGCATTTTTTCATATCATAGGCAATAGAATTCTAGGGGTTCAACAATCCTCATTGAATATCTTGATAATGAAGATGGAAAAATTCACGCAAGAACATTTTTTGTAGAGACAAATTAGAGCTGAATGAAAGTCATTAAGAAAATTATTTCATTTCCAATAGATTTTGAGATATTCAAGTTATTAGATGAAGAGAGATGGCAGTTTTTTAGTCATCTTTTTTTGAAATTACAAATTTTTTCCACGAAAAGGGTTTCCACACAATTCTTCAATATCTCTCGCAGATTACGAGGTATTTGAAAAAAATCAAATTGTGAATAAATTTAATTGCTAGTTTTTTCAAAATATTTCGGAAAATATTTTCTAGCAGAGGAATTACCTTAATCCCCTTTTTTTTGTTACTCTAAACTTTCCCTGAAATAAAGATACCTTCAAAAATTTCTTCACCTCCATTATATTTCGAGATATTGAAAGAAACTCATTATGCCGTAAAATTGAAATGTTTTGTTTTACCCTCTCCCTGATAATTGACTATTTCTCTCCAGTTATTACGTTTCAAATACCAGAAAACGAGTAAGAGAATGTATAAATGACGATATTATCTATGGAAAAAAGTCATTCAAGGGACCAAAAACTACTAGCAAGTAAGCCTTTGCTCAACTAATGAAGAAGAATGTCAAACAGGTAATTGTCAAAGTAACAATTTTCTTGAATTTTTTTAATCTAAAAGTTTTTTTTCCTTCCAGATTTTGTTACCTCATGTTGATAAATTGCCACGCAGTTAAATGGCATCCAATGATTGAAAACTTTCTCAAAGAGTAAAGAAAAATTCTATCAACATGAAAAAAAAACAAAAATGAAAAAGTTATTTAAAAAAAAAATAATCAATGACCAGTGATTTAAGAAATTGAACATTGATACAAGTAAAGTGGTAATTAATATTCTATTCAACGCTCTATTTCCATTCATGAACGACAACAAAGAGAATAATAATAATGGAAAGTCATATGACATTAATCAAGTTCCATTAGCGAACTCGCAAACCCATTTTTTTCTCTTAATTTCTTTTTACTAAGAGCGTAGTTGTCCTCAGAACTAAAATCTTACATGAACTTTTATTTTCTACAGAATAAAAAAGGAGTCTGTATGTATTATTTTTGTTGAATGGAAAGAGTAAGTTTGAAAGTTTTGCCGAGACACAATCTCTCTGACAGTAATCTTAATCTCTCTAATTTTATGTTCTTCACGATTTTTCGGTCGCCATTGAAGATTAACGATCATATTCGAATTTAATGAAGTTAAATTGTCCGGTTCTTTGGGCAAGTTTCATCTGCATTATTGTGTGATAAAAAAGTTTATTTGTAGCAGTTATGATTGAATAAATCTAGTTTTATTGGTCCACTGGAAATTTAGGAAACTTTCATCTTTTTTTACTTTTTCTTTATCCGTTTTTATGGAACATTCAGGCATTCAAAAAAGAGTGCCGAATTTGTGATAGGATCTTTCATGTAGAAAATATCTAAAACGAAAAAAAGTCATCACAACTGTTTTTCTATCTCTCATGAATTTTGAGATATCTTCGAAAAACCTAATATCAAAATGGAGTGGCCTCATTCAATTTTCTTAACTTTTTACTACTCAGTTATTCAAATGTATCTCAAATTTTAGAGGTTTAGGAAAAATTTTATAATCCTTCTAAAAAAAAAAATGGATACTACCAAAGAGGTACCTGCAAAAATTTCACAGTCTCTTCTAGATTCCTATATTCAATGAGAAGTATAAATTTATGAAGATTTTCCTTTACGTTGGAATAATATCTCGGAGATTAAGTGAGGGAGAAATCTCTCCATAATGACGTCTTCTGCAAAAAGAAAATGAGAGCTCCAAGAGTGTTCCTGAGAAAAATTTCCCTACCACTCATAGATATCAAGAAATCCTCAAAAAATCCTATATCAAAATAAAGTAGACTCTTTTGCTTTTTGCCACTTTTTACTATTCAGTTCCAGTGATATATTTCGGAAATTAAACGAGATATTAATATTCTTGTGATGAATCTCTCTGTAGGAGGAAACCATTTCTGTATCTACTTCAGATTTCGAAATATTCCATGAAAACTAAACACTCACCTTAAATCATCTCATTTTTTTTTCATTTTTCCGAGAAACAAAATATCCTCACGGATTATCACCAAAATGATAATAATAAGAAAAATTATCGCCAAAAAATAAAAATAAATTGCTTCAATATTGGTGATATAAGAGAGAGTTCATACAAATTGGAGAGCAATATTTACCGAAGGGATAAACCGAGTTTGTTGGTTTCAAGTCAAAGTGAAAGCGATGGGTCATATCGTCTTTGATGAGCCTCATCCATTTACGTATGGATAGGAAAAGAGAGAGAAAGAAGAGGAGGAGAGAGAAAGAAAAAGATTACAGTTTGAATGTAAAAGAGCAGGGAGTTCCTCAAACGACACACATAGTCTCCCACTTGTGTCGGGGAAATTTGCATTTTTTTTTGTTCACAAGTGAAATTGCTCCGAAACAGTTAATTCATATAAGAAAGAAAAAAATCACAATTGTAGAAGAAAAATTGCTATTGGGGACAAAAGTGCCAATTTATTGTATTGCATGTCCATAATTGAGGAATAAAGAAAAAAAATAAAACGCAACTTTTTAATCTCTAATTATCGTATCTTCATCAACGAAATCGTAATTACTAGGTAATTTACTAATACCACTGAACGAGTCTCTGAGCACGAGATCAACACGCAATGAGAATAATCGCTCCATTTATTTATTTATAATAAATAGAGAAAAATTTTCACCAAGTGTGATGATAGAAATTTACAGATGTTCAAAAAATATTTTGAGGGTGTAAGAGATAGCAGAAGAAATTATTTTTCGAATAAATCGAGCACTGTTATCTCAAAATAGATGAAATTATGGATTCTTCAACGGAGATTTTTCTTCACGTGAGGATTTTCTTTTCTCAATTTTACCTTTTCCTCGTTAAATCTTATTATTAGACAATAAAAAAATATTTTGATACTAATTATCTTTGAAATTCAATGACATTGCTTTAATGTCAACACTTGGATGCAAGTAAAAACGAGTGATTAGATACTCTTTTCATGCCAGGGAAAGCAGCACAACTCCATTATACTATGAGATTTTTCTAAAGATAATTCGTTAAAACACTTTCGCTCACGATCCATCGAAAATCATTCCTCAATCACTGTTATCCTTGCGTGATTCATTTTTAATGAGAAATTAAATTTTCTTGGTTTTTAAATGTGAAAAAGTAATTTTTCAATTAAATTAAGCGATGAAATCTGATAATTTATTTTTTCGTTAGTTTTCAGAAAATATCTCGAGAAATAATGGAGATGGAATTTCTTTGTAAAATTCTTTTTGCAGGTCTCCTCCTGTCCTACAGGGAAGGACATGCATATCCCTGTATTTTTTTTATTTTTTAAGAGATTCTGGAAAAACTTGGATTTCCAAAAAGTGACTCTACTGTTTTTCAAATATTTTTATTATCAATTTTTGTAAACTTCAAAATACGGAAACTGAGTGACAGTAACACATGATCTCACAATTCATCCTCCAGAATGTGTCATTTTCATTTCAATTAATTAATGGATCAAATAATTTCGCAAATAATTTTGCGAATGAGGAAATGATATAGTTTGAAAAAGTCAGCTCTTTGGACAGAGTGAGTTAAGAAGAATGGAGCCTCAGATTTATTTTTCACAGAATCTTCCTGTTGGAACAAAACATTTTGATGAAAATTTGCCGAAATCTAATTCCGAAATAATTTGGAATATTTTCGCAAAAGTGTAATTTTCTTTTTATCAGCTTTTCCATCTATTTTGCGATGAATTTATTTTTCGCCAATTAATCTCGAGTATCCCGGGAGCCTCAAAGCAAGCGATAATCCTTGTCTGTATCCTTGAAAATCTTTCAAATGTCCTCCCGCACGTTAATTACTTCGTTGTACGCGGCAAGAGGAAGAATAAATCAGAAAAGATAAAATGAAGTTTGAAAAATCTGGTAATTTTCAGAATGAGATAATCAAAGTGATGGATTCTCAGAGTTTTATCAATTCTATCAACAATCATGGACAATTTCTGCTGGAAGCTGATATTATACAATCCATGCTACATAACTATTTTCAAAGTAATCAAAAAAAAACAAATCCTTCCTTCCTTGTTATTCTCTTCAATATTTAAAAAATATCTGGTCCTAACAGCAATGAATTGATCGAAATTCGAAAAATCCTTGAGCTTCAACTCCAAAAAAAAACTAGTCAATTATGCAAATTGGTTTATTTATAAATGCGATTGGGATAAAAAAATATATTCTGTAGATGAATTTTAATGAAAGAGGAACCGGTAATAACCGTTGTACATACGAAAAAAAAATGCAAATTCTACATAAAATAGAATAAAATTAAAGCAAAAAATCTTATGAAAAGGCATTGGTGAGCGAACTTAGAAAGTTCGCCGAGCAAGTTGCACCTTGCTCTCTACGATGATACGAAACAACTATAAAATAGGAAAAATCCTCTGTATCTTGGGAGGGGTCCAAGCTTGTGTATTGGATCTCTTCCACACAGTGAAAAAAAAACAACCAATGCCCCTCTCTCTTCCCACTTGAAGTGAGTTAAGCATTGAAATGGGTGGGATGACGGTCTCACCTAAGTTAGCGGTTCTTGTTTCCATTCGACATTCACTGCTCGCTCAATCGTCGAGCAATTGACATCTCTTTTAATTTTCTATTAATTAAATATATATTAATATTAAATCATTTTTTTTTTCAAATTGAAGAAAGTGAAGTTTAGTTATTTTGTTTTATTTTTAATCGAAATAAATTGAAGTAATTTTGCAAAGTTTTGCGGAAAAATAAAAGAGAGGATGGAGAAGGATCAACTTGATTCTCTGGCAACGGTGGCAGTTGGCTCGGAAAAAATTCCACCACCACACAGTCACTATGCTCCAAGTGAAGTCTATTCATCGTCCGAATCACCACCAGTAAGTCAATAAATTTATTTGATTAAAAAAATTCAAAAATTATTTTAATGGTTAACTTCTATGAGGCTTATTTGTCAAAAATGAAATACAAATACATACAACTGTCTACCGGCTGAATTCTCTTTGTTCGATTCATCCGGTTTGACTTTCTAATCACGCTCGATCGATTTTCTAGAAACTTCTTGATCATAATGATTATAAAAATAAAGAAATTTATATAAATGTCAAACATTTTCTTCGAGAAAGGAAAATAATTACAAACTTTTTTGAGTTCAGTGATGAAGTTTCAGTTTTTTTTTTTAATATTCTGAAGATGCTAGGAGATATGGAATTTTCCGTCAGACCGTATTTATAGTCCTAACTTCACTCTACAACAGTGGTCTCTACCAAAACTTCCGTATATTTCTTGGTATCTGAGATATTGCCTAATAATGGAAAAAAAATGTGCATTTCAGTGGCAATTCAACGAGTTTAGTTTTTTGGGAATATTCGTAAAACCATTGCAGATACGACTATTTTATAGGAGATTTTTTTTTTGTTGAGTGTGGTCAGAGATATGATAATGTCTTTGCAAAAATTTCCCTATTTCTCGGTACTTACAAGATATTCCATAAAAACGGCTCAAATCAAGTTGAACTGCTCGATCATTTCTCTGACGATTAATACCTGATCAATGTTGCTGCGCATTTGCGTTTAGTGTTATTTTCGGTATATCGTAGATCCAACGACGCACATCTTTTGCGCTGGCTCAAGGCAAAAACGATGGCATCATCTCAAGCATTAAAGTCTCTCGTTTTGTTGTTGTCATTGAGGTAATTTTTTATCAGTTTTCCCATTGCCATCAGTTTTGATGGAATATCTTGAAAACTAAGGGGACTAGGGAATTTTCAGTGGAAACCTTTCTGATATGCCTACTCCTGCTTGAAAAGAAAATTCCTGATAAAAATTGTTCAATCTCTCTCTGCTTTCGGAATATTTTCAAAAACTATTTTGAGCTGGTGAAAATTGAATGAATTTCTTTTAATGAATTCTCTCCTTGTTTAATGAACGTTCATTACCCTCAAACAATTTATGAAAAAATTTAGCAATGTTTCTTCATCCTTTCATTACAAAATTCCTCTGGAAAAACACCGAATTACTCTCCTCAGTAAAAACACTAGTTGAGTAATTCGTTTCAACTTAATTTTTTTTCCTTATTTTTTCATTAAAAAACTAAAGAGAAATAACCACGTATTTAAAAAGCCAAATGGTTAAAACGAGATATTGCGTATATTTGTTATAGGCTCAACAGTACTATCAAGGAAATACGGGTCCTATTACATAACGTAGAACTACTGTGGAATACAATTTATGCACATTTTATTTGAAAAAAATTACAAATAAAATTTTCGAAAAATGTTATTTGAAAGGCGCATGGCAACAGCATTTATATCTGTTTATTTATTTTCTTTTTTTACTCGAGACAGTATGGTATAGTCATCTCAAGATGGCCTACTATCTCTTGCGGTTGAAAACAGGCCTCTCACCTGGGGTAACATCGTTCATCCCACATCGAGGTCATCAAAGAATTCGCGTTCAACCTCACCCATTTTGCCATTCTATATTTTACAAAAAAAATTAATAGATTCAACTGTGATACATTTATTCAACCTTTCATTCCATGTTTGATTGGAGCTGTATTGATGCCACATTTTTTTTCGGAGAGAGATTAATTGCGTTGGGGCAATGCGTTATTTTTAAAAATGTCTTTTGCCATAATGGATTAGCAGTATGGAATGAATCATTTTTTCGAAAATCTTCAAAACTATAGGGAAATTCATGTTGAGATCTCTTCTATATAAGAGCACGAGAGCCTCAAAAAGAGGTAATTGTAGAGAAAGTGAGTGTTTTCTGGAGAAAAATTAGAGTTATAGAAAATTTCCTCAGGAAAAATTCTTTATCTACCTTAATTTTCGAGGAATTCTACAAAGAACGTGAATTCAATGGAAATCTGAATTCTTTCAGCCAAATAGGGGAGGAATTTTTTTTTTGAGAAAAACCGAATCTACAATAGGAATCCCTACAAGAATGCCTCTATTTAGTTGAGTTTCCGAAATATTTGACAAAAACTATCGAGTTATCTACTTAAAAAGATCTCAACTGAATTCATCAGCTCAATAGTAACGTATAAAAGTGATCCGGAAGTAAACTAGAATGGTTGTATTGAAGTAGTCGGGTCATGGTACAGTTACGGGTGACTTGAGTGCACGCTTCAACAATTAAATCATATCCTTTACTTTTATGCCTCATCACTTAACTGTTAACTGTGGCTCATTAAAAGGCGAAGAAAGGAATATTAACCACGATTCTTTCCCATCTCCAATTAAAACTTCTATTTTAGTAGAAAATAAAAATCTAATATTGAATGAAATTCAATGGTAAAGGAATGGAATGAGATAACTCCAAATTTCGTGGACTCAATATTTGGAAAGTATCCTCAGTACAATAAGGGAATTTATCAGCTGGCCTTTTTTGGATGCTATGATAATTAATCACACTCTAAAAATCACAGAAAAAAATATTATAAAACAAAATATTATCGGACAAAATATCACAAGACGTAATTTCAGTGAACAAAATATCATTAAAAAAATCATCAAACAAAATATTATAATAATCAATTTGTACCATGTTATTTTATTGCAATTTCCTCTATCTACTGGTATTTTGACCTGCAATATTTTGTCCTTGATATCAAAGGTGTGATTAATAACCATGACACGCCTGTTTTGACGAAAATTTCATGTGCTACAAAAAAGATTTCTTGATATTTTTCCTAGATCTACTCGTTTTAACGATAATCACTAAAGAATATGTAATGAATCATTCGACTTCACAATTGCGGTCAGCTTCACTTATTTTTAGTTAATTTTTTTTCAATGAATTCTGTAGAGAACTCAGAGATAACGAAGTAGAAACCATAGATACAGACACACAAAAGGCCTCGACTCGGTTGGTTACCAAGCGTAAAGCTGGCACCAATGTACGCACAATTATACATATATACAAGCCATTGTCATACTATGTTGCTGCAGTTAATATTTCTTATTTCTTCTCATTTCTACTGTTTAAAAAACCTTATGTATGAATTTTGAAATTGTGTTTATAAGTTCACAGTCTCTCCTTACGACAAATGACACAATCAAGGAGTACTGGCCGAGCAAACAAATGTATCCAAGTATAATGGAAATAAAAGAGTAGATAATGTATATAAGAGGATACGGATGGTTAATGTGTGATTATGTAAAACATTCATTGAAAATTCATCTGCTAATAGATTTTCCAAGTTTTTTAAATGAAGAGGATTTTTAATTACTCTGTCAAAAAAAATACATACGAAATCAAATGAATGTCCTCATTTTCTAATGGAATTTGTACATTTTTATTCGGAATTTTTTTACTTGAATTTTATTGCATGGTAATTATTGCTGAAGGATCTCCTGAAATATTGAGTTCAGGACAGTGGGTTCAGGACAGTGGGTTCAGGACTTGAGTTCAGGAGTAAAGTGGACTCTCTGATATTTCGAAAATTATAGGAAACGGCATACGAAATCGTAACGTTCGACAATTTCCTAGTATTGTTTCTTTCATTCTTTCAATATCCCATGACATGTTAAGTCACTAATGAAACAAATGGTGAGATAAACATCGTTGAGATAAGAAAAAAAAATAGTCGTTAAAACAAGGACTATTGAGACAATTCATTTTATCATTATTACCTCTTTTTCAGTTTACCACAATTTTTCAAGAGAGCTTTCTTGTAGCTCTTGAAATGATCGGTAAAAAATATTTAATTGCTAAGCTAAAAGTTAGAAGAGGAGCGTTAATTCCATCGAAATATCACAAAATCCAAGAGAGACAGAGAATTTTTCATATAACGATCTGTTTGGTATCTCCGACTGTGTTCAATGAAAAACATTACACAATTATATTCTCATCTCCTTAGAATTATCCACGAACTTCCATCAAACAAGCAAATAAACTTCAACGTTTTCCCAGGATTAAAAAATTTCCAAAAAATTAATAATTAATTTTAATTATTCCAGGCATACTCACGTCCGGCGATGAAGAGTACAGCTGTACAAATAGCTAGAATTATTGCAACAACATTAATTGCAATTTCAGTTATAATTGGAAGCTTCATTTTGGCAGCTGCATGGTTGCAAGCACGTGCAACATGTACACCAGAATCAATTGCTGCAATGCAAACACAATTGAACATTCAACAGGGTGAATCACTGAGACGACTCCAGCCAGAAGCCCTGATTCAGGTAAACATAACATTATACACATGAAGTATGGAATTGTCTGTTTTTTTTTTATATACATATATTTTGTTATGTTAGTGAGATGCATATATTTCTCACGAGTTTATAAATGGAGAAAGGATTTTTAATACTTTGCGGCCTCGGGCTGGTTTATTTCTTATTCAACCGGTGAATAAACAATATACACATATTTGCAATGATTTTATGTACATTGTGTGTGTGTGTGTGTACATGCTTAGAGCTGAGTGATTTCTTGAATGAAAACTCAAGGCAAACTACTTTAATTACTTTATCATAATATGTAAATTTTTTCACTCTTGCGGGAAAAGAAGATGTTTTAAATATTTTTATTTTCCCCAGGTCCCTCTGCTCGTTGCGCCTTTTTCTCTCCCCTTTTAATGAACACAAATTTTACTTTCTATTGAATACGTAATACAACGGGAAACGTATGTAGCGAAGAAATTATTTGCTTCCGTGTTTGTGCGTTTTATTCTTCATAAATTATCTTTTGTTCACTTTTTTTTTTTTCATTTTTTGGTAATTAGTAAGTTTTCGTGGAGATTTGAGGATAGGGTGAGAAAAAAATGCTAGCAATTACCCTATAAATTTTCGATTTCTTTCTGGCCAATTATGTTATAGCTCGAGTTCCCGGGAATTTATATGAAATGGGAGAGCTCTGTTCCTGAGAAATGTTTTGGAATCAAAAGAAGATAGGGGCGTTTTCGTAAAAAACTTTCTGTGAGTGGAAGCTGGACCTACGAAGGTTATATCAAAAATTTCGATATCTCGATTATTTCGAGAGCCATTTAGCAAAAAAAGAACTCAGAAAAGTGAATTTTATAGTGAAGGTCTGTTTGAATCTATTTCTTTCATTTTTCATGGAATATCTTGGAATTGCAATGTGAGAGCTAAATTTTTGTGAGGATAATTTTTCTTTGTAGCACAGAATCAGAGTCATAAAAAAGGTTCCTACAGAAATGTTTTCATCTTGCTTACTTTCTCCGATATCTGAAGAAAATTGATGTTTAAAGACTAACTCGTCTTCTCATACTTTCTTCGACGCCATTTTACGTTTAGTTTTTACGAAACTTTTTGAAGTCTAGAGAAGATAGAGAGACTCGTGTGGTGATCTTTCTCGTGGAACAGAACTGGAACAATAGGAAAATGTCCCTGAAATTTTTCTCCAATTGCTCTAGATTTCAGGATTTTTCATAAAATCCCTTTCATTCTCCACTTCCATTATTAAAATTTATCGAATAGCATTAGAGCGTGAACTTTGGTATTTGCATTTATTCAATATCAGTTAATTTTATCGCATCATAATTAAGCACAAATCGATTTCATGTGGATGAGAACAGCTCTTTTCATATAGATAAAAAATAAATTAAAACGTAACAAAAAATAAATACTGAATGTATAGACGATTCATTGTTAGTAGTGTCTTTCGCTGTGGTGAAAAGGCACGTATAAAAAACCACAACGGAAAGTGGGTTGCCGTTGGTTAATGCTGATGAGAAAAGAAGAGGTGAATGTACGCTGAAAAGGATTTTCTCTTTGCCAGTTTAACAGTTTTGTGAAAATTGACAACAATATGATTTTTTTCTTCTAATCTTATTATCAGATGATTATTATTTTTTTCAAATATAAAGTGTGATTTCTTGAACTCTTTTAATTTTATTCAATTTTGATTATATTTAATCTGTCTCATTTTCATGTACTTTCTATGAGTTTTTTGTTATTAATTTGATTTAATTTTTATGATTTTTCTCTATTGCATGCATGACGATTAAATTGTTCTGCAGTGAAATTTCCAAGGCTTCTTTATCCCATGAAATTACTACTTTCACGTTGGCATGACCTATAATAATTCACAAAATCTAGTATTTGAACGATAAAATATGCTGGAAAAAAAAATGAATTGGTTTATGAATCAACGAATTTGAATAATTTATTTTCATTCAGAGTGGTTGGATCATGAAGAGGCACGTGCAATGCTAGAAAATTTACGTGTGTAGAGAAAGATATTTATATAATTGTAAAAAGATGATTATTAATACATAAAAACTATTATTTCGATTTCAAACGACTATAAAACTTGATCTGTGCACATTGCATATTTTTTCCTGTAATATTAATCGATAATACTCTCTAATTGGACTCACTTCCATCTCTGTTTTATCCTTTCTATCCTTATTTGTGGTATCAATATTTCTAATTAAAATAAACAAAAACGTTTCGATTGCCTATTGAAGACATCTGAGAATCTCTCGGATCTCTTTTTCGTTTGTGTTCGCGTTACAATTTCAACGTTTCTTTTGGAGGTTCCAATGGAGAGAATAAAATAGAAATTTGAATGAATACAGAAAGAGATAATTAAAAAATATTGTGTACATTATTTGATGAATATCTTCGAAACGAGAATGCTAAGAAAGAAATGGTAAGAGATAAGCTTTGTAGAAAACTGCATATATATTATATATAATGATGAAACGAGTACATATTGAATGGATGGCTCTGTACGGCAGTTCAAATGAAGCTAACAGATGGAAGTCTTCGCTTTCAATTTTGATAGATTTTCATGAGGCGAATTTTTTAATTCAAATTGTTCATTCAAATCAGTCATTCGAATGGATAGCGTCAATGCATGAATAACAATAGATAATAAAAGAGAAATATCACATTCGCAGCGCGACTGCGGAAAAATCAAGAACTGCGTTAAACGAGAATTAGACTGCTTTCAAGCACCAGTCAACCGGGAAGTTAGAAAGTTGTCAGCATCAGGGCTTTCAACGTAGAGTACCAATTAACTTCCTGAAATTAATGTAATATAAAATTGTATAAGAACAAAAAAAATAGAGAAGTTTCTTTTTGTCTCACGATGTTAACTGAAGTTGTTTCTTTATAAGTAAGTGTTAGAAGCGGAAAAAGTCTATTCTACTACGGCATCCATTCTTGGGTAATATCTTGAAATCTGAGTGAGATGTTCAATTTATTGCAGATCTTTTTTTTTCAAACAAAATGAGACTGACAGAAAACGATATTCAGAGATATGCAAGAAAATGAATGAATTCATATCAAGTTATTCCACTTCAACTTCCGGAGAAAAATTCCAACGAATTTTTCTCTAGATGCCAACGAGGTCAAATAAGATAATTCACACATGCATGCAATCATAAATGAAAAAATTAGAAAATCTCACTTTGAGAAATTGAAAAAAAAGAATGTCTGACATTTACGTAGAAATTAATTTTGCTTCATTTTTATTGGGTTTTAAATTTCTCAGTCGTGAAAGGAGCGAGGCTGCCATTTTTTGAAGTAAAATATGAGACAGAGAGTTGAAAACGTTACGGTAACATAATTTTATTTGAAAGAAAAACAAAATGCATTGGAATGAAAATTTTAAGAAATTATTAAAAAGAAGCATATATATTCTACATATAGAGTTTCGATAGTAGCCTAAATATACCAAATACAATTCAATTTCCTTCCCTAGTTCCTGGAATTATAAGAAAGAATATTAATGAAGAGAAAAATAGATTTTTCAATATCTTATCAACTACATGACGAAAATCTATTGTATTATAGTTTTTTTTCCCAGCTAATTTTTCCACCTCTCTAATCGAACTGATGCAATTTTAAAAATTCATCAACGTCAGAAAGTTTAAAGATCAATAATCCAGAAAAAAAAACAATAATTTTATATTATTCTGAGACCTAAACGGAGAATGAAAAATGGCACGAATTGATTTTCCTCGGAAATGGTACGTGCTGTTGATAGTCTTGGTGAAAGTGAACTGTGACTTGATGACAACTCTTGGAAACGATGGAAATCGAATACGACCGAGCCTAAGAATCGCGTAATTAATTGCGCGAGGGATTTTTATGGGTATAGTGGTAAAACCTTAAGCGCATAGAAATAACATTTGCACGTTTTAATCCCTGGCATGAATTTTTAAAATATTTTTTCACATTGAAGTTTCTCCTGATTCCTATCATAGGTAATTTTTATGAGCATTCCAATTGGTCAATCTCATTTTCATTTAGTTCTGCTTGAATATCGCAGAACTTGTGGGAGATGGAAGAATTTTTATAGAGACCTTTTTGGCCGCTCCAATTACTCCTTACAAATATGGTGTTCAGAACAATTTTTACAACTCGTGCGGGATCACGAGAAATTTCATTAAACCTATCGTAAGGTGATGATATCAGAATGAGTGAATACCATTTCTTTATTATCTACTAGTAAAAATCTTCCAATCTAAAAAAAAATTTAGGAATTTTTTTAACAATTTCTTTTATTTGAAGTAAATTGCACATTTAGATGAATAATTTAAGACGCTTTCATTCCAATCACTTCATCTTTTGATAAAGCTAGAAAATTTTCGGATTTTCAAAATTTCTCTTTGTGACCAATATTTGAACGAAGGACTAGCAAAGACTTTCATTTCTTTAAAAATATCATCAGTTCCTCGATTCTTTCAGAGTGAAAAATAATAGTAAAAATTAGTATAAATGTAAGCTTATTCTTCATCAATTTTGGCGGTGTTGTTCAATCGTTTATGAGTTTATACTTAGATATGAAGGAAACAATTATTTTCATGCAATAACGACGTGTAACTCTTGAGAATCGTCAAGAATTTATGCAAAACCAGCTAAATTGATGGGGATAAACTTTCGAAAGACTAAAGTTTTTGAAATTCCGAAAGGGTAACTCGGGAAAAAATAGTTGATAACTAATCAGATCGAATGGATGAGATCTAAATTTTGGAATAGATCTGAAAAGATATAATGAGATATAGATGGATCAAACTGTATAGAAAAAAATAAAAATAAAAATCACTTGCAATGATTCACGAACAATCATCAGATTTACAGCTGAGAGATTGTAAAAATATCAAATTTTTGGAAAAAATAGGAATTTTTAATAATCATAATTTCTTTGCATATAAAGAAAATTATGATGATTTTTTTTTCCATCCAAATTTTGACCAGTAGGAGTGAGGGATTTGACATCACGTGATTTGTATGATATCGATAGTGCTCGATAATACCTCGGCTGTTGATAAGCTGCAAAAAAAAATTTCCACCGAATTCCAGCCCACGTTAAGTATCAAAAATTCGTTCTCTATACCACGATAATGCCGAATTCCGTGCTCCTATTGGTCAAAATTTGTATGAAAAAAATAATCCCCCCAATATCCCTCGTGCTTGGAAATTAATGGAGTATTTTCCTTAAGTTTCCCTGCTCAGTAGCTATGTGTGTTCAGTTTGGCATGAAATCCCTCACAAGCGTTCGGAATTTTGATATTGCCAAACTTCAGGCACATGTAGCTAAGCAGCTTAATTTTGGGGGAATATCCGATAATTTCCTAGCATTCGGGGTATATAAGGAAAAATCCATTAAGCTGTTTGTAGATCTATAAATTAGCTATCCAGATCGAACAGGGACTAAGTAGATTAATGTAGATTTACAGTGATATCTTTAGATATATTGAAATTTATTCATCCACTTCCGTGGATTTGCGCTGATTTTCATTGATTGACTTGACACTATTCAAACCTACTGAGATCTAAAGAGATATTTCAAATAAGATCTACTGATATGTAAGTAGTTTCCTGTCATAGATACACACTGAACACTCAACAGATCTAGTTAGATCTGCTTATGAGAACACACCTCTTATGCATTAGATCCACATAGATCTACGTCGATCATCATCCTTTCATTTTTTAGATATACTAGATTATGATGCGCATTTTGCGAATTGTGACTTTAGCCTAAACAATATTTATGTATGTAGTCATGTGTCATCATTTTTTAAAACTAACAGGAAATTTTTCTTCTCTTGAATCATGAATGGTTGTTTCTATCAATGGGAAGAAACGTAACATATTATGGACGAGATTTTAATACGGAACATTTATCCTTTGTTAACCTGTACTTAGGTAATTGAACCTTAAATGTACCGTGAGAGGATAGCCCTGATTGTCTTTCTATGATTCTAACAGATATTTTAAATAATCCCGCGCAACTCGTGGTTCCGATCGACCAATGAAATTTGAGCGTGACCGGATTCCGATTTATCGAAGTTTGACCAAATTTCATAACGTATTTTTCAGAAAGGACTGGTGTCCAACTAGATCTAGTCGGATCTCGATATTTTTTCTCCGGATATTCAATTACTGGTTAGTCCTAGACTTTATAATTATTCGGTTGAGCGAAAAGTTAAAAAAAAATCGACTTTATTCATTGAAGTGGTCAACAAGCTATTATATTTTTTGAATGAAATATCCGGCAAATTTGATGAAGAAATAAAATAAATTCTCGGAGCTAGCGAAATTTTTCTAATTCTAAATGAAGTTATCCTCTGATATACGTTTCCGAAAACTTCCCATATCTCTACGTGTAACAACCGTAACTTCTATTTTTTTTTCTTGAAAACTAAGCCCCGAAGTGACTTCAAATTTGGACAGGACATGCCTTATTATTTGAATGATGAACTGTCGAATTTTGAAAAAATTATCATTGCACTGAATTTTTCTCTGAACAACCTAACAGAAGTTGAATCTTCAACGTTTGATTCTGAGATATTTTTCATTGGACATAGTCCAGCTTCTCTAGAAAATGATCAGATGGATCTCATCTCAAATATTCTCACTATTTCCAAACGATTCTCCACTGATGCGTGAATCCTATTCTTAACATCCATATCAGCCCAATTTGTCTGCACAACAAAATGATCCAATTATATTCGCAATTAGTTTTTATAAAATACCTTCGAATTTATGTGATAATGTCAAAATGTCAGAATCTCAGTGAAGAATGACATCTTCCATAAGTCTCAAGATATCCTCGGAAAAGCAATCTCTACATAGATTACTCAATTTCCTTTCTTTTCCATTTCTTAACTGATTTTCCTCATTAAATTTATGTTAAAGGAGCAACCGGAGGCTAAAGAAAGTTTACAAAGTCTCTCTCCACCAGTATCAGTTAAAGAAGCACAGGTAGACACTAAAGATGTTAAACAACAAAAGAATGATGGTGACAGTACAAAGGTTGACAATGAAAGCGGCGATGAGAATGAGAACGACGATGATTA
The DNA here is from genome assembly GCA_963942555.1 of Aleiodes leptofemur. Lineage (NCBI taxonomy): Eukaryota > Metazoa > Arthropoda > Insecta > Hymenoptera > Braconidae > Aleiodes > Aleiodes leptofemur. The sequence continues at coordinate 12,206,447 of OZ012615.1, forward strand.
TGAAGATCCTGAGTTTCCTCCAGTTCACATTAAATTACCACTTCAGCTTGACCTAGATGATCTGGCTGGTGTAAGTAATCATTTATTAATTAATTTGTAAAGCAAACAAAAAATGCTAATTGTTTGCAAAGTCCACAAGTGAAAGTGGAGTTTATTCATTCCTATTTTTTTTTCTTTCTTCAGACATTAATGCAGCAAGCTAGAAGCCTAGTTTCCTGTGTTGTTGAACGTAGGAGATCTGATGAATTTACTGATGGAAATGATAACACCATTGATAATAATGCAACTGATCCGAAGAGAGTGCAGAGACTCAGTGGAGAGAGAGTCGCTATTCTGTGCGAGTCTGGAGATCCTCGTCGTCAAGAGTAAATCCCCCATTTTATTTCTTTTCATTGCATTTCAATTTCTATTTTTTGTTCAATGGAATCTCTCGGAATTTGAGCGAGATAGAGAAATTGGTATAGGGACCTTTTTTGTTGGTGCTAGAAAAAGAAGGTTACTATAAAAAGTTTGGTAAAGAGGCACTTTCACTCTGTCAAACTAGTTGCAAAATTTCATTTATTTCTGGTTCCACTTGCGAAACAACAGCAGGCAGAATACTTCCTAATACATATTTTTGCTCGAGAAATGAACCAAGAAAATGTACCACTCTCAGTTTTACCCAGGGCCATTAAGTAGGGCATGGTGGTGCAACGGCCCCAAAAATAGCGCCTAATACCACTAAACCCAAGAATTGAGTGTAGTCGGACTTGAGGCCTTTCATAGAAATTAATGAGGCAAAAAACGCTATCATAAGTCCAGTAGCCGGATAAGTTCTGCCGAAAATGAACTTACTTATTAACTTCCCGAGAGGGAAGTTCTAGGGATTACCCCTAAAACCGAAGTCCTTCAGAGAGGGGAGGGGGGGGGGGAGTAGTCGGATCATGTGTTTGGGGGGTTTCTAAAACGATTCCAAGGGGGGAGTGTATGTATGTGTGTGTGTGTGTGTGTGTGTGTGTGTGTGTGTGTGTTCGTCTGTATGTGGTCATTCTTTTTCCGACAACAATTTCTCCGGGAATAATGATCGGATTGAGATCTTCAATATTGCGATCGATGCATATTGGTGAGAACTAGAGCTGATTGAATTTTGGATCGATTTAGTGGAGTCATCCTTTATTTATTTAACAAACAATAAAATGATATCTCGGAAATCACAAGATACCGAAAAAAAATCTTCAGGACAGTTGGACTCTTTTTTTCTCTTACAAAACGTCATTCGAGAAAGAAAGAACACACTGCAATGTTGATTATAATATTTTTGCATATGTTTAGTTTCCAATTGGATAATAGTAACTTTATGGTGACTACATACTAATGATGTCAAGAACATGAGGAAGCCTGAATTAAACGGGCGAAACGTCATTCAATTGACAATTACTTAGTATTGTTATATTCAATTATTCCAACCTCCTGTAGTATATTTGCGTTCAATTATGTTTCTCGGGGATTTCTACCATCATCCCACGTGGAACCCGGCTAAATCGTGACTCAGAGGGCACGCGCAGTTCTTTGCCCTGAATATGTCGGGAAGTTAATTTTGTGACACGTTTGCAGAGTCACAAAAAAAAGTTGGAAAAGAAATGTTTTTCAATCGGGAAGTTATTGATAAAAAAAACTTAGTGAACTGAAGCCACTTCGCAGTCGCGAGTGAGCGTAGCGAACGAGCCACAACAGCCTACAAGTTCGCGAGCGAGCAACAACAACCTATAAATTCGCGAGCGAGCGAGCTACAACAACCCACATATTCGCGAGTGAGCGTAGCGAGCGAGCAACAACAACCCACATATTCGCGAGCGAGCGCAGCGAGCGAGCAACTATAACCTGCTTGTTCTTTATTGGATCGTGACCAGTTTCATCCCGTATTTCATAATAGAATCCTTCAGCTCTCTCCAATTCTTTCCAAGACTCTGCATGTGAATTCGGCTTCTAGGAATGACATGATACATCTTGTGAATCACCCTAAGATGATCACAACCCGACTGAGTCGAACCCCGGTATGCTGGCCAACTACCCGAGTATATTACTGAACCCGATCTAGCATTTTTTGGCGCAACCTTTATAAGTGTATAGCTGATCGATCAGGAACCAAGACGAAAACTAGTCGTCTTCTGCCCTGCTCGAGACAACCGAACACCCACTGGGGGCCTATTCTCGACGCATGGGAAACTGGTTTTCGTTGACGAAATAACATTCGTGAACGAATGAGATAATTCGTACATTACATTCGTTTACGAATTTACGATTTCCCCACGAAATGGAAGTTCTCATACGAAGAGCTCACATAACCTATTTTTCAATTTCTGAAAGAGGAAATATTAACCGTGCCAGCGTGATATTGAAACTTTTGTGAGTGAAAAATGATTCAGGTTTGTCACCTAGTGAATCTTAAACTTATGGAAGATGTGTAACTGCTCGATGAAGAGGATCATCCGACCTCGTCTCACAAGTAAGTGACATCCGTAAACAAATCGGAAAATCATTTAGTCAACGAAACTCTTTCGTGTGCGAATATCTTCCACGATTGAAATAGTCATGAACGAAGACACTACATTCGTTGGCGAATCCTGTTCCCATGCGTCAAGAATAGGCCCCCTGGCCTCCTCCGATTGGTCTGTATTCAGCAACTATCTTCTCGCGCATCCTGTCCTTGACTATTATAATTCCGTGACCACCTATTCGTTCGTTATTTGTTTCACCAGCCCATTTGCTTCTGATTCATTTCTATCGGCTGTATAACGTGAGGTTAAAGGCCAGCCAGTGCTCAGACATGGCACCATAAAGAAGAAGAAGAAGCTTCTAATTCAGTGAAAAAGCTGGATTTTCCCGGGAAATATTATTTTTTCCCCCTTCAGATTCACCTGAATACTTCCTTCAATTTCGCCCGGAATCCTCTACGAATTCTTTCGAAATCTCCCTTTAATTCCCTCGAACCCGAAACTCCCCTTGGACTTTTCCCAGCAGACCCCTCGGAATCCCTTGCGAATTCCTACGAATTCGAAAGATTTCCCACTTCGGATTTTCCTCGAATTTCCACAGAAGCTACTACGAATTTCTCCGACACCCCCCTTGAAATCTTCCCAATTCACTCGGAAATATGACAAATTAACTGATTGACATTTATAAATGTCAGTTTGACATTTATAAATATCAGTTTGACATTTATAAACATTCACCATGCCTTCGAATTTGTAGACAACATCAGCTTACCAAATTTGGTAAACCAACGCCTCGGCGCTACTCATCACTTGAGAGCCTCTCGGGTATCTTGTCGTTGATCAAATATAAGTTGATGAGCTTCAGTATGCACTGAATCCTTGTCTTCAGCAAACCATGAATCTTTATGAATTTTCAAGTACGTTCAGCATCTTACACTAATTCTTCAACAATGGTTGTGTTGCTTATCACGATATCCGTAACGAACAAACACATTCATAGCTCTGTCACAATAATCAGACTCTCACACCTTTGGCATAAGCCTTGAGATTTGATTACGTCGTGAGTATGCAAGAACTTGATGGTATTCATCTCTCTACTGGCTAATCGCCAAACTCCTTTATATCTCATTTTAAGCGTTAGAATGTCGTATTAGAATTCTAGTCGAGAGTTAACTCTCCCATACATAGCAATTTTTTCTTTATCAAACGGAATCTAGTCTGAGCCCACAACACAGAGAAAAACGCTGAATCAAATATTCTTGCGCTGACAGACATATTTTTCCCATTCACCGATAGTTCTCTACCCTTTCTTAATTCAGAGATGATACCGAAGAGAGTGTGAGTACGTAAAATTGACGTCATTTTAATAACCGAAAAATTAGATTTCTATGGAATATTTCGAAGTATAGGGTGATGATGGAATTTTAGGAATAAGCTTTACTAATAAGAAAGATCGGAGCTACGGAAACCTTTATCACAAGCATGGTCCTTTTTTACATAGATTCCGAGACATTTTTAAGAAACAAGTAGCAAGTGAAATTGAAATTACTTTATTTTTCTACTTCATTATTCACTCTTTGGATACAATATCTCGGGATCTGAGGGAGACAGAGGATTTTCCATAATACCTCTATTTGTTACATTGAATAAACCCATTAGAATTAGGAATCTGAAACTGAATTGTTTTATTGAGTGTAATGAGAGTTACAAAGGAAGTTATGTTAAAGAATTCTTTATCTCGTTCAGATTCCAAAATATTACGAAAAAAGTGATGATACGTACATTAATTTATAATCTCATTAAATTTTTGGAATTAAGTCCAGTGACATATCTTGTAATCTAAGGCGGATTGAGAAGTTTTCATAATGACCTTTCTCTTTTGAAGAAAATAAGAGCTGCACTGAAGATCCTTATGAAAGTTACTCTACACTGAGGGAAAAAAATATTTTCTAGGCATAAAAATAATTTTGAGCCAAAACTCCTTCTTTATTATATTCGAATTTAATTGAGAGAAATAAATATTTATTTCTCTCAATCTTAATTTTTTTCATTTCGAAATTACATCAGATCATTACTCATTTTTCGTTGCTATATTTTACCAATTGATGATGATAAATAAACAATTATTTGTCCAAATCTCTTCCTGAATTGATTCAATCTTGATTATAATTGCCATTAATATTTTCTCGTGATGTTTTTGTCAAATAATAATGTATTTGAACGAAACAGGAATTTTTAGTCCAAACATAGTCTAGTTTGACTCAAAACCGCAATGTATTGTTCGGAAATTATTCCCTAAAAAACTTATCGTATTTTTAATGTGAATGTATTGAAATTCATCCCAAATAAATACAAGATTCGTCTAAGACATAAATTGTTTAAACAGAAAAAAACCACTGGCAATCAAATTCTCGATTGACATGAACTATGTAACGTTCCTAGTAAATATTTTTTTCCCTCAGTGTATCTCTCCTGAATTTTGAGATATTTCAAATCAATCCGGGTGGAATAGACATGTATTTATATTTTCTTCTCATTGATAATTCTTTCAAATAATAGACAACAAGAGCAAGAGCTCTTGACACCAATAATTGTACCATTGGGTCCGATGCCAGTACCTATGCAACAACAGGAGCAAGATTATCATCGTTATCAAGTGCCAAGTCAATTCCAAATGCCTGATCACCAGCGTCCACCATTCAATTTCAGAGGAATGAATCCAGTTGATGGAATTATGCCACCAGAGCTGAGGAATATTCCACAAATCATGGAAATGGGATTACCACGTCAGCAAGTACGCCCAGTGAGTCATAAATTATATTTCACCACTAATGAAAGTTAAACTGAAATGACTTTTCGAAATAATCACCAAATCGATTGTGAAATTTATTACGAAATTTAGATCATATGTACTTTTTCCAGCGGAGAAAAAGAAATTTTTCATTCTGTTATTGACTTTTACATTGCTTAGCTATCTCTCTAGATAATTGAAAAAATAAAAAACCAATACAGAGTTTTGATTATAAAAATGGGTAAATGAATCATAAAACGTACAGAATGGGAATGAAATTAATAAGGAAAAAGAATAGACTGGTTATTTAACTTTCTAATTTCAGAAAAATAACATGCAATTCTAGAAAGTATATTTTATTTTTCATCAAAAAAAGATGTAATTTTCTTTAGAATGTAGCAATTCATTTTCCCATGATTGAATTTTCCAATGAGAAATTAAATTGAGGAATGACCTTTTTCGTGGATTCCAATGACTTATCGATTAAATTTTCAAGGTCTGAGGATAATAGATTTTTTCGCCATTTTCTAAATCATTAGAATTGCTTCAATATTCATATTTCCCTGTAGTTTTCCTGTGTTGTAATAACACAGGAAAACTACAGGGAAATATGAATATTGAAGCAATTCTAATGATTTAAAAAATGGCGAAAAAATCTATTATCCTCAGATCTTGAAAATTGAGGAAGACTGTAAATATACAGTCTGTACTAATACTAAAAATTCTCCGTTGAATAGATCTCTGATATGCTTCGCTTTCTGATCCGGAGATAGTTTAAGAAAACGTGTCGAATGATTTAACGATTCGAAAGGAAGTGTCAAATCGGCATTGTCGGGCTTTGAAAATATAGAAATTTTCAGTTACGGTTGATAAAAGTCGAAGATAACTAGTAAGATGATAGATATAGTATGGTATGTCAATAGATTCCGCAAATTTTATCAAATCTGAGCTGAAATCCTATGACTTAATAAAAATGGGATCGCGAACTTTTTGAGGAATCTTCCATTCACTTATTGCTCGCATTTTCCTCTACAAGAAACCATATTATCAAAATTGCCGTAGCCCTATTCAATTCTGGGATATTATATGAAAACCGATTGTGAAGTAACTCCATTAATTCATCCAAAAATTTCCTTTCTCTGTTTATTAACCAGCAAATGGACATACGCCAAATACCAATTGAACTCCGTCCAGTACCAATAGAAATGATCCAAGGAATGAGGCCACCAAGTGATCAAGAACAACAGCAACATATTTTTCCATCTGAACAAAATACTTACAATCATGATCAACAGCCACATGGCATGGTGCCGCCACCACCACCACAAGCCTCTCAAGAGCTTCCACGAGAGCATAGAATGATGCCCCAAATGATAATACGCCAGCAAGTTGACCAGAGAGTACAACAGCCTCAGGAGAATCAGGAGAGGCAAGGGTTCCCATTCCAAGGTATCCCAATGGAGATCAGGAAAATTATTCAACAGGTACCGCTTGAGATTAAGAACATCATTCAGCACATTACTGGAGATGCGAGACCCGTATCAGTACCAGAGGGAGCGAGACGTGAGGTAATTAAAGGGAAACCACATAAAAAATCTTTGTTCTTGATCAGTGTTTCATGGATTTGCATTGTTCGCGACATCTACTTGGAAACAGTTCGTTTTGTGATTCGAACTTGGTGTTTTTCATCAATGCCTTTTGATAGTTCTAATTTTGTTTCCCCCGATCTTGGCAAAATTCGAAAATAATTGGTGAAATAATTAAAATCCGAAAAAGTTTCTTCTCACTTGGAATTAAACTATTGATGACGAGAGAACTCTTCAAAATGATTCAAAAATTTCTAATAATTTTTCCGCTTTTCAGCCAGTTCAAGACTTCAAACCATTCCCAGAAGCTCGTCCAATTCCGTTAGACTCTCTGATGCTCCCAATTGAAGTTAGAAATCTTCTTGAACATGGAAATATCGAGGGTCGTCGTCAAGAAGATTCAGAAGAACAAGATGAGCAGGCAAAACCATTCCCAGGACCTGAAAATCAGGGTGAAGAGGAAGAGAAGAAATTCCCAATACCCGCTGATGTTAGGAGCTTCATTCATCAGGTTGTTGAGGGCCGTGCTTTCCCAATCCCAAGAATGCCAATGCCACCCCGACCAATTGAAACACTTGACGTCCCAATGGAAGTCAGTGCACGTGTTATCGGTACTGTAACATCTGAAGACAATGAAGAACAACATCAGGAAGAGCCGCAAGCACCTCAGCAAGCTCAGTCACACACAATGACTGAAGGACAAGAGTCTATGGAGGACAAACGTCCACACTGTGAGTTTTCAGATTCTCTATTTTTTTGAAAACAAAAAGGCAAAGGAAATAAGTCAATTTTGAAACCTGCTTTTGAGATATATCTTGAAAATTAAAATAGGTAGATAAACTTTTCGATGTCGCTGAAGCTAGCCGTGAAAATATCCGTGGAATTTTCGCGCGCTTTGGGCCTCATGTCAATGATGAGACCCACGGCATTTACTCATTTTCACTGATTTAAGGGTATTTCTCGTAATAAAGCCGTTTATCTCCGTTTTTATTCGAAAAGATTTTATGAAATAGAAAAAAAAAATTGGTAGACAGCAAAATGTTTCTATGTCTCTTAGGTTAACGTATCGGAGAGACTGTGAAGGATTAATTTTATAAGTCCGGCCCTATGACGAATTAAGAGATGATTTTTTTTTGGGTGGAAGGCAAAAGTGTTTGGAAGCTCTCGGAATCGGAAATTTTCGGTACGTCATAAATAGGGAGTAGTGGGAAATTTTTTAATTCTAAGTTTTACATTTTTTGCATATTTTTTTTTATAAGTCCGGCCCTATAACGAATTGAGAGATGATTTTTTTGTGGGTGAAAGGCGAAAGTTTTTGGAAGCCCTCGAAACCGGAAATTTTTGGTACGTCATAATTAGGGGGCAGTGGGGATTTTTTTCAATTCTAAGTTTTACATTTTTTGCATATTTTTTTTTTATAAGTCCGGCCCTATAACGAATTGAGAGATGATTTTTTGTGGGGGGAAAAGGCAAAAGTGTTTGGAAGCTCTCGGAAGCGGAAATTTTCGGTACGTCATACCTCCCAAACGTCTTTCAAGTTTCCAAATCCTAGAGCTTCCAAACACCTGTGTCTTTCACCACCAAAAAAAATCGGCTCTTAATTCGTCATAGGGCCGGACGCGGGAAAATAATATACAAAAAGCGAGAAACTTCAAATTTAAAAGAATTGCCACCACCTATGCCACCAACTATGTTTGACGTACCTCAAATTTTCTGTTTGGAGGGCTTTTAAACACTTTCGCCATTCACCCGAAAAAAATCATCTCTTAATTCGCTATAGGGCCGAACTCATAAAAAAAATATGCAAAAAATGTAAAACTTAGAATTTAAAAAAATTCCCACTGCTCCCTATTTATGACGTACCGAAAATTTCCGGTTCCGAGAGCTTCCAAACACTTTTGCCTTTCACCCAAAAAAAAATCATCTCTTAATTCGTCATAGGGCCGGACTTATAAAAAAAAATATGCGAAAAATGTAAAACTTAGAATTTAAAAGAATTCCCACTGCTCCCTATTTATGACGTACCGAAAATTTCCGGTTCCGAGAGCCTCCAAACACTTTTGTCTTTCACCCAAAAAAAATTCATCTCTCAATTCGTTATAGGGCCGGACTTATAAAAAAAAATATGCAAGAAATGTAAAACTAAGAATTAAAAAAAAATTCCTACTGCTCCCTATTTATGACGTGCCGAAAATTTTCGGTTCCGAGAGCTTCCAAACACTTTGGCCTTTCACCCAAAAAAAAATCATCCCTTAATTCGTCATAGGGCCGGACTTATAAAAAAAAATATGCAAGAAATGTAAAACTTAGAATTAAAAAAAAATTCCTACTGCTCCCTATTTATGACGTACCGAAAATTTCCGGTTCCGAGAGCCTCCAAACACTTTTGTCTTTCACCCAAAAAAAATTCATCTCTCAATTCGTTATAGGGCCGGACTTATAAAAAAAAATATGCAAGAAATGTAAAACTAAGAATTAAAAAAAAATTCCTACTGCTCCCTATTTATGACGTACCGAAAATTTTCGGTTCCGAGAGCTTCCAAACACTTTGGCCTTTCACCCAAAAAAAAATCATCCCTTAATTCGTCATAGGGCCGGACTTATAAAAAAAAATATGCAAGAAATGTAAAACTTAGAATTAAAAAAAAATTCCTACTGCTCCCTATTTATGACGTACCGAAAATTTCCGGTTCCGAGAGCCTCCAAACACTTTTGTCTTTCACCCAAAAAAAATTCATCTCTCAATTCGTTATAGGGCCGGACTTATAAAAAAAAATATGCAAGAAATGTAAAACTAAGAATTAAAAAAAAATTCCTACTGCTCCCTATTTATGACGTACCGAAAATTTTCGGTTCCGAGAGCTTCCAAACACTTTGGCCTTTCACCCAAAAAAAAATCATCCCTTAATTCGTCATAGGGCCGGACTTATAAAAAAAAATATGCGAAAAATGTAAAACTTAGAATTTAAAAGAATTCCCACTGCTCCCTATTTATGACGTACCGAAAATTTCCGGTTCCGAGAGCCTCCAAACACTTTTGTCTTTCACCCAAAAAAAATTCATCTCTCAATTCGTTATAGGGCCGGACTTATAAAAAAAAATATGCAAGAAATGTAAAACTTAGAATTAAAAAAACAATTCCCACTGCTCCCTATTTATGACGTACCAAAAATTTTCGGTTCCGAGAGCTTCCAAACACTTTGGCCTTTCACCCAAAAAAAAATCATCCCTTAATTCGTCATAGGGCCGGACTTATAAAAAAAAATATGCCAAAAATGTAAAACTTAGAATTTAAAAAAATTCCCACTGCTCCCTATTTATGACGTACCGAAAATTTCCGGTTCCGAGAGCCTCCAAACACTTTTGTCTTTCACCCAAAAAAAATTCATCTCTCAATTCGTTATAAGGCCGGACTTATAAAAAAAAATATGCAAGATATGTAAAACTTAGAATTAAAAAAAAATTCCCACTGCTCCCTATTTATCACGTACCGGAAATTTCCGGTTCCGAGAGCTTCCAAACACTTTTGCCTTTCACCCAAAAAAAAATCATCCCTTAATTCGTCATAGGGCCGGACTTATAAAAAAAATTATGCGAAAAATGTAAAACTTAGAATTTAAAAAAATTCCCACTGCTCCCTATTTATGACGTACCGAAAATTTTCGGTTCCGAGAGCTTCCAAACACTTTGGCCTTTCACCCAAAAAAAAATCATCCCTTAATTCGTCATAGGGCCGGACTTATAAAAAAAATTTTGAGAAAAATGTAAAACTTAGAATTAAAAAAAAATCCCACTGCTCCCTATTTATGACGTACCGAAAATTTTCGGTTCCGAGAGCTTCCAAACACTTTGGCCTTTCACCCAAAAAAAAATCATCCCTTAATTCGTCATAGGGCCGGACTTATAAAAAAAAATATGCCAAAAATGTAAAACTTAGAATTTAAAAAAATTCCCACTGCTCCCTATTTATGACGTACCGAAAATTTCCGGTTCCGAGAGCCTCCAAACACTTTTGTCTTTCACCCAAAAAAAATTCATCTCTCAATTCGTTATAAGGCCGGACTTATAAAAAAAAATATGCAAGATATGTAAAACTTAGAATTAAAAAAAAATTCCCACTGCTCCCTATTTATCACGTACCGGAAATTTCCGGTTCCGAGAGCTTCCAAACACTTTTGCCTTTCACCCAAAAAAAAATCATCCCTTAATTCGTCATAGGGCCGGACTTATAAAAAAAATTATGCGAAAAATGTAAAACTTAGAATTTAAAAAAATTCCCACTGCTCCCTATTTATGACGTACCGAAAATTTTCGGTTCCGAGAGCTTCCAAACACTTTGGCCTTTCACCCAAAAAAAAATCATCCCTTAATTCGTCATAGGGCCGGACTTATAAAAAAAATTATGAGAAAAATGTAAAACTTAGAATTTAAAAAAATTCCCACTGCTCCCTATTTATGACGTACCGAAAATTTTCGGTTCCGAGAGCTTCCAAACACTTTGGCCTTTCACCCAAAAAAAAATCATCCCTTAATTCGTCATAGGGCCGGACTTATAAAAAAAATTATGAGAAAAATGTAAAACTTAGAATTTAAAAAAATTCCCACTGCTCCCTATTTATGACGTACCGAAAATTTTTGGTTCCGAGATCTTCCAAACACTTTGGCCTTTCACCCAAAAAAAAATCATCCCTTAATTCGTCATAGGGCCGGACTTATAAAAAAAAATATGCGAAAAATGTAAAACTTAGGATTTAAAAAAATTCTCACTGCTCCCTATTTATGACGTACCGAAAATTTCCGGTTCCGAGAGCTTCCAAACACTTTTGCCTTTCACCCAAAAAAAAATCATCTCTTAATTCGTCATAGGGCCGGACTTATAAAATTAATCCTTCACAGTCTCTCCGATACGTTAACCTAAGATACATAGAAACATTTTGCTGTCAACCAATTTTGTTTTTTCTATTTCATAAAATCTTCTCGAATAAAAACGGAGATAAACGGCTTTATTACGAGAAATACCCTTAAATCAGTGAAAATGAGTAAATGCCGTGGGTCTCACCATTGACATGAGGCCCAAAGCGCGCGAAAATTCTACGGATATTTCCACGGATATTTTCACGGCTAGCTTCAGCGACATACTTTTCGTTGTGATTTTTTTTTGTAGATAACAATCAGAGCTACAAAACATGCCCTTTTAAAAATTTCCTATCTATTTTCGATTTCAAGATATTCTATAAAAACTGAAGAAAAAAATTTGTACTTACAAAATATTCGATTAGAGTTTCCTCCTCCCAATTGCTACAAAATATATCAGAAAGTTTGAGAGTAGCAAAATCTTATACTCCCCTGCATGTCATGAAAATTCAGAATATAACGACATTCACTATTTGATTTGAATATTTTGCTTTCAGATGTTCAGCCACGATCGGTACGTTCAATTCCCGATGCCCTTGCACATCCACGTGAGAAGAGAACTCGTCGCTGTGCCTGCGACTGCGCCTGCTAAATTTCTGATAGAAGAAATTGGAAGATCCTGTTTTGTTTTTCGGTGCTTTTCACAAAAAAAAAAAAATAATAATAATGATTGAAATTTTTGCTAAAATTGATATTGAACACGACTAAAAGCCTTGTTTAATTTGTAAATATGGCTGTTTTTGTACCGAAATGAGGATACAAAGTGATACTTTTTTCACATAGTGAATAATATCTGTTAACCATTTGATATGTTTAATGAGGTGACGTATTATCATGGGCAAGAAAATTGAAGCAAATTGGAAGCAAGTAGTTTAGTTTTAATTTTTATTTCTCTAAAAAAAAGTCGCTTTTCAATACAACTCCTAATCTTCTTCTTTGGATTTCAAGAAGAACAGAAACTCTGCCTAATGTGATTGAAGGCTATTCTTCGAAGTATTTGATTTTCACTCCTATTTTCTCTCTCTCCCTTTTCAATTCCTTCGAAATTTTTCAATTTTCAACATAAGCACTGTGAAATCTAGATGCTACTCAATAATGTGATCGAACTGTTTAGCCTATTACTACTTTCACGTAAAAAATTAATAAACTCTGTTCTATCTCTATTCTGTATACTGATTGTATTTTCTTATAAATAAAATGGATAGAAGCTCGTTGGTTTTAGTCAAAACGGAATGGAAAAAGAAAACAAATTAAAATACATCGAATAAATTGAATTACTGATTTTTTTTTCCTTTCCACGCTGCTTAAAGGAATATATACATCATATGAATATATAACGAGCAGAAGTCCCACTCTCTCGCGTTATTTACAAATCCCACTCCTTGTGCGACAATTAATATTTTGTCAATTCGATTGGCAAAATGCTTCCGAATGGAATTTTACACATAATGAATCGAACCGCTATTTATTTTTTCCATTGCTCGAAAAATAACATTATTTTCACAACAAATACGCATTTATACATTCCTACAAATATTGCTCTCGACTGTATCAATCTGTTCAGGATTCCATCTGCGGTACTTCAAGTCAACTTGAAAGTCGAAATCTCAGCTTAGAATAATCGATTAAATTGCAATGATATCATATGATAAATAAAAATTCAATATTAGATGAAAACTGAGATCCTACGATAAAACTTGAAAATTGAAGTTCAGGTTTCAAATAGGATCACCATTCCTTCTGATTGTCATCAGAATGTAAATGTGCTCATTTTGTAGAGAAAATTGTCTAAGAGAGAGAGAGGAAAAAATTCCTTCTAAGGTAGTAGGGTCGAATTGGGGTTCACGTTCCCCACCATGATTTTTTGCCTTCTTCGAAAGAGCTGACTCCGCTCCACATGTCTACCAAATTTTGAACTTATTGTCCGTGTAGTTTGGGCGTAATTAATTAATAATGTAGCATCACACTTATAGCAATATCTCGAGAATGGCTCTGTTACGTGTGAGATTTCAGGTTTTTTGTTCTAAAGTGTCCCTTTCATTCACACACGCGTTCACCAACCAATTAATGATATCTCCTCGACTAGTCCGATCTCGGAGAGCTCACGGGTGGATCCACTCGTACACTCGGGATTTTCACGGGATATTTGCCTGGATAATTTCAATAATAACAATCGATATTGGTCCAAATTAATGATATAATGTTGATAATGATGAAGAATTACAAGGGTTCCTTTGGGTCCACTCGCGAAACTAACTATTTCGCGATCTTTTTCCAGTGGACACCCGAAGGTGTCCACCGGTCGAGAGTAATCCCTGAAGTGATGAAACTTCAGTGTTTCAGTCACTTCATAACTCAAAAATTGCGGGATAAGCATTCTTACGCTCGAGCCAGTCTTCTACATAAAGATTCACACGGTCAAACAGTTCCAAAGATGAACTGGACACTCATCCGCGGCTGGAAATGCTTATCCCATGTCTTTCTCACAATTTTCTCACATAAAAAATCTTTTATTTTATTTCTCTCGTTTTTAATTTGATGAAACATGAGAGAAATAGGCGACGTGAGATTACCTCATTTTGAAAAGAAACTATGAGGCATTTTTCCTTGTAAATTCTATTTTCTAACTTTTTCATCCGATTTTTTTTTCTTACTTCAATATTTTCTGAGTTATTGCGTTCAACCCCAGAAAATTTCCTGTTTTCGTCTTTTTTTCGCGAATGATTAGAAAGTTATCTCCGAATCGTTCGCGAAAAAAAGATGAAGATAAGAAATTTTAGGGCTCGAACGCAATAATTCAGAAAATATTGATGTGAGAAAAAAAAATTGGATTAAAAAGTCAGCAAATTGAATTTAGAAGAAAAAATGTCTTCATAGTTTTTTTTTATAAAATGAACCATCTTCGAGGTATCACTATAAGTGTGATGCTCCATTACTAACGAATTATGCCCGAACTACATGAGGAATAAATTGAAAATTCGGCCGACATGTAGAGTGAAGTCAGCTCTTTCGAAAGAATTCAAAAAATCATGGTGTTAAGCGTGAATCCCAATTCGACCCTTCTACCTCAACTAAAAGTAATGGAGTCTGCGGTGGCTCCCCGGGAAATTTTATCTTGATATAATTTGACCCAATTAGATATGATTGAATCTGCAGCCAGATCACGGTAGATATGATATCACATCTGTGGAGATATAAGCAGATATGCTAGTAGGTCTGACCAGATCTGACAAAGCCACAACGCAAGGCTCAGATCTGTATTAGATATGATTATATAAATTAGATCTTGGCAGATCTGAAATTTGATAGAATTAAAACTGATCAGATTTGTAGTTTAGAATTTCTTTCTCACTTTTCGAAATCTAAATATATCCAATTGGATACGATTTTATGAAAATTTCTTTCTCGGGTCTTTCGGCAAAGAGGCGGATTGGTAATCCCCAGGTTCTGGATTCCGATCCCCAGTTTTTGCCGAATAACACAAGCACGACTGTTTTTACATGCGCTTTGTCCACAGACTGTTAGTATGATCATGGTGACATTGAATAAGCATTAAAATCAAATTAAAATGAAAAAAAAAAAAAAACTAAAACTGATGAAGCAGAACTATCGAGATATCGCATCGATAATCGAAATTTCGAAATTGATCGATTGGGAGTTGATGTGATACGATATCTCACATTATATTCGAAGATGTCGCATATTATTCGATAGTGTTATTCCACTAGTTTTAGTGTTAGGGGATTTACAATGAAATTAGCAGTTTTCATTGCTTTTGGGATCCTCAAGAAAACTCCCTTCAATGACTATGAACGTCTCTGGATACACAGAAATCGCAACTTCCTCCTCCGTTGATAGTCCAAACAGAGCCCCCTTCTCAAGACTCAATTCCTCAACTCCCAGGAAAAGGTTTCTCACGTTCTTCATGTGCTTAGCGAAGCCGTTCTCAATTCTCTTCACCAAGTTGGACTGCAAGTCGATGCTCGTAAGTCCGGAAACACCCCTAAACCATTCCCCATTGAACTTCGTGAAGTGTTCCGACGCGAAATGAATGCTCTGTATATCAGATCCGTTGAAAGTGCCTTCTCCAATAGAATCATCATTCAATTCATCACCACTTAGCTGAAGGTCCATTAGGTTCATGTGAGAAAAAGCACCATCTTCGATTTTCTTTATGTAGTTACCACCCAATTGAAGGGTGAGCTTTGTTGGATTAGGTTTAAATCCTTCAAACATATTACTGGGAATGTATTTAATATGATTGCCGCCTAAATCAATTCTCTCCAATCCATCTAACCCTAGGAAAACTCCAAGTTTCAGCTCACTAATATCATTACTCATAAGTTCAATGATTTTAAGATTTTTCTGATCTCTGAATGTTCCTGGCTTAATAATCTTCACTTGATTATACATCATCGAAAGATGTTCCAGATTTTTCAAGCCGTAAAATGATTCAAGAGGAACTTCTGAAATATGATTCTCATCGAGCTTCAAGATTCTGATTGTCGCAGGCAATAGCCTAGCAAAAGCAGTGCTGTTGAATAAATTTCTTTCTAAGTACAACCCAAGCAAGTTCAATTTTCCAAAGGCACCAGCTTCAATTGTTGATAAGTCATTGGCAGTCAAATCTAGCTCAATGGTAGTATTGTCAATGCGATCATTTCTTTTTAATGCAGGAATATGATTGTAACCGAGATCAATCCGTTTTATCGCAGGTGATAGATTATTCAATAGCTCTGGTGACAGCTCGTATATGTCATTGGCACATAAATCAATCTCATTGTAGTAACTATCGTTTACTTGGAACCACTCATTTTCAAATCCACTGATTCCCTTGCCACATAGATCGATTACAGGCTTCGTTCCAATATCATGATTGACGTCTTCAATGTAGAGTAGATCCAATCTACTGGACTCAATGAACTCCAAAATACCAAGATCGGTTATGTGATAGGAGTAATTGTGCTGCCCATGCTCATCTTCCATTAGCGCCGTTTCGTTATTCTTAGAAGATACAGAATCAAACGGCTCTTTAAAAATTCCTGATGAAATCGTTATATACTCAGTACTCTGGATGATAACCTGGACTGATTTAGGTAGACCAAATAAATCTCCTCCTCTTAGGAATTTTATTGGATTTTGTGCTATGTTCAAACGTTCCAGACTGATCAAACCAATAAAAGTCTCATTGAATGAAGAAATGCTGTTGTTGAACAACGATAATTCTTTGAGATTTATCAAATTTGAAAAAATCAACGGGGGAAGATCAACAAGGTGATTACTTGACAGGTCCAATGTTTCTACTTCATCTAAGGCATCGAGAGAGTTAGCGGCGATGTATTCAATGTTTAGATAGGATAGGTTGATGCTTCTAGCGTTAGCTGCTACGACATTATTCAGCATTCCATTGGATAAATCGTAGCTCACGTTTGCTACTGGAGTTGCGGTTGTCCAATGAGGTAGGCAGGTTCCAAAGAGCAGAATCAGGTGGCAAGAATTCATTTTCTCTTGTTGAATCAATCTAAACATTCGTTCATTGAATCGATAATATAAATTTATCACAGCGAAACTAATAATAATTCTTGGACGTTGAAATTAATTTACAATCACGTATGAAAATACTTTATAAAGTCTTTATAAAGAATTCTTTATAAAACGTGTTTTATAAGAAATTGGAACTTTTCTTATAGAGATTTTCTTATGAAGTTTTCATCGTAGTTTTCATCCTTTATGAAATTTTGTTTTATAAAGGCGATTCTTATAAAAAAAATTTTTATAGAGGAGAGCAAAAGATATAAAATACCATTAATATTTTTTGTATGAATCCTATTCTATAAATTCATACTTTATAGAAAATGTCTTTATAAAATTGAATTTTAAAGAGACATTTCTTATAAAATCATTTTTTACAAAGATTTTATCTCTCAGTTGAATGCTTTCTTTCTTCTATTTATTTGAATAGTTATCCTTTGAAAAATAGCTGGATGGGGAACTCCAAACAGTGTTAACAAAAATGCAGACTTTAGCCGTTGGAGCCATTGTCCGGTTTCGACAGCAAGGAAATCTGTTTCTCAGATAAGTGTGTCGAACTGCGCCGCGATCTCGCTTATATGCACTTTTCGTCAAACCGAACTTTTCGACCTATCGGCGGCAGCGGTACTACAGTTCTCCTTCACTTTGACGTTCGGCGCTGTCCCTTTGAATTTTATTTCTTCCTCGTGCTTCAATTTAATTCTTCTTCTTTGCGCCTCTTATTTTTCTTTCCTTTCTTATTCATTATTTGCTTTTATTATTTTTTTTTCATTAATTATTGATAAATTAGGTATGAGGTTCTTACAGGAGATACTTCTGTGAGATAGTTATCTCCCAGAAGTGTTTCTAAAGAAAACGTCTTTACAAAATAAAATTTTATGGAGATGTTTTCTATGAAATTTATATATATCACTCAGCAAAAAATTGAGGAAACAGTAAATCTTGTCGTTTTTCTTCGTGATTTTCAAATGGCTGTAACTTTCCGAAAAATCATTGGATCGGAATATTAAAAAATGGTTCCAAAGCTTGGAGTCTCCACCTCTGAAATCTTGAGATGGAATTTTTTTTGACCATTCGTTACAACGAGATAAGAAGGTTGAAAGTGGAAATTTTTTTTCCATTGTTTTTCATTTTTCCAAATTGGTCTACGGACTTCAAAAGAATTTCCTCGACTCAACCCTTATCAAGATCGTGTGTCGTGGCCTTTCAGCTTCAATTCTTTTTTATTTCTTACGATCATTTGTTGCTGAGATATCGTCAATTGAATCAAAAACTACCCTTTTGCCTTTAATCGCCGATATCTCAGGAACTACTGATCGCACATCGAGCGGATGTTGGGATTCGTAAACTTGAATAAATTGACTATGAGGTTCCTGCACTATTTCATTGAAAAAAATTTTCTTCCATTTTCAAAATTGGTTCGAAAAAGTATCGAAAAATGGAGTTTTTCTTCTTTTTTGAAAATTGCCGTGAATTTTGCGAATTTGGGGAAAAGCTGCAAATGTTTTAACTTTTTCCTTTAGTTTACTGTTTGCTGAAACACCCCCTAAATTTTCAAGCCAATCGGCTGGACCGTTTTTTTTCGAATGAACAAAGTTTCAGCAAAAATTAAAGGAACACTTTTTTGTTCCTTAAACCCCAATTAATGATGATTAAGGCCGAAAATGTTCTTTCTTCTTTATTCCTTCGTGATTTTTTGTGCGGAATCGTTTAATTTCATCGAGAAAGAAACAATTTAAAAAAATCAATCGAAAAATACAATTTTTTTTCAAATCAATAGAAAACTCAAGTTTAATTAGCAATATATATTAAATTAAATTGAATTTACTGTTCCCTTAATTTTTTTTGTTGAGCTCAGCGAAAAAATTAAGGGAACAGTAAATTTCGTCAGTTCAGGGCCGAAAATATTTTTTCTCCGTCATTTCTTCGTGATTTTTTGTGCAAAATCTGTTGAATTTCATCGAAAAAAACGAAAAAACAATAAAAAATTTTTTTTTTCCAAAATCAATAAAAAAAATATGATTGTTTAAAAAAAATTGCTGAGTCACTATCTCTCCAAGTCAAATACGATTTTGGCAGTTTTTTATCCAATTTTTTGAATTTTTTTTCTCGATTTTTCTGTTGGTTTTTAAAGAAGATTCTTTTATTGATTTTTGAAGAAAAAAAATTCTAATTTTTTACGGATTTAAAAAAAATTCGAATTTTCTATTGATTTGAAAAAAAAAATTGGATTTTCCTATTGATTTTTTTTCATTGTTTCTTTCTCGATGAAATTAAACGAATTTCGCACAAAAAATCACGAAGAAATAAGGGAGAAAAAACATTTTCGGCCTTAATCATCATGAATTGGGGTTTAAGGAACAAAAAAGTGTTCCTTTAATTTTTGCCGAAACTTTGTTCATTCGAGAAAAAAAACGGTCCAGCCGATTGACTTGATAATTTAAGGGGTGTTTCAGCAAACAGTAAACTAAAGAAAAATGTTGAAACATTTGCAGTTTCTCCCAAATTCGCGACATTCACGGCAATTTTCAAAAAAGAAAAAAAACTTCATTTTTCGATACTTTTTCAAACCAATTTTGAAAATGGAAGAAAATTTTTTTCAATGAAATAGTGCAAGAACCTCATAGTAAATTTATTTAAGTTTACGAATCCCATCATCCACTCGATGTACGATCAGTAGTTCCTGAGAAATCGGCGATTAAAGGCAAAAGGGTACTTTTTGATTCAATTGACGATATCGCAGCAACAAATGATCGTAAGAAATAAAAAAGGATTGAAGCTGAAAGGCCACGCTACACGATCTTGATAAGGGTTGAGTCGAGGAAATTCTTTTGAAGTCCGTAGACCAATTTGGAAAAATGAAAAATAACGGAAAAAAAAATTTCCGCTTTCAACCTTCTTATCTCGTTATAACGGATGGTCAAAAAAAATTCCATCTCAAG
Source organism: Aleiodes leptofemur (assembly GCA_963942555.1). Classification (NCBI taxonomy): domain Eukaryota; kingdom Metazoa; phylum Arthropoda; class Insecta; order Hymenoptera; family Braconidae; genus Aleiodes; species Aleiodes leptofemur. Next base: position 12,226,686 of record OZ012615.1, read on the forward strand.
ATTTGAGAGGTGGAAACTCCAAGCTTTGGAACCATTTTTTTAAATTCCGATTCAATGATTTTTCGGAAAGTTACAGCCATTTAAAAATCACGAAGAAAAACGACAAAATTTACTGTTTCCTCATTTTTTTTGCTGAGTGATCTATCTAAATTTCATAGAAAACATCTTCATAAAATTTTATTTTGTAAAGACGTTTTCTTTAGAAGCACTTCTGTGAGATAACTTTCTCACAGAAGTATCTCCTGTCAGAACCTCATACCTAATTTATTAATAATTAATAAAAAAAAATAATAAAAGCAAATAATGAAGAAAAGAGGAAAAAAAATAATGTGCAAAGAAAAAGAACTAAGAATAGAATAAATTAGAATTCAAAGGGACAGCGCCGAACGTCAAAGTGAAGGAGAATGGTAGTACCGTCGCCGCCGATAGGTCACGCACCGTCGGAATTAGGGTTTCTCGATTCAGATCGATCTTTATCAAGATCGATCTTTTAGTCGTCGATTCTCGATTTTCTAGATCGATTTTTGTGGGTTCGATTAATCGAGTGAATCGATTCCTTTCCAACAGAATCGATTCATTCAACGCTTCCTTGGTTCACGTGGTTCCATATTTTTTTTCGTAATAACATCGAACTACCATGGTGAATATTGTTGAAAATTCTATCGTAAACAAGTATGTACCCAACTAATTAAAATTACGCTGTAGTAATTTCTGAATGAATGGATATTTTCTTATTTTTCTAAATTCATTTCAGAACATGCACAAGGTTCAAGGAGATTGTTCTCCATTTATCTACAAATAAATTAACAGGATCCTTTTGAAGTTGATGAATTGAGTCTCAACACTTATTTGCGATTAATGAGTAAATAATTATCCATTCAATTCATAAGGATCTGATGCAATATTTTGAGGAAAAAAATTAACTGAAGGTTGATCCAATTGCTTATTGGATACGTCAACATGAATATGGTGTGTCTCCTACGTTAGCAAATATTGCTTTGAAATATTTATCAACAATTGGCAGCTCAGTGCTATGTGAAAGACTTTTTTCGCAGGTTTCGAACATTGTCACGGAGAACCATAATTAATTGAGTGCTGAACACATCTCCATGCTGTTATTCTTGAAGTAACTCAAATTTCCATGGTGGCACTTGAATGACACTCAAATGGTTGGTAGAGAAAAAATGATGAAACTATGGAGAAAAGTCCGCTTTTTTATATGAAAAAAAAAATTACTTTGTATGTAAGATGTTTTATCTTATTTGAAAGTTCATAATAGAAGTTCATGAGTGAATAAAAACTCTTTTATTATATAAAATTCTCTGTTTCTCGCAACTATTGCCGATTCTTTCCGTTCGCACAATAAGTATAGGGGACAGTGGTGTAATTCTGGGTCTTTTTCACATTTTTTTCCTCATTAATTTAATGCCGCATTTTTTTGTACTTTTTTTTAACTTTAGTTTTTCAAATGAAGAATAACGATTCGATTTTTCAGAAATCGATCTTTTTGCGTTCGATCTGATTCTGAATCGATTTTTCAAACATCGATTCGATTCAATCCATGGAATCGATTCTTTACCCCTAGATCGAGAAACCCTAGTCGGAATCCCGTCCGTAAGCGGAGTTTGACGAAAAGTGCATATAAGCGAGATCGCGGCGCAGACCGACACACCTATCTAAGAAACAGACTTCCTTGCTGTCGAAACCGGACAATGGCTCCAACGGCTAAAGTCTGCATTTTTGTTAACACTGTTTGGAGTTTCCCATCCAGCTATTTTTCAAAGGATCATTATTCAAACAAATAGAATAAATAAAGCATTTAACTGAGAGATAACATCTTTGTAAAAAGTAATTTTATAAGAAATGTCTTTATAAAATTCAATTTCATGAAGACATTTTCTATAAAGAATGAATTTATAGAATAGGATTCATACAAAAAATGTTAATGGTATTTTATATCTTTTGCTTTCCTTTATAAATTTTTTTTTTATAAGAATCGACTTTATAGAACAAAATTTTATAAAGGATGAAAACTACGATGAAAACTCCATGAGAAAATCTTTATAAGAAAAGTTCCAATTTCTTATAAAACACGTTTTATAAAGAATTCTTCATGAAGACTTTATAGAGTATTTTCATACGTGATGAACTTTCCAAAATGAATAAATCTAAATTTTTTATACCAATTCAAAAAATTGATTATTTCTTTCTTCAACATTCTAAGTTAAATGCTTAGTTACGAAGATAATAGAGAATATATTTTGTCTTATCACGATTATTATTAGAACAGTGGGTTAATGTTCATTTGCTCAGAAACAGATGTGAAGAAAAACTTTTTTTTTTATCGAACATTTCGGAGTTATAGATAAGGAAAAATGACATTTAGAGATTATTTCCACGTGGCTCATGATTAACAAACAGAGTTTCACCTTCGAGCGTTGAAAAAACGAGGAAAACATTTTTATCATGAGGAAAGATTATTTTTCTCAAAGTGCTAGTATCTCATTAACCCTAAGAAACGACTGACTAATGAAATATATGATTTATATTAATTCCTCATCATAGATAGATGTAGCCATGTAAATGCCACGTAAATACCAAGAAGAGAGAAAAATATACAAAAAAAAGAAATTTATGTACAATTCTGGAAAGAAACTGAACCAATATTGATTTTTCCATAATAGACTCCCGTGTGAAACAATTTTCTTCCGAATCTCATTAAGATTCAAAAGACAATAACCAATTATAGATGCTGACCTTTACAGAAGACTTGCTGATTCTATCGTTGGACGATGAGAACTGATAGTCTTCAGGAAATTTTCCGGAATGAATACTCAGACTTATCTAATAATTAATCATAGAGCAAATAAAGGTGTACGCCTTATACATACCACCAACAGAGGCGGAGAATTATAAAAAATTATTTCCATTCACCGAGATTCCATCGGAATACGACTCAGAATGTTACAAAACGCCGGAAAATTACTTTTTTTTTTAAATGTCTATATGTGTGTAAGTGTGTGTGTGTGTGTTAGATATAAGTGTGTATGTGTGTGTGTTATAGGCCGGTCGTTGTGGAGATCGAAGGGGTCGATTTTGGGTTTTTATTTTAGCATGCTCCGATTTCGATGATTTTTTTACTGAAATTCATGAAAAAATGCAAAGAAAGTTTCTGACCAAAAATTAAAGTGCGCTCGCTATTTGTTTAAAAAATAGCCCTTTTACATGACGCTTTCAATTGAAATATCTCGATAACTATTAAAAATTTATCGAGACATGCAGTGGAAGAAATGTAGAGAATGGATTTCCGAATATTTCAAAAAAAACTGCATGTCTCTATCATTTGTTATTCGGGAGATATAAATTTTTTAATTAAAAAGTTAGGTGCGGCGTGCGAGAGCGCATGAACAAATAATCGTTACTCGGCACCAAATTAATCAATTTCAATTTTTTTTTTTTAATTAATGGGTTTTGCTTACGCTATCGGGGAAAAAATCAGCTAAGCCCGAAATTTTTTTTTGAAATTTTTATCGCAAAAAATCATTGAATTTGATCAATTTGGTGCCGAGTAGCGATCATTCGTTTACGCGCTCTTGCGCGACGTGCCAAATTTTTAATTAAAAATTCATATCTCCCGAATAACAAATGATAGAGACATGCCGTTTTTTTTTTAAATATTCGGGAATCCATTCTCTACATTTCTTCCATTGCATGTCTCGATAAATTTTCAATAGTTATCGAGATATTTCAATCGGAAGCGTCAAGTAAAAAGGCTATTTTTTAAATAAATAGCGAGCGCACTCTAATTTTAGGTCAAAAACTTTATTTGCATTTTTCCATGAATTTCAAAAAAAAAATCATCAAAATCGGAGCATGCTAAAATAAAAACCCAAAATCGACCCCTTCGATCTCCACAACGGCCGGCCTAATATCAGCCCATTGCTCCAGAACGGTAATACTTAGCGACCTGAAAATTTAACAATATCCCCCCCCCCCCCCCATGCAAATTGTTGTCCATGAAATTTGAGCGAAATCGGTTGAATACTTTTGGAGAAAAATAAAATTTTCGAAAAATCGTTTTTTCGATTTTCCTCCGCGAAAAATTCATTCACAGCCCCCACTTTGAAGCGATGAAATGATTCTCATTTGAACTCACAATTTCCACTCGAGGTGAAATTAGCTGCGATTTTTCGTTTGCAGATAATTCAAATTACATTGTTTTTTATTTTGAATTTTGTCGATGGCTTCTATGGTTTCTATCGTTAGTTTCATGTGTTATGAACCAAATTTCAAAAATGTGCAAAGAAATTCGGTCGGGAACATTCGTTTAAATAAATAGAACAGAAATTTTTTGTGTTTTTTTCGATTTTTTCCCAAATATCTCTGAAAATATGAACTAAATCGAAAAAAAATATGGAATCAGAAAAGTTTCCTCATGAAATTCTCCATAAAAAAGGTTCAATCATTTATTTCGAATCAGATGATAGTTTTGAAGATGCGCCCGTGCGAAGTTGGCCCACGGTGTTAGAGCTCGTGCGTGACGTCAAGAACGTAGAATAACGTTTCAACCAGTTTCAGTAGAAAGGTTTGAAATGATTTCTCAGCGATATTTATTGAAAAAACCATTTATTTAACTGAAAAACAAATCGGAGTTCGAAAATAAACTAGAGGTGCGTAATTGCTCGCTCGCTGCGCTCGCTCGCGAATAGAGGAGTGCGTAGTTGCTCGCTCGCTACACTCGCTCGCAAATGGAGGAGTGCGTAGCTGCTCACTCGTTACGCTCGCTCGCGAATGGGGGAGTGCGTTACTGCTGATGAGAAGGAATTAGTAAGAAAGTAGCATGATGAGTGTGACTCTTCGAACCGCACTAAGAACTTCCCGATAATTTCTCTCATTTACTATTAGGAAGAATGATGAATGAAAATAACGATAAATAACAACAGACATAGTAGTACAAGCAGGAGTGCCACTCTTTGTGCGTTACTGGCAAACCCTTGTGCGACATTTAATATGTTGCCAATTCAATTGGCAAAATGCTTCCGAATGGAATTTCATCAATATTGCATCAAATCGCTATTCGTGTATCCCATTGCTCAAAAAAATAACATCATTTTTACGACAAATACGCACTTAAACATTCCTACGAATATTGTTCCAGACCGTATCGATCTGTTCAGGATGCAATCTTAGGACCTGCAGTCCTAGCTTACCATAATCGATTAAGCTGCAATAATGGCATATGATACATAAATTTTCAATATTAGATAAAAACTGAGATCCTACGATAAAACTTAAAAATTGAAGTTCAGATTTCAAATAGGATTCCTATTCTTTCCGATTGTCGTCAGATGAAAATGTACTCATTTGGTAGAAATAATTGTCTACTTTCGAATGGTGAAATGAAAAATAGTAGTGCTCCTAGGGAGGAAGCTAAGAAAAACCGTGATTTTTGAAAAAACTAAGTTATCGAAAACTCTTACAAGAGACTACCTCTGAAAAATCTGAAATTCTCACCATTTGTGGGGCTCATTGAGATGAATCTTTCAAGCTGAACTTGGGCGAAATCGCTCCAGTAGTTTTCGAGATATGACCTCTTCTCATAAAATGGTTTTTGTGCAATATCTCAGAAACTACTGAACCGATTTCGCCCAATTTCAATACCAAACTTTTCGTTCATTAGATGCACAAACCCGCGGAATTTGGAGTCTCTAACTCAAATAGTTTTTGTGCTATCGTGTATACAAAATTCAGGATAAAAAACACTGTAATTGAAATTATCCGCAAACGAAAAATCGCAGCAAAATTTACCCCGAGTGAAAATTGTGTGTTCGAATGAGATGAATTTCATCGCTGAGAGTGGGGGCTGTGAATCAATTTTTCGCGGAGAAAAATCGAAAAAACGATTTTTCGAAAATTTGATTTTTCTCGAAAAGTACTCAACCGATTTCGCTCAAATTTCACGGAGAGCAATTTGCATGGGGAGAGAAAGTACTGTTCAATTTTCAGGTCACCAAGTATTACCATTCCGGAGAAATGAGCTGATATCTGTCACACAAACACACACACACACACACACACACACACACACACACACACACATACATACAGACATTTTTTAAAAATGTCATTTCTCGACGTTTTGAAACATTCTGAGTCATATTCCGATGAAATCTCGAGATCGAAAAAAATCGCGTTTACAATGCTTCCATTCGGAAGCAAAAAACTATAAAAAAAAGTTGGGGAGATCGCGAAATATGAGATTAATAAAAAAATCGATTTTTCCTCCTTGGGGTCAGTAGATAGACTTCGCTTATTGAGAAGTTAACGAAAATTCAATAATGTTTTTCTTAAAAAACTAAGAAATTACCGGATCGATTTCGATCAAAATCTAATGGCCGCAAATCTATGTCAAGATGCTTGGATTACGACATCGATCACCTCGATCACATCATTAATTTATGAGAAAATGTGAACGAAACATTTGGTTACAGACATACACACACACACACATACAGACATGTTCGTGAAAACTATCAAAAAATGTTGGGCAGGTGTCAAAACATGCAGATCGATCGAAAAATCGATTTTTCATTTTCGGGGCCAATACATAAACTTCCCTTATCGGGAAGTTAAAAAATGAACAATTCTTCTCTTCCCTGAATATTAATTGCTATAATATTATCGCGTAATTTTGAGGAGGGATTTCCGATTGCAGAATTAGAGGGAATAATTGAACAATCTTTTGGTTGATCGAAATTCTGCTATGTGAGCTTTCTTTCTCATTTGCTCATTCTCCGTCGTTCCCGTTGGGGTTAGTCCCCAAGTTCAAGGTACATCGATATTCCTGGTTCTTCACTTTCCTGACTGTTTCCAATTTTTCAAGGCCTTCAGCTTCCCCTGATTTTTCGCCCTCCTCATCAGACATCAGAAAGCTCAGGAACTTTTCCGAATTAATGTCAATGCTTTCATCTCCATCTCCTTCGATCTCTATTCCGACCAGTTTGGCATTGGAACAAGTTTGGCCCTCACAATTGGTTCATATAATTGAACAGCTTAGTCCATATCTACGACAACCGCAGTTTTCCTTGCATCCACCTCTGCAAGTGCAATTGATCATCCTGAGCAATACTGCTGGTGCAGCTTCCTTTTCAGTAGTTACTGGGAAAGTGAAGAACTAGGAATATCAATGCAGCTTGAACTTGGGGACCAACCCCAACGGAAAAGGAGAATGAGCGAATAAGAATAAAAGCTCAAGTAGCAGTATCTTGATCAGCCGAAAGATTGTTCAATTACTTCCTCTAACTCTGCAATCGAAAAATGAACAATTTTTTTTAAGAGGAATCCCCCATTACAGAATTAGAGGGAGTAATTGAACAATCTCTTGGTTGATCAAAATTCTGCTATGTAAGCTATACAATTTAAGAAGAATCTAAAAAAAAACTCTCGAGATAGTGAAAAACTCTGCAGATATCGGAAAACTCTAGAATAGCGAAATTTCCAGATTAATCTCAAATTTTTAAATTCTTGAGAAATCTTGATTTTCTCTATGTGATATATCGTATTATATGCATATTATCTCATATTCATTATTCTATTTTACAACTTCGATTTGATTTTCGATTAAATAAATAGTTTTTTCAATCAATATCGCTGAGGAATCATTTCGAACCTTTCTACTCCAACTGGTTGAAATGTTATTCTACGTTCTTGACGTCACGCACGAGCTCTCACACCGTGGGCCAACTTCGCACGGCCGCATCTTCAAAACTATCATCTGATTCGAAATAAATGATTCCATCTTGTTTAAAACGTAACCAAATTCTCAAGTCACCTGACCGGGGGAGAGGGGGGTCAGCGACACCTCGACCCTCGGCTAGAAGACGAAATCTTCCCCCTCTAACTAACTCACTTACGCGTGAACTCTCAAGAGATACGGCTCGACGTATCGTTTATAGTAAAAACTCTGTAATTGTCTCAAGTGTTAATATTCTCGATTATCTCAAAGTTTATTGCAATTCAACTTGATTATTTAACTATTGTGCGAAACTCAACTAGTTGTCTATTTATTCAAAGTGTATTATCTATCGACGAGCGGGCTTTTTTTCGAAAAAAACGGTTTTGCCTTGCAGCTCAGTGTAATCCAACTATTACTTCTTTTTTCACTATCATTAACTGCCTCCTGCAATCCACCCTGAAATTCAACGAATAAAATCAACACGCTCAAAACACATCTTTTTTATGCAGAATTTCATGAGAAAACTTTTCGGATTCTATATTTTTTTCGATTTAGTCCATATTTTTAGAGATATTTGGAAAAAAATCGGAAAAAACATGAAAATTTTCCGTTTTATTTATTTAAACGGATGTTCCCGAGCGAATTTCTTTGCGCATTTTTGAAATTTGGTTCATTACACATAAAACTAACGATAGAAACCATAAAACCTTCTCTAGGAACTTTTTCATCCATTCATCAATTATGAGTCTTTGACGCTTTGGGCTACGATAGCTCGAAGAATATTCGAGTTAGAAACTTCATATTTCGTCAGTTTGTGCATCTAAGGGACGAACAGCTTCGTATTGAAATTGGGCGAAATCGCTCCAGCAGTTTCTGAGATATTGGCGAGTAACTATTTTATGAAAAGAGCGTTTGTTATGTCCACCCCAAGATGAAATAAAATTCTTCTTTTAGTAATACATATTTACGCATGTAAATATGAATAATATGCACGTCTACACAAATGTTAAAATGCGCACGATGTGGAAATGTCCCAATAAATCGGAACATTTCCACAATCAATTTAATAAAACCCAGAATGTGTCGCAAGAATATGAAATGAACAATTATGATGAATCGATACAATGAAACGTCTTTTAATAAACTTGAAAGTTAATCAGTCGCGATTTTACCGGGAACGAGCAAGGTTCCCAATTAACTTTCGTACGGTCTTAAATAGCTAAACAGATTTTCATTAACACCGATTCATCATAATTTCGGGACAAGTTTTGGTGTGCCCAATAACTCTGATTTGTGATAAATCGAGACGCAAAATCGGCGGTGGTTTTCGACAAGCGAAAAACTCTTTGTGTGAAGTACAGAATTCCGGATAATTCTTGTGAAAATGTACCAAGGCACACTCCTCAGGTCTAAAAGTGTCTATTTTTGTGCGGATTATTGTATCAGTATTCTAGAACCAGCGAACGAGAAAAATAAACAAACAACAAAACAACTGTAAAGGACAGGATCCAGAGAACTGCAGGTAATCTTAAAATCTGTAAAAGATTAGAAAGATCTAAGTCCTCATAAATTCATCAGATTTGTAAAACACCTAACAAAACAAGCAGGAGCCCCACTACTTGTGCGTAATTTGAACATCTTACATTTAATATTCTGCCAATGCAACTGGCAGAAAGCTTCCGAATGGATTTTTTAACTTCAAATCTACCAGAACTGATCTGTGCGTGGAGTGCGGAAACTAAAACAGGCCTCAGAGGGTTGAGCTCGCCCCAAATACGATCAATTGAATAGCTTTGAAGATATAGCTTGCTTTTCCTGATGTTTCTATGCTAATATCTAAGGAACTACTGGATCGATTCCGCTCAGTTTCAATACCAGCCTTTGTGCTCATCAGATGTATAACCTCATGAAATCTGAGGTCTCTAGCTCAATTATTGTTGTAACTTGGAAGTAGGTATACGAGAGAAATGATAATTACGTTGTTGTTTATTGAGATTTATTTAATTAATCTTGTAGTGAGAAAAGTAACAAGGAAAAAAAAGGCGCCTTTAATCCTGTCAATACAATCTGAATTTCCTTATAAACCTTTCATTCTTTCCTTTCGCATTTATACTGACTAACGATTGCTTCCATAAAACTTAATCTCGATGGATTACTATTTTTCTTACTACAGACAAACATTCACATTTCCGACGTGTTATTTTCAGTCTCCCCTTCTTCTTCCTTTCCCCCACTACATATAAATAAAGTCACGTTTCCATGAGGATTTCGCACCAGTAAAGTGATTGATTTCAACAATTATTTATTAAGTTATCGTGGAATGAAGATTTTTACGAAAAATTTCTCAAAAGTTTTATACTGGACAAACTAAAAATCTGAGCTCCCACCACCTTCGGGGTCAAAGATGCAGCTCTTAGACGCGCATCTCCTCGCGGAGAGTGGACGCTGTGATTCCATTTTTCATCGAGAAAAGTCGAAAAAACGATATTTCGACATTTTGATTTTTGTCACTATCCGGCCGATTTAGCTGAAATTTTTGTGAGAGCTTGGGGCACGCACGGCGAACTTATGGTGAAATTTTCAGATCGCTAGTTAGCCCCATTTCAGAGTAAAGTGGAAAATGCGTCATCACACACACACACACACATCTTGACGTTTTGGGTCATTTGCAGTCATATTATGATGAAATTTCAAACTCGAAAAAAACTACGATCACAAAACTTCCATTCGGATGCAAAAACGGCGGATCTTGACGTTTTGGGTCATTTGCAATCATATTATGATGAAATCTCAAACTTGAAAAAAATTACGATTACAAAGCTTCCATTTGGAAGCAAAAAGAGTTAAAATATAGGGAAAATTAGTATAGTCAAAAAGAGCATTCCTTCAAAAATTCCCTACATCCTCAACTCCTTCACGAAGTAATTTTATTTACCTAAAAATTAAATAAGAGAAAGATCAAATTCAATAAAAGCCTGTAAACCTTAAAAAAAAGGATCGCCAGCACGGGGAAAATTATAACTAATTTTCCGAGAAGAAAGGTAAGAGTTTCACTCCTTCCTTTCAAATCTAAATTTATTTCGTTATTCATCAGATTCTCGGCTGATTAGTCCTCCCGGACATAACCCGTTATATCTCCAAAACTATCCAAGCAATCGAATTCAAGTTTAACTTAAAAGATTCATCTCAATAAGCTCCGCAAATGATGAGAATTTTAGAAATTTCAGGAGAAGTCTCTTATAAAAGTGTTCGATGAATTAGTTTTTATTTTTTTATTTTCATTTATTCAATATGCGTGGCTTCTCGGCTTTTGACATTTTTTCCCCCCGCTGTACCGCATTCGCCGCAGGACGAGGGAAAACCTCATTTTCGAGGAAAACCTGCCCAGATACAGTCGTTTCTTGCGAGACTCCCGCTAGGTTAGGCGAAACTGTGAAATCAGAGCTTTTTCAAATTGTGGGCTTCCCCTAAACAAAAAAACAAGTTGTCAAACAAACAAATTGATAAACTCAGATGAAATATACAATGATGAAAATACGAGACTAGTGAGACTAAACGAATACGTTGTGGGTGTTATGAGCTAGCTTACAATCAACAACACCAGATGTTCTCACGTGTGTGTCGGTTATCTGCTTACTGCGTTCCTCAACACACTAAATTTATTCTTTCTCCTGCGCAGCTTTCTATGATTGGAGTCCAATGGTGTTACCCAATGGGTCCAATAGCTCCAATAGATTCCGAAGGTCCAATGTCAACAGCTCATAGTCGATATTAATTATGTTGTTTCTTTTTCTGCTTTTTTTTGCAGTTTGCCTAAGACTACAACATATATTGAACTCAGGCGATTAGTATCCGTTCTATGGTTCACTGTGTCGTTAGTTTTTCTGAAAATCATCTCGCTGATATTTCTTTTCAGCCAATTTCTCTCATAATCAAGCACAGACGTTTCCTCAAATTGAACCCTTGGAGTACACAGCTCTGAACAGAACTTCGGAGTACACACGGGGTCAAATTGACCCTACTCCATTTTTTGAGTGCTACATCTCAACAACTATGCATTTTTTCGGAATTTACGTTATGAGGTTTTTTGTAGATAAAACAATGTCCTTTCGAATATAATCATCATTGGTTTGATTTAACTATTTTTTGACGGTGAAAAAATTGATCGAAATTGGAGCTCTTTTCCAAAGTGGGCTAATTTGAATGGAAAAGCTTATAAGCGTCAGAGCCGAGTATTTCGAATATTTTTGATCATTTCATCATATTTTAGGGCAAAAAAATTTTTGGGGTCAAAATGACCCCCAGTGGACTCCGAGAGTTAAATTGATGTGCATGATCAAAGTGGTGGTTGGCCAAAGCTGTTTTATTCTCTTTGAGAATGTTAGTGTTCTTGCAATCCTGTTGGTGTTGTTTCATTGTATTGCCCAGCTTTTGTCTTGTTTGACCAATGTACATTGTACCACATTCAAAAAGAAGAACAAGGTGGAATTTTGTAGTTGTCCCTTCTTAGCACTATTACCTCACAAGATGGATAAGTGCGTTCGGGATTATGGCTGTAAGCTGGCATTTTACAACATCGCGAGTGTCCAACAACTCCACAGCAGGATCAAGGACAAGACTGAGATGAAACTGAGGTTCAATTTGGTCTACAGTATTCCATGTGAATGTGGTAAAATGTACATTGGTACCCTAAACGTTCCCTAGCGAATTCATTTATACCGATTCTATACGTATCTTTTGGGTATAATTTCGGTATAGTAGACATTGGGTAGGATTTTGGTATAATTGCCAGATTATACCCAAATCATACTCAAATAATATTAATATTTTCAGTATATTCGTGAAATTTTTATACCCAAATCATCCCGACGAAAACACCATTGTTTTCCTTTCTTCACTACTAAAATCAACATATCGTTACTTTTCAAACAGAGAGTTGTGAAGTTCTTTGAGTGAAAACGATGTGTGATTAAAAAAAAACTAATTGGTCCGCTCAATTAATCTGCATGAATATCGTTGTCGTAGAAATAAAGAAGCGCAAGTGCTATACTCATGCATAGGACTTACGCCCCTTTGTTCCAAAAGCGACGATATACTCCATGGCCCGTTTTTCTAATATCTGAGCCTCAAACTGGCGATGGAATTGTGACGATTGAAATTTGACTGACAAATATCTAAATACCCGGCAGTTCAGCTGCAGAGTAGCAGACTAGTAATACCAAAGTCCTGGGTTCGATCCCCTCAGATATCTCGATTTTTTTTGTTATCCCCTTCTATAAATGTTACGTTATAATCGTTCAACGTTCTATGTAGTACAAAAGTACCAATTGAACTGAAATTTGATTTGAAAAAAAGACGGTACAAATTGGGTAAGGGAAATTCACAAATACAGGGTATATCTGAAAAAGTGTACTTCCAGTGAGTATGCGATAGAAGAAATTCCTCTGAATACTGGAAAAATAATTAAGAAATTGCTGACCATCTTGTAGAAGGTCTTGCAGCACGTCGCACTGATGATCTTGGTGGAAATCGTTCTGATGATCTTGCTGGACATCGCGCTGGTGATCTTGCTGGGCAAATAATGATTTTTTCAATTATTTTTCCAGTATTCAGAGGAATTTCTTCTATCGCATACTCACTGGAAGTACACTCTTTCAGATACACCCTGTATACCTAAAATAACGGTATTTTTTGGGTATAATTTGGGTATATTTCCAGCATTATGCAGGGAAATCACTGAAAATAGACCCAATTTCGGAGGATAATGGGGGTATTTTTTAGGTCGAAACGAATTCGCTAGGGAGTGTTAAAATACGAAGCAATTCTTTAAGTTTAAAATCATCATGGCAATTTACATTAATCTAAAGGTATTTGAAAACATTCAATATCAACACATAATGTTTGACTTTTCTATAATGCAGCTAATTTATTAATGTATGTTTTTGTTTTATTCATAGAGCCTGAAGAAGGCCCGACGAAACGTCGCGATTTCAGAAAATAAATGTGAAGATTGACTTCGAATATTTATTTTATTGTCCAATATCCCAATTAACCTCTAAATTCAATTTTCAAGTTTTATCGTAGGATATCAGTTTTCATATAATATTGAATTTTTATGCATCAGATGACATTATTGCAACTTAATCGATTATTCTCAGCTGAGATTCCGAGTTCCAAGTTAACTTGAAGTACCTCAGATGGAATCCTGAACAGATCGATACGATTTGTAGGAATGTATACGTGCGTATTTGTTGTGGAAATAATATTATTTTTCGAGCAATGGAAAAGATAAATAGCGATTCGATTTTTATGGGTGAAATTTCATTTGGAAGCATTTTGACATTCGAATTGGCAAAATATTGACTGTCGCACAAGGAGTGGGGTTTGTTAACCCACCACCGAGATCTCGGTGCATTATTCACAACCCCCCCCCCCCCCTACCAAGTGAGGCTTCTGCTTGTTTCATTCAATTGCCGATATCTCAGTGGAAAATGGTTCAACAGAGGCGTTCCGTTAGGAAACATATTTTAGAAGCAAATATCCCTTTCCTAAAGAAATCTTAAAAGTTGATATTTTTCCCCAATAATTCTCCTCTGAATTCTAAAGTTGAGATTCTAAACCAGGCCCGGGCAAATCGAGATCTTTGGGCTCCCGGTGCTCTTGACCTTTATTAGTACGGACAATGCCGGACGGTAATCCTGTTACTTGGATCAATCCGATTCTCCCCTCTCCTCCAGTAGTGAGCAGGGACCGTCAATTTTTCACTTTTCCGTCAATTTTTTTTCATTGGAACCAGAGCCAAGAACATCTTTTCTTTTCTGCGAAAACCGTTTTTTAACCGAATTTCCATGAGTGAATTTGATTACCATTTTTCTGCGAGAACATGGCCAAAGCTGAGTGCAGTAGCGCAATTTCCTAAAAAAAATTTTTTTGATAAAGAATTTCGAGAGCTACGGGAAGATCAGAACGAAATAACCTTCTCTCACCTACTCTTCGGAATATCCGCAATGAATCCAGAGAAAGAGAAATATTCTGAGGCGTGATTAATCCATTCAATTCAATCATCAAGTAAGAAAATCGAATACTTCTTTTCCGTAATTTTTTTAAAATGTTTCTTCGATTTTGAAAAATTGGAAAAATTGCTGAGGTGTCTAATAATCGAAGTTTGAATTGTCAATATTTAGCAGATTTTACTGAAAAGATTGTTGGGCATATGAAGAAAAGATTCACTGATATTAATGAAACAAATAATATCTTGAAATTTTCACAATGTCTGACGGTGACCATGATGAACAAGGCATAATGGAGTCAATACTCAAATCACAACAAGTGAATCCGATGCAATTATTTCATGATCCCGCGTTTTGAAGATGACCGAGATGTCAGACTGATAACTGTCGCAAGAGGAATTTTTTGGCTGAAGATCGTTGCGGAAAATTCGTATCCCAATCTTACTATTGTTTATGAATGGATTTTTAGTTTTTTCACTGAAACGTGTTTATGTGAGTCGGGATTTTCACACATAAATCATATCAAATCATCGGACGGATCATCTTCAACGGATGAAAATCTCTTAGAATCGATGATAATATCTCTAAGTAATTACAAACCAGATTTGGAAACATCAGCAACAAACGCGCTCTCTCATGCGACAAACTAAATTTTTTCGTTCTAATCAATTCGAAGAATAAATAAGTTTTTAGCTTCCACATTTCATTCCCTGAACCTTTTTCCTTCCCTCTCCTGATGGAAGACGCCTACCACCTTTCCGTGGTTTCCATGAGGTGACATCGATGAAATGTTAGCTAAGAGTAGGCAAAATTATAATTAGAAAATAACATCTTTTAATTTAAAAAAAGTTGGATAATTCCTCGCCACCATTCCTCGGAGGATATCGTTTGAATTGAGCGAGATAGCAAAACTATCATACGGGTTTCTTAGGCATGTTAAATGGGAATTCATCTAAAAAACTTGAAATTATGTGCGTACTCGCACTCAGCTCCCTTTCCCAAATGTCGGTGCACGGAAATATTTTCAATGGAAGAATTGGTAGGGGTAACGGTTCATGACCGGATTAGGCTTCAGGTAGAAGGAGTGGTAATGGGATTAAGGTGTGGAGCTCCTGACTACCTGTAATCTGCGCAGGCCCGCTGTAGATCCCCGAGTCAAAAAAATTTGATGTTTTGAACATGTTTTGAAACATGTTGCCAAGACGTGTTCAGAACGTGTTTTTTATGAAACAAAAACATGTTGGGAACATGTGTAAAGTCATGTTTATGATGATGTTCTGAACATGTTCACAGAACATGGTTGAAACATGGTCCAAGCATGTTCATAGAACGTGTTCCAAACATGTTCATAGAACATGTTCCAAACGTGTTCATAGAACATGTTCCAAACATGTTCATCAAATATGAGTGGAACATGTTTGGCATACACGTTCGAAACATGGTTTCGGATACGAATATATTATACCTTTCTATAGTGATCAACAGTAGTCAATTATCAATTGCTGGTCGGATTCGCACACGCTGTACAGTTTCATGTAACGTGAACGTTCAGAAAGTGTACAGTGAAATCGCGCGCGCTTCTTTACATTTTAGTGGAGAATCGAGAATGGAATTCCTTGGATATCTGTAATAAGAACTCAATCCTTGTATAATTGAAGTAAATAATATTTTATTAAAGGAAAACAGGAAATAGAAGTCATTCAAAATGGCAATACAATTTTCAACATCAATAAATATTTGAATGATGATGAATAATAATGAATAGAAATTGAAAATGATAATTATTACTAACAAAAAATTAGAACTTTCCAAAATTGTTAGGAAACGCCATCAATTTCTCCGTTCATTCCCAGTCTTTCTTCCTCTCCACCTGTCTCTTTCACCGGCTCTCTGCATCTGTTCATAGGAGAAATAATGTTACTCCCCTTTATTAACCCTTCAGTGCTCGCGTGATTCTAGCCGACCTCGTAGATTGCACGGTGAACGCTCCACCACCGTGTTGAATTTCGAGCAATGTTGCTAAATAATCAATCAGTAATTCGTGTCTACATCCTTTCAAAAAAATTAATCTGCACTTAATTTTATATCAGATGAAAAATTGAAGAAGGAAGCACACCGTGAGATGATTGACAGTTATGTTCTCATATTTGGAATCAGTAAGTGAGAGCTGGAGAACGACTTAGCAACAGCGCAATTCAAACGGAGATTTCACGCTTAGTCGCACCGGGTGGCGTAGCACCGCTTTTCCATCCGTGATCCACAAATAGTATATTACATACTTCGTAGTATAAGGGTTAACACATCGTTGGCTATAAGCAAGAGACTAAAGTGGTTACATTACTGACTCGTCAGGGCCATTTCCTATTTTGTCTTGTCACTACGCGTGCTTCTCCCTCGGTTTTTGTCATGCTTGCCTCTGCTACGGCTCCTGCTGCGTCTGCCTCCATCACGATTTCTGCTGCGACTGCTCTTGATCCTTCTCCTTCGGCTTCTGCTGGTTCTTCTGCCTCGGTTCCTGCTGGTCCTTCTGCTCCGGCGCCTGCTGGTCCTCCTACTTCGGTTCCTGCTGGTCCTTCTGCTCCGGTTCCTGCTGGTCCTTCTGCTTCAGCTGCGTCTGTCTCGACTGCCCCTGTGACCTCTACTCAGTATTTTCGTACTCCCCTCCTTTTTGCCTTTTCATGATCGCTCTCATTCATACTTGTTCGATAAGATGCCTGGATCTCGATATATCTTTATTGAGATGAATGAGATTATCATGAATGTTTAATGAGAGCGTGGAGCATAAAGATATGAACGCGAACACGAGAATTTGTCCACAAACACTTTTTATTTAACAATATAAATAAATATCTCGATTATTTCGACACTTTGTTGCGGTCCCGCAAATTTGTCTAGCCACGAATATTCCACGGGTTAGGAAAATGCATCCAGGAACTAACAGAGATAACACTGCGAGAAAATCTCAGTGCAGCGCTAGAGATACGGGAGGCACCTAGAAAGGCATGGGAAAGGTATAGCTCTATCCGGTAAGAGCAGTACGAGTAACACGTGTGTGGTGCGGGGTACACGATTTCCTTACCTCTAATTTTTTTTATCATTTCTTTTTTGGTGCCAAACGCAAAAGAAAAGAAATGATATCAGGTGATATTAAATCAACAAAGAGTTGAAACTGAGTGGCATTTCCGTACCTCACAGTGAGTAACAGTGAAAAACTCTATCTTTATGTAATTACACAAATGATAAAAATTGAATTAATACACCAACACCCGAAACTGCCGACGGACGACAAATAAGATAGCAACGCCAGTTCACTCTGCACCGAAAAGCGTATTTCCTCTTCTGCCGATTTTGTGGCACCAGTTTTTCTTCCAACAAGGAAACTGAGGCACAGATAACACCTCTGGTTAACGCCCATGGACCTTTTTTTCACTATAAAAAGGGGAATGCATCACAACCCTCTACCCTCAGTTCCAAGTCCAACTTAGGACGTTACTCTACTCTCCAGTGAGCTCTCCAGAAGTACCAGCATACCCTGATTCATTTTCATTGCAATCTTTTGCAATCTTCAGAGTCACTCAAGCTAACGAAACTCCGTTTTAATTAGCCTTGATCACCCAGTACTAGAGTTTTGAGTCGAGTTTGACCGCCCGAGTTAAACAGTAGTATCAATATTATTTTGCATTTCCCCTAAACCACCCCGAATTTCATCGAGAACTTCAGCATAAACACCAGAGACTCCAGCCGCTTCAATGAAATACAGTTCCAGCCATCAGAAGTCCAGCTAAAGTCCAGTCACCGAGGCGTAACCAGCCAATCCTATCTCCAACTCAACTCTCTTCAAGCCTATCGCTAGGGCAATCCACTATTTTCGGAAGTAATATCTGAAATGTACCAAGTCAGACGAAATTCAATACCACTACTACTTCTTCCTCTCTGTCAATCCCTAGTTGCCAATATAATACTCCATTAGTTACGATGACCACTTAAGAGCAAGGTTATAATAATTTACATCTCTCAAACAATAATGCAATGAGTGGGTTCGAAACCGCGAAATCATCTGATAATAATAATTTTGAAAATAAGTCATTGGGTCTCGCAGATTTTCCGAGTTCTCATTATCTAATGGGGATAATGCAGAATAATGGGGGAAATCTGGAAACGCGTAACAATGAGGTGTTCTGTCAGAACGTTGCACAGTACTCTGGGCACGCCCAAACGAGTTATCAGCCGTCTAATCAGCCAACCGCACCTATCTACGCTTACCCAATGGGGACCGCAGTTACGCTCCAAAACGCGTTATCAGCAGTGCCTGAATTTGATGGTCTGAACCCCTCCTTTCACACCTTTATAGATGGTTGCATAGAGGCGAAAAATATGGTAACGCCCACAGTTGAGCCCAATCCAGTAAAATTATTGAGAAAAAAACTCCGCGGACCGGCCAAAGATTCAATGCAGGGAAGAGTATTCAACTCGACTGAAGAATTTACATTTTTCTTACAAAATCTATTTTCCCCTATCCGATCATTGGCTCAACTTCAAGGTGAATTAGGTCACCTTGTCCAAGAGAGAAAAGAATCGGTAATTGAATATGGGAACCGCGCGCGCCATCTTATGTTATCAATTTTTGATGCATACACACGCACTGGGGGAGGTCAATATAATTTTCGATTAGATACAGAACGCGAGGTAATGCGTTGTTTCTCTCGTGGATTATAAAAGGGAATCAATCTTAATCCTGCACAATACAATTCACTTGACGCGTTAATTATCGGTGCTGTGAATCTTGAAAAAGAGAAGCGTACTAGAGATGAGCTTCATGGTTATCAACCGGTAAAAGCCAATCCAACTAGAAGCAACCCTAGAATCGGAATGATTAAATTAAAATGTGATTATTGTAAAAAAACTAACCATGATGAGAAACACTGTTGGGAAAAAAACGGAATACCAGATAACATCAAGACTTGTTCTTTCTGTAAATTTAGAGGGCACATAGTTAGTGAATGTAGGAAAAAAAAATTCCAAGAAGCTAGATAAAAAAAAGATCAAAAAATCCGACGAGATCAGCAAATTGTTAGCAAATATCCTGAAACGCATTCGAGAAAACGAGATGCGCCCCTCCGCGACCAACGTGCCCACGGAGGACAAGGCTCAAGTACGCGTTTTAATGAGTGGAACGAATCAAGAGAGAGAAATCCAAGCTCAGGAAGAGACCATAGTGTAACGTCCGTCTGTTAATTTAATTATTTTCTTTCTCTAAATTTATTCGAATAATTGATGAGAGTAGATGAGAGTTTTATACATAGGCCTTTCCTAAGGACAATAAAACTTCAAGGGAACGGTTACAGTACGACATTACATCACATATTTTAGAGAGAATAGGAAAATTGGTAAACACAACACGGGTTAGAGTAACAGATGGTGTGTGCAGGTGAGGCCCCCTCACCTTGTCTCTCGTTCAATTTAGAACAATAAAATATCAATAAAACCGAAGTAGAAAGTACGTTAGCTGTTGATGTTTCTAGAAGTGATGGGCTACAGGACTTCTAGGAAATCTAAAAAATGTCAACCAAGAATAATTTATGTTAGAATAATTTAAGCTGAAACCGTTGAAATCGAGATCATTGTGGAGGGAAATGGGCATTCCCGAAATAGCCAATAAAATTCAACCACACATAGAATAGTTAAAATAAGTCTATGTGGAAGGGATGGAGTGATCCCGAAGCATTGGTCCCTGAGACCGTTGGAAAATTAGGGAACGCCTTCGCAAAACCCTTTGAAAACCCACAGAATATTCTGTTTAGACACAAGTCACAAGTTACAAGTCAGAAGTCGGAAGTCAGAGTGTAAGAAATCGGTTAAAGAAGTTAAGGTCACATTCTCAAAATGAGAAAGCGTAAGAAGAAAAGAAATAATAAGTAAGATCAAGGGTTCACTGGTTTTTCTAAGTTTCTCTAAGTTTGAATTGTCAAGTAAATACTTTAAAATATTTTTCAAGTGAAATTATAAGCGAGTCTGTCAAATGAATCTCAAGTAAAATTTTGAATCAGTTTAATAATGATAACTAAAAAGGTAGCGCGTCGGCAAAAACCTATTTACTGAATTTATAAAAATTGTGGTTTCAAAATATAGGCCGGCTTGGCCAGTTAAAATAAAAATTGAATTTCTTTTCATTCATTTAACTGTGACTGGAATCATTCCTGCATTACTCCAATCCAGTCTATTCGCCGAAAGGTGAGGGCAAAAACGGAGGCTGAGTCGCGTCTCTACGTACTCCTCAGTGTTCGGGGCCAATCATCATCATTCAATTAAATTTCTAATTTAATTGTAATTTTCCCCCAACACTTGGACGTTACAATAGTTTGCATGTTTTAAATAATAAATTAACACCTACAATTATTCTCAAACGCGGCAAAGACCAAATACCTTGTGACGAATTTTGCTATTACGATTCTCCAAAACCCATCAACGGCCGCCCACCAAAAGACGAAATTCCAGAATTGTTGAGCGCCAGTTGTTTTCTTTAGATTATTGGGCAAAACAACAAATCCCCGATACCTCAAAACTCCATTAACTCAATCCTGTAACTAACTCTCTTAATCTCTCTGGAAAGGAGGACGATACTTCTTGATCCTGCGGCCTCAAGGACAATTTAAAAAAAACAATAAATTTTATGATAGTGATAATTATATTTTATTGCTCCGGAAGTAACAACGATTCTCTCCGTGATCGAGACTCTTCACAGTAATTTTCCTTTAATAATAATAACTTTGAGTGAGACGGAATACTCTTCGTCCTCTCAATCAGTTCTCTTACTCAATTAGAAAAATAACAAAAAGAAAATCTCTTATCTTGACTTTAGCAATATCCCTCGATGGTGACCAATCCCCAATTTTCATAATAATACAAAACAAAATTTCGTTTTTCCATTAAATTTTTCTTTTCACAAAAACCAAAAATCACGTGTGTCGGCTTCGGAGTCCGGCAAGGAAGTCCCTCTCTTCGTCCTTCTTTTGGGAGTGGGGGTAACCCGACTCGACTTCGAGTGACCGAATGCTCCCGGCGCGATTCCTTCGCTCGCGCCGCTCACGTACTCCAAAATTCTTGGAACAAAAAAAAAACAAAACATATCGGCAGAACAGTATTTCAATTTCTTTCGCGCGATTATTGGCTTTTCGGTCATCGATATTTAATGTCGTAATGTTGCGACTTCCTTTAGGGACCCCTTGTCGCAACCTTTTACACTTATGATTGAGACGGGCGCTGAAATCAACATAATCAAAGAAAAGGCATTATTACACACTGATAGAGTAGACACCACGCAAACATGTCTTATCACGGGTGTGGCTAACGACACAGCGCGTACACTTGGACAGATTAGCATAAAATTATTTAGCTTGGAAACTTTATTTCACGTAGTTGATGATCGTACACCCGTATCCCAAGATGCTATTCTGGGAGTCCCATTTCTAAGAACACACGCTGTTAGAATAGATTACGGGACTGATAATATGTATTTGAAGAATATCACAATTCATTTTTACACCAAAAACATTGTCGTGCCCAGAAGTCGGAATGTTATCTCTCTTGCTCTCTTCTCAGATTCACCTGCCGAAGGTTATTTACCTAAGTTAGCTTGGGGGGATAAAATTTTTGTGGGAGAAGCATTAGTGACGAAACGGAATAGTAGAGCATATGTCTATGCAATTAACCCCTCAAGTACGGGGCCTCAGCGAGCTGAACTGTCCTAGCGGCCGGGCGCCTTGTGACATGTAAAATCAGAAGTTTGGAAAAAAAAACAAATTCCTCAAATATTAATTAGTTAAAATCGAATTAATTGTTTTTTAAAGGCTGCATATCAAACGTAAATTATCCACCTTCACGAAGCATTTTGCAAAATCTAAAAATCTTGAAATTTGTAAGAGTTATTGAAATTGTTATGCAACGTGGTGAGGGTCTCTATGACATAGAGACCCCGGCCGGTGGAACAGGCACGAGGGTCCATATACGTATGTGGATCCCGTACTTGAGGGGTTAACACTTCCGATCGGACTACGATAGTTCAGTAGCCCTCGATCCAGTTAGAAGAATACGAGGTCGCGAATAAGAATGAAACCAGTTGTCACATCTTTACTTTGAAAATTGATACGGCAATGGAGCAATATGAAAAACTCGTCCCACTTTTGAGATTAGAGCATTTGAATTCAGAACAAAGACTAGAAGTTTTATCATTAATTGAAGATACCCATAATAGCTTTCATTTACCGGGAGAAAAACTTCAAGCTACTAACGCCGTGACTCATAAAATCGTAACCACGGATAATTTGTCAGTAAATGCGAAACAGTACAGATACCCCCCAGCACACAAAGAAGAGATAAGTAGACAAGTAAACGAAATGTCAATCTCGGGAATAATATCCCCCTCCACCTCACCTTATAATTCTCCACTTTAGGTCGTACCAAAGAAGAATGACTCTCAAGGCAACAACAGATGGCGATTACTTATCGATTTCCGGGCATTAAATGAAAAAACCATTGGAGACGCGTACCCTCTCCTACAGATCAATGAAATATTGGATCAATTGGGAGGAGCAAAATATTTTTCCGTTTTTGATCTCGCCTCGGGATTTCATCAAATTCCGATGGACGAAGTAGATAAGAGAAATACGGCTTTTTCCACACCTCACGGGCATTACGAGTATAATAGAATGCCGTTCGGATTGAAAAATGCCCCCGCGACATTTCAACGCTTGATGGACCAGACCCTAACAGGGCTCCAAGGCCACGAATTATTTGTTTATTTGGATGACGTGGTCATTTACGCGGGATCACTACAAGAACACCGAATTAAGTTCAATAAATCAATAAGTCGGCTCAGGGAAGCTAATTTAAAATTGCAGCCTGATAAATGCGAATTTTTGAAAACAGAGGTTGCCTATCTCGGGCATATTATTAGCGAAGAAGGGGTTAAGCCTGATCAGGGTAAAATAATCGCAGTAAAAAATTTTCCAGTTCCCAAAAATCAGAAAAACATTAAACAATTTCTCGGATTAGTAGAATATTATAGAAGATTCATTGAGGGTTTCTCACGAATCGCAAAACCTCTTACAAATCTATTGAAAATTACCACCCCTTTCGAATGGCTTGAGCCTCAACAACATGCCTTTGAAACTCTAAGAGATTGTGTCATTAAAGAACCAATACTACAATACCCAGATTTTAGTAAACCTTTTATTCTAACAACAGACGCATCGGGATATGCAGTAGGAGGTGTGCTTAGCCAAGGCGAGATAGACCAAGATTTACCTATAGCTTATACTTCTCGCGTCTTAAATAAAGCCGAAAATAATTATTCTACAATTGAAAAAGAATTGTTGGCTATCGTATACGCTACGCACTATTTTCGACCTTATTTATATGGTCAACAATTTACATTAGTAACGGATCATCGACCTTTAGTTTGGTTACATAATGTAAAAGACCCAACTTCTCGACTGTTGAGATGGTGAATAAAACTAGAAGAGTATGAATATAAAATAATTTATAAACAAGGTCGGATGAATTCTGCGAATTTCACTCCCAGTCGAACGGATGGAAGAATTTCACTGAACCAAAAAGGTCCATTGTGAAATTTCATTGCACACTCAACAATGTTAAAAGAATAAAAAGTTTTATTCTCAAGAACCAATTGCCAACTCCTGAAGAAGATGCCGATAATTTGTTTGGAAGGATTGAAAGCATAGCTATTGCAATGATCGAGAAGTAATACTCGATCGATAATACTTCAAAATACCCTAATTTCTTTTCGTTCTTCTCGAGGCTCCATTCTTTTTTTAATTTGCCTCTGACTTACTCTAATTCTACAGACTTAGCTCGGGCTGGTTTCTTTTATACCGGGCATCGCGATGAAACTCTCTGCCATCGCTGTGGAACAATGTTTAGCCTATGGTTACCAGGAGATAATCCTTATGACAGACATATGAAGGAAAGTCCTCTATGTCCCTTCCTAGGAATTATTGAGGAATGGCAAGAAGAAATTAAAAATCAAAACTGCTCTTTACAGGAATACCCCGGATTTAAAAAAAAATCGACGAAATGGAACAAGCTCTGCAAAACTCTACATATCATTTTAGCAGGCTTAGTACGTTTTTAAAATGGCCATACACTGACCTTAGACCCATAACAATGGCACAAGCTGGCTTCTACTACTAAGAAATACACGATAAAGTCAGGTGCTGGGAATGTGGATTGGAGGTCGTAGGCTGGAAAGAAGGGGATGACTGTTTCAATGTGCACAATAAATTTTCTCCAAACTGCTCATACATGAAGGAATGCATGGCAGGACTGTGCCATTGGGAAGACTATCCATCTCCATAGGATTCACCAGCAATAGTAGCCAAAACTACACTGACCCATACAAGTAACAATACTGCCACCTTGGAAGCCGAGAAAAGTGTTGTTTCCGCCACAGTTGTCGAAAAGGCACCAACTCCAGAACAACATACTGCTTTGGATCTGACATGCTCTAACAAACGTATGGAAATTCACGATGCATCACCTCAATTGCCTAACGATCCAATAAATCCAGAAACTTCAATGCTTCCCAAACGACGTGCAGACCAATACCTGTACCAGATATTGTATGGAAGACGTGCTTTTGCACTAAACACGATACTCGGGACCAACGGATCAAAATATCCCGAATATGCGAGTTACTTATTACGTATAAAGACTTTCAAGACTGAAGATATTCCAAGAATAACTGTAACGCGACTGGAGCTAGCAGAGACTGGATTCTTCTGGTTCGAGGCTGGAGTGGGTGCTGTTTGCTACGAGTGTGGATGTCAACTAACAAACCTAAATCCTGCCAAACCATTCTGGAAAATACATTATGAAATTAGCCCTAATTGCAAATACATAGAGTTATTCATATTCAAACATCGAAATCATAATTACAGAAATTATCTCCAAAGTTCATTATCCAAACAATAAAAGAAAACCTATATACTAATAAACTATTCTTAACACACTAATTCTTCTTCCTTTTTTTTCTCTCCTTTTATCACCTTTTTTTTTGTTGTCTAAACAAGTTTCTCAACTGACACGTACCACTCCAGACATCCTCGATGCCTCAACTACGAGATATTCGTCTAGGCCCAAAAATGGGTTATCAAACGGAAGAGAATCGATTGGGGAGTTTCACAAGCCTAGCTGATTTTTCAATTAGTCCAAAGGAGTTCGTAGCAGCTGGATTCTTCTATACTGGTACTAAAGACTATGTTCAATGTTTTGTATGTGGAATTGTCGTCTCAGACTGGACGCATGATGACATTCCTATAGAGACACATCAGAAACTGTCTCCACAATGTAAATTCGCGAAAGGATCTCCCGAGGGAAGTATCCTTAGACAAGTTTTAACCAACCATAAGGAGGGGAAATCAACCCCTCAGCTGAAAGTAAAAAACAGAAGAACTGATCAACGAGACATGGCTTTCCCTGAAGGAATGGAACCCTTACTATCAAAAGAGGATTTGAACTATTTAGAGAAAGCATCCACATCACAAGACAACGCCTCTCCAGATTCGATAGCTTTTCAGCTATCTGATTTGATTTCACCCGCAGTAGACGTGATGTTCAATTCGCCAACAACATCCAGGGAGACAAAATGCCGATTCTGCATCAAAGGAGAACTGGAAATATCATATTTACCATGTTACCACCTTCTTGTCTGCAGCAATGGTACAACTCACACTAATTTTTGTTTCTTGTGTGGTGAACGCATCACCAAATTCATTACTGTATTGACTTCTAACAAGAATTATTAGAAAGAAAAATCATACAAATAAAACATACGCATTCAACCTACAGGAAACTCCCAAGACGAGGATGAGATTCAGCATCGATATTCAGTTCTTCACTACACCAAACAGAAGAAAAATACCAAAGGAGGTAGCTCCAAACAGAAGAAAAATACCAAAGGTAGCTCTTCTCAAACAGAAGGAAAATACCAAAGGAGGTAGCTCTGGTGTCTTTTCATGATGGAACTGCGGCCCATTGGTTCGTTGAAGGAACACAACTCGGAGAAATCTCCCTAACAATCTTCTCGAAAGAATACAGAAAAAAATACAGACACACCAGAAACTACGGGACTCATCTAACGATAGCAGACACAATAGAGAAAGTAAAGCAACTAACAGCTCATGGAACCATAATCTACACTCATGGAGTCGATAACGTAAATTGGCTTGTGGAACATATACCACAAAGAATCACAGCCATCGAACTTCCTAAAATACAATATCAGGAAGAATTCCAGAAATGTCATTTTCACCAATCCCCAAAACGAGAAAAGTTTTTATGTGCATATAACATGGCCAACAGAGCCTACTACGTTTACATCACACTAAAAGTCATGCCACGACCACTCCCTGCAGCCTGGAGGCATCTTGAAAATTACATGGCAATTTAATATGGACAAAATAAAAAATAAAATAAGAAATACATATATATATGTTGATGAAATAATTTTTTTTCATTTTATTTTATGAAAAAATAATTCTTACCTACATAACACTTAAATAACTTTAAGAACAGCCAATTATAAAAATTAAAAGAAATACTAATCCAACTAATATCTTCTTACACGTAGGAAAACAAAAATGTCCAATATTGCAATTGAAATCCTAGGATTGTGGGATAAATACCATGCGTTTACGCCCAAGGAAATTGCAGTAGCTGCAATAAACGACAATTTTGTTGCGCACTGGATATTAAAAAGCCCATCGCTGGGAAGACTACCCCGAGGAGTGATCTTGGAGAATCACCAGCTCACACGTGGAATCCATGGAATTGAGTGGACGGATGGAATAACTCCCTGGGACGAAGCTCTTGATGCCCTCCACTCTATGGCCTTCAATTTCCAGACGGTATACGTGAAAGGTCAACAAAAATTACGATTTCTGGAGACATTTATGTCCTGCCAGATCATCGAGATTTCGGAACTGGCCATGTCCACTTTCCTAGATCTACCAGCAGCCTCAGAATATTGTCTCTTCCATACCATCGAACATAAGAAGAAAAAATCATGTGCTTTTAACAGAGCTTATACGATCAAAAGAGCAATAAAAGCATCAATTAATCGAACGGGCACTCCTCCGCCTATATACAGCGAAATAGGTTATGTAGCACCCCGTCAATTAGTAATGCCAGGGCATGAAGCTGTTCTGTAAGAAGAATCCCCAATAACAAATAATGTGGTAACCTTTTTTGTTCCATTATATACAAGAGAAAAAAAAAATCATTATTGTATACTTATAATACACCAATAAAAATGTTCTTTTACGAAATCACACCTTTTTATCATAAATTGAACCTCCAGTCCCTCTTTTAAACGGAATTTTAGAAAAAGAAAGCAACTCTCATCATCTTTTTACAGATGATTACAAAACTTATGCTAATTACACTCACCAAAGTGACTGCCAGCCTACTAGCATATGACTGTGGAGTCCAAAACACCAATATCACCAGTATTTCTTTACTTGAGATTGGGCCATGTCACATCAAAGACCGGAAGCCAGTAGTTATTCCCACTTTTATTCAATTACTACAACTGTCTGGATATACTAATGTGCATGTACAAGTTTGTCGAGTTTTTGTTGATCTTTCCATCTCGCACTGTGGGATGCATTCCCACAATTCCGCGGTGCGCAATGAAGAAGCAGATTATGTGGAAGAAATTTCGCCAGATCTATGCAAACAAATGCATAGTCTAAAAACGTATCACAAATCACCAAACATCATCATCAACAATCTTGAAATGAACAGTACGATTCGTGCCCCCGTTTTATTAGCAGGCTCATTAACTGCAGATGGAATTTGTCATGGTGCACCTTATATAGACCATTTCGGGTCCTGGAACAACGTCAGAGTACAGGCAAAAATGAGGATTACGATAGAAGAATACTATGCGAATGCCAGCCCAGAGGAGGATCGCATTTTTCTGAAAAATGGGGTGAGATGTAGCCTCTTCGCCGGATGGTGCTTAGCGGGCGACGGACGTCGTGCTTTTTGGGAAGCAAATCCCCATAAAAACTGTGATTTCGAGGAATACGATGTTCTCTATGAAGGTGAAGGACAAAAAATCTTCGATAACACAACATCAGAGAATAAGACTGAAGACATTTACGCCATAAACACTACGGACGTCACTTTTGCATTGGCAAGGAAGAGCATGGAAAGGGTTTGCGGACTTCATCTTATGCGGACGGAGCACCCAAAATTGTTCATCATAGAATTAACCCGTAATGATCCTCTATTGAAAAGATACAAGCCAATCGCATCGACAAACTTGGGTATTTTCGCCTACGTTAATAGCAAGTTCGTATACCTCGAAAAACACATAAAACAACAACTCTCCGACCTGTATATTGACGTGATGCGACAAAAGTGTGAACTAGAACGACGAGTCCTGGAGAATTCCCTATTACTCGCATATTCACAACCTGCTGAATTCGCGCAGAAAATAATGGGTGAGCCAGGCTACATGGCAGTAGTTGCTGGAGAAGCGATACACATAATCAAGTGTGTACCCATCTCCGTAACTTCAGCACGTTTAGAGGATTGCTATGAACACCTGCCAGTTATCAATCGACTGAACGAGACAATGTTCATAACGCCTAAAACCCACATACTATTGTAACGCAGTCCTCGAGTAGATTGCAACTCATTTATTCCTTTGATGTATAAAATCGGAAAAACATGGGTAAAATTAAACTCAACTCCAGACCATTATTTGGCACCTCAGATCCTTCAATGCGGGAAAAAATGTTTAGATCTGATTAAGGGGGGGGTAGGGTATTTAATTTTTTTTTCTCGATTTTTTGAAAAATTTTGAGGTGAAAGTACCATATTTCAGGAATATTCTGTGAAAATTTCAAGTCGATCCGAGAAAAATTGACGGTAATACAGCATTTTCAGTATGAGTGGTTTAGAATCGAGCTCAAATCAAAACTACGCTTCCAAGCAAAGGAGGTCGCGTTGGCCAATGACAAGAGTGGCAACGTATTCTGGACACCTCTGATGATAGTTTCATATTGTGCGGACGCGGAATTGACGACTCTATGTAAGTAAAAAGTTTAAATTTCAAAATTCAAGTTCAAACTTCAAATAGATTTTCCCACAACTTGCTTTTTAAAAGTCGGTGGACACTCTCACTCAGAATCTACTGAACCGATCGATTTGATTTTTTGCACACTTTTTTAAAACATATCCAGCGAGGTAACGCTGTCGAGTTTTTTTTTATTTTTCTATTCTAAGTATTTTTTATAGGAGCTTGAATGTTGGTTTTTTAGTCGAAAATCGGGTTTTTGACTTTAAAGTGCAACCAAAAATCCAAAAATGTGAAAAAAAAAATTTTCTCGACAGGGTTACCCGGGTAATCTTATAAACTAACGGAATCACTTCACTTTTTTCGTTTTAGACGATCCAGTCTTGAGTTCCGCTGTCCACCGCAAAATGCTTTTTTTCCGAGGCGCCTGACAAGAGTTGCTCCCACTAGCTCAAATCTTTATATTTTTCCACGAAAATTTCGCAGAGTCTTCTTGAAATGTGACTCAAGAATACCCCATGGGAACAACATCATTTATATTAACTGTTTCGTCAATAAAAATTCATAAAAATATGCCTTCTTTTGACCGAATTAACCCTACCCCCCCCCCTAAAATTGAGAAATTTGATATGAATAGATCTGATTACATCTAACTAGATCTGATTAGATCTAACTAGATCTAATCAAGTCCATTTATATCGGTTCATCAGATCTAATCAGATCTAGTTTGATCCAATCAGATCTAGTCAGATATGATCAAATCCAATCCAATTCACATTATGATGCATCAGGCGATGGATGAAAACTTGATAAGGTAGAATTTAATAAAACTGAAAATAGCAGACATTTGACAATTCCTAGTTTTTTTGAATTTTTTCAACAGATACATTATTTTAAGAAAATGAAAAATATGCACATGTAGGAAATTCATAGAACTATAAGTACGACTTTTTTTGAAATGTTTATTAAATGAAAATTTATCTGTTTAAAAAAATCCACAATGTGTCAGATCTGTGCTTATTTCATTATCATAGAATTTTATATTTATTTCCGCGGATGATTCTGCATTCCGTTTGGGCAGTTCCGACTTTCCTCCGAAGTTATTTCCTCTAATATTTCTGATTTTTTTCAATTATCACGATTTGAATTTCAAATGATATCAAGGAATCGTGTGATAGCTGAATGTTTAAGGTAATAGTCTAGTAATGCTAGGGTCCCGGGTTCGATCCCGCTGAAGCGCATTTTTTTTCGATTTTTTTTTCTTCAAGAACTCCAATCTTGATCCATTTGTTTGGCGAAGAATTCAGATTTTTATTTATTTTTCATTTTCTCTAAAAATTAAAAATTGTCATTTCGGATTTTTTGCAGATCCAATTGGATCTGATCAGATCTGAGGAACTCAGATCTAATTTGATCTAATTAGATCTGATCAGAGCGTGCCAATTCTCAGATCTGATCAGATCTAAGGAACTCAGATCTAATTTGATCTAATTAGATCTGATCAGAGCGTGCCAATTCTCAGATCTGATCAGATCTAAGGAACTCAGATCTAATTTGATCTGATCAGATCTGAACATTTTTTCCTGGGAACCCTTAACACGCCCAGCATGGAGTTATAAAAATGCAGATAACCTAGCCGCTGCGGGGCTTTATTCTCCTAAAGATGTGGAAAAATTGCAGCATAACTTGCTGCATAAAATCGAAGAAAATGCAATTTTGGACGGACTTGCACGGAGGTCGGTTGGAGAGAAACTGACTCACAATAATATCAATTTCGCAAACTTATTAGACGAAAATACCATGGATAAGATTGCTGAAAGAGCAACAACGAAACTATGAGGATGGATAACGAGTTTTGGAACTTTCAGTGCAGGAGCAATTGGACTTTTTATCATTTTGAAAGCAATTAAATTTGCCATCGATACCATCATCCACGGATATGCACTCCATAAGGCATTCGGATGGAGCTTGGGGTTATTGGGAGCATTCTGAGATTCCATCTCGAATTTTCTGTTGCATTTTAAGAAACCCAGAGAAGGAACTACGCCGAGAGATAACCAGGAGAATAAAGTGGAAAATTCAACACCGAGCACTCAATGCCGACAGCAATGCCCCGTACAGGTACCATGTCTAGTACACCTGTCAAAGTCTCGTTATCGCTTCCGGACCCGCCAATAATGGAAAAAGAACTACGCGTGAAAATCAAAATCCCTCCCTACTCCTCTAAGGGAGATTTTCCCTTAAATGAGGCAGCAGTCCTCGGAAAATTTACAGTCTCTTCCAAATCACCAGAGTGCACGAAAAAAAAACAGTGAGCAATGGCCGGTCAAAACCATTACAATTTAACACCAGCGGGTTTATTCAGAATAATAAATGAATTGGTGACACTAAACGTGTTTTTAGTGGAGTCGTTGAGTCGTTATTATCAAATAAAATTTGAGGAATCAGAAGTGTTGGGGATGTGCCACAATTTCATATTTGGGACTCATTGTGGAAAAAGAGTGCTATGGGATAAATGGTGCAGACATGAGGACTTATTACATGTGCAGTTATTGTAACCAGGGCATGTATCCAGAAGATTATCATCATGTGCCTTCAAGAGACCCTGCAATCTGTTGGGTGTGCCAATTGGAAATCCCCAGAGTGCCACGACAAGCCGGAGGATGCCGAGATTGTATTTCGGAGCAATGGGAGACTTATCAGTATCTCCTCGCTAACCCCATGGTAATGAGAGATTTGACCATCCCATCATTAGGCCAAGGTCAAGAGATAAACATCGGGCACAATCAGACGATTATTATCGACCAAGATTTCCTGAGGAGACGACGAGCACTCCGAGATCGGGCCCAAGCACCAGCTCCAATACCAGCTCCAATGGCAGCAGCAATGCCAATACCAATAGAAGGGCTGCCCCCAGCAGTAGCACCAATGGCAGTGTTATCACCAGCACCAATACCAGTGTTATCACCAGCACCAATACCAGTTCTACCATCAGCACCAATGGCAGAGTTATCACCAGCACCCATACCAGACTCCACATTAGCAGAACCAAGACAACTATCACCACCACTGACTTCATACAGCTCTGCAAGTTCCCCAGCATCATCAATAACCCCTTCGACTCCACCAACATCTCCTGGAACCACAGAGTGGTCAATCTCGTCTTCATGGTCATCTCATTCAGGGAGACCGGAAAGACAACTGTCAACGTCTAGTGCATCAGGGAGTATGGCTTCTCCCGAGCTGTATTCTCCGAGCAGGCCAACACCAAGTGAGTTTTCCCTTGACGACGCGGATGCGAAATCATTTACGCCAGAGCAAAGAGCCGCACTCGAGGCACTCAGCTTGTGGCGATATAGCTCCAATGGAACAGACTCATAAGTGTGTGAACGAATAGAAAGGGAGTTTCTTCCTGAGGAAAAATAGTGAAAAAATATATATTTGGACAAAACAATAGAAAAAACAGTGAAAAAAAATGGAGACAGTTTTCTTTTGAAGATTAGTGAAATACTATACTCTAGTGTTAAGAGACTATTATCCAATTATTCCCCTAGCGTTTCCGAAAATGCGGTGTAAACACTGTGTATACACCGTTGGAGTGTCAAAACCGTGTTTACACGGAATTTACACGGAATATATACCGTTTTTTCGTGCAAGACTTATGCGGTGTAAATTCCGTATAAAAACTGTGTGAACACTGTGTGAATTCCGTTTAAAAACTGTGTAAACACTGTGTAAATTCCGTTTGGAAAATATGTAACAACTGTGTATACACTGTGTGAATTCCGTTTAAAAACTGTGTGAACACCGTGTAAACACCGTGTAGAAACACTGTGTTTGCACCGTTTATTCCTGCAGTTTTTCCACAGTTTTTCTACCGTTTTTAGATCAACATTATGAAAAACGTTTGAAATTAGTAAAAAATATTAGGAATTTATTATTTTTCGTAATTCCATTGGAAACTTGGAGAAATTTGCGGTGGAATTTATGTATCAGAAATGATTTTTTGTCATTGTTGAAAAATTGTACTTTTTGGTCGAGATTTAAAGACAAAATTCGAAAAAAACAATTTTGTAAGTATCATTAGTTTTAATGAGCGTAGCGTGAAAATTTCGAATGGAGGTGGAAAGTGAGATCATTCGCGGATGATTTATGGAGTTGTCAATTTGAAAATGTCCATTTTACCCCACTCATCCTTGATTGAAATTTGGAATTGAGATGAAATAAAAATGAAAAACAGCAGAAATGAGAATTCCGAAGGAAATTTGAGAGTTTGAAGGAAAATTATCATTTTGCCCAAAAGAAATGAAAAGGAAAATAAATAAAAATTGTCAACGTATTTTTTCATTGTTTTTCTTAAAATTAAATTCCTATAGTCATTTTGAAAAAATTGACAGCAACTATCAGTCATTCCTTTGGGAGATGATAGTATAAATATGCGATGCATATTTGAGCTGAATGAGAATCGCACATAGTATATGTTTCAGGTTAGCAGCAGACAACGAGGAATCTCCAGGCGGTTATCGAAGCTAAGCAGCATTACATCTGGTCAGTACACAATTGGTTAATAATTGATTAATTAGATTTGTTAATAATGACCCTAGCGGTTCCGAAAACACGGTATAAACACCGTGTGAACGCCGTTTAAAAACTGTGTTTACACCGTTTATTTATGCAGTTTTTTCACAGTTTTTCTACCGTTTTTACACGGGATATACACAGTTTTTCAACGGAATGTACACAACGCTTACACAGTTTTCAAACGGGCTTCACACAGTTGTTACACAGTTGTTAAACGGAATTTACCAGTATTCAAGCGGCATTTACTCGCGTATCGTGTTTTTACCACAAATTTACATTTTTAATTGATTTCTCTCAATTATGTGCTTAAAAATGAACCATCTTGACCGCTATCCTAATTTCCTAAAAACGAAGTGAAACTTCTTGCTAATTGTGTATAGATAGCGATGAATTATTAGGATTTTTTCAAGTGAACAAAATTGGCTCTCAAAACTCTCCATCAAGGAGGATTCGTGCAAGCTTGCTCCATCTTGCTGAAATTCCGGGATATTCAAAGAAAACGTTTACTTCCATATTTTTCTTTAGCCTTATAATATGGTAGACGAAGGGGCATAGTCGGGTACCTTCGATTATTTTCGGTACATGAGCCATTAATCATTTCGCACTTGGCTTTGGATTGAAATATCTTGAAAACTATGCAGCATTTATTGAGACATGCTGTGAATGAAATTCAGAGGGAAGATTGACGAAGAAAATAAGCGAAACGCCGTTCTTCTACAACCAGTAGTTTCCGAGATATTAATTTTTTAATGAATAGTTCAGAAACAATGGACGAGGCCCGATAGTAAACAAATGAGTGCTCGGACGTCCTTCTTGAATTTTTCATTAAAAAATTGATATCTTAATCACTACGAGTCATAGAAAAACGGAGTTTTGCTTATTTTATTCGTTAATCTTCCCTCTAAATTTCATTCACAGCACGTTTCGACAACTTTTGAGTAGTTTTCGGAATATTTCAATCCAAAGCCCAGTATAAAATGGCAATTTCCTTAAGGAATAAAAAGCGAAGATTATGATGTAGAGCATGGTAATTTTCATAAAACTCTTTTAGAACAATTCCCATATTATCCCTTCGTGTCTTGAAAAAAAAAATTACAAAATAAAAAAACAGTATGTATGTAGCACTCTACGCGAAGATCCTCTCCCCATCCCCTCCCCCCCCCCTCCCTCTGCCGTCTTGCCTCTCCGCCGCTAAAGCACATGCTAGAGTGGCATCCCTACCAACGCACTCTCCACTCCTCCTTTTTCCCATTAGTTAAAGGGTGGGAGGAAAATTCTACAAAGTTTATTTGGGACCTCTTCCCCCGTTCGGAACAGATGATTCATAAACGAACGCGCCCTCTCTGATGACCGCAAAGCCACTTAAATTGAAAATAATCTATTTATTATGGAAAGGGTCTACAATGGCCTTATAAATAGAGGGATAAATATTATTGAAATTAAAATGAACAATATTTGAATAAAATAAAAATAAATAAGGGCGATTTTCCATGTGGGGATGAACTTGACTTGTATAATCGTCAAGTTTTTTGAGTATATTATTGAAATTATCAATCACAAAGTTTTGGATTGAATTAATATCTTCTAGTGCTCCTCTTACTCCATTTCTGTTGATGAAGAGGCTGATGACATCAATGATGAAGCTGTTGTAACTCTGCGATGGTATTTTGTAGAGTTCGCTGAGCCATGTATTAATCCATGGAATTTTTTTTTTTTAAACCTCGTACAGATGATTCTCCAAGAACCATTCTTTTCTGGTTGTGGTCCAAAGAAATCGCTCGATAGCTCCAATTTTTGATAAATGAAATCTTTAAATCATCGCACTCGATGGCACTGAATTTACGGTGAAAATCGGGATCTTTTTCGTCACTTTCATAATAAGAGAGGATATTATCGAATTCATCCACCAATTTCTCCCACGTTTTTCCTTTGATTGAAATGGTTCTATTTTTATCCAACCCTTTTATTTCCACCGCAGGAATTCCACAGTGATTCGAACAAATATCCAGTCCGACACTCACATGCTTCGTTAATGATGGCTTTATTGGAAAATCAGTCGAAAGAATGAGATGTTTTTCAGGTTTTTTTTCAGAGGCCATTCTTCAGGATGCTGGGCAATAATCCCGATGAAACTAATGCTACAGTCTTTCTTCCAGTTCTGTTTATACATGTGTGGAAAGAGTGGGGGTATTTTTCAGCAGGAGAAGGGAGAATTTCTTAAAAAACGACCTCAGACATTACGTTATTCAAATTATCGGGTCTGTCTCTACTATTATTTGAATAAGTCACTGTTGCTGTATCTTTTTCAGCAGTTTTCAAAGATACGCAACAATGTACAGATTTCCAAAAAATCCACATCATTTGAGCACGAAAAAAAAAGAAATCGTTATAATAGCGAGTAAAATTTCTCCCACAATTATCCAGAATAGTATTTTTTCATGTTTCTGTTTCTTTCTTTTATGTTCCCCGATTTCTTTCATATCTTTCTGGATTTCATCAAGAGTTATATCATAAGATAAAGCTCCTGGCACATTCGCCGCGAAATTCACCCTTGGAATATCCGTTGTTTTATACGGTTTAATTAAGGGTTGATAATTCTTTATTTCAGGGAATAAATCTTTGACATTTGAGAGTGTCACAGATGTATATTCATAGGTTGTTGCTTCATTAATGACTTTATAGCCCATAAATGAAGCATAAACCGTATGTGCATGACATCCCGGCCTCATATGCAGAATCCCTGCTCCTTCCACGCTCACAGTTTCTTTTGAGCCTACTCCACACACGATGTGTATGTCTTCTTTTGCAGGGACAGAGTAAAGCCAGCCTTTTTGATTGTGTAATTGTTTCCAGTATGGATTGAATATTTTACGGATTCTGATATCACAATCTGGAAGAGGCTGGCTTCTCCTCTTTGTTATCAGAGCCATTTCACAAATTGGTTGCATTGAGGCCTCATAAAAAGGGTGACTCGGTGTACATATGTGATAGGCTCTTGTCGATTGACAATGGGGAATATCGGATTCATGAATCAACGTATATCTATCTTGCTCTTGTGTTATCACAAGATAATCTGTTCGCGGCTGAATATAGGCCGAGCCCTGATTATTATCCCCAAAAACTTGCACAGTAGGATAAGGGTGCATTTTATATGAATGATAAACTTTCGGGTCCAAAAGTGGTACATGCATGACAAGGAATAATCGCCCATCGTAATATCCGATCGCGGTGCGTGCAATTTTTCCCATATCACCCGCACGCACTCCTTCAATTGAAATTGGAAAAACGCGCTCTCTATTATCATTATTGTGAATAAAATGATTCACAGTATCTTCTAAAGCTTGGGGTGTGATGAGGCCTGGATGAATAAATCCAATTTTAGCAAATAAATCGCGTCAATTAAAATTTCTAAATTATTCACGTAATTATCAATTTCTATTTGTCTTTGTCGTCTCCACTCGCGAATATGATTTATTAATTCAAAATATTTTTGTCCACCAAGTGCATGCTTAAATTCATTAAGTGTATTAGAGAGAACCTGAAAAGCTCTAGCGGTTGAATTTTTAACAGTATCAATTTCATCATGAAAACGATGAAATTCAGATTTCACTAAATCAGCCTCTTTTTCAAGTGAGTGGGCAATTTCTTTTTGATCCACGTATAATTTCTCTACTTCTCCATTGAAATATCCGGCATCTTCAGCATCCAAAGTACCGGAAAGAGATTTACTAATTGTACCAATGAATCCAAAAGGTGCACTTCTTTTAATTGTCGTAAAATCTCCCTCAAATGATTCATTTTCAGTGACATAAATGCATGTATTTGCTGGAGATATTCATCTGCGATGACATATTTTGATTTTATATACTCTGCATCTAATATATTTGAGCATATGGGAAAGCCAAGATTCTCGCCACCTATGGCTCCTACACTTTTCATCATATTTCCCGGAAAAACTGGTCTTTGTTCCTTGAATTTTTTCATATCAATGAATGTAACTCATCGCCATTCAGCCTTTCTAAATCTTATCTGATGCATAGGCTCGTAATGCAATCCTGCACTTTTGTCTATCGTGTTTTTCGTAAAATTTACGACCTGATAGCTATTTCCGATAGCTGAAAGGCCCAGCATCCCGGCAAAAAAATGAAAAGCGACTCCATGGCGACCTTTTTTTTTCTTATAGTTTCCCCACGGTCTTTTTTTTCTTATAGGTTTTGAGGTGAACTACTCTTCTCTTAGTTTTATGGCTCGCGCCCTTCTTTCGTACAGTTCTGAGATGGCCTTTTCTCCTCTCAGATTTATGGCTTTCCAAAGAACTGTTCTCTCTTGCACTACCGTGACGAATGAAAAAAAAATCAAGATACACTTAATTTATAGGAAAAAATGTCACTAGTTACGCCTCGGTGACTGGACTTTAGCTGGACTTCTGATGGCTGGAACTGTATTTCATTGGAGCGGCCGGAGTCTCTGGTGTTTATGCTGAAGTTCTCGATGAAATTCGGGGTGGTTTAGGGGAAATGCAAAATAATATTGATACTACTGTTTAACTCGGGCGGTCAAACTCGACTCAAAACTCTAGTACTGGGTGATCAAGGCTAATTAAAACGGAGTTTCGTTAGCTTGAGTGACTCTGAAGATTGCAAAAGATTGCAATGAAAATGAATCAGGGTATGCTGGTACTTCTGGAGAGCTCACTGGAGAGTAGAATAACGTCCTAAGTTAGACTTGGAACTGAGGGTAGAGGGTTGTGATGCATTCCCCTTTTTATAGTGAAAAAAAGGTCCATGGGCGTTAAGCAGAGGTGTTATCTGTGCCT
Organism: Aleiodes leptofemur; assembly: GCA_963942555.1. Taxonomy (NCBI): domain Eukaryota; kingdom Metazoa; phylum Arthropoda; class Insecta; order Hymenoptera; family Braconidae; genus Aleiodes; species Aleiodes leptofemur. The sequence goes on from OZ012615.1 coordinate 12,265,931, forward strand.
CAGTTTCCTTGTTGGAAGAAAAACTGGTGCCACAAAATCGGCAGAAGAGTAAATACGCTTTTCGGTGCAGAGTGAACTAGCGTTGCTATCTTATTTGTCGTCCGTCGGCAGTTTCGGGCTTTGGTGTATTAATTCAATCTTTATCATTTGTGTAATTACATAAAGATAGAGTTTTTCACTGTTACTCACTGTGAGGTACGGAAATGCCACTCAGTTTCAACTCTTTGTTGATTTAATATCACCTCATATCATTTATTTTCTTCTGCGTTTGGCACCAAAAAAGAAATGATAAAAATAGTAGAGGTAAGGAAATCGTGTACCCCGCACCACACACGTGTTACTCGTACTGCTCTTACCGGATAGAGCTATTTACCTGTCCCATGCCTTTCCAGGTGCCTCCCGTATCTCTACCGCTGCACTGAGATTTTCTCGCAGTGTTATCTCTGTTAGTTCCTGGATGCATTTTCCTACCCCGTGGGATATTCGTGGCTAGACAAATTTGCGAGACCGCAACACCTCCCTGACTGATGATTGAACAACGTCCTCGTTGTGTCATCTCTGTAGTCCTCGCGGCGAACGTGTCCCGTGTTTTTCCCGCGCTCTTTCTCTCTCTCTCTCACGTTATTTGTGGTTATATATTTCTTTTTTTTTTGTTTTGTCACTTTGTATTTTCCTCCCTCAGAGGGAATCCGTTAAACAAATTACGCATTAAGATTGTCAAACGTATACGAGTCACTCTTTTATTTCGCTTTTACCTAAACTTCTTTCCCTACATACGGAAATCACTCGGAGAAGTCGAAAATCCATCGCAGAAGCGGGAGACCCGTAGGGTCGTAAGGTAAGGATCATTGAAATTAAGGGAGCCTTGAGGAATTGAGGTTCTCAAACTGTTGGCAAATTATATCATAATTCGTGCCCTCCCAACAGCGTAAGTGCCAAAGTTTAGATGAAAAATTTCCGGAACAGAAAGACGTAACTTCGAAAATTCTCATATGAGATGAAAAAATGATAAAAACAGAGGGTGTTGAGTGCGAAAATACGTCACTTGCATTTCAAGATTGGCAGTTACTGCAATTTATCTTTAAAAAAATCATATTTCTAGTAAATTCAGTTCCGTTAAAAAAAAAAATGCTTGAAAAAAAGACTACAATGAAGAGGGCATATCATCAAAGCTATAGACAGCCAACGAGTTAATCCGAATGGTGCGTACTCACCGATCGAAGTTACGTGCGCAGTGAGAGAAAGTCTCAGTTTGCTCGGTGGCACAAAAGATATTTTTTTTTGTCATAATGAGAAATTATGCATGAAATTTTGCGACTATCATAATAAAGTAGAATAGTTTGTTGAAAAATACAATAAAAAATGGGAATTTTTCTTCAAAAATCTTCTCTAAAAATTGAGCGATTTTATTCAATCGAAATTTGTTGGAATGTTGAAAGAGTGAGGAATTTGGTGACGTAAATTCCTAATTGAAATGAAAAAAAAAAAATTATTATTAAAAAAAAATAGAGATCCAGACAATTATCGAGTGCTATAAAAGGCTTAGACCTCTTCTGAGTAAAGGTCCGAACACCGACCACCCGTCTCCGTTTCAGTATATGGCCCCCGATAAAAACGCTAAGTGATCCCTGCACTTGACGTTACCCAAAAATTGAACAACTTTCTTTCGCATTTTTCATTAACTCACAATAAACGGAAATGGTTCATTTTTTCTGAGATTATTGCGAGATAGTGGAATGATCACTCAACGAAAGTTGAAAGTGATTAGTCAATTTTGGAAGACATCTAGAGCATCTCAAAAACTACTGATTCAAGCCAAAATCGGAATTTTTTATTCAACAAAAAACGATGTAAAAAACTTGAACAAAAATTATTTCTATTCTCCAGCACTCGGAGAACAGCTGTTTGAAAGATAGTAATAATAATGTAATCATTTCCCGCAAAAAAAGTCATTGTGTTTTATCACCCTATTCACGTATATTTTCTCATAAGAAATTTAAAAGGCTCGCGGAGCCTTAAAAAACATTTTGAAAAATTCGAGGAAATTCACACACTTCTATTAACAATTAAGCTAACGGTTTTTGACATTGCAAAGGCAAAAATAGAAAATTTTCATTTTTTAGGCCAGCCTAATGTACAGTCAATTTGCATATATGTCCATGCATTGAACGTTCATATATGATCATGTATGGACATGTATGACAATTTTCTCCCGGGGGGTCACAAAATTAATATCAAAAATATTAACAGTAATTAGAATTATCTCAAATAAAAAAAAAAAAGAATTATCTTACCATTCTCGCAAACAGTGATTCGCACCCCAGCTTCCGCCAGTGATCGTAAACGGCGCCTTTCTGCCATTCCTTCTGAGAGATTGATTAAACAAAAGACTGTTCTGTGTGCCTATTTTCACATAACAGCATCTTCTTGTTAGTCAGAAAAAAAAATAAGAAAATGGACTCAATCGCTCAAAAGAAATGGCAACAAGGCGCCGTTTACAATCACGAGAGTTTAGAAATGTCACTTTGACATTTCTAAATGGAAACATATATTATTTTATGAAGCTAAGTTCATTCTGGTCAAAACCGAGACCGAACTTCCCGGCACTAATTATAAGCAATAGAGTGAACTATCGAACCTACATCAATACAGTATCAAGTTACCTGCCAATCAATTTCCACTGATGAGAATCTTCAAACGACTCAGGGTGGCAATTGACCTGGAAAACCTGGAAAAGTCAGGAAATTTTAATCTCAGTCAGGGAACTTTGGATTTTATTTTGGCTCATCTCCATATCTTTTCAAATTATAGATATTGAATCGAATAAATTAAACTTTTCGATTAATCCAAAATCTGCGAAAAAATTAAAAGCAAATCACAGTTCTTAAGACTTAACACATTTTAAGGTCTTATTGTTAAATTTAAAAAAAAATTATTTTCGGGAATAATTAAGAATTTTAACGTAAGGGAAGATGGGGTAAAATGAACACTCCAATTGAACGGTTCGAGATGGAAATTTTCTAATGATTTCACTGAAAAGCTGAAAAAATTTAGGCGGAAACATGTGGTAATTTTTTTTTTCAATTTTTGGAAAAATTCCGTTTTTGGCTAAATTTTGAAAGGGTTCCCATTTTGGTGTACGGTTTGATCCAGGCTGAAGTTGTCTCTGAATCAAACACATTCTGAATGATTATGACTGTTAAACTGAAATTTGTAATCGCCAAACTGACTTTATGAGCGTTCAAAACTCTTAGAGGAACTTCCAGAGGAACTTTTAGGGGAGTTTCTAGAAGAACTTTTAGGGGAACTTCAGGAGGAACTTTTCAGGGAACTCGCAGAGTAACTCATTACGATGAATATCAATATCCAAATGTTGACTAATTCGTTAAATTATTGGAAATTCTTACACTCTTCAATTCTCAACATGAATTCTCCACCGTATATAAGTCAGTTCAACGTATATTACTAATTGATAGGCCACTTCATCAACTATAATCGACACGAGCTCCAAAAGTTTAATTATTCGATCAGCGGTCGACTCATGGCATTTACCAGAATGGATCGATTAACAATCGAGTCTATATTTAGTTGGCGCGAGTCGATGAAGCAATTTATCACCCTGAATCAATACGCATTCAAGAAATATCAACAGTCTATCAATAATCGATTCAAGGCTTCTACTCCTAGGAGTCGACAAACACGAAACTCCATACTTAATTGATCGCGGGTCGATAGAACAATTCATCACCCACAATCGATCTGCATTTAAGGAATTTCAGTGGTCAGTCAAGAGTCGATTCGATGCTTTCATCGATATCATCAACCAGCGATCGACTCAACAGATAGTAGATTGCTAGTCGATAGGCCACTTCATTACTTACAATCGACACGCATTCCAGAAATTGTATTATTTGATCAGTCGTCGATTGAGGGCCCTTGGGTATATGGATCGACTAACAATCAACTCTATACATAGTCAGACACAGATCGATGAAGCCGTTTATCATCCATGATCGAAAAATGTTCATGATCGATCGTTAGTCGAGTCGACGTTTCCACATGGGATCGACCGGCAGTCGACCCAATGTTCAGCTGACCGCTGGTCATCTCATTATTCATATTGCCATCGGCTAATGCTCGACTATTGATCAGGTGAGCGCACAAGTCGACCTTCCTAATCGAGTGATCTGCCAGGGTGAAGAAAGACTAGTAACAGTAGTAGTAGCAGCAGCAGCAGCAGCATCACCAGCACTAGCACCAACATCACAAGAATCATCAATACCGAAGGTAAAAGATAATAGTCAACAAACTACAACAACAATTGATTGTAATCGTGAAAATTCCGATTTATCAAGAGAAGTAAATCAAAGAAACGAATGAATAGGAAAAAAAACACAAAACAATTGTTCGCTTTTACAGAGAACGAAAAGTTCTTGCACATAAATATATTCAGGTGAATACGAAAAAAATAAAAATTAATGAAAAAACAACATATTCTGCATGAGATAAAATTTTTAGATATACTATTGCACCAAGTATCGTACATTTCTTTCTATTTTATTGGAGTTTATAATTATTTTTATAATTGATTTATGATAATTTATAATTATTTTTATTTCATAGATTTCATTTCATAAAAAAAAAAAAATTACCTGGTTAAACGGTCCAATTGCTTCTGGAGGCTCTTACGGAACTCCTTGGCCTCTCGTATTTTCCTTCTGAGATACTCCAGGTTCTCGCTCAAGAATTTCCTTCTTGCCTTTACGTCTCCTGGCCGACGCTCGATTACGGCGATCATCCCCGCCGAATCTCTCTCTAGTTCTCTTATTCCTGAAAAGAGAATTATAAAAATGTCCCTTGTTAATTTTAATCATTTTTTTAAAATTGATCACCCTCAAAATTAATATTAAAAATATTAACAGTAATTAGAATTATCTCACCATCGTTGCAAACAGTAATATTCGCCTCCACTTCCACCCGTGATTGTAAACGGTGCCTTTTTGCCATTTCTTTTAAGCGATTGAGTCCATTTTCTTATTTTTTTTTCTGACTAACAACAAGATGCTGTTATGTGAAAATAGGCACACAAAACAGTCTTTTGTTTAATCAATCTCTCAAAAGGAATGGCAGAAAGGCGCCGTTTACAATCACGGGCGGAAGTGGAGGCGAATATTACTGTTTGCAACGATGGTAAAATAATTCTGATTACTGTTAATATTTTTAATACTAATTTTGAGGGTGATCAATTTTGAAAAAGGGATTGGAATTAACAAGGGACATTTTTATAATTCTCTTTTCAGGAATAAGAGAACTAGAGAGAGATTCGGCGGGGATGATCGCCGTAATCGAGCGTCGGCCAGGAGACGTAAAGGCAAGAAGGAAATTCTTGAGCGAGAACCTGGAGTATCTCAGAAGGAAAATACGAGAGGCCAAGGAGTTCCGTAAGAGCCTCCAGAAGCAATTGGACCGTTTAACCAGGTAATTTTTTTTTTTTATGAAATGAAATTCATGAAATAAAAATAATTATAAATTACTATAAATCTATTATATATATAAAAGGAAAGTGTTAGTGGGTTTGTCCAGCCTTTTTTCTATAACAACCCACTGCCACCCACAAGGGGTTGTAGTGATAGGTCACCCATGGTCTGTACTCTCAAGTAAGGGAGTTTGGTTTCGGTGGATGGAAGTGGGTGGGTGTGGGTGGCAAAAATGTCTGTTGAGATATTTCTATCCTTCTCTAACACATTGTGTGGCTCATAAACTTGAGATTGTGTTGAAGGACGTTAAGTGTATATGTGTGTGAATATTAAAAAAAAATATCTTAAACGTTCTAGAATGTTCTCGAGATTAATTCAGGAACCTTCTAGAATGTTCCAGAAAACTCGAGAATTTTCAAGAATGTTCTTAAATGATCTAGAATAGCTGAAAATGCTTTAGAATGTTCTAGAACGATCCAGAGCCTCCAAAAATTATTTGGATGTTCCAAAACGTTCCAAAAAATTCTAGGACTTTCCAGAAAATTCGAGAACCTCCTAGAGTGTTCCGAAAAAATCAAGAATTTTCCAAAATGATGAAAGAGACTCAAGAATATTTTGAAATGTTCCAGAAAGTTCGAGAACATTCTCGAATGTTTCAAGAGGTTCGAGAATTTTTCGGGATGTTCGAAAAAGTGAGAGAATATTTTAGAGAGTTCCAGAACATTCCAGAATGTTCCAAAACTTTCGAGATTTTTCTAGAATGTTACAAAAGGTGTGAGAATATTTTGAAATGGTCCAGGATGTTCGATAACATTCTAGAATGTTCCAAAGATGTGACGATATTCTGGAAAGTGCCAGAACATTTGAGAACATTTCAGAATGTTCCAAAACGTTCGAGTATTTTCTAAAATGTTCAACAAAGTCTGATAATATATTGAAATGTTCCAGAAAGTGCGGGAACCTTTTAGAACGTCCCCGAAGGTTCGGGAATATTGCAAATGTCCTAGAAGATTTAATAATATTTGAATACTGACACATGTTTTCCACTCAAATTTTCCCCAACTTTCCAATGGAATCATTAAAAGACCTCTATCTCGAACTATTCGATTGGAATGTCCGTTTCACTCCACCTTTTCTTAAGAAATCAATCAATATCGAGAAAAATGTTGAAGATAGGTTTTTCCTGGTGATTCGATTGACGACTGTAAAAACTTCACATAGAAATCATGTGTCAGAAGTCATTTTTAAAATTCTCCTATAATTCCATTTTATACTGCAGACTCGAAGGTCTTGGAACCCGTCTGTTTTTGAAGAATGTTAGCTTTTCGGGAATACTTCGTGTTCTATTAGTCGTAATGGCCTAGGGTTGGTCTTGAATGGAAGATAAACTTATCTCACATCGTTTTGCGTGGTCGAAAAAAGAAGTGATCAATCTTTCAAGTACTCATAGGACGAAAGCTGATTCTACAAAAATTGCCTATAAGTATTCGAGAATTTCATGGGAAACTTGGACTACATGAATGGATGAGAAATGAGTTCACCTTTTATTTGCGATTAACTCCAAATCCCTGCGACTAATAGAACCGGAAATATTGGCAAAAAAGTGAATGTTGTGAATTTCGAGAAGGGACATCCCTTCAAGACTTGGCCAAAACAGTAAAATTTTCGGAGAATCGAACAGAAATAATACTGACACTTGCTGTCCACCTCAAATTTTCTCAACCACAAAATGAAATCATCAGGAAATTTCTATCTTGGACCGTTCAATTGAAATATATGGTTTATATCTCATCTTTCTCTAACGAATCGATCAATTTCGATGAAGATATTGGATATAATTTTCTTCTGATGATTCTATTGAGAACCTGAGGGAATTTGAGATAGAAATTATATGTCAGAATTTATATTTTTGAATTTTCGAAAAATGTCATTTTTTGCTGAAGATTTGAAGGTGGAAGCCTTCTATTTTTGGAAGAATTCAGTCTTTCGGAAATCTCCCTGGTTTGGAATCATGGCTTTTCACTTCACAATGTTTTCGTTCAGAGGTTCATATCATCTTAATTCAAATGTCATAAAAACTGACCCGAGCGAAGCCGGGTAGGAAAGCTAGTTAATTATAAAAATAATTATAAAATCTGATAAAATAGAAAGAAATGGACGATACTTGGTGCAATAGTATATCTAAAATTTCCAATAATTCAAGGGGGGTAAGGGTTTACGCGTGGAGAAAAAAACACTTTTTTTACGGTTTTTTTTAGACGTATAGATTAAGCAGATTTATTGAAACCTATCGAACATTATTAAGCATGGATTGAACAGCCTTGAGTAATTTTTTTATGCGAAAAGATCCACTAACAACGGAGCTCTTCCAAGAACGTTTCTTTGAAATAGACGATTTGCGGTGATCACTGTATCTCAGCTGGAAATTATCAGAAATAAAAAACCATTGAAATTTAGTCAGAGTATCATTAAATTCTCCACCCAATGTTCTATGATTATTTTTTTTTTACATTAAAGGGGTTTTCCACCAAAATTCTGCCACAAAATGGCGCAATTTTATGTAAAAAATAGCAGTTTTTACTTTAAATGACCACCAAAAATTGAAAAATGAAAAAAAAATAATCAGAGAACGTTGGGGGGAGGATTTAATGATACTTTGACTAAATTTCAATGGATTTTTATTTCTGATAATTTCCAGCTGAGATACAGTGATCACCGGTAATCGTCTATTTCAATAGACGTTTTCAGAAAAGCTCCGTCACCGGCTTGTTCGTGGATATTTTCGTATAAAAATATTACTTCATGTTGTTGAATCCATACTTAATAATGTTGAAAAGGTTTCAATAAAGTTGCTCAATCCATACGTCTAAAAAAATTAGTAAATAAAGCGTTTTTTTTCACGCGTAAACTCTTCCCCCCCCCCCCCCCCTTAAAAATTAGTCAACATTTGGATATTGGTATTCATCGTGATGAATTACTCTGCGAGTTCCCTGAAAAGCTCCTCCTGAAGTTCCCCTAACAGTTCCTCTAGAAACTCCCCTAAAAGTTTCTCTGGAAGTTCCTCTAAGAGTTTTGAACGCTCATAAAGTCAGTTTGACGTTTACAAATTTCAGTTTAACAGTCATAATCATTCAGAATGTGTTTGATTCAGAGACAGCTTCAGCCTGGATCAAACCGTACACCAAATCGGGAACCCTTTCAAAATTCAGCCAAAAACGGAATTTTTCCAAAAATTGAAAAAAAAATTGCCACATGTTTCCGCCTAAATTTTTTCAGCTTTTCAGTGAAATCATTAGAAAATTTCCATCACGAACCGTTCAATTGGAGTGTTCATTTGACCTCATCTTCCCTTACGTTAAAATTCTTAATTATTCCTGAAAATAATTTTTTTTTAAATTTAACAATAAGACTTTAAAATGTGATAAGTATTAAGAACTGTGATTTTCTTTTAATTTTTTTGCAGATTTTCGATTAATCGAAAAGTTCAAGTTATTCGATTCAATATCTATAATTTGAAAAGATATGGAGATGAGCCAAAATAAAATACAAAGTTCCCTGACAGATTAAAATTCCCTGACTTTCCACTGACTATTCCAGAATTTTCGAATTCTCTGACTTTTCCAGGTTTTCCAGGTCAATTGCCACCCTGAGTCGTTTGAAGATTCTCATCAGTGGAAATTGACTGGCAGGTAACTCGATACTGTATTGATGTAGGTTCGATAGTTCACTCTATTGCTTATAATTAGTGCCGAGAAGTTCGGTCTCGGTTTTGACCAGACTGAACTTAGCTTCATAAAATAATGTATGCTTCCATTTAGAAATGTCAAAGTGACATTTCTAAATTCGTGTGGCGTTCTTGACGTGAGAATTGGTATTTGAAGTACGTGGAAAGAGGATTGGATATTCTGTTAGAGCGTGATGGAGTCATTATCAGATATTTCTAGAGGAATTTTGGGAAAGTGAGTAATTGATATTTACACGTGTAAAATGGAGAATCGTCGCATCAGCGACGCACTTGCGACATATCAGCGACGTACTCGCAACGTATCAACGACGCAGCAACAATGCATCAGTGACAATAATTCACATTTGCCAAAATGCCTCCGGAAGTATTTTTTTCCCCTTCCGCTCTGACAAAATATCCAATATTACGTATTTAATATACAAATTATCACTCTAAAAACGTGGCACGCATTCAGAAATATCACTTTGAGATTTTTAATGGGAACAAATATCATCTTATGTGGCTAAGTTCAGCCTGGTCAAAACCGAGACCGAACTTCCTGGCACTACTTATAATCCATATGTAGGGCTGAGACATTGGTGTACGGTTTGATCGAGGCTGAACTTGTCTCTGAATCAAACACATCCTGAATGATTATGAATGTTAAACTGACATTGATAAACGTCAAACTGACTTTATGAGCGTTCAGACTTCTTAGGTGAACTTCCAGAGGAACTATTGGGGGAACTTCTAGGGAACCTTCCAGAGGAACTGTTCAGGAAACTTGTAGAGTAACTCATGATGATGTTGTTGTTATATTCTTTCATTGGGTAAGGCTTTCGCCATGTCCCATTCGCTAACTCATGATGATGAATAATAATATCCAAATGTTGACCAATTCTTCTGATTCTTGGGAAACATGAATTCTTTAACGTTTATGAAGTCAGTTTAACGTATATTACCAGTTGCACTTCATTAACTGTAATCGACACACGCTCTGGAAGGTTAATTATTCGATCAGGATATGACTGATGGCATTCACCAGAATGGATCGATTTACAATCGACTATATATTTAGTTGGCCGTGGGTCGATGAAACAATTCATGACCCACAATCGATCTGCATTCATGAAATTTCAGTGGTCAGTCAAGAGTTGATTCGATGCTTTCATCGATATCATCAACCAGCGATCGATTTAACAGACAGTCGATTGCTGGTCGATAGGCCACTTCATCACCTATAATCAACACGCACTCCCGAAATTTTATTATTTGATCAGTCGTCGATTGAAGGCTCTTGGTTATATGGATTGACTCTATACATAGTCAGATGCGGATCGCTGAAGCCAGTCATCATCCATCATCGAAACGTGCTCAAAAAATGTTCATGGTCGATCGTTAGTCGAGGTTTCCACTTGGGATCGAGCGACAGTTGACCTAATGTTCAGCTGATCACGGGTCATCTCGTTATTCATATTACCATCGACTGATGCTCGACTAGTGATCAGGTGAGCGCACAAGTCGAACCAGCCAATCGAATGGCGATCAAATAGTAATCGATGGATCCGCCAGGGATACCAGTTAATTCTTCTGGTTGTTTTTGTGATAATTTCGATGTCAATTGCTTTAAGTGTACTGCTGCATGCTTCCTAAACTGTACATAACGTGCTTCAACAAATTAATCAATTAATTCTTGTTTCGAACAAGCTAAACGATGTTTGTGCTCAACTGAAAAACCGAGTGCCCTTGCCTCACTGCTCAATTTAACACCATCAAGTTAAAAAAAATTGACATCTGGTGGAATAGTTCTCAATAAATGAAGTACATAATCCCTACTATTATCGCCAATAATTAATTAAGTTGTTACTCTGTAGCCTCTATGATCACAACCTCCATTTGGAATTCCTACACAACAACCAATAAACGAGCAGGAGTGCCACTCTTTGTGCGTTACTGGCAAACCCCACTCCTTGTGCGACATTTGATATGTTGCCAATTCGATTGGCAAAATGCTTCCGAATGGAATTTCATCAATATTAATATGTATTCCATTGCTTAAAAAATAACATCATTTTTACGACAAATACGCACTTGAACATTCCTACGAATATTGTTCCAGACCGTATCGATCTGTTCAGGATTCAATCTTAGGACCTGCAGTCCTAGCTTACAATAATCGATTAAACTGCAATAATGTCATATGATACATAAATTTTCAATATTAGATGAAAACTGAGATCCTACGATAAAACTTAAAAATTTAAGTTCAGGTTTCAAATACGATTTCTATGCTTTCTGATTGTCGTCAAAAGAAAATGTACTCATCTTGTAGGAAAAATTGTCTCCTTTCGAATGGTGAAATAAGAAATAGTAGTGTTCCTAGGCAGAAAGTGAAGAAAAACCGTTATGTTTGAAAAAACTAATTTATCGAAAACTCTTACAAGAGACTTCTTCTTGAAAATCTGAAATTCTCACCATTTGTGGGGCTCATTGAGATGAATCTTTTAAGCTGAACTTGGATGTAATTGCTTGGATAGTTTTCGAGACATAACCTCTTTTCATAAAATGGTTTTTGTCCAATACCTCAGAAACTACTGGAGCGGTTTCGCTCAATTTCAATACCAAACTTTTTGTTCATTATATGCACCAACTGACGAAATTTGGAGTCTCTAACTCAAATAGTTTTTGAGCTATCGTGTATACAAAATTCAGGATAAAAGACACTGTAATTTAAATTATCCGCAAATGAAAAATCGCAGCAAAATTTACCCCGAGTGAAAATTGTGAGTTCAAATGAGATGAATTTCATCGGCGAGAGTGAAGGCTGTGAATAAATTTTTCGCGGAGAAAAATCGAAAAAACGATTTTTCGAAAATTTGATTTTTCTCGAAAAGTTCTCAACCGATTTCGCTCAAATTTTACTGAGATCAATTTGCATGGGGAGGGAAAGTACTGTTAAATTTTCAGCTCAACAAGTATTACCGTTCCGGAGCAATGAGCTGATATCTGGCACACACACACACACACATACATACAGACATTTTTTACCCATTATTCCCACAACAAATTTCCTTAACGTCTCGGTGGACTAACGAGAGAAAACGTATGTCCAACATTTCTATTAGTTTCAAGAGTTTTTCATAATATAGACATCAAAACTCTCATGTCTTTTGCTTCCGAATAGAAGCTTTGTAATCGTAATTTTTTTCGAGTTTGAAATTCCATCATAATATGGCTGCAAATGACCCAAAACGTCAAGATCCGCCGTTTTAAAAAAATGTCTGTGTGTGTGTGTGTATGTGATGACGCATTTTCCACTTTACTCTGAAATGGGGCTAACTAGTGATCTGAAAATTTTACTATGAGTTCGCCGTGCGTGCCCAAGCTCTCACAAAAATTTCAGCTGAATCGGCCGGATAGTTTTTGACAAAAATCAAAATGTCAAAATATCGTTTTTTCGACTTTTCTCGATGAAAAATGGAATCACAGCGTGCACTCTTCGTGAGGAGATACGCGTCCAAGAGCTGCATCTTTGACCCCGAGGGTGGTGGGAGCTCAGATTTTTAGTTTGTCCAGTATAAAACTTTTGAGAAATTTTTCGTAAAAATCTTGATTCCACGATAACTTCATAAATAATTGAGCTAGAGACCTCAAATTTCGTGAGGTTATACATCTGATGAGCACAAAGACTGGTATTGAAACTGAGCGGAATCGGTCCAGTAGTTTCTTAGATATTAACATAGAAACATCAGAAAAAGCAAGCTATATCTTCAAAGCTATCCAATTGATTGTATTTGGGGCGAACTTAACTCTCTGAGGCCTATTTTAGTTTCCGCACTCCACGCACAGATCAGTGATGGTAGATTTGAAGTTAAAAAATCCATTCGGAAGCTTTCTGCCAATTGCATTGGCAGAATATTAAATGTAAGATGTTCAAATTACACACAAGTAGTGGGGCTCCTGCTTGTTTTGTTCCACCTCCTGCTACATTTCTTTCTTATTCCTCTTCTATTCACTAATTTTTGGAATACTCTCGATGAGCATTTTCTTCCAAGTCTACCAGACTTGTCCACTGAAAGCGCTTGTGCCTCGCATCTTTCATTTTATTATCACGCGTTTCCATCAACGAATTAATTGATATCTCTATTCTCATCAATTTCGAAAAAAATTTATACTTCCATATTTTACTTTGATAAATTGTCACACCCAATTATTTCACCTTACGAACATGTATATCTCTTACATACCTAGTTATATTCCAATTGATAAAAATGGAATATTATTCAGATACGATACTGACAGTAATTTTCTCTCAATTTTTCTAAAATCGATCTTTCAATTTCATTATTTTTCAATTGGAAAATAATTGCATGCTGCGTGTGCCTCAGATTTTTCAATCGAAGAATAGAAATTTGATTAAAGGAGAATATTCAAAGCTGGCCGGCCATCTCAAAGCCATCAATTTTTTAATAGATAGCTTTAAGAATTTCTTATTTCAATTCGTTGCAAAGAGTCATTCTCTCAATTGATATATCAAGATGTGCTGATAATAATAAAATCCGTATACTGCATCATGACTCAACGCTGATGAGAGTACTACTCAAATCACTTGGTACTAATGCTAGGACAACAATTATAATATTTTATTACGATGGAGGTTTCAATAAATCCAAGACAGAATCAGCACTGGACTTTGAAAAACGTGCTAACGAAGAATTGACTACTGAAGAATGAGAGAGATGTTATAAACTTGAGAAAGTAAAGGCAGTCAAATGAAAGAGTGAAGTTGAGAAATTGGAAAACGAGTTATTACGTTGGCGACAGGGTGATGTAGTTAGAACCGAGGAACAAGTGAATTTCGTAGAGGATGACATCGCAATACCAGTATCACCAGTTAAAGTATCCACAGTTGTTGATGGACAAGTACCAGTGGTATCAGGTGGTAGGCTCTCTTCTGGAGGAGAAAGGGGCATTTTTATTACTCAAAGTGTCTCTGTACTTGGTGCAGGGCCTCTTTGAGCCAAAAAAATCCCCTCCCACCTCCAGGAAAGAGGAGCAAGATCTGCTGAGGGGAAAAAAATCAGGATTTTTTTAAATTATTTTTTTTGTTGATTTTTTCAATGTTTTTATCATTTTGGTCGTTTTGAAGTCGATCAAAATGATGAAAAAAAATGAAAATATTAATCAGAAAGGAAAATAATCAAAAAATCCTCATTTGTAGGCAATTTTCCGAGACGTCAAGTGACCTTGACGCCTCGAAAAGCGGAGCACCAGTTTTTTCTGGAGCAGAGAGGGGTTTTTCATCATTCAATGTGTTTCTACTTCGTACAGAGACTCTTCAAGCCATGAAAACCCCCCTCCCACCTCCAGGAGAGAAGGGAAACATGGCCTGAGGGGAAAAAACAGGATTCTTTTAATTTTTTTTTTAAGTTCATTTCTTAACTTTTTTTCAGTTTTTCAATCGTTTCGAAAATGATCAAAAAGATTGGAACGATGGAAAAAGAAGAAAATATTCATTTAAAAAAAATCGGAAAATCCTGATTTTTTCCGTCCAGAGGAACTCACGCCTCTTTTCTGGAGGGGGAGAGGGGTTTTCATTGCTTCAAGGGTCTTGGTACTGAGTACAGAGACACTGAGTAATAAAAATGCCCTTCTCTCCTCCAGTAAAGAGAGAAATTCCATTTTCTGATGCGTCGAGGCCACTCGACGTCGCAAAAAACGGCGAGGAACTCACGGATTTTTTGACTGAGGTTTTTTCTAATCAATTTCCCCATTCTTTTCATCATTTCAGTCATTTTAATAATGATTGAAACTATGAAAAAAGTGAAAGCATTAATTTGAAAGAAAAATAAATCAAAAATCATGATTTTTCCCATCCAGAGAAACTCGCCCCTTTTTTCTGGAGGAGGGAGGGGGGTTGCCATTGCTCCAAAAGTCTGTACTTAGTACAGAGACACTTTGAGTAATAAGAATGCCCTTCTTTCCTTCAGAAAAGAGAGACACTCCGTTTTTCGATGCGTCAAGGCCACTTGACGTTTCGAAAAACGGTTAGAAAGATAGAGGAATGAGAAAGTATAAGAGGAAAAGAGAGAGGAATTGAGAAAAAATCCTGGATTTTTCATCTCAAAAAATCCGTTTTTTTCCCTTTCATTTTTCATTTTTTTCTTATTTTTCCATTGAATTTTCTCATTTCTCTCTCTTCAGCTTCGATTGTTTATAGACGCTGATGATAGAGAAAGCAGAAAAGTCAAGAGAAAGGGAGAGAAATGGAAAAAGAAGAGCAAAAATCTCAGATATTTCATCCCAAAAAATAAAGATTTTTTCGTGTTTTTTTTCATTTGCTTTCTCTTTCTCTTGTCTTTTCTCATTTCTCTATCATCAGCGTCGATTGTCCATTGATGCTGATGTTATGTCTGAGACGCGATTGTTAGCGTCGAGGACAATCAGTAAATTAGTTATTCTCTCAAACTAACAGATTAGGAATTATAAATAAATTGTAGGACGCTAGAGTTTTTACTTTCATTTGTTTTTATTTCAATCCCAAACATTTGATATTCAGAGATTACAGATATTCATTAAGATTACAAAAATACCCCTTGAATAATTACAAAAAGAATTTATATACTAAGTCTGGTTTTGATTTTCTTGGTTTGTAGGATGAGCTTAATTTTGGATTCTTTTTCAATTTTTAACTTTAAGTTCCGGAAAACATTTAAATTCTGATTTTTGGAAAGATTTTTGAGATATCAAATAATAATAATGGAATTTTGAATCTGATTTCTACTCACAATGATTTTTGTTGTTTTTCCAGATTAAAAATATAGGTATTTTCTACGATAACTGTTTATAATCCTTAAGTTTAGGTTGTAAGGGGTGGGTCCTTGATTGTTCCTCGGTTAATCCAAAGATGATCGGTATCCACAATTTATTTTGGTTTTTATAATGTTTTTCAAAGTTTTCAGTTCTTATTCTGCACTTAATAGATTTTTCTCTCTTTTTAGGTAAGAATTAAACTGGCTACACTTGATTTAAGGCCACAATAAACCCAGTCTCTTGGTGTTTCAATTAAACACTTGTCACGTTATTTCCGATAAATGATCTGACAACGTATTTGCAAGAAAAAGATCAATTTCACGTTAATTCTTAAAGAGATATTTAATTAGTTCGGTAACTGGAATAAGACTGGCGAATTTTTGACGATTCGCTCAGTCGTAAACTTCGAGAGTTCAATGTCTCAATGTTGTGAAATTGATGATCCTGCAAAGAGTTGACAGTTCTTGTGGAAGTGACGAAATTATTTGCGACATTGAATTGATATTTCTGCTTTTCGGTTGATGAACTCTCAATTCAGCAATTCATTTCTTATAAATGGTGAATTCTTTTACAATTTACCAATAACAAAGTCTTTAAAATATTACTTTGGAAAAATCGAAACTTTATAAAATCAGGATTAAATAATTCTGGACCTAACACTGATGAGGTAAAAATGGGAGATTCAGAGAAAGAAAAAGAGAGAATATGAAAAAAATAAAGAAAAATTCTGGATATTTAGTCCCAAAAAATCCAGATTTTTTCCCTTTCTTGTTTTCATTTTTTTTCTCATTTCCATCATTGCATTTTCTCATTCCTCTCTTTCCACGTTAATTTTCTATTGATGCTGAAGAGAGAGAAATGGGAAAATGCAAGAAAGACAGAGAGAGAAAAACAAAGAAAGAGAGAGAAAATCCTGGCATTTCTTCTCCCACAAAATCATGATTTTTCCCCTTTTTTTCATTTACTCCTCATTTTTTTAAATCAATTTTATCATGAAGTTTCACCAGTTCTCTCTTTTCAACATCGATTGTGCATTAATTGAGAGGGCAATGAGAGAATTCAAGAAAGAAAAAGAGAGAAAATGAAAAAAAAAAAAAAAAAATCTGGATTCTTTATACCAAAAAATCCGGTTTCTCTTCATTTTTTTCAGCTTTTTCAGCATTTTTAGTATTTGGATTTCACCATTTCTTCCTCTTTAGCATCGATTATCCATTGATGCTGAAGCGGGAAAAATGCGTAAATACCAGATTGAGAGAGACAGAGAAATAAAAAAAGAAAGATAAAATTCTGGATTTTTCATCCAAAAAATCCGGAATTTTTCAATTTTTCTTATCAATTTTGTCATTCATTCTCAATATTGAGTTTTTCCATTTCTTCCTCTTGGCCATCGATTGTCAATTTACCCTAACGAGAGAGAAACGCGAAATTCAAGGTTGAAAGAGGGAGAGAAAAAGGAGGAACGAAGAGAAAAATTTTGGATTTTTTATTCAAAAAATCCGTTTTTATTGCCTTTTTTCTCTTTTTTTCATAGGATTTTCCCATTTCTCTCTCTTCAGCATCGATTGTCTATTGATGCTGAAGAAGGAGAAATGCGTGTTATGGCCCAATACAATTTTTAAAAGTTTATTTTGAAACACTCATAAAAATCTTAATAAATTTCTCGATTGAATTTCAATAATTAAAATGATAAAAATGCAAATTAATAAATAAATAATCAAATTCAAAATTAATAGAAAAGTGCGAAATATTTTTATTGCTAGATAAATCATGAATTTAGAGTAAACCGTCAGTTAAATTACATATATTCATTTTCAACAATACTCCAATAATTAAAATAAACGGCGATTAGACAATGATGTAATTTTGATCGGTACATACCTCCTCACACATCATACTCACACATACAAATATAAAATTGAAAAATTATCATTCTTTTGCTTTTTTTTATAAATACGAAATTCGTCAAAATAGGCTCTTCTTTTTCTTTTTTGTTCAATTATAAATTTATATCAAAGTACAGCTTTTATTGTTAAAATTTCAGATCGTAAAATTTTTTGCTGTTATTGGGAGTCGATGTATTTTCTTCCATAGCTCGAGAGGAAGAGAGTAATTATCGTACTGGACACCTCTTTGTGCCTTTAAATTATCACGTGATTCCCCTTCTCCCTTTGGTGATATAGGTGGGGAAATTTTACTAAGACTAAATCATTACAATTTCTCAATTGCTGAGTATGCGTTCCGGTTTCGAAATGGAGGCTGCATTGCTCAGTCTTCATTTCGATTTTATGAAATTGCTGATTCGATGACACTCTTTCTCTAAATTGAGAAATTATTAGTTTTCTTAAATAATTACTTTTCACATTATCTTCAGTCGTTCACCAACTCCCAAGTAGGAATTGTCCTATTAAGAAAGGCTTACGCACTAGTTGACAAAACGCGAAATTGATCTTTGATATTCGATTAAATATTTAACACGCCATTGGGTAAACCGCAACCTTCAACCCCTCAAGTACGGGGTCCATACGTCGTATCGACCCTCTTTTTTAATATTAAAAAATCATTTTCTCAAATACTATCGCAGATGTAGAAATTGAAAAAATTGATTTGGGTAGATAATGGAACTGTCTTCGGAGTGGTGAATTATTTTTTTTTTTTGCAATATTTTTACCCCTTATTTTCAATAAACAAAAGTTGTGGGCTGAAATTCCACGCTTGATATATTCAATCATTTCGTTTATCGGAAAAATTTTCTTTGGAAATTCCAAAATTTTTACTCAAATTACTCTGAAGGTTCGCCTATCAAATGGCGAAATGCAAATTTCAATCGGATTGATAATTTGTTTGTTATAAATAAATTTAGCGTGCAAGACTAGTTCAGCAACTAATCATCTGATAGAATTAAAATTAGGCTCAAAAATTCACGAAATATTTCTATCACGCAAAATCTGAAGAAAATGGATATCTCTATAGTATTTCTATGGAAAACTAATGCACTCAATGAAAGTTTTTCCATAATTTTTGGATAAAGCGTTCATGAGACGTTGCGTATTGAGCAGCGTAGTCTGATTGTCAGATGGCTCCCGGCCGATGGGACAAGTCGCAGCGTATGGGTCCCGTACTTCAAGGGTTAATCGAGAGTAGTTTTTTTTTGTTATACACTAAAAGTGTTGTGAGACTTTTAAAATTGTGGACGAACTCATTATTTTCAACGAAAAATAATGCTTAAAAATTAGAAGAACTCGTATAGTTAGTTGAGAACGATTGAAGATAACTTCTAAAATGAGAATTCTTGGAAGATAATTGGAGGAATCGGGTTTAGCAATATTAAAGATAAAAGTAAATATAAATCGATTGAAATAAAGAAGTGAGTACCGCGAATTCTAACACTTTCTGATTTTCTGAATCTAACATTTGTAACAAATTTGCATTTTTGTATATCCAAAATCAAATTAAATGAACTTCATTTATTCAAACGCCGTTCTCTATTGTAAACTCATTCATCATAAATCCTAAAATCCAATAAATATTTAAGAAGGTATAAAACGTAATCGCGTCTTAGAAAGAATAAAATTATAATTCAAGTCTAATGTTCGAGGAATAATCAAATTAATTAATTTCGCTTATCGATTTAGTCAATATTGCGAATGTAGAAACCGTCCTCAGACGCGAGGGACATCTTCGGACATAACATGCGGAAATACAAGGAAGAAATAGTGAGAAAATGAAAAAAAAAGGGGAAACAAAGGGAAAGTACTTCTTACCTCAAAAATCAGGATTATTTCTCCTGTTCATCAGTTTCTTCTCTTTTCCTCCCTCTCCCCCCCCCCCCCCCTCCAAATGCGAGTCAGTTCGGCTAGAGACATTCGACGATTACCGATCCCTTCCAAGCCAACGTGAGATTAAGAGAGATGCCCCCTCTCCCTTCTCTGTCCGTCGGTGATTATGGAGGGGATAATAAGAAATTTTTTCGAATTTTTTCTCAAAGTTTTCAAAATTTTTGGAACCCTGAAAATTTTTGAATTTTTTTTTTAAATTTTCTCAAATTGAACTCCGGCAACCTTCCTTTGCCCACGTACATGTCAGGAATCAGTTTTATTTTAATATTTGAGATTTTTCGATTTTTTTTCAAGTTTTTCGATTTTTTTCAAGTTTTTCTCCAATTTTTTGATTTTTTTTTCAATTTTTCCCTCAAATTTTTCGAAATTTTTGAAAATTCCAACATTTTTGAAAAAATTAAAATTTTTTGAAAATTTTAACATTTTTGAAAATTTTAAAATTGTGAATTTTTTTTTCGAATTTCGCTCAAATTAAACTTTGGCAACCTTCCTTTGCCCATATACATTTCAGGAATCAGTTTCATTTTGCTATTTGAAATTTTTTGATTTTTTTCCAAATTTTTCGATTTTTTTTCAATTTTCTTGATTTTTTTCTCAAATTTTCCGAAAAAATTTGAAAATTTGAAAAAAAAATTGAAATTTTTTTAAATTAGACTCCGGCAACTTTCCTTTGCCCATATACATAATACCTAAAAAATTTATGACATTGAAGATCTGTATATCTGCATTTTTTTTTCTTTGACTGTTAGAAATTTTGTTATTCCATTTGAAAAACAGTTGGGAATGGGGACTATGGATGGAGAATGTTTTTTTTTTAAGTGAGTATTTCATCAAAAATATATAGCATTATTCAAACATTTTTCTTAATGAAAAAGAGATTTGAAATTTCAATAACTCCGTGCATAAAATAACTATATGCAGAAGATTACTTTTCATAGATGCAATATTCAATTCTAGTAGTGAGTTTTTTTTTTTTTTTTCCATGTAATTAATGATTTTTCTGAGCAATTCAAAATTTGGGAACCGTATACCTCGGACTCCATAAGTACTATAAACATAATAATATTTTCCATGAATGCAATATTCAATTTCAGTTGTGAGCTTTTTTTGTTTTTCTTTTCCTATGTAATTTATGATCTTTATGAGCAATTGAAAATTTGAAAACCGTACATCTCGAACTGCATAAGTACTATAAACATAAAAAAAATTTTATGGATGCAATATTCAATTTCAGTTGTGAGTTTTTTTTTTTTTTTTTTTTTTTTTATGTAATTAATGCTTGTTATGAGTGATTGAAAATTTGAAAACTGTATATCTCGTACTGCATAAGTGCTAGAAACATAAAAAAAATTTCATGGATGCAATATTCAATGTCGGTTGTGAGTTTTTTTTTTTTTTTTTTTTTTAATGCTATTAGTGATCTTTATTGACGATTGAAAATTTAGAAATTGTACATCGTAATCTGAATCTTATTTTTTTCATAAAATGAGTGAAGAATGGGAGAGAAAATTCAATTTTGCTGCTACGTGGATTTATTTTGCAAAATTCCCCGCGAGGCGTCAATAATGATTTGCTTCGTTTGAATCGATGACTCAATTCGCGTTCCCTAAATCTCGCATATCCCTTTGTCTGCATTTGTTTACGTACGATTTGTTTGCATTTTTCAGCTAGTCGTACGAGTCATTACACGTGTAAATTTACCAGCTACGTCTATAAAATCCTGCAAACTAATGAAATAACACGTAAGTAATTGGATTGAATTTCATTTTTTCCTAATTAATTGATTTCATCTCATTTTCCTCTAATCAACCAAATTAATGAGTTCATTATCCATAAAAATTCACATAAAAAAACGTGAGTAGAACCGTTCAAAAACAATGTGTTTCAACAAACTTCTCAGTATTCATTCATTGATTCAAACTGATACCTGATTAGAATGTGGTAAACTATTTTTTTTCTATTCGTATTTTAGGAAAACTGATGGGCATAGAAAAACGGAAATTGGAAGTATTATCCGCGTGATATCGCGTCATTTTCGCTGTCACCAATAATTTATCAACGTTTTCACCCACAGAATATCAGGAAGACTCTCATTCAGGTCGGAAAAATTTTATTTCATCGGGGAATAATTTATTCGAGAGAAATTATGACTCATTATACGATGGGTGTCGATTTTTTCAAATTAATTGAAGCTATTGTTGCTAATATTAAATATCCAAGTGAATTTTTGTCTAATCCGGTATGTAACAAAGAATTGACCGAAAAAATAGCGAAATATCTGAATTTAACAAGGAAAAAACAAATTTTGAAGGATCTGCGACCCAATTTGCGTTTCTGGTGGCAAAAAAATACGAATGGTTTCGTTGACATTATTTAAAAAAAAGTACATGAAAAATTCAGTGCTCATTCAGACGGTAAAAATAAAAAGGCAGATGATTGTAATGAAAATATGAAAGAAAGAAAAAAAAGGGACAGCGATGAAGAGTTGATTCAACAATTATGATCTTGCTCAATGGAATCAGAATCTGATGTCGAGCCAGAGAATGAAATTCCTCCAAAATTATTAAAAACAAATTCGGGTAAATCAAAAGCCACAGGCAGAAAATACAATTTCCTGTGGAGTGTCATAAAATTAAATACGAAGAATATTCTGGAAAAAGATCGAATCTCTGCCGATGCAGTTCATCTTGAAATTAGGAAGAATTTACCCACTCAAGCTGATATTAAGTGTGTTATTGTTTTCACGGGTTTTCGGATTAGTCAGAAAAACGATAAAAAAATTTACAGATTACGCTTATTGTAAGCAGCCAGAGTGTAGAAAGAATTTTAAATTTATTGGAACAGTTTCAACCTGCTCTTCATACACTACTGTACAAATTTTCAAAGATAGTGAAAAATATGTTCCTGCTCACACGTTATCCCTTGCCTATCAATTACGTTCCACTGAACGAACTGTGGTCAAGCGAGAATAGCGTCACCAAGTACCAAGCCGTATCAGGGCCAAAGCCTTCATGGAAATGGATGAAAAATTAGCTCGTGATCACGGTAATTATATGATGACTAGATCTCATCATGTTTACCAAAAAGCTCGTTCGGAAGAATGAGAAAAAAACGATAAAGATCCAAATGATACCATTGACGTCATCAAGAGGTTTATGGGAGATAATGTAACAGAATGTTCCTATATATTGCGATATGTCACTCCATTCACTATTTATTTAGGTTGTGATGAACAAATTGAATTTTTGAGGGGTTTTTCAGACTCCATTCTTCATTTCGATTCAACGGGCACTGTAATATGAAAACCGTATCTACGATCAAAACGTGTGTTAATTACCGCAGGAGTAGTGAATAAAAATCATAAAATAATCCCAGTCAGTAGATAGGCTGTGGGAGTTCAAGCCGAAAATTTTTTGCGGGTTCTGGATCGTAGTCCTGTAGGAGCCTAGTCCGAGTGGGTGGGTGGTGGTTTGATTCACGGATTTAACCCTTTTGATTCGCGGATTTGACCCCTTTTTGATTCACGATTTCAACCCTTTTATGAAATTGATATCCCTCAATGTCTGAATCGTAGTCCTGTAGAAGAGTCCAAGTGGGTGACTCGCGGATTTAACTCTTTCAATTCGCGGTATATGATATTCAAATGATTTCAACCCTTTCTTATAATTGATACCCCTCGATGTATGGATCATAGTCCTGTAGAAGAATCCAAGTGGGTAATTCACGGACTTAACCCTTTCAATTCACGGATTTGACCCTTTTTGATTTCCACCTTTTCATGTGATCGATATCCCTCAATGTCTGAATCATAGTCCTGTAGAGGACTCCAAGTGATTCACGGATTAAACCCTTTTGATTAGAGGATTATGCACCGCTGATTTCAACCCTTTCATTCTAAACCAGTGTGATATCAACAAGTTTTGACTTGTCCAAACACGTTCGGACTTGTCTAATCTTCAAAGGAATGCCGCCCCCTTGGAGTGTCGAATGTCACTTGAAATTTGACACCTCATTTCCGCCCTTTTCCCCCTGCCACATGTTCGAGAGACATTTTCCAGACACACTTGTTTGAAAGAGTCCATTTTCGTTGAGATTTTCCAGATCTTTAGGAAAAAAATTCATGAATCCTTATTAGAAAGAAATTACCCCCACCTCTGACTCTGTCTAGACAAGTTTCGACTTGTCTAAACATGTGTTTAATCTTCAAAAATTCTTTAAACGAATGCACATTGGAGTGTCGAGTGTCACTTGAAATTCGAAACCCCATTTCCGCCCTTTTTCCCACATGTTCGTAAGACATTTTCCAGATACATTTGTTCTAAGAGTCCATTTTCGTTGAGATTTTCCAGATTTTCAAGGAAAAAATTTATGAATCCTTAACTCCCCCCACCCCTGAACCTGTCTAGACAAGTTTGGACTTGTCTAAACACGTGTTGAATTTTCCAAAATCTCCAAAGGAATGTGCATTGGAGTGTCGAGTGTCACTTGAAATTTGACACCCCATTTCCGCCCTTTTCTCCTGCCACATGTTTGAGAGACATTTTCCAGACTCGCATGTTTTGAAGAGTTCGTTTTCGGTGAGATTTTCCAGATTTTTGGAGGAAAATTTATGGGCCCCCATTTCCCCCACCTCTGACTGTTTTAACTTTGGTCGAGCGTATAAATAGACCAAGTTTTCCTCCTCGCTCATCAGTTTCCTTTTAACGTCCAGACATGGATGCGAATTTATGTAGAAGACTGAGAGTGGTTTTCGAAGACGCGTACAAAATTGTAGAGAAATGTCGTGAACCGGAAGAGATTCAGCGTTGGATCCATGACATTGACAAAGAATATAAACAAGTGAATGAATTACTGAAAGAAACAGATAGACATAGTGAAAGACTATGTATGAGTGCATTATTGGCTGACTTGAAAGTATTGAAAAGTCGTTTCCAGCAATTGGAAAAACAAGGTGGTGAATTAAATACAAAATTAAGTGAAAGAATTCAGTGGCATGACCTCCAAAGTATTTTTGAGAGTCGTATGCGAACTAGTGTCGTGATTAATTTAATTCACAAAGACGTAGCTGAATTTCTAAAAGATGTTAAAACAACGTTCATCAGGCGCATAAAGAATGCTTTGAAGAAGCAAATCAACTTAAAAGTGAATACCGTACTAGCATGCGAGTATAAAACTAACAAAAACGATGGAGTACTTCAAGAGACCAAGTATTTCAATACCAATAATGAAATCATAATGGGTACGACTGACTTGGAAGTGTGGTTTGATAATCATGTGACAGACAAGCTGTTGGTGAAAATGGCCGAGTTCCAGGAGAGAGACTCAGGCTGGACACTAAGTGAAATTCTTAGTATTGAAATACATATTAATAAATATGATCCATTGAAGGCTGGAACGTCAACATTCACAGAATTACCCAAATGGATACGCGACAAGAAAGCTGTAATAAACGTTCAGAATAAGAAGGATGAAAAATGTTTCCTGTGGTCCATAATGGCCGGTCTCTGCAAATTAAAACGATATGCAAATCTACCAAATTCATATCCATCCATTGACTCGATGATTCAACACCATGAAATGTTTGACTACCCCATGGCTCTCAAACATATACCAAAATTTGAGGAATTGAATGAATTATCGATCAATGTCTATGGCATTGAATATCAAGACTCTGGGAAAAAATCCATCGTGCCACTGTATCTCAGCTCACAGCCATCGATGGAGAATGATACGATTCACCTCCTCATGGTTGAGGTTCCCAGTGAGTCAGAAGAGAAAAAATATCATTATACATATATTTCAAATTTGTCTCGATTAATCAGCTCACAATTATCCAAACACAATGGGAAATCTTGGATATGCGATAGATGCTTGTGTCATTTTGCCATGGAAAATTCTTACAAGAAACACAGATTAGATTGCATCGCAATCAACAATTGTCGAATCACTTTCCCTCACGGACCTGCTAAATGGATGAAATTCACGAATTTCAAGCATCAATTGAGAGTTCCATATGCTGTATACGCTGATACAGAGAGTCTCTTGGTGAAAATGGAACCTCAAGGTGAGGCAAAGACTCAATATATGCAAAAGCATATAGCTCACAGTATGGCATTCTACGTTAAATGCAGTTATGATGACAAGAAATCACGATTCGATCTATATCGTGGTGAAGATTGTATTAAATGGTTCATTCAGCAACTACATGAATTAGCAAAAGAAGTGGATGCTGAATTGAATAGAAATGAACCAATGAATCTCACTCAAGATGAGTGGAGAAAATACCATTCAGAAAAGAATTGCCACATATGCAGGCAGCCATTCACAGAAGAAGCAGTGAAACATCGTGATCACTGCCACTTTACTGGGAAATATCGTGGTGCAGCAAATCCTGGATGCAACTTAAATTATAAAGAATCCTGTGTCATCCCTATAATTTTCCATAATTTGTCAGGCTATGATGCTCATTTCTTCATTAAGGAATTAGCAGCACAATTTGAAGGACAAATAAAACTATTACCTATAAATAAGGAAAGATATATTTCATTCACCAAAACCGTGGCACATACCAAAGTTCATCTCAGATTCATCGATTCGTTTCGATTCATGGCCAGCAGCATCGGAGAATTATCATCATACTTGGAAAAGGAGAAAAAGAAAATCACCGCAGCTCATTACCCTAATCAGCATCAATTTGAGCTCGTTACGCGGAAAGGAGTATTTCCCTATGAGTATATTGATACTTGGAATAAACTGAATGAAAACAATCTTCCCTCGCAAGAAAAATTTTATTCACAATTGAATGATGCGAGCATAGAAGATGAAGAGTATCACCATGCTTGCAGTGTATGGAGGAATTTTAACATCAAGAACTTGGGAGAATACTCAGATTTGTATTTGAAAACAGATGTTCTATTGCTAGCAGACATTTTCGAAAACTTTAGAGAGAGCTGCTTCTCCGCATATAGCTTGGATCCTCTGCATTATTATACAGCACCAGGATTGGCATTTGATGCCATGCTGAAAATCAGCAAGATCCAGCTAGAATTATTCCAGAGCCCTGAGATGCTTTTATTCATCGAGAAAGGAATTCGTGGAGGATTAGCTCAATGCTCCAATCGATATGCAAAGGCCAACAATCCATACATGGGTAAGGATTATGAACGAGAAAAAGATATATCCTACTTGATGTACTTGGATGTCAATAATTTGTATGGAGCAGCCATGAGTCATTATCTACCTCAAAAAGGATTTACCTGGCTGGACAACTGGAGTAAACTGGACATAGAAAACATTCCAGACGAATCACCAACGGGATATATTCTGGAGGTGGATCTCCACTATCCTCAGAACATCCACAATCAACACAAAGACTTGCCTCTGTGCCCAGAACACATTGTGCCCCCCAACAATAAGTCCAAATTGCCTAAATTACTGACAACACTGAATGATAAAAAGAATTATGTTATTCATTATAAAAACCTCAAACAATATTTGAAGCTGGGCATGAAATTGACAAAAATTCATAGAATATTGGAATTCACTCAAAGCCCCTGGCTCAAGAATTATATCGATCTCAATACCGACTTGAGGAAGAATTCTCGTAACGAATTTGAAAAAAACTTTTATAAATTGATGAACAATGCAGTATTTGGGAAAACGATGGAAAATGTTCGCAAACAAGTGGACATTAAACTAATAACCAAGTGGGAAGGACGTTATGGTGCTGGGAGTTATATATCCAAGCCAAATTTCCACAGCAGTGTAATTTTTGATGATGTTATGGTAATCATCCAGATGAGAAGAACTCAAATAAATTTTAATAAACCCATTTATGTAGGTTTCAGTATTTTAGATATCGCAAAAACGTATATTTATGATTTCCACTACAATTATGTCAAGGACTCATTCGGGAATAATGCAAAATTGCTGTACACGGATACAGACAGTCTCATTTACGAATTTAAGGTAGAGAACATCTATGAACGAATGGAAATAGACATCAAGAAGTTTGACACGTCAGACTATCCAGCCGATAACATTTATAAAATGCCTCGGAGAAATAAAAAAGTTTTGGGACTTATGAAAGATGAGAACAAAGGGCGAATAATGACAGAGTTTATCGGGCTGAGGGCTAAACTGTATTCTTATAAAGTGCATGGTGAAGAGCAAGGCGAAGTTGAAGTGAAGTCGAGAGCAAGGGGTGTAAAAAAATCGACACTGAATAAAATTACCTTTGATGATTTTTATAAATGTTTATTTGAAGAAAAAGAAATCTCAAGATTTCAATATATGATTAGAGCTAAGAAACATGATGTATTTACAATAAGACAAGATAAATTAGCTTTAAGTCCACATGATGACAAACGTGTACTCATGCCAAATACTACAGATACTTTACCCTATGGTTATAAAGAATAAACAAAAATTTTTATCATCAAAAATGTCTTTTTCATTTCATACAACCGTTTCCCTGAATTCATATTTAATAATTATTGGGAGAGTACACAAATAAAGAATGATTAATATTGTTGTGATAATCAAGAAAATAGAAAGTATATTATATAGAATAGACGAACTATCATGACAATTTTCAATTCGTAATTCACGTAATAAACTTTTCAAATTTGTATATTTTCGTGGTAGATTCTTAATTAATAGTAAATTCGGTGATAAAGCTGAAACATTCAGCTTGAAAGTCCACATTGGATCCCATGACATATTGGTCATTCTACGATTTTCACTCATCGCAGCATACGGAGTTACAGCTTGGCATTCAGGTTTCAATCGGAGAATTCCAGTTCCAGTTATATTGATTGTTTGTCGCCAATCAGATCCACATAATATATGAACTTGCTCTTTTCTTGGCATAGAATATAACCACCCACCCAGAATTTTTGTCCAATAAGGTTTGAATGTTGAGCTGACACGAATATCACAGTCTTCATATCTTTTCAGTGATTTTTTCATAGTAATAGTGACTTCACAAATTGGTTCATGATTCAGGCTGAAGAATGGATTAAATATCTCGTAACATAACAAAGTATTATTGATGTCTGAACATCTGACAAGATCATCATGATTTGCTAGAGTATAGTGATGATCTCCAAGCAGTAGGTAGTCAGCTCTGGGCCGAATATATGCCGATCCATTTCTCCCATGACCCAAATGTTGAGAGGTAGGATACTCGTGCAGTTTGTAAAGGTTAAACTTGGTGAAATTCCTCGAGACGAAGAGCACTTCACGTAAAAACTCATGATACAATCCACTATGGGATCGTATTTCCACATTGGTATAATTCTCTGCATGGCAGAGTGATACCAGGAGAATCAGGAGCCAGATCTTCATGATGCAGAGTCATCAAGTGAACTGATGAGGTTGAGCTAGCTGCTTCATAGATATACCCTCTCACAACTCTTCAATATTAATCCAGCTGTTATGGGTTTTGTCAAAACCGAGCCATTTAACATAAGCTCGATGTCCTCTCTTTTTTAACACTTTTTCCACCAAGTAAATATCCCCATGCTTAACTAAACCCAATTCAGGTTCATAAAAGGAACCCTGTATTGGATTATCCTGATAATCTTTGAGTTTATAAGTCACAGGATTCGAGTAATGAACACTATCTACTGTGAATATTTCTGTAGTCCAATTTGGCGTATATCCTTTCTCGAAAACATGTTTCGCTTTACTTATCCTAACTTTATCTCCAACTTTAAATTTTGCAGGTTTATCATTCACTCGAAAATCAGCATACAAGAGTCGTAATCGTGGAGCATTCTTGGCAGTCACATCAATTGGTTTCATACGGATTGTACGATGTCGTGTATTATTATACTCATTGACGAGATGAGGAAGTATATTTATCCATTTGTAACTTCCCTGTAAACTGAATTCTTTCCACATTTTATTTTTTAATGTTCGATTGAAGCGTTCACATATAGAAGCTTTCAAATTGCTGAATGTAGAGTACATATTTATTCCATGTTTTTTCATGAATTTTTGGAACTCTGAATTATAAAATTCTTTCCCAGCATCCACATGTAAATGTTGTGGAACACGACCCTGCTGTAGAATGGACTTCATTGCAGCTGTAACATCTTGAGCATTTTTCCTTTTTATTGGTACAGCCCAAGCAAATTTGGAGAAATTATCAATGACTGTAAGCAAAAACCTATGGCCCTTATTTACATGAGCATAAGCTGTCATATCAACTAGATCAGCTTGCCATGTTTCATCCAAATCGCGGATATTAACCCGTCGACGTGGATAATTCCTCCTAACAGGTTTATGCAGCTCATTGACAACATCAATTTTAGCCATGACTAACTTTCTCCTCAAGTGCACTCAATCTATCAGTGATACCTTGGAGCAATGTATAAATTTGAGTTATTTGAGAATTAACACTCATCTCCACTATTCCCACTTCTAGTTTGACTTTTTCATTCAATGTTTTCAGTGGTACAGCATCATGCTCATCAAGAGGCTCGTCCACATTCATCAATCTCTTTCCAGAAATATCATATTCCCCATCGTTGGTTAATTTAAATCCAATTCCCGGTGGTCCACGAGCAGCTTGACCATCTGTCATCAAATGACGTCCAAACACGTCAACACTCATTTTTAAACTAGTCTTATTCCCTGAAATTCCTCTTAATATATAATTCCAGCTTCACGAAGTTCCTCAACAATTGAGATGATTTCATTGGAATGACTGGTATTTCCAGCAGCTTGGGATGCTACGAGTAATCGAAGGCGATCCACAAGTTCATTAGGATCATCCCACCAAACGTAATTCACAGCACTATTCTTTTTTGCTTTCATGAAAATTCCTTTTCCTCTTTTACTTTTAAATTTTGAGATATAATTTTTAAATTTAGAGCTTTCCCTATTACGAATAGCACTGTTTGCTTCATGACGTTTTCTATGAGCATTTGTAGATAGAATAATATTTCTATATGCTTCCACATCCTGCTCACTTATTGATTCCTCACTAGGATTCTTCGAAATTAATAGCTGCAGTAAGCCTTCGGTAGCAGCATATTTAATGGATCTATTGGGGGTTTGTACTAAGATCTTATCTGATTGAAAAAATATGGGTGAATTTCCAATCATATAATTCTTTTTTAACTGTCGAACTCCATAAGATTTATCCCATTCTGGTGTATTAATTAAGGTGAGATATTTTCCAATTAAACTGTTTTCTGCCGAAAAGTCCAATGAGTGACTCGCAGCCAGAGTCTCATTCAGAGTCTCATTGGCAGATGCATAATCTTCGTCATCCATTTTTTCATGTGATGACATTTTAGCAGGAGTAGAAGTGACAGCATTATCGAGTGTTGAATCATCATTGAATGTTGAATCATTCAAAGAATTACTTTTAAATGACACGATTTTTTTCCCGGGATTAAATGTGAAATCATCAAAAGATTGATTCAATTTTTTCTCATTTGCTAGTTGCTTCAAAGGTGTAATGACTGGTTTGAAAACTTCATTCATCATTTCTTCAGCAGTCTCTTTCCCTGACTTCATTATCCTATGTTTTTTCCGAATGGCACTCCTCGCCACAGAAATTTGTTGTAAAATATTTTGCTGCTTGGCAAAATCATCTTTGCTTGGAGGCATGTTGACTTGTTCAAGTCTCATTCACTACTGTCTACCTCAATCACTTATGTATCTTTATAAAACAATCGAAATTCTTTCTATAACGCCCTTTATCAATATCACTATCTTTGTCTATAACCACAAATGTATAATTGTCTTTCCAGCATGCTAGACATAATTCTTTAAATGTTTCAAAAGTCATGTCAGTATTGACATGATCATTATAAATGTGTTTCAAATTCATCTCATCCTGTTTAAACAACACTAAAAAGTTCAAATTATCTCGTACTAAATGTTTGGGGATTCGAGCATAGGATTGGCAAAGATAGAAACAATCTACATTTTTATGTCTTCCCATACAAAAGTATGCTTTGATATTATTTTGTTTCTCGCATGCAACATCGTCAAAGATGAAAAGAGAATTTTCT
This sequence comes from Aleiodes leptofemur, assembly GCA_963942555.1. NCBI lineage: Eukaryota > Metazoa > Arthropoda > Insecta > Hymenoptera > Braconidae > Aleiodes > Aleiodes leptofemur. Next base: position 12,297,813 of record OZ012615.1, read on the forward strand.
TGAGCTTCATCGATTGACACTACTTGATCATTATCAGAAAAAGGAAAATAATTCATCTCTTCAATTGATTCTAAAACATTTTTCAAAAATTGATATTTTGGTTGATTTAATGACTTTGAATAAACATAAATATTTTCAAATCTCAACCCATTGGGGTGAGTGATCAAACTTAAAAGAGCATTAGTTTTTCCACAATTTGAAGGTCCACAGAAAACGGCTCGAATAGTGTTTGGTAAAAGTGCACCATGACGTTTCACATTTGACTGCGTCAAAGTAATTGAATCAAAATTGGTGACTGGTAGCCCATGTGCATGGACATCCATCTTGATGGAGACTGAATGAAAATTCTATAAATGGATTGTTTTATAGATTTATTCCCAGTCTTTTGTTGGACATGCTCGTGCACGGATCATCTGAGCACTCTGGAAAGGGGGTAGTGAACGGCTTAATCAATAAACTCCCATTCGAATTACATCTTCCAGGATATCAGTACTGTGGACCAGGCACAAAATTGGCTAAACGCTTAGCACGTGGTGATCCTGGAATTAATCCACTTGATTCTGCATGCAAGGAGCACGATATAGCGTACTCCAAGAATCGTGAGAATATTGGGACTCGAAACGTGGCAGATAAAGTATTAGCTGATCGTGCCTGGAGAAGAGTTTATGCTTCAGACTCTAGTGCTGGTGAAAAAGCTGCTGCCCTCCTTGTCACAGGTTTAATGAAGGCTAAATCAAAATTTGGAATGGGGATGAAACCCAAACGGAAAAACTTGAAGAAGAGAATGAAGAAGATCACTCTGCGGAAAGTAGTCAAAGCTGCCAAGGATGCAATGAAGCTCCATTCAGGTTCACGGGATGCAATCCAATCTGCATTGAACGGAGCTCGAGCAGCTGTTAAGCTGAATGGAGGGAAACAACAAATACTGATTCCACGGGTTCTTCCTGTTCCAGCTAAAATTGGTGGGATATTACCATTTCTAGTGCCATTGTTTGCTGGTCTTAGTGCAGCTGGAGCTTTGGCTGGTGGTGCAGCTGGTATAGCTAAGGCTGTGAATGATGCCAGTGCTGCTAAGCGACAGCTTGGTGAAAATAAGAGACATAATGAAACCATGGAGGCGATAGCTCTCGGCAAAGGTCTCTTTATGAAACCTTATAAGAAGGGCATGGGTCTGTACTTGAAACCAAAAAACTTTTAGAGATGCTACCACGCAAGGCTTTAACTGATGGAGATTTGATGAAATATGCTAAAATCATGAAAATTCCCCATTTTCGTGGAGTATTCATGCGCAATAACTTACCCATCAATGGACCCATGAAGAATGAATCGGCAATCATCAACTTGGATGATAAAAATGGACCTGGTACTCATTGGGTCGCATATAAAAAAATAGGGGACAATGTCATTTATTTTGACAGCTTTGGGAATTTACAGCCTCCCAAAGATCTCCACAATTACCTTGGAGTTGGTAGCATAAAATATAATTACGAGCGGTATCAAGACTGGAACACATACAATTGTGGGCATTTATGCTTGGAATTTCTCACTAGAGGTTTTATATAAAGAGGAGAAAATATGAATCCTCTTCAGTTCATCATCAGTCATCATGATTGACTCATTTACGTTGACGTTGTCAGGCGTTTCATCTGAATTGGAGGCACAATACTTCCCACCAATTGAACTGGATCCCGGGAAAAAATATGCTCTTGGATTAGTCGAATTTCTAACATTCAACTCAATTCCCAACATTGACTTTCGGAATAATAAATTCCACATTGCAATAGAATCAAATGAGATTGCTGACAGCAATGAACTTCACTCTGCAGAAACGCTGGTAGAGATTCCAACAGGAAGTTATGAGATAAAAGATATTTCAGACTATATTGAGAAGCGACTGGCTGAAAAAAATATCACGATAAAAATTACAAGCAATAATAATACTTTGCGCAGTCAGATTAAATGTAGCAAAGATATTGATTTTCGACCTAGTGATTCGATAGGTCGCTTATTGGGGTTTACACCAAGACTTCTGAAAGCTGATATAATGCATGAATCAGATCAACCTGTAGCCATTCTTAAAGTGAACGCCTTACGTGTCGAATGTAATATCACGACTGGAGCATATATAAATGGTGAAAAAGTGCACACAATACACGAATTTTTTCCAGTTGTACCTCCAGGATATAAAATTGTTGAGGTACCATCCCATGTGATTTATTTACCCGTATCAGTGAATACAATTAACTACTTGCAGCTTCGCATAGTTGATCAGGACGGTGATATAGTAAATTTTCGTGGAGAGACTATAACTATTCGCTTACATATTAAATCCATTTCATGATGGGGATTGTTTTCAATCGAAAAATTGGATCTTCATATAAGATGCCAGCATACTCTGCTCGCGTCAGTTTGCATACTGGTTCCAAGGTGTTAACACCTCAGAACGTGAATTTCCTAAAAAGTTTGGGATTGAAAGTTAAAACATGGAAGAAGGATCTCTGAACATCCAGATGCCGGTGGCATTTGATGAGTCTATTTCTCATTATGAGATACATGCTCATCATCCCTATGCATCTTCAACATATGATAACAGTGATGAAATACGAATCACAGTTCAGAATCAGGACCTCTGTATTCTACCACACAAAAGTCATCTGCATTTGACTGGAAAACTGACAAAGAATGATAATACTGCTGTTTCTGCAACAACGAAATTTGTGAATAATGCATTTTGTCATCTGTTTGAAGAAATACGTTATGAACTTAACGCGATTGAAGTAGATAAAGTAAAAAATGCTGGAATCACTACTTTGATGAAAAACCTTGTATCATTAAATCCTCATCAAGCTCAAATGCTGGAAAATGCTGGTTGGATAGATATTCCTGAAGCTACAAGTTTAATTGATGCTGCTGGGAACTTTGATGTATCCATACCACTGAGTATGCTACTAGGATTTGCTGAAGATTACCGAAAAATTATCGTTAATGTAAAGCATGAATTAATATTGATACGATCTCGGAATGATAAAAATGCTACAGTTCAAACCGCTGATGAGGTGATTAAAGTTTCTCTGAGTAAGATTGAATGGCTGATACCCTACGTGACATTATCCGATAAAAAGAAAATTGATTTACTCAAGTTTCTTCAGAAAGATCCTGCTATTTCAATGAGTTTCCGATCATGGGAATTATATGAATATCCTATGCTTCCACAGACAACGAAACATGTGTGGACAGTGAAAACAGCTACTCAATTGGAAAAACCTCGATATATTATCCTAGGTTTCCAAACTGATCGAAAGAACAAGAAAAAGAAAAATGCTAGCCATTTTGATCACTGCAACATTGCTGATGTGAAACTATTCTTGAATTCACAATGCTATCCCTATGGAAGTATGAACATTGATATAGACAGGAAACATTATGCTATCCTCTATGACATGTACGCGAATTTTCAGTCATCATATTACGAACAGTCTGCAAATCCACTGTTAACAAAAAGTACATTTTTGTCTTATGCACCGCTGATTGTCATAGATTGCTCTAGACAGAATGAGGCGTTAAAGTTTGGTCCAGTAGATGTTCGTTTGGAATTCGAAGCTAGAGAAAGTTTTCCAGCAGAGACTACAGCATATTGTCTCATTTTACATGATCGCATTGTAGAATACAATCCCATCAGTGGTGGGGTGAAGAAATTAGTTTAAATGGTGGGGGGCCACTTAAGAAAATGCTCATCTAGACAAGCATCAGTCGTCATGGAGCTCTTGGTGGATGTGCAAGGATTCCAAGGAGCCTTGAATGAATTCATCGTCAAAGAACTGGCTTTGATAAGTTTGGAAATATCAGTGGAAAAAGCTACTATAATGTTTCTCCAGCCTCCATGCGATTTCAATGAAATACCAGTGAAATATCGATGTGCAAATAGATGGCTAGAGAGAAATTATCATGGAATGCCATGGAATTATGGTAATATTCCATATGATCAAGTGCAAAGTATGTGTCAGGAAGAAATGAAAAATGCTAGCAGAATTTATGTGAAAGGTCGCGAGAAGAAGGAATGGTTGGGGAAGTTCTTCACCGATGATTCTCTACCTTTCATCATAGACTTGGATGAATTCTTCGACGATTGTCCATCAATTGCTAAATTCCAAGACTTACCATCTTATACTTGCCCCTTCCATTGTAACATCAAGAATAAAACTTGTGCTGCTAAAAACGTTTTACTGCTAAAAAGCTGGATGTCAAAGAAAATTATACGTTCTATGGATCGATCTATACGTATATACTTTGAGCTGAAAAATTTAGCTCTCATGGATGTTGAGGACATTGCACTTTTACCGAAGGCGTTTATAAGTACATTTGCTGCATCTCATGTACATGAAGCTTGGGAAAAATTAACTGACGAAATGAAAGTGGATCGAGAAATTTTTGGCTGCAAACGGTGCCTCGTACATCACAATAATTGGGGTGGAGATGTAGTTGATGGTGTACCACCTATGATTAAGGATTGTGGATTGTGTAATGTTTAAATAAAAAAAAATAATCTCAATGAAAAACTATTTATTCATTTTTTTGTGTCTTACATTTATAAAATTAATTTTTTTTCATGTTTCAATATGTATTACATTCATAAAATAAAAATTTTTTCCACATAAAAATTGCTGTTTTTCACTTATTCACTTATTGAATGGGCACATCCCTCCCATTTTTCCTGAGAGAATTCCACCTGATTGAATCTCGTTCCAATGGATCGCATTCTAATGGGATGTTTCCCAGCAGCAATAGCATCCTGCATGATCTCTAACTGATCCGGATTCTCCAGAAAGAATGTCGTTGATTTCTTGGGTAAGAAAGCAGCTTGAGCATTATCAAGCTCCACCATGACTGCTAGTCCGTTGCAAGTAATTGCTTTGTAAATCTTGGTTATAGTAAATGATTTTTTCTTATCAAGATCTGCAACTTTCACACAGGGCAGATATTTATCATGGAACTCGGCTGCGGAGTTAATTTTGGCGAGGTCCATCTTCAATTGAGAGCTTTTCTAGTTTTGAGCAGAGTTGATGTATTTCAATTCTTAGTTGGATGTCTTTTTCAGCGTCTTGGATGTTTTGTTGTAGTATTTCAATCCTCAATTGGATATCCTTCTTAGATTCTTGGAGGCTTTGTTGTAAAATATACCGACGTTTTTTCAAGTTAGCTTTTCGTAGAGAGTAGTGTCTCATGGTACAATTTCAGAGACTGATGAGACTACCGAAAACTGAGCTCTCTTTATACTCGTTCCCCCTCCATTTTTTTAGAAATACCCCCACTCTCCAGCAGGCCCTTGATGCAGGCTCATGGAAGGGGGAAAATGTCACATCGAACACTTGAACGGAAAAAGAGCAGATGCGCAAGGATTTCAAGTGTCAAATCCTGCACACCATTTGATGCAAGTTTGAACCATGAAACAGTGTTTGGGAAAAGTCTCATTAATTATCATCAACTTATGAGAAGATTTGCAGTACTAAGATATTATAGCATGAATCGTCATCATAACTTTTCCTCGACACACTGCACAAGTTACCATACCAATTGCACATTTAGCACATGTCACCATGTGTCGACAAGGTAAAAACACAATTCCCAATTCTTCGTTGCAACAAATTTTACACATAATCCTATCGTCACTCTCAGTCTGATTATGATTTGTTCTCAAACTTGATTCGGCGCTAGTGCATTCTGGATGCGTTGCAGTCTTAAGTTGGGCTGAAACGAATCGGAAATGCTGCCCATAATGTCCATAGACATCTCTACTCCTTGGTATTGGCACAGTATCAGGATCAGCGCCAATTGGTACATTACCACATGGTATTCTACGCACGAATTTACAGAGTGGCTTCCATCGCTGATGATCGGACATTGGATTATCTCCTTCAACCCATTCAAAAATCTCAACCCCACACTCAAAACATTTAACGCGATCACCATCACCAGTGAAAAAAAGTCCAGCAGCTGCTAGTCTAGCTGGATCCATGTATGCTGCTGGCCAATTTTCATAGCTAGCAAGCCTTGCTGATTCCAAGCGATAATCGATCAATCGATTGTCCACATGAACGCGAGTTGAATCTTCGGTTCGTCCTTCTAAAGGCGGTATAATACCCAAATTCGCAGTTCTTTCCTGAGTGTTATATGCATCCATGTTTGCTTTTGGATGTTAGAGAAAAACTGATAGAAGAAAAAAACTGTGCTCTCTATATACTCATCCCCCCCCCCCCCCCCCCTCCAGTGGAAAAATCTGGGAAATCTCTCCTAAAGAACAAGTGTCACGGAGAAAAAGGACGCAAATGGGGTTTCGAATCTCAAGTGAAATTCGACACTTCAATGTGCATTCCTATGAAGAATTTTCAGAAATTCAACACGTGTTCAGACAAGTCCAAACGTGTTTGGACAAGTCGAAACTTGTCTAGACAGGTTCAGAGGTGGGGGAGTTAAGGATTCATAAATTTTTTCCTTGAAAATCTGGAAAATCTCAACGAAAATGGACTCTTAGAACAAATGTATCTGGAAAATGTCTTACGAACATGTGGGAAAAAGGGCGGAAATGGGGTTTCGAATTTCAAGTGACACTCGACACTCCAATGTGCATTCGTTTAAAGAATTTTTGAAGATTAAACACATGTTTAGACAAGTCGAAACTTGTCTAGACAGAGTCAGAGGTGGAGGTAATTTCTTTCTAATAAGGATTCATGAATTTTTTTCCTAAAGATCTGGAAAATCTCAACGGAAATGGACTCTTTAGAACAAGTGTGTCTGGAAAATGTCTCTCGAACATGTGGCAGGGGGAAAAAGGGTGTCAAATTTCAAGTGACATTCGACACTCCAAGGGGGCGGCATTCCTTTGAAGATTAGACAAGTCCGAACGTGTTTGCACAAGTCAAAACTTGTCTGTTTTCATCCACGCGGGCTTAGCTCATGGATCGATGGAAGGATTATCAATTGCATGAAATCAGCTGACATTCATAATCCTCTAATCAAAAGGGTTTAATCCGTGAATCACTTGGAGTCCTCTACAGGACTATGATTCAGACATTGAGGGATATCGATCACATGAAAAGGTGGAAATCAAAAGGGGGTTAAATCCGTGAATTGAAAGGGTTAAGTCCGTGAATTACCCACTTGGATTCTTCTACAGGACTATGATCCATACATCGAGGGGTATCAATTATAAGAAAGGGTTGAAATCATTTGAATATCATATACCGCGAATTGAAAGAGTTAAATCCGCGAGTCACCCACTTGGACTCTTCTACAGGACTACGATTCAGACATTGAGGGATATCAATTTCATAAAAGGGTTGAAATCGTGAATCAAAAAGGGTCAAATCCTCGCATTGGAAAGGTTAAACCGCGAATCAAACCACCTCCCACTTGCAGTCCTTTACAGGACTACGGATTCAGCCATCGATAGATCGATGAGAGAGGTATCAATTTCATGAGAGGGTTGAAATCGTGAATCAAAAGCGTTAAATCCGCGAATCAAAAGGGATCAAATCCGCGAATCAAACCGCGATTCACTTGGACTCCTCTACAGGACTATGATTCAGACATCGAGGGATATTAATCACATGAAAGGGTTGAAATCGTGAATCAAAAGGGTTAAATCCGGGAGTTAAAAGGGTTCAATCCGTGAATCAAACCGCGAATCACCCACCCACTCGGACTAGGCCCCTACAGGACTATGATCCAGAACCCTCAAAAAATTTTCGGCTTGAACCGCCACAGCCTATCTACTCCAGTCCTAGAAATGATATCCAACAAGAATGATGCAGTGACAATAAGTGAATTTTTAACGTTCTATCGACAACTATGGTTGCAGCACAATCTACCCTGGCCATTATTCCGTGTTGTTGTCATTGATTGGACATGGGCAAACGCCAATTCAATCATGATGTCCTGGAATCAGATGACGGTTTCCAAATACTTGATTGCAGCTTACGATCATTTGGAGCGTAAGAGTTCGTTTGATTATGTCAAAGTACATTTTTGTTACCAGCACTTGATGGCGATGATCTCACGATATCTTCAAAAAAATGGTTTCCCGAAGAAGTCAGAATCACACTGTGTTATCATGGAAACTATGACAATACTTGCTCACTGTTCTTCTATGACTGTATTACGCATGAGAGTGAAAGAAATTGGTATTTTGCTGATTGCAAAAAAAATGACTGATACCGTTCATGAAGTACTTTCATCTTTGTCCCAAAGTGATGTTGTAAGGAAATATGAAGAATTTGAGGATTTGGATGCAGCAGAGACTTACTGAACAAGCACCAAAAGAAGCTGTATATGCTTCTAGTCCTTTCTACAGAGAATTCAAAGTATTGTTCGAGGACCTCGGGAAAAATTTGAACGGCCGAGAGGGCGAGAATCGTAAGGATAATGTCTATCATTCAGAAGTGATTACGAAGTACTTGCTGAATAATCTCCTGCCATACGTAGTGATGTGGTCGGCTCTCCTAATCAATGAACCAGATATCAAGCATCGTGGCAATGCAACTGCTGAGAATTATATGAAAATAATGAAGGAATCTACTCTGGAAAGAAAAAAAAATGTCAAAGCAGGACGCGTTATCGATGAAATGTTTTTTGCTACTAAGGCAGTGCTGAAGGAAGTAAGTCTCGAAACGCCTCAACAACACACACAAAAAAAAGCCTAAAGCCAAAGGAAGGTCCACAACGAAGAAAATTAATGAGCCAGACGATATGAGATCGGAAGAAACATGGCATAAGGGTGGACCAACAAAATCTGACAAACGACATGCAGATCTCACGAAACTCAAGAAAATTCATTCTGATTCTGAGAAGAAAATCCTCACAGTATTCCCCAATGGCTGCATTGCAACAAAAAATTATTATTTCAGCTCCAGTTCTACTGCTCCTAGGGCTTGTTTTGTCGGCGTTGTCCCGAAAAATCCACTTAAGTGTTCTGCTGATGAAGATTTACAGTTTTTTAATCATGAAGACTTTACAGATTGTACAGCAATCAGCCAACTCAAGATACGTGGCTTTCAGCACAGCTAATAGATTATTGCTATCGAGCATCTGCATATTGCAATGAATCAAGCAACCGATATTCAAGATGGCTGTATAGTCAGGAGACTAAAGGCCAGCTGTGCTTCGCGCAGCCCAAAAAAGAAGAAGAAGAAGCAACCGATATGCATATTCTGAAGCCGAAATCTGGGGGAAATTTTTAGGAGTGAGCGAACTTGAAGACATTCCTCCAGAACTGAAAATTCCCTAGCGGACCTGATTCACCGTGATTTATGGTGAATCACCGTGAGTCACGGTAAAATGCGGATTCACGGTGATTCACGGTGAACGCACCGTGGTTTACGGTGAAGGCACCGTGATTCACGGTGCATTCACCGTGAATCACCGTGAGCTTCAGCGTACCTAAATCGTGGTGTATTACCGTGATTCCCCGTATATCACGGTGATTCACCGTGAATCACCGTGATTCACCTTGAATTACCAAACTTTGAAGCTAAATATTTCCAGTGATTCACCGTAAATCACCGTAAGTCACGGTGAATCACGGTAAAATTCGGTGAATCACGGTGATTCACCGTAAATCACAGTGATTCACCGTGAATTACCAAACGTTAAAGATGGATATTCCAGTGATTCACCATAAATCACCGTAAGTCACGGTGAATCACGGTAAAATTCAGTGATTCACGGTGATTTACGGTGAATCACTGGAATATCCAGCTTTAACGTTTGGTAATTCACGGTGAATCACCAAACTTTAAAGCTAGATAATTCCGGTGAATTACCGTAAATCACCGTGAATCACAGTGATTTACTGAATTTTACGGTTTGATAATTTTGGTGATGCACGGTGATGCCACCGTGATTCACGGTGATTCACGGTGAATCACGGTGAATCACGGTGGCATCACCGTGCATCACCGTGACATCACCGTGGAAGTTCAGTGAGTTCTCACCGTGAATTACGGTGACATCACCGTGAATCACGGTGAATCAGGTCCGCTAGGGTTCGATGCGAGTTGGAGTGGAAGAATCGTGATGGACTTTTTCTACCACTTCACGTAGCTTCTTCTCACTGGATTTTGTTGTCTGTTGATATAAAATCGAGAAGGACATGTGTACTCGATCCGGCAATTTCTGGTTGCACAACGAGCAAATCGGTATGTCATAAAAATTTTGCCGCAGTTTGGAAAATTATTTTTCCAGATGATTCTGACGAGAAATGGACAGCGATGACCTGTGTCTATCCTACACAGAAAGATGGATTCAATTGTGGCGTATTCATTTTATATTTTATGCAACAAATATTGATGGAGGGTCAATTGAATATTGATTGTGAATTTGATCCAAATGCCGCACGAGATCAATGGATCGAGTATGGATTAAAAACTTCATTGAATGTCATACCACGCTGTCTACAATGTGGTCGCGGAGAGTCTCAACGCAAAGAAACGTGGGTCATTTGCAGTGTCTGTGATAGGCAAACACATCTCAAGTGCCTGGGATATTTGAAAAAGAGTAAAACAGAAATCGGAAGTCTTTTTTTTCTTTACACATGCGATTTATGTAGTCAGTGGAGAAACTTATTAGTAAATTGAAAAATAAGATTCAGATTACGATGTACAATTTCCAAATTTTCAATCGTCAATAAAGATCATTAATAGCATTGAAAAAAAAAAAAAAACTCACAACCGAAATTGAATATTGCATCCATGAAATTTTTTTAATGTTTCTAGCAATTATGCAGTACGAGATATACAGTTTTCAAATTTTCAATCACTCATAACAAGCATTAATTACATAAAAAAAAAAAATAAAAAAAAACTCACAACTGAAATTGAATATTGCATCCATAAAATTTTTTTTATGTTTATAGTACTTATGCAGTTCGAGATGTATGGTTTTCAAATTTTCAATTGCTCATAAAGATCATAAATTACATAGGAAAAAAAAACAAAAAAAGCTCACAACTGAAATTGAATATTGCATCCATGGAAAATATTATTATGTTTATAGTACTTATGGAGTCCAAGGTATACGGTTCCCAAATTTTGAATTGCTCATAAAAATCATTAATTACATGGAAAAAAAAAAAAAAAACTCACAACTAGAATTGAATATTGCATCTATGAAAAGTAATTGTTGTGTGACCCAACCTTTTTATCAATTTCTATGACGTAGTTCACTACAATATTAGTATGTAAACAGAGTCCAAGTTATTGTACAATGTTCTTTAAGGTATGACTATCACCAGAGGCTTGAAATACGAAAAATCTGAAAAAATTCAGAAATATTCTTCACAGGAAACCCAACAACTTTTCCTCATGGTGAAAAATTTTCTGACCCGTGGAATCCGAGATATTGAATTTCAAAAAGTGCATTTTTCCCATAAGAAAACGAGTAAATTGAGTCGCGATTCAATCATTATAAATTTAAAGAAAAACGGCATTTACGGGGCTTCTGAAAAAATTGTAGTCCATAGTCACCACTTTTAAGAATTTTTTGAGACCAAAATCAGTTATTTCTGACCCATAGTTTTGGAGAAAAAAAAATAAACGATTAATGGCAGGCCAGCACCGCTGTGTACGTACACGCGGTCGCTCTGTATGTGTGTACAACTACAGGAGTATTCTCTAGTGTGCGCGCATACGTATACGCGCACATTAGTGTGCGTAGGCAGGCCCGTATCAGAATTTTAAAAAATGGTTCTTCGAAAAAAAAATCAAAATATTAGTAGATATAATTATTTTGATTAAATTATGCTTTCATATGAAAGCAAGAAACTATTCAGGCTGAATAGCATTATAGGTTGAACAATTTCTCCCGCCTTTGGTTGTTCCAAATGATTTTTTCCTAACCTCCCTTGCCCCCACGCTTAGTGGTGACGTGAGCGATAGTCTTACCTTAAGATAAGGTTTCTCACGTCCGCTGGTCCTTTCTCTGAGAACTTTGAACAAGTCCCGAATTATCAATAAATAAACTAACTCTGGTACCCAACCATTCCTACTCCAAAGGTCCAAGTTCTAGAAGAATCCAAAATACAGATACCCTTCGAGAAAGATCTTCTCCCTCCAAACCCCAGATAGGGATAAATACCCTGCAATTGGAAAATGCTAGTTAGTCTTGGAAATTCCTTCGTCATGAAAACTCAACATTCATAAAAAACTACTATTTCTCAAAGTTATCAAGTCAAGTTTTTGTCAAGTATAGAACACAGTACTAGTTTGTAAACTCCAAGAAAGTGGTTAATTAATAAATAATTCAGTACTAAAAAGTGAGTTCTTCATTTTGGTACACAACATAATCTTCTGCATATAATTATTTTATGCACGGAGTTATTGAAATATCAAATCTTTTTTTCACTAAGAAAAATGTTTAAATAATGCTATATATTTTTGATGAAATACTCACTTAAAAAAAAACATTCTCCATCCATAGTCACCATTCCCAACTGTTTTTCAAATAGAATAACAGAATTTCTAACAGTCAAAGAAAAAAAAATGGAGATATACAGATCTTCAATGTCATAAAAATTTCTCTATGAAAACGGATCCAAGCAAAATCACTCTATCTTGCTTAGTTTCCGAGATATTCATAAAAAAATGAATCCAGTGAAAAAGTGAAACTGGATATGCGTTGGAATTTTTGAGAAATTCTGGCTGGGTGCAACTGATCGGGTGACGTCAGCCTCGGCAACACTGTTCTCCCTCCTATGACGCAGGACGGGGGAGACAAGTCCCTGCAGGCTCAAGGGACTTCACTCGGCGTCCAACTGCCAAACCTAACGGTTGCTTCGTGTGCAAACGTTTCAAAAAAATTTCCATTTTACTGTCTGAACACTTTATGAACTTTATCTGAATTCAAATGTTTCTATATTCGATTTATCGATTGAATGACATATTCCCCTTGTGTGTGTTGAACGAATTCTACTTCATGTTATACTTCATGTCATTAATTATCGAGTTAAATAATTCATCTGAGAGTGTTATTAAGGAATTAATTCTATACTGAAAAGAACGTATTTCTAGAAATATTTACTGCGGATGGATCGATATTTTCATTCGATTATTTTTGATAATATCTCGAAAAATGTAGTAAATATTTTTTAAACAGAATTTATCAAATTAAAATCATTAAGATTTATTCACACAGTTCAGATGAATAGTTCTAATAATGAATAAACAAAACTCAAGTTAAACTCTCAGAGGTAAAAGACAAGTAAAATAAAATAAGCATCGAGATCTTTGCGGGTCCAAGTGTCGAGGAAGACTGTCCTCCAATTTTCCTGTTGCTGGGCCAGTCCTCTACCAACACAGAGGTCTCTTTGTCTAAGTATGTATCCCAATTGTTTATTGGGATACATAAACAATGACGACGCCCGCAACGCAGTTTTCCCAGAACTCCGTGACTAATGTGACGCAAGCCGTGGCCACTCGAGAATGGTTATATGACTCTACCATACGAAAAATACAAAACTGCCTTTTTTCGAAAAAATTCCACTTCAAAAATAAGCGAGATAGAGCGATTTCAACCTCAACTCGTATTTAAGCTCTTGAATTTTTGAATGAAAAAATTTCAGGCAAAATTGCTTTATCTCGCTCAGTTTCCGAGATATTCATACAAAAATCAATCCATTAAAAAAGTAAAATTGAATGAATCGATTTTTCATTTTGATTGTTGTTGAGAATGTCTCGAAAACTGAGCGAAATAAAGCGATTCAACTCCCATCTTGTTTTGTATCTCTTGAGATTTTCTACGAAACGGGATTTGAATGAAACTGCTCTATTTCGCTTAGTTTCCTAGATATTTATGAAAATATGAATCCAGTGAAAGAGTAGAATTGGATGGATGGATTTTTTCTTTCAATATTTTTCGGACATATCTCCAGAACCAAGCAAGGTATTGTGATTTCAGCCCCAAATTTTCTGTGGCTCTTGAAATTTTTTACAAAAAAAATCGGGCAAAATTGCTCTATCTCGCTTAATTTCCGAGATACTTATTCTCTCCTACTAACGGTAAACTATCGTTTATCTATGGCAGATACTCCATGGACATTTGCAATTACGAAAATTTATAAATAGGGCATGGTAAACTCTCCTTTATCCATGGCAAATGTGCCATGGACGATCACGGTGACGAAAATTTATATATACAAAAACCCATGGCAAATCTCGTTCATCCATGGTACATCAATGGTCCATGGAGACTTTCGTCATGACGGAAATTTATGTATATAGAAACCATGGTAAATCCTTCTTTATCCATGGCAAATGCACCATGGATGATACCGGCAACGAAATTTTATATATAAAAAAACCATGGTCAATCCTCCTTTATCCATGGCATATGCGCCATAGACGATCGTCGTGACGAAAATTTACATAATCAAAAACCCATGGCAAATTCGTTCATCCATGATAAATACTCCATGGACATCCACCATGACGAAATTTTATATATAGAAAAACCATGGTAAGTCCTCCTTTATCCATGGCAAATGCGCTATGGACGATCGCGGTGACGAAAATATTATACAGGGTGTATCTAAATAAGCGGAAAACCTTCTAGCCAATGGTCGAGGATGATGCAAAAAGTATGGGAAAAATGTTAACTGAAATGTTCATTTAACCAAATTTGAATAATTGATAATTAAAGTATTGTGTACCAAGACCAATGAGCGCAGGGGATTTCGGCGCGTGAAGGTGGGTGGGGGCAGTGTTCCCAACCTGAAACAAGGCAACTATCGTACCAGGGGCGTAGAATTATCGTACCTGGATCGAAATGATCGTATTTTCCAGAATGAAATCAATAAATTAATCGATTAAAACGTAATATTTATATGATTACCAATGCTTCGAACTCGATATCTTGTGAAGTTTGCTTTTGAGATTCAGAGAACATTTTTTTAATTAAATGTTCGACGTATGGCACGGACCTGAACCAATCCCCTCTCCACCTTCAGTCAAATTTCCGCGCCAACATTTCGAATTTATGAAGAAAGAAAGAATATGGTACTAAGGAGCTTGTTATTTTATCTCAATATATTTACCTCTATCATCACAGAAACAGAAAATACAAATATTTATGGACCTAACATTTCACATATAATCTTTAATCTCTAGTCTATGAAAGAACAAAAATACACTGATAAATACATAGATATTCATTACCATCATCATTATTTTTCGGACTTAAAACTCATTTGGCATTAGAATACTGTTAAAGTCGTCCACGTCTGTTTCACCATACAAGTCGTGATTTTTTTGGCAGTAGATCCTGTGGTATTATCCTTTTTGTACATTAACGCTTTATTCATACGACTATATTCGCTCGGCGATGGTTCGTATGTTGTGCAATTAGTGTTGTTATCCTTCACTCTCTGTTGAGCTAAAAGCACACCACTCAGTGTCGAAGTCAGCATTGTTAAGAAAGTAGCTAAAATTACCGACTGATCCTGAATTACCGCGGGATCAGAAGGTCAATCACGTCGATATAATTACGCGTATCGACACCAGAGGCGATTTGGGGGACCACCGGCGTGGTCTCGCGAATTATCGTCCTTCTTCGCATGGGTCTCATCAGAGAAGCATCATCGACGTAAATTTGTGTAAAATCATCGACTACTTTTCCGTGAGCCAACGCTGAGTCGATAGACGCGTGGTAGTTATAATTATCAATTATATTTGAGGCTTGTGATACATTAGAGTCAGTGATTGAGAGAACTATCGGCCAGAGACATTAATAACGATTTACAACCGGTATTAGTATATTTGTGCAATTAATAAACATTGCGTAAAATTATCCAACGACAAACTGGGCGAATATATCTATTGCTAATAAAACCGACGCCGATGTCGATAGACGCGTGGCGTTAATAATTAATAATTGTTTTAACGGTTTTGAGGAAAGCAAATCAAACTAGTGAATCATTAATTTGCATTAATCGCGACTTACACCCGGGATTAAATCAACAGTGAATTAATCGACAATTAGTGAAAAAAGAGACGATTATCAAATAGAGACAATCAATCAAAAGAAACAATAAATTCAGTGCGGGCAAATTATCTATGAGTATGTGAATCTAGTCACGTTATTTATTAAAGAGTTATATTTTCGATAAACCACGTGTCAATTATCATTGAGAAAATCCAGCTGAATTCCTTATAATCATTCAACAACTAATTATTATACAGTCCACTAAAAGGAGAAAATCAACGAGGGTTTCGGCGAGTTGCATCGAAATTCTCTACTCAGAATCTACCTCAAAATTAGGCAGATTTTGAACAAGCATTTTATTGCGAGTTTTGGTTTTGATTAAATTAATGTGACTAAATATACGTTCACAGTCAGCATTTGAATGTGGAAGTGAAATCATATCTAGCACAAATTTAAATACATTTTTGAAAGTCATTCCCTGATCACCCTCTTCACAATCCATCAATTTTGCCCAAAAAATATTGACTGAATCTTTCACGTCAATACCTGTTGGGAGCTCGAAAGACGGCAACTGACGCCACTCATCGTCGATTGATTGATATTTATCACTTGATACGAGACGAGGCAAAGCCTCCATCAACGGCAGCAGATTTGGCATGATATCTCTCGTCTTTCTCAGTATTGCTTTTGGTGGATTCAGATTTGTCATGAGTTTCAACACAGGATCAGAGAAATTGAAGCGTTTCTTGATTTCTTTACAGCTCTCCACCAAGAAGTCGACACATATCTCTGCGAAATCTGATTTCAACTTTTCATTATTCCGAATCTCAACCTTATCCAGCATTTTCCTAGCTTCAACACCAAAGTACATATTTTCCAGACGCGAACGATGCGTCTCATTGCCTGGATCTAATTCGTTCAAATCCGTTCGATAGATATAATCTTTTGACATGTACAATTCTAACAGCTCTTGATAGTTTCTCGACATTTTATCGTGGAGACTCGGAACGACTACAGACGATGACTGGAAGAGGCCATTCAATTTTGTGAATTTAGGTAAAATGAAATCTAGAAAGAGATAAAGAAGTTTAATGATCGGATTGCTGAGAGCTTGGACAATCTGTTCAACAGATTTCAATCGAGCTGTCACCATTTGCTCTATGAAATATAATTCTAGAGCAGGCCACTGTTCAATTATTCTTGAGACGACTGCTCTCAAAGATAACCAACGTGTTTGTGCTTGGCGGAGGATTTTGTGGACGTCAATATCTAAAAATGTATGGAACTTTTGGAATAGGTGTTGTCGTTTTGCGCTGTTGTTAAATTCACAATAAATATTTCGTACCAGATCTTCGCAAGTTCTCGGTAACTTCTTGCATGCATTGCTGGCACAGAGATGCAATGAGTGGCATAAACACTTGAAAATATAGATGCCAGGGCACTTTTCAAGGAATCTTGAAGCTACAGAATTGTTAATTCCCATCATTGTACTGGCTCCATCGACCGCAAATCCGATGATATTCTCGAATGGAATCTCATATTCTTCAAAGGATTTTGTCAGTAGTTTGAACAGATGTTCTGCAGTAGCACCCTCTGCATCTGAATTTTTTTCAGAAACTTGGCAGAGATCCCAAAACTTACTGACCACTCGACCCTCTTCAGCATCAAAAAATCTGTGTTACACAAAATATAATACTTAACAGATGTAGAAGTTATAACATGACATTGGACAAAAGACAATTATGATCAATAAGAACAATGAAAAATCATCAATATTCTTTACCTAACAATGATGCACATTGTTTGAATGTTTCCAATATCGGTAGATTCGTCGATCAGCACACTGAACAGGCTACTTTGCAATTTCTTCTGTAAATATTCTTTTGTGGCCGCAGCGATGACATTTTTTATTATTGCAGTTCCTTTTGTTGAGTGTAATTGCATGTTTTTGATGATTTCAGAATCAGGCACAGCACCTTTTAACAATGTAGTCAGATGATCCAAAGTAGCGAAAGAGATGTTGTGTTCAGCTACAAGACCACACAACTTTATTTCGAGAGCTTGAGTTACTTTGCCTTTCGTGCTGATCTCGTCATGTTTTGTTATAAACGTTGAAATTTTCGGCTGAGCTGCTAGGGGTTTACGAAGATGAGTTTTCGATGTCATGTGGTGTTTAATAACAGTCTTCTCTGCATTTATTATCACATTACACGTACGACACTCAGCTTTGAACGGATTATCAGGTACTCTCATAAGCCATTGTTTAAAATCTTCATTCTTGAGCCAAGCGTCTACAAACTTTTGTTGACGATGTTTCTGGGCAATTTTGGCAATTTTTCTCAGGGGGGGGGGGGGGGGGGTAATGTGTACATCTGAATCACTCAGTTGACTGTCACTGATTTCACAGTCCTCGTCTTCGTATCGAGAATTCATTTTCCATTCTACTGAGAGGAATCCTGAGTGCTACTGATCACGTGATAGATTGTGGGCTTCGAATACAAGGAGAGAATAACTGCCAACGTTCTAGTTCCGAGCATAAACTATGTAAAACGTGTGAAGTGAGAACATGACCGAAATATCGATATCGAACGGGGATATGGATATTATCTGTTCGCTGATTGGCCGCTACTAACAACCAATGAATTGATGGACATATGAGGCAGCATGTGTTCCTGAAGAAGAAATAAACCAATAAATAGCGCTGTGAACGGAAAAAATCGTATTTGAAAATTATCGTACAATCCGCGTACGATAATGATGTATTATCGTACATCGTAAACAGGCGTGAAATGATCGTATATGTACGATAATTATCGTACGGTTCCGATCACTGGGTGGGGGTAATTCGAAAAAGTTTGGAAATATGAAATGAGAACCGCTTGACGGGTTCGTGACATGAAGCGAGTGGCTACGTTCCCGTCTGTCTTTAAATTCAGGTTAAGTGTCACATTGAAAAAGAGCGCCAGCACATGGTACAACTGGAATTTAGGAATAATTGATATGTCGTGAGATTTCTGGTTCACACGGTTAGAGTCAATGTGTGTCATTGATAATAAATCATGATCAAGAATTAACCCTCTGGAAATTGTTGTAGAAAATTGAAAGAAATGGATGATCATTGGAACAAAAAATTATTCCGTAACATTAAATTTTTCTACATGATTCAATATCGGAATTTTGACTCCACTAACATTTTCAACCACGTACAAATAATCGTTCCTTTTCAGATTTGATTGAGTTTCTGAAATTTATTGTGACTTGGGAACAGCACAGGCTGATGCATATCTGATGCATGTCTGCTGCAAGTGCGGTACGCAGTTCGAGAACATTCGATGAGACTGTGGTCTGATGCACAGATAGAAGACATCCGTGTGCGGATGGATCATTGTGCATGGATAGTGCACATCTGATGCAGATACGATCCACAGCCTTGGCAAATCCAGTGCGCATGCTGAGCGCTCATGACACACAGATAGTGCACATTCAAAGCCACAGTGATGCACAAATGGTGCACATCCAAGGCGACTGAGGTGGACATCCAGGTAAGCGCTCTTCGCAGATGATGCACAAGCCGAGCACCCGTGGTATATAGAGAAGCAGGACACACTCGATGCACCACTTATGTACCACTCAAGTGGTTTTCATCCAGTGCGCATGTCGTGCACCTGCTATGCACATCCGAAGCAAATGCCGTGCACAGATAGCGCACATCCGACACGAGTGTCGTACATTTATTCGCTGATTCAGTGCACATGCAGTACGCCTACGTGTACCATCAGTGCACATCCGGTGGAATTGCAGCACACATCTGATGCGAGTCTGGCATACAGCTGGTTTCCATTTAGTGTACATCCGATGCGAGTGCGGTGCACAGATAATTCACACCCGACACGAGTATCTTACAATTGTCCACTCGTCCAGTGCGCATGCAATACGCCTATGTGTATAATTTGTGCACATACGGTGAGACTGCAGTGCCGTCCGATGCAAATGTGGTCCACAGATAGTGCACATCCGACACGAGAGGCGTACATTCGTCCACTCATCCAATGGGTATGCAGTACGCCTACGTGTACAATTAGTGTATGTACGGTGGGACTGCAGTACACATCCGGTGAGACTGCAGTACACTTCCGGTGGTAATGCAGTGCACTTCCTATGCAAGTGCCATCCACAGGTAACGCAATCTGATACGAGTGTCGTATGTTTGTTCGCTCACTCAGAGTGCATGCAGTACGCCTACGTATACCATTAGTGCACATCCGATGGGATTGCAGCACACATCTGACGCGAGTCTGGCACACAGCTGTATCCCATTCAGTGTACATCCGATGCGAGTGCGGTGCACAGATAGTGCACACCCAACACAAGTATCTTACATTTGTCCACTCATCCGGCGCGCATGCAATTCGCCTATGTGTGTGATTTGTGCACATACGGTGGGACTGCAGTGCACATCCGGTGCAAATTCGGTGCACAGATAGTGCACATCTGATTCAAGTCCTGTACATTCATCCGCTCATTCAGTGCGCACATTCGAAGCCGCAGTGGAGCACAGATAGTATATATCTGAAGCGACTGTGAATAAACATCCGGTGTGAGTGCTCTTGACAGATGATGCACAATCCGAGCATCCACGGTACATAGAGAAGCAGGGCATATTCGATGCACCACCTATGAACCACTCAAGTAGTTTCCATCCAGTGCGCATGTCATACACCTGCCGTGCACATCCGATGCAAGTGCCATGCACATGTAGCGCACACCGTAGATTTCACGATTTTATTCGTCATAAGTCCCCCTCTATGGCAAATTAAGGCGTTAAATTTCTTTGTGTGATACCTGGTAGCGTTTATGAGCCCTCAGTTTTGGAAATTTGAGGGAGGTGACAATGAGAGGGGTGTTGGAATTTCTTTCCAGTGTCACACCTTAGACTTTGCGATCTTATTCGTCATAAGTCTCCCTCTTTTGCGAACTGGGGCATGGAATTTATTCGGGTAATACCTGGTAGCGTTTATGAGCCCTCAGTTTTGGAAATTGGAGGCAGAATACAAGAAAGGGGGTGTCAGAATTTTTATATCACGCACGCGGGTAAAATGGCTCTCTATCTCACTCTTTAGAGATTGGCAAGCGCTGTTTTATCCACTGAAACGTCGTACTCACCGCGTTCGACGAATGAGACTTTTGACGTGGATGAAGACCATTACCCATGCTGAAGTGTGCGGTGATAACATTACCACACACTCCAGCATGGATAATAGTCTTTATACACGCCAAAAATCTCATTCATCGAACACGATGAGTAAGACGTTTCAACGGATCAAAACAGCACTTACTAACCCCTAAAGAGTAAGCTCAAGTGCCATTTCACATCGCATCCCGAGTCAAAAAATAAGCCTTCATAAGATGTAGTTTTGACATCAAAAGTGTCCTCGTTTTCGGAGGTATTTTGAAGTTTTCCAACATCAACGTGAAGTCAAACGACGCCCATTTCGGTAGAAGTCATAAAAGTATTGAAATCATTTGGTGTCAAAATATCGTTTTGTATCGTCGTTACTCAAAAAGGACGACCCTAGTGGTTTCTTGATCACGGTGAAAATTGAGTGAAAAAGTCGTGAACTGACGGTGATTTGATTTTACTGACAAATCTCCGTACATTCACCGTCGAACGCCAGTCGTTGTGCCGTGCATAAGTAGTGTGTTTGTGCAAATTCGGCACCATACAATGACGGTGAGTCGACCATTTTTTCACCGTTATTTGACCGTGATTTTTTCGACGATTGATGGTGACTTGCTGGTGAAAAGCGAGTGAGTTGTTGGTAAGGTAGGAGTGAATAGTCGGTGAATCGCCAGTGGCAAATTTATTTCTGTTTTCAAATTTCATTTTTCAATTCTCATAAAGGATTTTGTTCTTGATACTGTGACGGGAATAAATATCCGTCAATTAAAATAGTTAGTTAAAATGAGAGTACTTCCCTGGCCCTCCCTACTCTAAGTTAAGATAATGTATGAAATGAGTGAATGGAAATTTATGTGAATGAATGAGACAATATTACGCCCGGAGTGCTGAAGAGGAGGATTCATCACCCTGAGGACAACGGAGAAGAGCAGCAATATCTCAAAAGTACCAGGGCCAGAGAAATGTCTAGAAGTCCCGAAGAGGTCACTCAGATCTAAGAGTCATTTCAAATACGAGGAAAAGACCGCCAAAAGGCTAGAGGACAGCACCAAACGGTCATTGCTCCCGGAATAACAAGATTCAAGGCCAGAACGTCAATTACCATCTGTTGTGACATTGACCCAGTTATCGACTGGATAACTGGGCCTGAGGTATCGATTAGCGCCAGCGAGCGCCTCAATCGATATTGACGACACGTTTAACCAATGAGCCACGGACGAAGGAGAATTCTCTATCCGGATTGGCCAAAATCTATAAATCCAGAAGAAGGAAGCTGTGGTTGGCTCCTTGACCCCGGACAACGACACTCTGGTCTTGGTTTTCACACGTTTTGGTTCACTTCTTAATTTATATATTTTTATTATTATAAATTAAGATAATTGAACTGAAATAGAGGACCCGTATCAACCAGAAAAATACTACACAAACTAGCAGTATATCCAGAGCAAATCCGAGCGTAATATTGTGCGTGAGTACACTTTAATTGTTGCATAAAGTGACAGGTGTGTGTGCGAATTTAAGATAGGCAAAACACGTGTTTCCCCGTAGCGATTGCGGGAAGTAAATAGAGTAAATGAACCCGAAAGTATTGTTGTTGCAATAAGTTGGTTATTGACAGTCGGTTTATTAAATTACGAGTATCAAGTGCGCCCATCAATCATAGTTAAATAATTGTTGCAATTGCGACGTCCCCGGCTTCTCCGGTGACGCCATCTTGGCCACTTGAGTATCGCCACGTGGTGAATAATCGAAAAACACGAATATTGCAATAATTAGTATCCGGAAAATCGAGTTGCACGCATGGAAAAATCAAGGATAATTATCCGAAAGTATTGAACCTAATTTTCCCCGGAAATAATAATTATTTTGGCCAGTAGAGACAAATGTAATATACGAATAGAGTTGAGTGCAAGTGTGAGAGAGAAAGAGCGAGTGAGTGGGGATATCACTGGACGCAGCATATCCCAACGCCCGGTACACTCGGTGTACAAAGGTACCGGGTGCGTCAAAAGTTTTCTTGAATAGACATTTTCATTAAATAAATCTTGTCAAAGTTAAACATCTCAAATCGTCTCAAATAATATCTTATTTTCAACGTCTGCCCGAACATTAATTCCATAAATATAACCATATCCCGAACATTTCCTATTTCAAATGATAAACAATAAAGCCCGAACAGTCTATTTCCTTTTTGGGGAAATACTCTCTGATTTCTTTTCAAGTAATAATTAACAGGTGAGATTCTAATAATCTGCAATAAAATAAAATTGGCCCGAACAATACAGGAATCAATCAATAAATATTTAAAACAGTGCGTTGGAATTAATAAATGAATTTCAACGTCACAAATGGCGCCCGAACAGATTTAAAGGCGTAATCATTCTGATTGCAGCCTACGAGCTTGCTTATCTAGCTCCCGTCAAGAAAGAACGAGAATGATTTGAGATGGTTAATAATTAGACAAAATCATAATATAAAAATTTATAAAAATTGATTTGGTAGAAATTTTGAAATTGATTCAATAGCGAAAGAACTCCACGAGTCAAAGTCCGGAAGAATTCAATTCTATTTGAGAAAAGAATTCCAGCAATTCAACGGAATCGGAAATTAATAGAAAATTTAATTGAATTAACATTAAAAATTTGTGAATGAAAAATTCGATTGAAGATTGTTGAATCAAAGTTCCCCGGAGTTTGACTTGTGAGTTTAGAGAGAGAAGGCTAGCGAGCGACATCACGAGTCGGGATCCTAGGGTGTCCACTTCTATTTTCATTCGAATAAACGAATAGATAAAGATCCATTGGACAAACTAAAAATTAAAGAAAAGGAAAATAGTAAAAATTCTCAATAGCGAATATTTTTAGAATTGAGATTCCCCGGAACCCGAATCGTGAATTAAGTTGAATGAGGGCTGAATAAAACCCGAATTTAAAATAAAAATTAGTGAATTAAATTGCAGCAATATTGCGCAATAATAAGAAGTTCACATTGAAATAAAATAACAACAGAGACGAAATACTTGAGACAGAATCTGCCGAAAGAATGAGTGTGAATGTGTAGCTAGGGAGCACCTGTCACTTATAATAAAAATAAAATAGTTAATAACTTCTGACGATACAGGACAATTGTTCCACTAAGTCCTAATTGCACATTGCACCCTCCTTTCCCTGTTGGCATTGAGTATTGGCAGTGATAATTGAATACCAAGTAGGTATTTTGGAAGTTTTGAAAATTACTGAGCGAGATAAATTGAATTTTTAATTTTCAGGGAAGGTTCCTGCTGTAGGCTTTAATATTTCGGGAGTTTGAAGTTCCTCCCACGCGTGGTAATTGTAGTCATTTTACCCGAAATAATTTCTGGTCAGATACAAATAATTAAATTGTATTTGCGATTATTATACGTGATCCCTGAGTGATATAGGTCTTGGAATTACTCTATTAAACTTGGCTCAGGGTCAAACGGGAATAAATCTCAAAAATTATAAATTACCGCGAATATTTCAGGGCCGAACTCTACTGGATTATTAGCAGAATAATCGCGGCAGTATTTCTCGGAGAGGTGATAGTTATCCCGGAATATGAAAGTTGGGAAAGTAATTCAGTCTCAATGATCAATTCAAGTTTAGAAAGATAAAATCACCATTTTAATGGCATTGATCGAGTAGTTTTCATTACTGGTAGTAATATAATACTAATTAACCATATCCGGATTGAATCACCTCGAACGGAAATATTGGAGCAAAGAGTAGAGTTACAAGTCTTCTTTCATTGAACTAATCCCGAACGAATCTTTGCAGACATTGTACCCCGAATTTAACGTAGATGCAATATGCTTGTGTCATTGACTTCTTGTGGAGAGGAGAGACGAGCAGTATAATATCCCGAAGAGAGAGCCACAACGATTGGTCAAGATGGCTAGTCCGGGAATACAACGCTTCACCTTCAGCACAAAGTTGATCTCCGATGAGGTACCAGTTGAGCACTTGCGGTATTCATTGAGTCAGTTACCACGTGGGCTGCTCTTGGTACGGATGGACACTGCTGGCCTAACCATTGCGGGGGAACCTGAAGAGGTGATCCTGAATCGTGCTACTCGATACGAGTTAATCAGACGATGCGGACGCGCTGTGTATTTCTGGGATAGTGAACGAGATTTCTCCAATACGGTTGCCTATACTCTGGGAGGAGTTAGGGCACTGGGGAGCCTGGTGTTCGAGCCACTAATAGGTACACCTGAGGAAACCCCGTATTTGAGGGCATTGCAGCAATATGTAGTGCATTCTCAGTCCCTACTAACCAGACAATTGCTAGACCACAATTGTCATGACGTATCAACATCGTCATCCAGTAGGTTTCCATCATATCCTGAGGTACCAACTCCCAGGATTCCTGCCGACACCATGGACGAGTCCCCATCTCAGATCCATACGGGCGGACGAGAACAAACGTTCGCTGAAGAGGTGAGACTATCCATCATGATCACCAGTACCACAGACAGAGCATACAAACAACATCCTGGTACACGAGGCGATCAGGAAGAGGCACAAAGATGGGACACTCTACCCCAACGATCATTAGCAGGAAGGCACGGTACCAGTTATCCATCAGTCCATTGCGCTGCAGAGCCCGTAGAGCCCGTATACATTCAAAGAAGAGTTGAGAGTACAGGTGAAATTATGGGAAATCAGAATTCCCGAACCGAGAGTGGAATATCGCCAAACAACACGGGAAATTCCGTGTCATTCAGCGTGGCATCAACACTGAATCCAACAGCGCCAGTATTCACGCCAGCAACTAGTACAGCACAGAGATCACGTAATGTCAGTTACCAAAGAATCACTACGGGAGATCCACCGATAATTCCACTTATTTCACCAGTGATTCTTGAGCAGTTGTGTGAACAGCAGCTGATGCTCCCGTTACCCGGAAACGATGACATTGAAATGAATCAGCAGATTGATGGGAATCAAAATAGAGAACGAGAGGACTCCGTAGGCCCGAATCATGGGATCATGCGTGAGGCTCTACCAAGAAATACTCATCCACCAGATCCAGGCATTTCAGCCCCTATTGGTCCACAAATGCCACCAATGTGGGAACTGGGGTATCCTCTGATGTTCTACAATCGAGAGCCAAGGCTACGTGTTAATGTACCATCAGCGGTACTATGTGGAGATTGCTGTCAAACAGAGGGGTCTTATCAGATGGATCCTGTTGAATATATGGCTCAACCCAACCCTTGGCCAGCTGCAAGAGAGCATTCATCACCTGGAATGCAACGAAATCCCGGACAAAGAGAAGGTCAGGCGATGCCATTGCCTTCACCTACAGCAGATCAATGTCACTCGCCAGCTCAAGAGGGATACGGGATACCAGGTAATGCTGGATTACCGTCTAATAATCAACACAGTTCGGCAGGCCAAGCGTCCACGAATATGCCCGGATTTCCATCTAGGTCAAATCTTGGGAGCAATCGACCAGGTTTCTCAGCTGCTCATCAATCGAATACCGCTCACTCAACACCACCTACTAGGATGAATGCTAATCAAACTGGTAGAGGCATACCCGACCAAGCCTCTTGGTCGTTTTCCGGAATTCCTGCAGCTCAGAGGCCACCACCAGCTCCCCACCCACCTGATGGCCCTGGCGAGGATGGAGACGATGATCGGGGCGATGCTCCTAGACGTGGAGGTCCTTATCCTGACTTCGCTCAACAAGAATCCTCAGCTGCTCATCAATCAAGTGCTGCTGATGCACCAGCATCGTCTGGGCTTAATGGCAATCAATCTGGCAGAGGCATCCCAGATCCGACTTCTTTTCCATTTCCTAGGACTCCTGGAGCTCAGAAACCACCACCAGCTTCCAATCCACATAATGGACCTGGAGATGATGGTGGTGATGATGGAGATGATGATCCCGGACGTGGAGGTTCAGGAGGGGGAGACGGTAGACGAGGACCCGGAAGAGGTGACTTCGGAGCAGGGGATAGTGGACCACCCAGTGATGGTGATTCCAATGATCATACGAGATCACCAGAAGATTCCGGGAAGGACAAACGACCCCGAAGAAGTGGCAGCAGCCCGAATCGTACCCGAAAAGATTGGCAGTACTTCGAGATGACATCTCGAAGTAACCCATTCGTACATGGCACTGGGAATACCCGCGGCAAGTATTCCAAAGCAGCTGATGCTCTGAACGAATCAGGCATCAGATTTTCGGGAAGAGAAGACGAGGACCCGGAAGTTTATCTACAACGAATCGAGATTTTCGTCAAGAGTTATGGGATTAACGAAGGAGAAATATTGGCCACAATTCCGACTACTCTTCGTCATTATGCCTTGGAATGGTACCAAGCGATTGGAAAGGATAGTCAATCATACACTGATTTTCTCTTCTTCTTCAGAAGAGCGTTTTCTCCAGGAGATTGGCGGGAAAGGCTGGAACGAGAGCTGCATATCCGAACGCAGGCACAAGGAGAAAGAATTGTGACCTATTTCTCAGACGTAGTTCCTAAAATGAAAGATTTAGGATACACCGAAGAGCGGCAGCTCAGATTCATATTTTCTAAGTTACACCCGGATGTGAGGAAGGATCTTCACCAAAAGCCATTCACTACCGTATTGGAGCTGGTCGATGTGATTAAAGATGGGGAAGAAGAGTTGGAGTATGCTCAGGCGTATCGACCACCACCACCAGTTGCAGTGAATCGATATGGGTTGGAAGATGAATTAATAACCCGAAATGGTATAGCTGAACCAGCTGAACCCTCTGATAGCTATTGGGCACAGATTCTTGAAGAGGATTCCGATGAGTCTGAACCCGAATCATAGAACTTCAACCTGAACTTCAAAGACTGCAGCAACTTCTCTCTTCTCCAATGAAGCATTGATACAGCTTATTTTTCTTTTTGTTTCGCAGCAATGCTAAGTAATTCATTTTATTATTTTTTTTTTTTTTTTTTTTTTTTTTTTTTTTTTTTTTTTTTGTTTTGTTTTGATTACAGGGATACCAGCATATTAGTTTATTTTCTTTCGTTTCTTTCAATCGATCAAAGTATCTGATGGGAAAGTGCAGGTAATGACTCATACATTGAATATCGATAGATAGCTCTTTGAAAAATTTAGTGATCTTACTCATTGCCATTGCTCAGGTGCCAACAACCCTTTTCTCCTACCCGCAGATTAGAATGTTAATAACGAACAATTCTAGCCGAACATTCGATCCACTTTTTTTTTCTCATCAGAATTCTTATAATCCTATTTCCCGAAATGCACTATCCCAGTTATGACGAAGACAGATTGGACTGCATCAAGAAGTACTCACAGCACGGGTCGTAAACAAAATAGCTCACGTAATAAATGAAATACCGAATTGAATAACTAAGATCAGGCCGGAGTCGGGTACGGAGGTTGGAGAAGTACGTCTCATTTTGGGCGGGGCTTTGTGACGGGAATAAATATCCGTCAATTAAAATAGTTAGTTAAAATGAGAGTACTTCCCTGGCCCTCCCTACTCTAAGTTAAGATAATGTATGAAATGAGTGAATGGAAATTTATGTGAATGAATGAGACAATATTACGCCCGGAGTGCTGAAGAGGAGGATTCATCACCCTGAGGACAACGGAGAAGAGCAGCAATATCTCAAAAGTACCAGGGCCAGAGAAATGTCTAGAAGTCCCGAAGAGGTCACTCAGATCTAAGAGTCATTTCAAATACGAGGAAAAGACCGCCAAAAGGCTAGAGGACAGCACCAAACGGTCATTGCTCCCGGAATAACAAGATTCAAGGCCAGAACGTCAATTACCATCTGTTGTGACATTGACCCAGTTATCGACTGGATAACTGGGCCTGAGGTATCGATTAGCGCCAGCGAGCGCCTCAATCGATATTGACGACACGTTTAACCAATGAGCCACGGACGAAGGAGAATTCTCTATCCGGATTGGCCAAAATCTATAAATCCAGAAGAAGGAAGCTGTGGTTGGCTCCTTGACCCCGGACAACGACACTCTGGTCTTGGTTTTCACACGTTTTGGTTCACTTCTTAATTTATATATTTTTATTATTATAAATTAAGATAATTGAACTGAAATAGAGGACCCGTATCAACCAGAAAAATACTACACAAACTAGCAGTATATCCAGAGCAAATCCGAGCGTAATATTGTGCGTGAGTACACTTTAATTGTTGCATAAAGTGACAGGTGTGTGTGCGAATTTAAGATAGGCAAAACACGTGTTTCCCCGTAGCGATTGCGGGAAGTAAATAGAGTAAATGAACCCGAAAGTATTGTTGTTGCAATAAGTTGGTTATTGACAGTCGGTTTATTAAATTACGAGTATCAAGTGCGCCCATCAATCATAGTTAAATAATTGTTGCAATTGCGACGTCCCCGGCTTCTCCGGTGACGCCATCTTGGCCACTTGAGTATCGCCACGTGGTGAATAATCGAAAAACACGAATATTGCAATAATTAGTATCCGGAAAATCGAGTTGCACGCATGGAAAAATCAAGGATAATTATCCGAAAGTATTGAACCTAATTTTCCCCGGAAATAATAATTATTTTGGCCAGTAGAGACAAATGTAATATACGAATAGAGTTGAGTGCAAGTGTGAGAGAGAAAGAGCGAGTGAGTGGGGATATCACTGGACGCAGCATATCCCAACGCCCGGTACACTCGGTGTACAAAGGTACCGGGTGCGTCAAAAGTTTTCTTGAATAGACATTTTCATTAAATAAATCTTGTCAAAGTTAAACATCTCAAATCGTCTCAAATAATATCTTATTTTCAACGTCTGCCCGAACATTAATTCCATAAATATAACCATATCCCGAACATTTCCTATTTCAAATGATAAACAATAAAGCCCGAACAGTCTATTTCCTTTTTGGGGAAATACTCTCTGATTTCTTTTCAAGTAATAATTAACAGGTGAGATTCTAATAATCTGCAATAAAATAAAATTGGCCCGAACAATACAGGAATCAATCAATAAATATTTAAAACAGTGCGTTGGAATTAATAAATGAATTTCAACGTCACAATACTACCGCGTGAAGTGCAATCGTTAATAATGAGCATATATAAAACATATAGGAAAACGCTCGCTCATTTCATATAAGGATGTGAAAATGGTAAATTTGAATAATCAATGGCGAATGCACGGTCTGTTAGTCAATTTTTGCTCAATTTGAGGGTTTAAAATTCTAACATTGGGAAATCAGCTTTTCCGTGATTACTAAATTATTTTCAATGATCGAACCAATTCAATTGAATTTAATTTTCCTAAGTCAGGAAAAAAACACTGATTAATATATCAGCATCAAAAGGTCTTAATAGAGTAAGTAAAATGCGGATAGCCAAGAAGGTTAAGTGATAGGCTCATGATGTGACAGTCCCGAGTTCGATCCCGACCGACTACAATTTTTTTTTTTTCAATTTATTATTAATGAAGAATTTAGTAATTACGGGAATTGATACTGATATATTATGTTCATATAATATCAATATGAATGATGTTTACATTAGGAGACGAATTACATTCATATATTAGATCTATTTCCAGTTCACGGTCGTTCGCCAGTCAAAGTCCCGTGAATTCAGGGTGAGTTGTCGGTGAATCGGCGATCTTCTCACTATTGAATCACAAAGTATTTCTGGTAGATGCCGAGTGAAAGTTTTGCACAAACTCACTACTCATTCACCATGAAAGCACCAAACTTCAATCGGTTTATGACTTTTTATTTCCCAGAAAATCACGGTCAATCGTCAGTGATTCGACCGTTACCAAGAAACCGTTAGGGGACTCATAACATCAAAAAACTTCGTTCGACTACAATATTTAATGAGGGTAGCACATCTTTTGGCTTCGAGTTGACGTTGGATAGTTT
This sequence comes from Aleiodes leptofemur, assembly GCA_963942555.1. Taxonomy (NCBI): domain Eukaryota; kingdom Metazoa; phylum Arthropoda; class Insecta; order Hymenoptera; family Braconidae; genus Aleiodes; species Aleiodes leptofemur. The sequence goes on from OZ012615.1 coordinate 12,328,854, forward strand.
CATTTTTATGACCCTTGAAGGATATGTCTATCTCTCTCTAATCCTTTTATGGCTTGAGGAAGGCTGGGATTACAGGTATAAAAATGGGGGTTTCCCCATTTTTTGCGCGATTGAAACCACTCATTTGAAAATTGAAAAATTAGTTCATTTATTTATGCTTGAATTGGGAAAAATATGACTCTGAAAGTGCATCAAAAATTTTGAGCCCACAGTAAGATAAAAAAAATTAATTTCAACGAAAACTAAAATTTTTCAAAGTCCAATGGAGTTCGAACGTTTTCTAAGTTCCTGAATGAAGGGAAACCTAGCCTGCCCAAATGATAACCCATCCTTCTCTTTGAAATTTCAGGGAGGACAATAAAATTTTTATGATTATTATACCTGTGACCCTCCGTTCCCGGCGCGGGGCAAAATTTTTTGAATATCCGTAACACTAATGCGACTACTTATGAAGTTTTCCTCTGGTTGTCGTTCCGAATTTTCATTTGAGTGTCGTATGATGTCGCAGGAAAAGGTAAAACGACGATAGCGGACGTCAAATTGAAGTTTTTTTGACTCCCTCCAAAATTGTTGAAGTCTTTGATGTTGAAGAACGTTAAATGAAGACATGGAAAAAGGTCGGAGAACAAAAGAAATGACACTCGAAGCAGTCAAAACTACATCTTACGACGACTTATTTTTCGACTCGGGATGTGCGTAATATAAAATTGTATAAACAACTCGTGCTGGGTGCCGTACCCAATACGGCGCTTCCCGCACTCCTTGTCTAATATACTATTTTTCACTGTCACACCGTAGATTTCACGATCTTCTTCGTTATAAGTCTCACTTTATGGCGAATCAAGGCATGAAGTTATTCTGTGTGATACCTGAAGGCATGTACGAGTCCTCAGTTCTGGAAATTCGAAGGAGGTGACAATGAAAGGGGTTCTAGGATTTTTTTTCCACTGTCACTATGTAATCTCTCTGTGATTCCAGAAGCTGCAAGCTCGTCGAGGTGGCTGAGAGGAAACATGTTTGTTTTCATTATGCAGATCAAATTAAGACGAATAATTTCTCGAAATTGACCGCACAGAAAAATTGAATGCCTTAATTCGCCTTAAAGTGGGACTCATAACAATTAAGATCGTGAAATCTATGGTTTCATGGTGGAAAAAAAATCCTAGAACTCTTTTCATTGTCACCTCTCTCGAATTTCCAAAACTGAGGGCTCGTACACGCTTCCAGGTATCACGCAGAAAAATTTAATGTTTGAACTCACCATAGAGAGGGGACTTCTTACGAATAAGATCACGAAATTTCTAAAACAAGGAAAATTCTAAAACCCCTTCCATTGCCACCACCCTCGAATTTCCTAAACTGAGGGCTTGTACACACCTTCAGGTATCACACAAAATAACTTCATGCCTTGATTCGCTATGCAATGGGACGTATAACGAGGAAGATCGTGAAATCTATGGTGTGACAGTAAAAAAAAATTCTAACACCCCCTTTCTTGTCACCTGTCTCCAATTTCCGAAACTGAGGGCTTGTAAAGGCTACCAGGTATCACACAAAAAAATTTATGCCTTAATTCACCATAGAGGGGAACTCATGACGAATAAGATTGCGAAGTCTACGGGGTGACAGTGGAAAAGAATCTCACACCCCCTTCTTCCCACCTTCCTCGAATTTATAGAACTAAGGGCTTGTAAACGCCTTCAAGTACTATACAGAAAAAATTAATGCCCTAATTCGCCATAGAGAAGATATAAGCTTATAAAATCGCAAAATCTATGGGGTGGCGATGGGAAAAAATTCTAACACCCCCCTACTTGTAACCTCCCCCGAATTTCTGAAACCAAGGACTCCCGAATGTTCTCAGGTATTACACAAAAAAAAATCATGCAATTCATGCAATAGATAAATTGACTTATCATTCGGTTAAAGGGAATATTTCTTCCATTTTCTTTGCTCCAATAATTTTCAGAACATTCATGATGTGACAAAATCCTGATGGCTGCATTGAAATGTTAGGAATTTGATAAAGACCTTTATTATTATTCACCTATTCATTGTATACTCATTTTGAATCCAATAATGAGCAGCATAGGCACTGCAAAAGGTTAGAGTTCATTCCATATCCCATCTCATGTAGACATCCAGAATGAAACATAGAAATTTCTCCGACCACAAAATTATCCTGAAGATATCAAAATTATATCCATTTGATGAAAAAAAGGTTTCGTTCTCGATTAAGTCATTTGTTTGGATCCGAAGGATATGCAGCATTGACACTCCAGAAAATTTCGATTCAGCTTCGGAGTATCATCTGATACTGACTTCGAAAATGAACAGAAAAAAAGTATCATACTATCGAGTGACTACAATCGCATTGGAGATATATTTATGTGAGCAAAAAAAGTTTCTTTCCTCAATTTATTCATTCATTTCCAGATGAAGGAGATATATCATAGATCCACGATTTTTCAAGTCAAGTTCACGTACCACCCACGCGGTCTTCAAAAACTGAGGAAATAAATGATTGCTATTATGAAACGACTCGAAGTGCATCAAAATTGTATACATTTGATGAAGAGAGTCTTTGGGATTTCAATCACGTTCTTTTTCCTCATCGTACGATATGGAGCATCGACACTCTTGAATTCTTCAAATTTAATTTCCCATAAAATCTCATGCTGATTTCAAAAATGAACAAAATGAATTCATGATGCTATAAAATGATTCTGAATGCACCCAAATTATATGCATTTGACGAAAAATTATTATTTTATTCTATTTCTTCATTTCTTCTGAATGGATTCATCTGAAGGTTCGACGGTCTAATATTTTTTGCCTTGAATTTCACTCATGCGTCAATACTGACTTCAAAAATGAATAGAAAAATGTCACTATTCCATAAAATATCTCAGAATGCATTGAAATCATCTGAATTCGATAATAAAAATTTTCACGATTTCAATTACTCGATTCCAATTGAATCGAACAATATGAAACAGCGACACTCCCGGATTTTCCAATTTAATTTCCTATAAAATCTCATGCTGATTCCAAAAATTAACAAAATAAATTCATAATACTATAAAATGACTCTAAATGCAATTAAATTATGTGCATTTGGCAAAATGAGCGCTGAATGAGCGGATAAATGTACAGCACTTGAATGAGATGTGCACTGTCTGTGCACCGAATTTGCACCGGATGTGCACTGCAGTCCCACCGTATGTGCACAAATCACACACATAGGTGTATTGCATCCCTGCCGGATGAGTGGACAAATGTGTGATACTTGTGTTGGGTGTGCACTATCTGTGCACCGTACCCGCATCGGATGTACACTGAATGGGAACCAGCTGTGTGCAAGACTCGCGTCAGATGTGTGCTGCAATCCCACCGGATGTGCACTAATGGTATACGTAGGCGTACTGCATGCGCTCTGAGTGAGCGAACAAATGTACGACACTCGTATGGGATTTCGTTACCTGTGCACGGCACTTGCATAGGAAGTGCACTGCATTCCCACCGGATGTGTACTGCAGTCCCACCAGATGTGCACTGCAGTCCCACCAGATGTACACTGCAGTCCCACCGTACGTACACTAATTGTACACGTAGGCGTACTGCATGCGCACTGGATGGGTGGACGAATGTACGCCTCTCGTGTCGGATGTACACTATCTGTGGACCACATTTGCACCGGATGTGCACTGCAGTCTCACCGCACGTGCACAAATCATACACATAGGCGTATTGCATGCGCACTGGACGAGTGGACAATTGTAAGATACTCGTGTCGGGTGTGCATTATCTGTGCACTGCACTCGCATCAGATGTAAACTAAATGGAAACCAGCTGTATGCCAGACTCGCATCAGATGGGTGCTGCAATCCCACCGGATGTGCACTGATGGTACACGTAGGCGTACTGCATGTGCACTGAATGAGCGAACAAATGTACGACACTCGTGTCAGATGTGCGCTATCTGTGCACGGCATTTGCTTCGGATGTGCACAGCAGGTGCACGACATACGCACTGGATGAAAACCACTTGAGTGGTACATAAGTGGTGCATCGAGTGTGTCCTGCTTCTCTATGTACCACGGGTGCTCAGCTTGTGCATCATCTGTGAAGAGCGCTCGCCTGGATGTCCATCTCATTTGCCTTGGATGTACACCATCTGTGCATCACTGTGTCTTTGAATGTGCACTATCTGTGTGTCATGAGCGCTCAGCATGCGCACTGGACTTGCTAAGGCTGTGGATCGTATCTACATCAGATGTGCACTATCCATGAGCAATGATTCATCCGCACACGGATGTCTTCTATCTGTGCATCAGACCACAGTCTCATCGAATGTTCTCGAACTGCGTACCGCATTCGCAGCAGACATGCATCAGATATGCATCAGCCTGTGCTGTTCCCGAGTCACAATAAATTTCAAAAATTCAATCAAATGTAGAAAAAAACGATTATTTGTACGTGGTTGAAAATGTCAGTGGAGTCAAAATTTCGATATTGAATCATGTCAAGAATTTTAATGTTACGGAATAATTTTTTGTTCCAATGATCATCCATTTTTTTTAATTTTCCACAACAATTTCTAGAGGGTTGATTCTTGATCATGATTTATTATTAATGACACACATTAAATCCAGCCGTGTGAACCAGAAATCTCACGACATATCAATTATTTCTAAATTCCGGTTGTATCATGTGCTGGCGCTCTTCTTCACTGTCACACTCAACCTGAATTTAAAGATAGACGGGAACGTAGCCACTCGCTTCATGTCACGAACCCGTCAAGCGGTTCTCATTTCATATTCCCAAACTTTTTCGAATTACCCCCACCCACGTTCACACGGCAAAATCCCCTGCGCTCATTGGTCTCGGAACACAATACTTTAATTATCAATTATTCAAATTTGGTTAGATGAATATTTTTTTTAACATTTTTCCCATACTTTTTGCATCATTCTCGACCATCGGCTAAAAGGTTTTCCACTTATTTAGATATACCCTGTATAAAAAAAACCATGGTAAGTTGCGTTCAGTCATGGTGAATACTCCATGGCCATCCGCAATAGCAACAATTCAGATATTGAAAAAACCATAGTAAACTCTTCTTTATCCATGGCACATTCACCACGGACGATCGCGATGACGAAAATTTATATAAAAAAATATCATATCATGGTAAATCGTCCATGGACGATCGCCACAAGGATATTTCGAATAGGGAAAAAAACCATGGTGAGTCATTGTTCATCCATGGCAACTACTCCATGGACGATCGCTATAGCGAGAATTTATGGATAAAAGGATCATGGTAAATCCGACTTTATCCATGGCAGATTTGCCGTGGACAATCTCCGGTCGTGAAACAATTGTTTGACGATTTGTCAATGGCACCATCCATGGTTTTTCTTCAAAATAGTGATGGCAGGTGCCAGGACATAGTCCATGGACTTGCTCATGGCAGCTTCCATGAAGAATTCCATGGCAGCTGCAATGAAAATTTTCATACGTGTGAGATATTCTTGATAAACTATTAAATGAAAAGACACTCTATCTCTGGAACTACTGGACCGATTTTGCCCAAGTCTAGCTTAAAATATTTGCTTAAGGATGTTAGGGCGAGGTCGACGGGTTTTTGAAAAATGCAGCTAATTGTACGACCCACCAAGAACTCGTATGCAAAATTTCAGATTTCTTAGGAGCGTAGATAAGACGCAGTAATTTTCCAGAAATCGATTAAGCACGCATTTTTGGCAGTTTAGAAAGAAATTCGAGAAACCAAAAAAAAATGCAGCCATTGATTTGAAACTTTGCACACATCTAAATTCGAGGTTCATGAATATACTGTAGAAGAATGGAGCCGATTAGGAGCTTAGATCGGCCAAAATTGATAAACAACTCCTAAAAAACATGAAAACGGCACGCGCAACCAAAAAACACGACACCACCGTAAGTTTAGAACGTGTGGGGAAAGCGCGGCAATTACGAAAGCCCATTTGTTCAACCAATGGGCTTCACTTACAGTGATGGGGAAGTAGGGAAGGGGAAATAGCTACCTATCAGAAGTTCATAGCCATTGCTACTAACCTCTAAGAGAAAGATCAGTTCCATGTGCACTGTTGTCGCTTTTTTTCCTCATAGTCAAGATATTTTATTTACAATTGAAATACTTTTAATGCCTAATTTATGTCGTGCAGCTTGAAGTTAATGGATGAGAAAGATGTTGTCATACTGATTCGATTTTAGAACTCTACAAATATAGCCTAATGATTTAATTCTAAATAAATATTGTTCGTGTGCAGGGATTGCAATTCTGCAGAAATACAATAGATTCCTCTGCGTCTCACCTCCTACATGCCCACCTCGCCCTAATACCCTTAACAAATGTTGATAATTTCTGATTTTTCTTTCGAATTCTCCCATACAAGTGCTCAAATAAATAGTTTTTCCACAAATTTCAATTTTTCTTCATTTTTTTCCTAGGAACGCTAGTATTTTTTATTCAATAATTGAAAATTAGACAATTTTAACTGAAAACTGAGCCCATTATCATTCCATTAGGACAATGAGAAAGACTGATTAAAACCTGAAATTCAGTTTTAAAATTTTCAAGTTTTATCGTATGATCTCAATTATTGTATGATATTGATTTTTTTCATGAAGTGTCATCATTTAAGGGGGACAGATTATATTTAGACGTCTATTTTGATTTAGAAGTAGAATTCAGATATAAAAACCATGTTCGAATAGTACTTTACACACATAGGAAGGCAAGAATACATCCGGTGTGTGCATGCTATTTCGTCCAACAAAGCGAGTGAAGAATTAAGTTTCCGACCGAGCGAAGCGAGGTTAGTTATCAGCAGATTATAAAAATTAAGAATTTCATTCGGAAGCTTTCTGCCAATTGCATTGGCAGAATATTAAATTTAAGCATAGTACTGAAACTTTCAAGTAACGCACAAGGAGTGGACGCTTGCTTGTTTTTTTTTGATACATTTTTTTTTTCAAGCTAACCAGCTGTATTTTTTGTGGTTTTTTCTGATTTTGGCTAGATTATGTATGTACTTGTCATACCGCCATAGTTTCATTTCAGTGATCAGTTCTGGGTTATTTCGGAATGTGATGGTTTTATTGCGAGAATGCCGATGCACATGATAAATTACGGGAGTACCCTCTTGATCTTGAATGTATTCATTCTTGTCAAGATGAAGGAACCCTTTCGGGGGTAGAAACCCTGTTTTCATTGACTTTTCAATATAGGCTGCAGCTGGATTGTTGCTTTTTTTGATAATGGGATTTCCTGCAATGAAGGTGTTCGTCCAATAGTCCCTGATCAACCCCAACATGTGAACGTCAATTCTGGAAAGTCTTGCTGAGCTATACAGCTGTTTGCAGCTGTAGTATTTTTTGAAGTTGCATTCCCTGGTCCTATACATGAATAAGCAAGATCTCAAGCATTTCCTTTTAAATAATCTTAGCTTTTCCATAGTATGGGAACTGATGTTGAACCATATTTGACAGCCGTATGTTAGCCTCAGGTATTGTAGTTGTTCCATTATGGACTAGTCAGACGTGGTTCCCTATGTTTCAAAAGATGGTTATTGGTGAAGAATTAATTTTTCCACCAAGTTTTCACTTATTGATATCTCCTTGCAGATCAAAAGTTTATCCTGTAGCGTCCAAGCTAACCCTGGTTGCCGCGATGTTATCAGGGCAGCCTTCAGGAAAAAGAATTCTCCAGAAGAAGCTATGGACATCATGTTATCGTCATTACAAGAGTCTACAATCAAACAATACAATAGCACATTGAAATTATGGTGGGAGGTCAATATGAGAGAGTGATATCAACTAACTTGGACGTCCCGGGTAGGAAAAATTCATTGGGCCAAAATTGGCCCAGTGCCGGAAGCCAATATTCCCATGCTGGCGCCCAATCCTCAGCCAAAGCTGGCCCAATATTGATTGAGCTTGGATGATAATATTGTACCAATGCTGATTGCCGGAGCATGGCCAAGCCTAGATAACGAGCATTGGTTACTATACTGGTCCCAATGTCAAAGCCCGTAAGAATGATCAAGATCCAATGTTATTTGAATTTATAAAAAAAAAATGAGCCGGCACCCAAATCGATCCCTGGATCTTCGGATTGCCAGTCTGTTACCTTACCGTCCTAGCCATTAGGACATTTCATACTTTTATAACTAAATTGGATCCTCATAAATTTATCGTCGTCCACCTTGTTCGGGGAAATGGAATTCGATCGGGATTGTTCAGAAGTTATCTGATAATGTGAGATAATCTAATTATGTCAAAAGATAAAGAAAAAATTGAAGCCCTGGTAGTATATCATTGGCCGGACGAGTGGCCAATGCTCAGAAGCCAAGCCTTGGGAGTCCAAGTTTAAAACAACGCTTGGCCAATTCTGGCAGGCCAAACCACGGTGCATCGTTGCTCAGCCAATCCTGAGGGCCTGAACTACGGTGAACCGATACTCGGCGTAGGTTTGGCCGAGCCATGGCTACCAGGCTTTGACATGCGAATTCTTGGCCGATGTTCGGCCAAGAGTTGAGCATTGGGCGATTCCTACCCGGGATGTCCGATTCTGGTATTGTATTGGAGTATATACTCTTTTCGGGGTAGTTGTCGAGGTTGGTGTCTATTTTTTTATTTGTGCATGCCTATTGTAATGATATAAAAGGGGTATATTATTGCTATCTTGCAGTAGTCCCATTTTATCGATTTATGTGAATAGCTCTGGAGCGACGTATCCTGATCTGGTCATTCTGCTGGTAGTTCTCTGATCTTCAATCTTTAGATTTTTAATGTCGTCATTCTCGATAGAGTCAAGCTTGCTAAAATATCTGCGTGTGAGGTATAGCAGAAAGTTGTCTATACGAGGTATATTGGCTGCATTGTAAAGTGTCTTATTGTTTATTCTGCGTTTCTCTTCTGTGTCAAGGACCGACAGTTTGGCTGTTCGGTCTGCGTACGGCTCGGTGGATCTACCGGGTTAAGCAGCATTGAGTCTGGTTACTATATATTGGATGGATCACCGCTTGCCGCTTGCCGCTTGCCAGATTCGAACAACAAACTGAACGGTGAGGTGTGACTATAGAAAATTAGTGTGCGTTCCTCGTCAGTGTGACAGAAAGGCACATTAAGGCTCTGTATGAATCTGACTGCGCTATTCAGGGTTTTCATAGTTTCCCTTGGTTCACGGCAAATGCGGTGCAGTAATAGAAGTCGATCCATGTAGTCGCAAGGGGAGCAATGTAAAAGGCCGAGAGGTCATACATATGGAACTGTGGGAAAATAAAAAAAAATAAATAGAAAAAAAAACAAGCAGGCGTATCTCCAATTTTAATATGAAAAGGTCGTATCTCCCTCACATACGCCCTTTTGTTTTTAATTTTATCCTCATTGCGTGATCTTCCTATATTGTTCATAATAACAAAAGGGCGTATGTTTTGCACGTACGCCCTTTTGTTATTAATGTTGTCCTCAATTACGCGATCCTGCGATATAATTTATAATAACAAAAGGGCGTATGTTTTGCACGTACGCCCTTTTGTTATTAATTTTATCCTCGATTGCGCCATCCTGCAATATAATTTATGTGACAAAAGGGCGTATGTTTGAAAGATATGCCCTTTCGGTATTAAATAAATCAGGGACATGAAGCAAAAAACATAATAACAAAAAGGCTTATATGTTACACATACGCCCTATTCCCACTAGGATTGGCAAATACGCCCTTTTGTTACTCAAATTTTAAATTGATTTTCTTTGCATCATTGGAGCATGAAAAACATTTTCAGAGGCATTTTGGACATACGCCCTTTTGTTCCTAGGTCGACGATGTCTGTTTTTTTAAGATAAATTGATTCAAAATGATTACAACTCTCTTCTGTAATTCATCATCATTAAATAATGAATTTCTGAAAAAATATGTTCATGTAGACAGTCCAAGTAATCCAAATTAAAAAAAGCGTACGTAGCTCCGTGGTGCAAAACGTAGGTCTAGGAATCGTAGGGTCGAGCGTTCAAATCCTCTTTAGGTCAGCAGAATTTTCATGCGAAATAAACACTATTTCACGTCATTAAGCGATGGGGAAGCATCTTAGAAGGGTAATTGATCTCAAAAAAAGCGTGATGACCTGAAATCTCACATTATTTTGAAAAACAATGTATTTTGGTAGTGGTAACTGAGATTATTCTCTTACCGACTCAGTTTCTGTTTGTAGAAATAAAGAAGTAATATTTGGCGAAGAGGGGGGAGAGGCGCGGGGTGTACCATGAAAGTAAGTTGAGTGTATGGTGAATGTCAACTTCCTTTGAACTTACAAAGTGGGAAAAACGCACATTTCGGCCGTTTTGGAAGTTCAGATCAAGTTGTAAATACACGGCGGCCCTCTGCCGTTCGACTTCCATTCACTCTTGCTCAATCTACAGTTTTAGTAGATTGACCCAAAAGCTGAAAGCTACTGAAAATTTTGACTCGGGACACCACCAAATCAGGAACTAAAATGACCTGCCACATCATGACCTGAGATGGACTGCCACATCATGGCCAGATTTGGCATGCACTAATCCGGTGCCTTATTGGAAGTCGCGTCACAAACCTTATCAGGACCACATAAGGCATGCCGGATCATGACCGAAGCTCAAATGTGGCATGCCATATCATGTTCAAACTTCCGCCGGACCAAATTTTGCATGCATGGTGATCCTGTTGATTTGACGTTTTGTGTAACATAACAATTCCGGACAATTTCAAGTGAATCATTGTCAGCAAAACGAGTACATCTCGTGACAATATCATTGCAGTGAACTCTCGATAAGGGTCCGCTCTTCAGCAAGCGACAGTAGGCCCTTCTGAGAAATTGACAATTAAGACGAGCCTCCACTCCTTACGCCACTTTTGAGGATATTAAAGAGAAGTCCCTCAATTGAAAAAAGGATTCGAGGGCGGATACAACACAACAAACGAGAATGCTGACTCCATAAGCGGAGCATAGCAAGAAAATACGAAAAATACGGTGAATTCTCCGAAGTGGAGGTCAGATAGCTTCCTGGAAAATAGCGTAAGCTATGTACGTTACAAGAAAACGAACACTTATCCAGAGGACACTTAAGGAGAGTCTACTGTATTTTATTTCACCTTTCTACTACTGAATCAATCTGCTCTCGACTGTTCCAATAGGCAATTAATCTCTATTGAGAAAGGTTTATTTTGCGATATTTACGAAGTCCTCCTGTATCCCGAGGCTCTAAAATGGTCGTTAGGGATAAATTTTGAGAAATTCTAAACCTGTTGCTAATGAAAAGCACTTATCCAGGGGAATCCTCGTATTCCAACTGGGGAGTTTTAGGAAATAGCCTTATTAGGTAATGGATAGGATACATTAAGTAAAAGTAGTATTCAATTCGATTTATAACAGTACCGGGTTTATCATTCTATTTTACCCAAATATAACAATGAAGAGTGATACTTTCATCCACCATCTGAAATGGAACAAGCAAACTGCTAATAATCTATGAACATTAATCGCAAAACTGAAAAATAAGAGCCCATTGTTTTGAGGATGTCTTTGAAGCTTTCAAAATTCATTGGATAGATTTTTCCAGCCGTTAGATTGAAGCGATAATTGTTTCTCATAATTACAAATTGCATGTCTTTAACGATGCTACGTGAGATATTATACCACGGAGAGTTGTAAACGGCTATCTGAAGATTCTCAGTCACCCTACTCAATATCTCACCAACGTAGCTGTATAGAAATAGCTGAATATACACAAGATAAATTCGGATAATGAGGGCAATTATGGTGACATAATCACCTGAGCCCAAACTCATGAGTAGAACGATTGCTGAATATTAAATGGGAAAACAATGAGCATTAGACAATTTATTTCCACTATATTCCCTTTTACTGAAGTATAATGATAGGCACAATTGCACAGTTCTCCGAAAACGGGTCCGAAAGGGATAGAGAGTCCAGTTATATCATTTGTCTATTTTTCTGAGAACATCTCGCCACAAAAGAATCTCAAGAAATTGTGAAGATGCTCCAGCATGTTTACATTATTGTCTAATTTTTTTCAAAAAATTTTTCAGTCAAGTCATTCCCTCCAAAATAAGTTTCCACATATTTTCGGTTTTGCTTGTACATCATATTTACTTGAGAGGTACCTCTTTTTCATCCCTAGACTGGTTACCTTATAGCTTCGCGTTCCACTATTTCCATCTTTCTATAATTAATTAGTTGAGCAGAAAATTCTGAAAAAAAATTTGACTCCATTCATTGAAGTGTTTAACAATTGATGATATATTCTAAATGATATATCCTGCGGAGTTGATGAGAGATAAAATAAATTCTAGGAGCTAGCGAAATTTCCCTAATGTCAAATAAAGTTATCCGGTGGGCGACGTTCCCAAAAACTCGCTGAAGCTGAGTTTTTGATTAAGGAATAATTCAGGCGTAAGTTACGCCAGAATTACTTTATTTCTCAGATTTTTGCTGCCCGTCCCGGGTAGGAAAAATTCATTGGGCAAATATTGGCCCAGCGTTGGGAGCCAATGTACCGATGCTGGCGCCCAATTCTCAGCCAAGACTGGCCCAATATTGATTGAGCATTGGATGATAACATTGTACCAATGCTGATTGCGGGAGCATGGCCAAGCCTCGATAACGAGCATTGGGTACTATACTGGTCCCAATGTTCAGCCAATGTTCGTTTTATTGTAGATTTTATGTTAAATAGGTGAATTAAAAGTATTTAAGTCTTCTGAAGCACGTAAGAATGATCAAGATCCAATATTATTTGAATTAAAAATAGAAGAAAAAAAAAGCCGGCACTGGTGATCGAACCCTGGACCTTCGGATTACCAGTCTGTTACCTTACCGTCCTCGCCGTTAGGACATTTCATACTTTCAGAGCTAAATTTGATCCTCATAACTTTATCACCGTTTACCTTGTTCGGAGAAATGAAATTCGATTGGAATTGTTCAGAAGTTATTTGATAATATGAAATGATTTAATCATGTCAAAAGATAGAAAAAAAATTGAACTTTGGAATTACATTATTGGCCCGACGAGTGGCCAATGCTCAGAAGCCAAGCCTTGGAAGTCCAAGTTTTGAACAACGCTTGGCCAATTCTGGCAGGCCAAACTACGGTGCAACATTGCTCAGCCGATCCTGAAGGCCCGGACTACGGTGAACCGATGCTTGGCGTAGGTTTGGCCGAGCCGTGGCTACCAAGCTTCGTCATGCAAATTCTTGGCCGAAGTTCGGCCAAGAGTTGAGCATTGGGGGATTCCTACCCGGGGTGCTGTCTGCCAGTCAAAGTCGTCATCTCACACAGGATGCATCACCATACCTGGAAACGAACGCAATCCAAGTAACTTGTATCTTCGACTTTGACCGGGAGACAACGCAGGCAGTGGAAGTCTGAGGAATAAACTGGCGTAAGTTATTCCAGGATTAATTTATTCCTCTAATGAAAAACTTAGCCTCAATTCGCTTGGGTAGTGTAGAAGAGATTCAGCAACGTTGCAGCCGGAATAATACGGCGGGGTTTCCTCATCATCCGACCAAAGTCATTAGGTCGCTTAGAGCAACCAGTCTAGAGTTCTTCATATAGTACCTATTCATCCGTCTCGGACCCTTTTTTGAGCATAATTCATGACAGATGGTGCACGTTCCAATATCACTATGATTCAGTAATTCAGATGATCTGGAAATTTTACCTGAAATGCAAATGAGAAGAGTATCTGCTGCAATTTGAGCGAGGATAATGAAAGTATAAGTTTCCTCAAAATTATCAGCCAACTGGAGAAGTTGATTGTGTCTCTCAACAAAGTTTTTGAACTTCTGCCTCTGTTCAAAAACTTCACCATTACCATAGAAATCATTAAACTGAATATATAGTAATTCAAACTGTCCACAGATGTGCATGCCAAGTCCGAAAAAATATGTGTCACATCCAATATACGCAGTACATACGATGAATAGTTGAATTGCATGAATTGTGAAATCACCTATATAGCTGTACAGCGATGATTCTGCAGATATTCAACAAGCTGGCCCAATTGGAGTTTGTCGGAGAGATGCATTATTAATACTCTGATCAATCCAGAGTGCACTGATGAAGGGCATCCTCAGAACAATCAATGGAAAAGCAACGGCATAAACACCGCACATTTGCACTATGAAAACAATTCTTCCAATGAAAGCATACTTCGTCATTATATCGTGTGATTCACCTGTAATCACCCTCGACCAATCATCAATAGCTGAAGTAATGATAATCAGCATGTTCTGTTGATAAACTCTAGGTAGAATAATTTTCATTACTGTTAAAAATGCACCTATTATCAAACTCAGCACATCAACGATATCAGTCACAGCACCACAATTTCCCATTGTGATGAGCTTTTTTATGAGACTCAGAGCCATCCACAACTAAAGTTAAAAAATCACAGCTGAAGTACAGTCGACATCCTGTACAAGTCCTAATAATGCAAATGGATGTTAATTTGTTCGGGTTACTCATTCTGTGTAAAGCATTTCAAAAAAAACATAGGAATATGGCTCAGAGTGGATTAATGAGCGAGTGAATCTTGATGAATGCTGATGATATTGGAAACTGAAAGAAGCTATTTATTTTGTTTGAGCAGTGGATCAGGATCTAGCAGGATTAAGCAGCACGGATCTGCTCTGCTATGAAAATGTTCAGCTCTGATCAAATCTAATTGGATCTGATCAGATCTCATTTGATTAGAGCAGATGTGACAGATCAGAAATAAATAAATAATAAATAAATTGTTCATGCCCAATGGAGGTCGGCGGAGTTTGTGTCAATAAAATCTTCAATAAGAATCCCGAGTGTCGTTAATAGGATGGGTGATAGGGTCCTTTGCGAGGCCCATGCACCACTACGTCCTCGCCGTGGCCTCACGTGATGCAATACGTAGTGATGATCTCAATTTTATTCGTTCCTTTGGTTTTGTTTTTTTCTCGTTCAATTGATTAGAAGCTTCTAGTTAAAATTGGACGAGTTTTTGAAAAAATTTAATTAGGGTTTTGTATATGTGCCTCGATATCTTGTGGCCGACTTCTGATCAATCAAAACACATCATGCTATGAAAGAAAAATTTTCGAAAGTCCGAAAAAATTTAATTTTATGTGGCTAAGTGAAAGTACTCCATTTCCGAAATTGCTTTGTACAGAATGACCATGTAGAGAATATCCACTGTAAAATATGTATTTGAAAATTACTTACTTGTGTTATTATGACAAAAGTGGCTTTAAGTTTTGGAGCAAGGCGTTTAGATCCAATTGGCCAAATTCCAAGGTTTCTCCCTAATAATTCGTAATATCCCAGCGCATACTTTGTATCAGAATTCCAAATAACTATTCTATCTATTGTTTCCAGTTCCATTGTCATTGCTATGTCTGAGTCCAGCGTCGAGCTCACGAATTCCTCTCCCCACGTTATACATATTTCATTCAGTTGGTGCTATGTTAATATTTATCCGAACTTGTACTCAGCTGCACTGCGCGTATGAATCATGAATGCTGTTCGGAGAATCATATTTTATGCTATTATATTCCCTAGAATTGTGATAAAATATTCAAGTATAATCGGACTATTTTCTAGAAATACTCATGATAAATGCAGTTACTGTACAAGAATTTTTTTTAGATATTATTTACTGTTCACTTCAAGGTTTATTTTTTCATCTAATATGTACATTATTTTACTCAATGTTGTTCACCCTCGAATCATGAATATTATAATATACACATATACACCAGTGGCTATATCTGAGGTCAAGGCTCCGACTACATTGTAAGGATGACAATACAACAGTTCTCAGTAGAGTTGTGACAACTGGCATGTGAACTCCGTTCAATGGACAATCCGAAATTGAAAGGAATAGTGCTAACGCCAATTTCTTGGCCGAAGTGATAAGACTTGGGAAAGTTAACGGAGATATGATTCAACCGATCGACTTATATTTTATCCACATACTATTGGGAAAATGCCTCATCGCATTCAAAGTAATATTTGATTTTATTACGTTTTTACAATATCCTGAGAGGTTCTGATGAGTTCTTGCTGAAGATAGTGATGCCCAGTTCATGTGTTCAGTTGATCCAATCGACATTCATGCTCTGGTACACCTTGTGAGGTAATTTTCTGGTTTTATTATTATTTTTTCAACATCGCCCTATTTATGCTAAGGGATATACTACTCAGCCAGTTTCGAGGATTAATGGTGCATCTGTGGACAAAGCACATGAAGGAATATCACAATGGTGGTTTTGTCAATCACCAGAGACCAGGTTTCGAACCCAAAACCGTAAGATTACATGTTCGTCGCTCCACCATCTGAGCGATCGAAGACCTTCTTGGTTCAATTATTATCACTCATTTTGGCTTCCGAATGAAAGCTATGTAATTGTGATTTTTTCCGGATTCGAGATTTCAGCGGAATATGACTTTAACTGATGCGAAACATCGAGAAACGGTTTTCTTCAGATGTCTGTATGTATTCGTGTGTTCCTGATAATAATGGAATCGTCGAAAAATTGTTTTTCGAGTTTTCTCAGCGAAAAATTAATTCACAGCCTCCATTCTCATCTCAGCGATTTTGTTCCAATCTTTTTTGTAGTGCTCGGAATTTTCTATAAGAAAGACTCGGGGCGAAATTTCGCTATCTTGCTCAAGTTCCAAGATATTCTTTTGAGAATGTTCAAGCGCTCTACTCTCGATGTTTTTACGCTTGATTTACATTCTTGTCACAATAATCAACGAATTTTCACACGGGTAGGAAAAAAGTAAGGTGTTCTCTACAGACGGAAAAGAGACCTTCTCAATAGAAGCTGTTCCTGGGGCCATAATCCCCCTGTTTAAAAGGCCTCTTCGTTAATGGAAAGTGTACAAGTATTGGAATGCTGAATACAATAATATTTTACACTCAAAGTGAAAGAATATTGAACTATGAAAAATACTCGCTGTGAGGATTTTTCAGATTGGAATCGAGTATATTTTAGACTCTCAACGAGTATGTATAAGAAAAACGCGACCCGAGTATTACTCATCCTTGGATTGAGTATATTTTATACTACTCACCAGTATAAGAAGAACTCGCTATGAGTATTCCTTATGCTTGAGCCAAGTACATCTTAAGCATATTTGATATCATTCAAATATATTTACCACTAGTCTACTTCGAGCCAGTAGCAAGTATCAAGATGATGACAGATCAAAAAAAAGTAGGTACTCATCACAAATACAATTTATACTAGCACTAAGTATACTTTATGCATCCCATGAGTCTCCACGAAGAGTCTATTTGATACTCTTGGGGAGCACAAACAATGACTCACCCTGGCTACAAGTACTATTTTTGCTTACCACGAATATATTTTTTTTAGAGTGTAAGAACTTTTTGTTGTTGTTACCACCTCGTATGCGATACTTGACGTGAGACCAGATGCGATCATTCTGGTAATGTTGGATTGAAGAATTGATCCGACATTGAATGCAATACTTCTAGCGACACTGGGCGCAGCAATTTCTAAAATCATTGAAAAAATTCATTTGTCACTATTCAGATAACTATTCTCTGATTTGATCTATTTTTGCACTATTGAAATCAGCATTTCTTATTCTTTTTGACGTGTTTTTTTCACGCCATCTGTTTAAGAGAGGAAAGTATTCGTGAATAGAGAGAGAAATTTGCGAAATACTCCAGGTCATGAGGAAAAACTGCCTTAAGGCTATCTAAAATCCTCCAGATCATGAGGAAACACCGACTTACGGCTATGCATATGGAACACGAATAACTCAACGCACCCGATCATAATCCCTCTGATCTTGGGGCCCTTCGTCGTAGCCGCATCATTCCGGGGGCAAAAAGTGTCCTTGAGCGAAAATCGCGCAGAAGAAGGAAAAACCTCCAGGTCATGAGGAAAAACCAGCTTATGACTATCTATTGTGGTTTTCTCGAATATCTTAAAGGCGAAGAACTGCCTTAGTTCGAGGTTGAGCTCTCTACGCCATTAAAAACCCGAATTTGAGTAAATCAAGTACATTTCCGCGGAAACCTAAAGTATCGCCATTTCGCTTTCGTCCGATTCCACAGCTACGGAAGTTGACTCTGGCCAATCTCAGGTGGAAGAGAGGGCTCAGGAGCACCCAAGGTATAGTGACCAAGATAATGTATTTTCTGGGGCTTCTCGACCACCCTCTCGGTCGTCCTTGGAGGTGAGTGCAGAGGACGGTTGGAAGGAAGCCGCACTCCAATTTTGCGGGAATATTCGGGTCCTCGGACTGGAAGGCCTTGAGGCAGGCAATAAGCCACCCTGTCGAGGAGGCTGCCAAAATCCAGCTGTATCGTATCGCCGAGGCGAGTCCGAGTATTCCCCGGGAGAAGTGTGCCTCCAAAAGGACGACTACCCGGGTAGGGAAAATTCATTGGGCAAATGTTGGCCCAGTGCCGGAAGCCCATGATCCAATGCTGACGCCCAATCCTCAGCCACGGCTGGCCCAATACTGGTTGAGAATTGGATGATAACATTGTACCAATGCTAATTGACGGAAGAATGGCCAAGCCTCGATAATGAGCATTGGGTACTATCTTGCCAATGTTCAGCCAATGTTCATTTTATTGTAGATTTCATGTTAGATACATGAATTAAAAGTATTTAAGTCTTCTGAAGCACGTCAGAATGATCAAAATCCAATGTCATTTGGAATTAAAAAGAAAAAAAAAGCAGGCACCCAGGATTGAACCCTAGACCTTCCGATTACTAATCTGTTACCTTATTTTTTTTTTTGATATCAGCAGTTTTTATTAATACTTAAAAAAGATAATATTTACATATGTACAGTATAAAACGGTGAAAAAAAAAATATAATCATTAACATCATAACTTATGATTAATGAAGTTAATGGATGTTGAACATCTCTCAAACTTCTACATTTTATCAATATGGAGTGTTGATGTAGGGGAAGCGGAGCATATGTACTCTTTCGAACATCATCCATAAAAAACAATTTATATAACTTTATGTGTATTGTAATGATTTTTGTATTATAAAGTAATAATTATATTTAGCGAGATATAAAAAAATTGTGTTAACAAAAAAATCTTTTATCGCTTTCATTAATTTTAAAAAAAGAGAGACCGCACCATGACAGCGCAGTGACAGATCCTACGAAAGATATTTTAATAAAAATTTGAATTTTATTTATGGTTGCCATTGAAGGAAAGAATAATAATAAAATGGACATGGTCCAACAATATTACCCGAAGTGTTAGTGTCCTAAGGAGGACGAATATTATGCCCATTGGCAACATTAAATCGGGCCAGGAGAGCTCTGATGGTGGGATTTTTGTCATCCAGCCACCAAAATCCTCTACTAGCTCTTGAGTGATCTTTAAAATCTTTATTTGAAATTATTGTGGAGTATTTAAGCTCATCATTTCTGGGTATCCTGAGTTGTATCCTTTTGTTTCTTTTATTCCTTGGTATATGATAAATAATAGGAATGTTATTTTCATTTTGAATTATTCCCAGTTTATCATAGTGAGTGAAAAACTGGGGTTTAGGGTAGCCATTTTCTGCATAATGTATTGCATCTGCTCGCTCAACGACTGATAGAGCATTGATCGTATCATTGTTTATATATTTAATATTATTGTAATAATTACGTGTAAGAGATAGAATGTGGTTATCAATTCTTTGGATATCTGCAGTATCATATAGTATTTTATTACTAACTCTGTGAAAATAATCAGTGTGAGCTGATCTATGTAGAGAAAGACATGTTCTCAGACATTGTCTTTCAAACATTCTTATTCTTTCCATTTGATGGGCACCAATATTCCAAAGAATTTGGGACCCGTATGTTAGTAAAGACCTAATTAACAATAGATAGCAAATAACTTTGGCTTTTTTATTAATGTATTTGTTATGAAATAGATGGCCTAATGATTTGAAGCGTTTTCGTGCATTGTCAATTTGCCTGTCTATATGATCAGAGCATCTTGCTAAATAATCAATAAGTATACCTAGGTATTTAACTAGTATATTATTTGGAATGTCCCCAGGTAGAAGAGTATCCGGGTTATTCGTTTGAATTAAGAATTCTTTAATTTTTTTGATTTTAGTTTTGGAAAGAAAGTTTTGGGTTTTACTAATTACTATTGTCTCACTTTTTTCAGGATTAATACGCAAGTTCCAATTGGCGTACATATCATTCGCATTATTTACTAGTTCCTCCAATTTGTTTCTAACAATTTCGACCTTTTTATCTATTACATAGATAAAAATTATACGGTCATCTGCGAAAGCTAAACTATAAGTATCATTTCCAGAATTGAGAATCTGTTACCTTATCGTCCTAGCTGTTAGGACCTTTCACACGTCATTTACTAAATTTGATCCTCATAACTTTATCGCCGTTTACCTTGTTTGGGGAGATGAATTTCGATCAGAATTGTTCAGAAATTATTCGATAATGTGAAATAATTTAATCATGTCAAAAGATAAAAGAAAACTTGAAGCCTTGGCAGTACATTATTGGCCCGACAAGGGGCCAATGCTCAGGAGCCAAGCCTTGGGACTCCAAGTTTCGATCAACGCTCGACCAATTCTGGCAGGCCGAACTACGGTGCATCGTTGCTCAGCCAATCCCGAAGGCCCGAACGACGGTATACCGATGCTTGGTGAAGGTTTGGCCGAGCCATGATTACCAGGCTTCGGCATGCGAATTCTTGGCCTATGTTCGGCCAAGAGTCGAGCATTGGGCGATTCCTACCCGGGAACGAACGCGTGTTAGTTTTAATATTTTATACTATTGAAATTACTCGAAATCGATGGAAATATTGGAGATAGGTTTTTTCTAATGATTCCATTGGAGGGCTGAGGAAATTTCCCATGAAAATCATATGTCAGAAATTATTTTTTTGAATTTTTCAAAAATTCCGTTTTTTGTTCAAGATTTGAAGGTGAAATCCTCCGGTTTTTCGAAAATTTCAGTTTTTTGGGAATATCTCGGGTTTCATTGGCCGTAGCGACCTGGGGTTGATCTTGAATGAAAGGTGAGCTCATTTCCTATCGATTTATGATGTTTTGAAAGAAATTATCAAGATTTCAAGTACTTTCACAAGTAAGATGAGGATATTTTGTCCAAGGATATTCTGGTTGAGGCTATTTTGTCCAAGAATATTCTGTCGTGGATATTTTGTCGAAGATGTTTTGTCGAGGATAAAGACGCAGGTCACCCTTACGAATTGGTGGTTCTACTAGCTTTAGGGACAGCTCATAGAGTTCAGAAGTTTGCAGCAATCAGAATTGAAAGTATCCAGAGAACTAATAAAGGAATCGAGATAAAAATCCCTGATCATATTAAGACATCAAAAGCAGGACATGGTCAGCCTATCCTCAAATTACCGTTACTCAAAGAGCAGCCAGCTCTATGTATTTCTCAAACATCGACTCAATATTTAAAAATCACGGAGGACTTGAGAGAAAAAAAACCAGACATTATTCGTTTCATTTAACAAACCGCATCGGAGAGTTGAGGAGGACACCATAGCAGGATGGATTAACACATGTCTGCATGATTTGGGGGTTGATAGAAAATTTCCTGCACATAGCACGAGACATGCATCTACGTCAAAAGCTGCAGGAAAAGGAGTCAGTGTGGAAGAAATTAGAAGAGTGGTGGGATGGAGCGAAAAATCAAAAGTATTCACTAGATTTTATCAAAGACCAATTTCGCATCAACAATCTTACTAAAGAAAAATTGATGTAAGGTGGTGAGCACATAGCAAAAAAAAAAATTACTGGCTCTAAAGATCTACACTGTAATCTTGAAGGGCGAGACACGAAGTATGATTGAACGATCAACAGAGCCCCCGAAGGCGGCAAGGGTTGATCTAGATTATACGAGTGTCTCGCCCGAGAGATTACTCACCCTGTTTTATTTAACCCAAAAAATCGCTGAAAAATAATTTCAGATTTTTCCTCCCCGAGACTAGCAAAATTTTCTATTTTCTTTCGATCAGCTCTTAAATGAATGAAGGAAATATTGTGAGGGAACTTTACCAGGGGCAACGAGCATGTCAACTGTTTTTCTCTTTTTTCATATTAATAGCTCTAAATCTTGTGGCTTATAGGTATGAGTAGAACTACTACTACACTGTAATCTCTCGGGCGAGACACTCCTATGATCTAGATCAACCCTCGCCGCCTTCGGCGGCTTGGTTAATCGTTCAATAAGTTGAGATCAACGGAATAAAAGAATGATTTACGAAGTGCAGGATTCTTCAGAATCGAGTCGTGATGACGAAGAGAAAATGACAGTATTACTGAAAAATTATTCAACGTCACAAAGCCAAGGCACTCTGAACATGAAAGATTTCATTGAAAATATATCCAGATGCACAAGTACATGTACTAATTACGAGCATTCGTACCTTTGCATCTGACGAATTGCTCACAGTATTTTCAGTGAAATCTTAATCATGTTTAGAGTGCCTTGGCCTTGTCTCATTGAATTACTTTCCATTCACACTGCCATTTTCTCTTCGTCACCACGGCTTGATTCTGGAGAGTTCCCTATTTTGTCAATCCTTATGTTATTCCGTTTTTCTCAATTTATTCTAATTTGTTTCTCAAATGTAGACGGTTTCATTCAAACCGAACAATTTTGAAACAGCCGCGCGCGAGAACGCCCAGATCAGGTTAATTCTCTACACTACTCCGTGCGAGTGCAGCAAATCGAAAACGCCATTATTATCTCATTCTTCCCGGGAACAGCATTTATCAGAGTGACCATTCCTCTCGTACAATTTGAGCTAAGACCTTAACACAGCTCCTACCTTATCACCGCGTCGATAATGAAGTAAACACTATCATCCTCTACTCATCATTACCAGCTTCTATTATCATTTTCTCATTCTCGCGGAAAGTACTACCGGGGAAGAAAGAATAGGATAATCCCCTTGGTTTTACGTTTGAACTTAAGGTATTTCGAGTGCTCCACCTCGTACCTAGCAAGGGTACAATGGGGGCAAAAGAAGCATGGCCATATTATGTTATTAAATTGATCAACAGGTTTTTTTATCTAGAGAAACATGCTGTTCAACATTTATTTTCACGGTAAAATCCATAAAATAAACTAAATATGTAAATTCGTCAAAATTTTTTATTTTTTCAATTTTTTCTCTCAATAAAATTTAGAGACGTCCCTGGCGTAATACACTCAAACGCAGTGTGTATGGATATACACGTACACGGGCTCGTGTGTGTGTATGCACGAGCCTGCGTTTGTGTATGTGTCTTTTTTCCAATTCTTCATATTTCAATATTTTTTTTCTCGTAAACTAAATGGGCACATGTTTTTTTTTTTTTTTTGTAAATATTTCTAACAACTGACACTATCACTGGAATTTTTTTCTTTGAAATCTCAATTATTTTGAAGAAGTTATTGGGAAAAATATGACTAAATTGACAAATCTCGATGTTATCAAGGGGGGGAAAAGGCCAAACTTTGAGGGCCGATATCTCTGTTCCTAGATGGGCAAGTTAATTTTTGGGTCATAACAAACATTTTTTATTTTTTTTTATCTACATTTTGAGCCTACTTAGAAAAAATTCTCAATTAAAGTGACACCGCACTCGAAATACCTTAAGACACTCCTCCAGTGGTGACAGAAAGTACCGCGTTTTTGGAGTGACAAAACAATTTTGCTAATAGTAATTAATTTTCGGAAATTCATAATAGTTACAAGTGTTCCGCTATAATATTGCACAGAACCTTCAACGTTTTCAGGAGAAATTAATAATTATGAGCGAGCAATTTGATCAAGCATTCTCACCAATACAGTACCTTCTATTACTCCTAAATATCATTTCTTCAGGACCATCTCTCAGTATTTGGATTTCTCAATTTTTGGATTTCTTCTAAGCGAATGAATTATTAAAAAAAAAAAATATTTAGGAAATTTACACTTTTAGTTTTTTGAAGTTTGCACATGCTCATATTTCTTATTTTTGTTAGTAATTTATTTGTTAAAAGGGAAAAAAATGGAAAATTATCAGATGCTTGCTATTGTCACTATCATATATGATACTATCTCCTCAGTGTCTGCAATCAAAACATTGAGATAAAGTTCGAACTCATTTTCCATTTCAGATATTCACCCAGGTGAAATTCAATCATATGCATATACGCATTGATTATTAGCGCCAATGACGTAACTTCCGATAGTTGAAACAGCTGTAGTCAAGTGTGCTGCCCATCGTTTCGTCCATAATTATCAATTCAAAGCCATTCTATAATAACAGTTGTCCAATTCATCTATCATAATTTCATTCATTACCTTCGAATAGTTGTAAGTATTTCATTAGAAAATCATAAATTATTCTCCCTATGATTTATTTACAATTAAGCAATTGTGAAAAAAGTTAAAAAAATTTGTAAATATAACCTCAAAGTTCAATGAGTCGAGTGAGTTTCAAAATGGCGTGTTCATGAGCTAGGTGTATTGCATCTAATCATAATCATAATATAATCTAAAGATAAAACAAAATTACAGTTACAATAATTTGTTCGTAACTCATTTTTCTTGGAAAAATTCATTTCTCAGAAACTGAGGTTATGACACTACGTACTTGTTGGATTCAACTTTAGTTGAAAAAAAATACGAGATTTTTTTTATCATTTATTAAATATTAAAAATATGAAGGAAATCGCTCTCGCTGCTTTTTCTGTTATCTCAAGCCTTATTATCGTCTTTGTTCTTGTAGTACTAGGTAAGAAAATTTATTAAAAAATTATTGTCAACCTATTTTTTATAACACACTCATTTGTCATCAAATCATTTTTACTTGTGCTCCATTTCTCATTGTTTTGCAAAACGTAACCTTGTTTCAAATTTAATTCTGAACTTTGCTAACAAAGAATTTTGTGGTTAACAATTATATTATTAAGAAATAATTGAACAAGGGGAATAACTTTCACGTGAGCATTGATTATTATGAAATGAGGGGAATGGGAGTTACAAAAATGTTCCTGTGAAAATCGCTTCATATTCAATCGACTCCGAGATATTTTAAGGAAACCAATTTCATCTAATTTTCTTTATTCCAGAAAAATTTCGTTCCCATTTTTAATTTTTACGAGGTAACTCAGAATCCTCACGAAAAAAATCCTATTAGTTACATTTTCTGTAGCTCTCACTCTGCTTTATTACGAAATTCCCACAAAAATTGCCCCATCTCCTACAATTTCCAAAATATTCTCTATAAACCGACAAAACTTCTCTAACTTTCCTTATTTCTCATTTCAGGATGGTATTTAGTCTGGATATTCTTCTTGTCCCGCTTCAGATTTGTTCGTGAGTTGCTCGGTGGAATGAGTGAGTCTTCTTCAGTACACGATCTCAAGAACGGTCGTTTACGTATCAAAAATCTCCGAAGGGACTAGAGAAAACAAGTGAATCGACTCTTAAAAATAATTTTTTTCTTCAACAAAAAGTCTCAATCCAAATCATTTACTTATTCTCAATAAAAGAGGTAGCATCACGAAATGGCAATCAACATACGTTGTGCTAATACAAACGATTTGCTTAATATACAGCATTGTAATTTACAATGCTTACCGGAAAATTATCAAATGAAATATTATCTTTATCATGCATTATCGTGGCCGCAATTATCATATGTTGCTGAAGATGAAAAAGGAAGAATTGTCGGCTATGTACTTGCTAAAATGGAGGAGGACTGCGAAGAAAATCCACATGGGCATATAACAAGTTTGGCTGTTAAAAGATCACACAGGCGTTTGGGTATTGCACAAAAATTAATGAATCAAGCATCTCGTGCTATGGTTGAATGTTTCGATGCTAACTACGTATCATTACATGTTAGAAGGAGTAATCGTGCTGCATTGAACCTCTATACGAGCAGTTTACAATTTGAAGTGTCTGAAGTTGAGCCAAAATATTATGCTGATGGTGAGGATGCTTATGCCATGAAACGTGATTTGAGTAGTTTTCATGTCGATAAACAGGACAGGCTCAAGAAGGAAATCAATGATACTGTTAAAAATACAAATGCCAGTGTTACCCAACAGCAGCACATACATACTGGACGTTGCTGTGATCACTCTTAATGAGCTTATTTCCTTCATTCTTCAATGAATGAAACTCCATTGATTCAGCTGAACAAATGTGATCATTTTAATATCGATTAATCAATATTTAAGAATATATGGAGATTTTTTTGATCGGGAAGATTAATAAAATTACGTGGGATTGATCTGTAGATACTGTTTTATTATTGTACGAAGATTCTACCAATTTTTATCTTTAATTTCGTTGCTCCATGTCTTTTATTGCTTGGTAGATGATGCTTCGTATGAAGGTGACGTTCTTCAAGTGGGACGTCGGGATTTATAAGATGCAGGAAAACTCCATGTAGAGGGTCCTGTAATGGGAATTTCTCCACTTCTAATTGTTTTCAGCACAGTCCAAGAGAATTGAACTTACTTGATTGCATGCTTCCAACAAATTTCATCTTCGTGTCTGATTTTTGGGAAATACCTTAGGATTCGATATCTTGGAATCTAAAAAGGATGGAGAAAATTTGTGTACCAACTTTTTTTGAGAAAAAAATTCATCTCACAAAAAAAAATGTTTTGTATGAAATGCATTACCTATTATGAGTTTTCAAGGGCTTATTTACTTTAAGACTTCTAAATCGAACATTGGTGATTTCTCTAGACATGAGTTAAGGAATTATTTTTAAGAAAACAGTACACTCGACTGTCATTTCTGAAAGTGCCCGTTCCCCCTACTTGAACGCTGGATCATTCTCTCGCCAATGAAGAGTGAATAATTTCTTCAAACCATCCTATTTTGTTCACATTTTCTTTAAATATTTCCGTATTCTCCATTTTCCCACAAAAATTGAAATGAGTCAATAAAGAAAAATTCTGTTGCCTACAAATCAAGATAACCATATTAGAAGTAGAGAAATAAATGATACAAATAGACGGGTCCACAAATAATTAACATAAACACAGTTTATGTGGTGAAACCTCACCGTAGCAAGATTCACGTGAGGGGTGAAAGAGAAGGTAAAAATTAATATTCGACAATCC
The DNA here is from genome assembly GCA_963942555.1 of Aleiodes leptofemur. Classification (NCBI taxonomy): domain Eukaryota; kingdom Metazoa; phylum Arthropoda; class Insecta; order Hymenoptera; family Braconidae; genus Aleiodes; species Aleiodes leptofemur. The sequence goes on from OZ012615.1 coordinate 12,356,067, forward strand.
TTCATAAAAAAGCGGAATTGGGAACCTGCAAATGGAAATAGAGGAAAAGTCGAAAATCTTGAAATGACAAATTGGAATAAAAACTCAAAGTAATGTATGAAAATTATATTTGGAAAAGATATACAATTTTCAGAATGGTAAATGTCACTATGAACGAAACTCTAGACGGCTTCCAACTTCTCGAATTTTTTTAAAATATAACTTTCATTGACCGCTCCGGGTTTTTATTCCAATTTTATATTTCAATTCTTCGATATTTTTTTCGGTTTTCGTGTTTTATTTCAATTTTTTCTTCAGGAGTTATTAAATACCAATTTTTCTCTTTGACCTTTCTCAACTCTATATCCATAGCTTTGAGCTTTCACTCAATAAAAACGGTCCTCCCAAAAATTTCTCATTCTCCATGAGTTTTCAAGATATTCGCTAATGGTTGATCTCTAATGGATTTCTTCAAACTCCAAGTAGTAGTTTCCATTTGAAATTATTTAGCTAAAATAAAAATGGAATGGAAGATCAGAATCAATCTTAAAACACAATAAAGAAAAATTTTCTTCAGTTTCATACTTTATTGAACTGTTTCGGGGGTTTTCATAAATACAAGGGAAATGAATGCCATTAAAATAACCATGGAAAACGAAAAATCTCTGTTTTCATGATTGATGTAAGTGATTAAATAGATGTCTCATTAATTTCGATTATTACCTTCACATTGCACATTTTTTTTCTCTCTATCGAATACATCATTTTAATATTTTTTCTACTCATGGATTAACACTCACGGGCAATGAGGTCATGTATAAATATCGATATTTACATTGTGTGTATAATATTCTTAAATTCTAAAATTCAAACCATCCACAATTCTTCTTTTCCCATTTTTTTGTTCTTTCTTTTGCTACACAATATAGACCGACGGAGAATCTAATCGGCCAATTCTTTGAAAACATCATGATACATAATTTACCAAAAAAATATATGTATATATATTTTTACAAGAATTCTCTTGGGAATAAAGTAAAACATGAATTCACTTATACGTAAAAATTCCAATAGTGTTGGATTGTTTTTTCATTATAAAATCAGTCACCTGTTTGCAGGTTCAACGTCGTTGTGACTTTGATTCAATGGCAAAGTTGTGAAGAGCGATAAATGGAATAATTATATCAACGCTTATGTACTGACGATGCGTAGAAGTTTGCAGATTCTTTTGCAAATATCGCGCAAATTATGGAGCTTAGCAGGATTTATGAGGAAATTTTCCTCGTAAGTCACGGGGTTTTTCACAGAATAGTCTTCTGAAATCTGTTCGAAAACCTCTTTGTTAGGGATGATATTCACTAAAGAATCTGTTGCATTTTTTTTCCACATTTTTCGGTCCCTTCACACTTTATTACTGAATTCAATTTTAAAAAAGTTAAAAATGAAATATCAATATGTACTTCGAAAATTCCATGCAAAAAAGTTGTTAAAAAGTTTTTATATAAAAATTGTTGTTTTCCACTTGAAAAAATGAAGGTGAATAGTTCAGTTTTTTTCATTTATCAAGGAATGAAAAATTTCACTTTGTGATCATTTTTTTCCTGTTTAAGGATGAAGAAGATGATAAATTTCTGTAATTTTCAAAAAATTTGATGGAAAGCACGAGGAATTTTCGCTGAAAAATGCTATTATACATTCATCTTTGTTCCAATAGCTTTCGAGATAATGGAGGGAATGAAAATTACGAAATTAATTAATTTCATAATATTATTTACTACTTTTGTCTCTTCTGTATCCTCATGTGACTCGCCTCTTACCCTGTTCTTATCAATTCTGCAAAGATTACTCAAATATATGTCAAAGCCTGAGAAATGAAACTATGTACATGGACTCACAATGTAAATTCCGCAGCACTGTGATTGTTCGACATGTCAATAAATTTTATCAAGATTTTGAAGCTAGTTATTCAACATGAAGATGTAACAAAAACCAGTTAACCATATTTACACTGTTTTCAAGATGTACCATGTTAACCCCAGTCTTAGTCCTCAGGCTGTTACGAACATGGAAGCAAGTTCAAAGATTGGTAAGAACAGTTCAGAGGAAAATACGTGAGGAGAAAAGATGAAGAAAAGATAACGACTGAAAATCCGATTTTTTAAGAGCCTTATTTGGTGAATCAAAATAGTTAACTTGAGTTAAGAGTAAATTTTTAGATGACTCGGAAAGACGCGGAGCAGAAAAATTGCATTATAGCATTTGCCAGCGGACATTTTCAATAAAATCGATTACATTTTGATCCCATATAAGGACAAAGTCTCTATATGGTTTTCCTTAATGTTTCATGTTAATTATTTTCTATTGTAATTTTGTTTGACTCGGAAACAAAAATGGATCCATCAATTTTCTAGAACTCTGCGTAATTTCATCTACGAATTGAGTAGGATTTCCTTACCATTCGAAACTCAACAGAAACGTAATTCAATATTGAAATAATAGAAAATAGCATGTTTCGAATTCTGGAGAATATTTCGGAACATCATTCAGGTATAGAATGATTGTAAGGATCTCCTTTTATAGTTCTCATTCTGCTCTACAAAAAAAACTCTTCGGAAAATTCTCTATCATACTTGTATTGAGAGATATTCACCCAAAATCACTTTTAAAACAAAATAAGTACTTTTTTTAATTTGAAATCTATCCTTTTTTGAAAATATTTTGAGGATTCGGTGGATATATGAAAGTTTTCCTAAGAACTTTTTTGGTAGCTCCTGTTCCGCTCCACAAAGACGTTCAAAATTTCGCAATCTTGTATACTTTTTAAGATATACTAATATTCGGAAAACTAATTTTAAAATCAAATAAAATTTTATTTCGAATCAATTTATTGTAAATGTCTCGGAAGCCAATGGAAATCCAGAAAATTTTCACAAGTTTTCTTTCTGTGAGTCTCATTCTGCTCCGCAGATAATGTCTCTATGGAAATTCCTCTATCTTCCTTCAACTCCGAGATATTCACTGAAAACTCCAAAATTAAATATCATTCTACCTCTTCACTAGCGAATTTAAATTCGTGTTAATTTTTAGTAGTTTCATTATTTCTATGCATATTATGCTTTGGCAGTACTTTAATGCTGTATAATAATTTTCAATAATTAATCCTTCGAACTTTTGAAAGTTCATTCTTGCATTCTTCTTGTTATTTGTATTTGATTCTTATTTATTCTTTTTTTTGAGGTAAAAATTCCGTTCTTAGTGGCACATGTTTTCAATTAATTTTTTTCAGGGCTGCTGGGCAGCATGAATCATAGCAACTTTAAGATCTTTAGCTAAAAGAGAAACATCAACTACACTGTCAACCATTTCTTGTACAGCTGTTACACTTGGAAAAAATTGTGCTGCTTGTTTTGTCTTTGACACGGTCTGAGCCAGTGCTTCATTCAAAGCATTAGCACACTGTAGTACTCTTGTACGTATTTCATTGCTGGTTACATTGCGATGAACAGTGTCGCCAATGTGCACCAAACGGTGAGCACTTAAGACTACGAATTTTCCATGGGCTAGGAAAACCTGAAAGAAAATAATTTCAAGGATATTAAATTCAATGATAATTGTTTTATTTATTCTATTTTCTTAATTTTAAATGAATGAATATTTAAAGGGATTCTTCGGAATCGGAGATTTATGGAGTTGAGTAGACTTTACTATTTTTGTTCCAGAATTCGAAAGTCAATTAATTATGGAAATTGTAAACAAAATAACAAAGCAAGAAATATGCAATTTCCGAATAAAATGAGTTTTTATCAATTAGCTTGAAATCGGGGGAAGTAGAGAGAATCGCTTGTAATCACCGCTTGTAGCTTATGTTTATTCTCCGTAAAAAAAGCCATGACGAAAATTCAATTCCATAATCTTTCATAGATTTCAAGATATTAAGAAAAAAACAGTTGGAAGCAAAATCCAAGTATTTTACCACTTCACTGTTGAATTAAAAAAAAAAAGATAATTGTTATGGATAATATTCGGGAAATTTTGTTTGATTCATTTTTACTTCATTACAATAAATTCCAATTTTCAAATTCCAAGAGTCACATTACTCAGTTTTCCCCCTAAATCTTGATTGAGATTTTTCAAAAAAGAGAAACAAAAAAAATCAATCTCACCTTTGGTGGTTGATTGTGTGCAACAGTCTGCAAAAATGCATCAATAGCATGTGTCAAGTGTTGCCCATGTGTTATAACTTGTGCAACATAAAATGCTAACAATTGCTTATCATTAGGATCCATTGGTGTTGTTGTTGTTTGAATAGCAGCATTATCAGCCTCAGCAACGAGAAGATCATAACTCTTTCTCAATTCATCGGAAGGCAGTGATGCTCTTATGTCTTCTCTCTGTTTAACTACAATCTCCCGTGAATCTAGATTAACGTAATCATAATCCTCTGCATTGGTGCTGACTGAGATTATCGAAGAACGTTTGAACAATAGTGTCGAATTACCCTGAAAAATAAAGAGAATAAATTTTCTGATTTATGTTGACATTTTTTGGTGGCATCGCGAAATACAATTCAGATACAAAAATAAAAGCATTGGGACCCCTTTTGCAGGACTAATTCTCTTCGATAAAAAATGATCTCTATAAAAATCGCTCAAGTCTTTCTGTTTTCGAGATATTCTCTAAAAATATTTAGAAGAATTTTCGCTGATAAGGAATGACTTCTTAGGGATATCAAAGTCGAAGGATTTTCAAAACTTCACTGAATCTGCGAAAAAGCGTGTGAGCTTGAAACTGAAAAAGTTTTAATGTAATTGCTTTTTTCCCAATACTTTCCGAGATATTCAAGAAACAAACAAGAAAACCAGAAAAAATATACATTTAAACGAGATCATATTACATAGTTTTCAGCCTCAAATTTCATTAGCTTTCCAGTGAATTTATCAAACTAAATCAAATCGAACAAAGTTATTCTTCCTCGCTTCGTAATGTAGTAATGCATTAATAGAACACGCAAAGCTGAAACATTCTCATTAATTATTATGTAAATATCGCTGAAATGACAAGATTTAGGAGAATTTATCAGGCGAAAACTCCGTGAAAAAATTAATAAACTACAAAAAAATCTCTCGATTTTCCTAAATCTCATAGTTTCTGAAATATTTCCAACAAACTACAATGAAAACCAACTGCAAAAATTTACCTGAATAAAACTGGCGATTTGTCGAACATCCTCGGTGAGTGCTCTAGCACAAGCAATTAACTGATCAAGTGGATCAGGCTGTTGTGATGGTAGTATAGAGAGTGATGTTGAATTCGTTGGTGTCGGTGTATCACCACTATCACCACGCGCTAGCCGCTCCGCGTCCCATTCCATCTGGTCCAATTCTCTAGCAGCTTCCTGAACGAGCATGTCCGAGTCCCTGAGTGCTTTAACTAACGGTCTGAACTTGCTAGCCAAGCCCTTATCTTGTGCTTTACCAGCATTACCAAGTGTCCCTTCGGCAAACTCAGCCAAATCATGAAGAGAAGTGCGTAGTCTCAATGCAGCAAGTCGCAGATCCATGAGCGTTGCATCAAGACGCTTTGGTGTTCTCCATCCTGGACTAACGAAGCCCAGAAGACGTTGAACTGCGGAGGATGCCTCGCCCTGGAGTTTTTGAAGACCCTCAAGTGCTGAATCAAGCTCGAGCGGCAGCTCTTTGCTCACAGGAATATCATAAATTTGTTGAGGCAGTGGTGGTGGTGTTGTTGGTGTCTTCTGAATCTGGTATCTCGACGATGATAAAAGACGCGGCCGTGGAATGTCGTAGTCCGGTGCTGTTATACTTGATCTGTTTGATCCGCTTAAGGAGCCATCATTTGTCAAGCTTGAGGCTGAACTGCTGGGAGTAAGGGGCTGAAGGGGACGTGGCACGTCGTAGCAGTCGAGGGGAGTTGCCCCAGAGCCACCAGAGCACGTGGAATTCGGAGTGCAGGAGGTTGGCGGTCGTGGAATGTCGTAGCAGGAGGGCGCTGGACTCGGACTGCTAGTTGGTGATGGGATTACTGGAGTGGCGCGGGGTGGGATGTCGTAGCAGTCACTCACATCGCCGGAGTCGATAGACGATTGATGACCTCCAAAGTATCTACCTGTGGATATTGATTAATTTTTTGAACTTAGTAATTCACACACTTTTTTGCGAATTCTGTTAAAGCAATTAGACATAGGGCACAAGGGAGATTGCCAATTTTTTCCAATGATATTATTTATCCTCTTCAAACATCTCGGAAACTACTGAGTTTCACAAAAAATGAGTAAAACACATTTCATGTGGAAAATTTATCTACTATAAGAAACAATCCGAGTTATTGATAATATAATCACTGCGCATTTTTTCTCGGCAGTGAATCAATAGATCAACGATTACTAGGAGAATTCGTTGCCATCATTACTGAGATTCTCGAGTGAAAGCCTAACATCACCCACATGATCGCCATATAATTTTCCTCTTCTCATTTTAATCGTATCATTCCATCCACAAAGATAACCAATGCAGATGAAAAGAACATGATTCATTTTCTTACCTCCATGAATTTGTTCATTGGAATTCAACGGTGAATCTCTCTGTGAGGAAGGAGCTGGACTGGCCCGATTTGGTGGTAGATCGTATAGGTACACATCTCCACATTTTTGCGGTGTCACCACCTGCAGATGAAAAGTAAAAAAATATTGAGAAAATAATAAAACGTAGAAAATGAGAGCAAATGGAGAAAAGGAGAATCAAGAAATTAGAGAATGCCTAGTGATCCCTATATTCCTCTTCAGGATGATAAATTCCGATGATAACCAATAGGGCCGGACACGCTTAGCAATATTCCATCAACTACGGTACCAAGTGACGTTCGATATTGCTAGACCATTCCATTGCAATTTTCTTTAATTTCATTCAAGATAGACAATAAGGTTTCCCATCTTATCGTCTATCTAATTTTGATTTTTAGTGATGACGAAGTTTATGAATTGAAAAAAATTCAATGCCAATACATAGTCAGGAAAATTTATCGTAGAAAATACCATAATACAATCAATTTCTGCCTACTATTTTTTGGGGTTCAGTGAAAACTTTGTTTCAAAGTTTTAAGATTTTTCTTCATCATCCAAATCATAGGGTTGTTTCTAACATAGGGTTTTTTCTTTTTAAACTTTTTCCTATCCTAAATCTTCTGTATAACTTACCCCCCCCCCTCCCCCACAAGGCTCACAGAATCCCACAAACTTTCTTTATATACATGGAGAAGCCTGCGGGCTGAAGCTGTGTACATAGATTGTTATTGTTACTGTATACAATTGTTATCCAGTGGTTATTTCATGTTAATGAAATTGTTTGAACTCTTCATCTACCTCATCCTCTTCAACCTGATCCTGTACACTTCCTACAACCTATACTAAAGACGCGAATGTTTCTGAGAGACTCGAAATTTTTTTCACGGGTATAAATTGAATTGATCAGTGTTCAAACTCGTCTAGTGATCGAACTGTTTAACGTATTTATCTTTGAAAAAATTGGTAACCCAGCGAAATATGATTTTTCTAATCTTCGAAACACAATATGATGTTCATTGACTCAAATGAGAGCCTATGAAACTGTTAAATATATCAGTAGTCATCCAATTTTATATGTTCGATCACTGGATACTCAGCTTATTCGAATAACAAAAACTTGTTATTTTTACGAAAAATATGTTTAAGGACCTCCCAGCCTTTACCATAATAATTCCTAAGACAATGAAACTCCAAAATAGCAAAATTGGAGTGCACGTTCCAAACGGTTTTGATGCCTCTCTTCATTGTCTGATCGTAACAAAAATATTTCACGGAAAAATTGCCTACTTTCGAATCATGAATAAATGTCTATATGAGTATCGAAAAGAGAGGGTGCGTGGACACCTTGCGCGAGGTAGAAGTTGTATTTTTTAGGTGTGATCAATAACTAATTCTGAATGTACATGTAAGTAATGTATTCAAGTAACATTATGAGGGGAGTAAAAAATACGATGCAGACGATTACTAAACCTTGAATTGAATTAAATACTGAGAAATATTTGAGAAAAACTATTTTATAAAAAAAGGATTCTGTTTTTAAAACTATTCAAGCGATTACATCTAAGTTGAGCTTTGAAGACTCGTTATAAGGAGCACAATCAATGAAATTCCAAAAAATTACATGGAAATATCCCAAACGAGTATTGAAATGGAAAAAATTTCCATAAATTCGGAGTCCTTTTTGTTCATTTTTTTTCTGGCATCATTACTATTTTTCAATTCACCATCTGAAAATAGACAATTTTCTCTATAAAATAAACCTGTTTTCATTGTTATTTGAGAAGGAGAAGAAAGATTGAGAGCGCTCGAAACTTGAGCTTTAAGCTCCCGATTTTCCAGTTTCATCGTGGTATTGTTGAAAAGGCTTTGAAAAGGATCTGATGAACGGACAAAATTCTTTGGAAATTCTATTTGGAAGGATTACATTCAGAAGACTTCTGTCAATTAGAGTAGTGAAATATTCGATATCGCACAAATAGCGGTATTTTTGAATAGTGCACGAATAGTGGGCACCTGTTTCCCAAGTAGGGTTTCCCGACATCCATGGGGTGGCGAATGTTCGGGCCGAATTATTTTATACGATTTGGGGAAGCCGATCAAAGGCCGAAGTACATATGAAACAATATCAGAGCGTTTATATTGGTTCCGTGAATAAGCCCGATATTCTTTCCAAAGTCCATCCCTGTATATTGGGATGGTGAATTAGTATCGTAGCTCGATTCTATATCGAGTAGCCGAATATCGGGAATCCTATATCCATCCGATATTCGGACCGAAGTCGTAACACCCTTATCCGCACAACAAAATCGAAATGATAATCGAACGTAATTCGCCCAACCGGAGTTCGGCTACTCTACTTTTGACAAAAATATTTCCAACATCGCTCCCCCCCAATTTCGCGGTACGAATTCCAATCGATATCAGCCCAATAATTTTTCACAATCGTTTATTTTTTATTAATTTTCCTTTTTGATTAATTTCCATATCTTTTTATTTTCCAACATAACAATTGAAAAATCACGCCATAATTGATTTTCTTTCAATTATTTCTACTATTCATGATTAATTCGTGAGCGAATTAAAAAAATTTAAAAACAATAAATATTTTTAATATTTTATAGCCTAAAAGCGATATATTCTTTTCCACTGTTTCTCACGATCTCCATGCTAAACTTGCCGGAAGGTGCGCGCGCAATTGTTGAATCTGAAAATTTACCCTCATCATTTTTCCTGACTGCGCCTCTTTTGAATATAGGATTGTTAAAATTTTTTTTGAAAAGTGTTTTCTTCGTGCATTAACAGATTTAATCATTTCATTCAGAAAAATTTCATTCAAAAAATTTTTGCCAGTCGTATTGGCAGAATATCAAATATCAGGATAGGAGTGGGGTTTTCAAATAACGCATAAGGAATGAGGTTTCTGATGATTGCTCGACATTTTGGTACATCCTAAGTCATATCCCAATACAAACTCCATATATTTGAGGAATGGTGTAATGACTTGCGAGACCCAAGCGTCCATAGGTAGGCAATACGAAGGAGATAGAAATTTAGATGCAAAATTTGGACAAAAATATTTTTTATAGTGTCTTGAATACTATCACTCCGAAATTGCTCCAAGTCTATTATCACAAAAAGCTAAATGTTTTCAATTCAAACAGAAACTATGCTCTTCTGAGAAGAGTCTTTTCACTGTTCGTTCATCAATAAAAGTCATCTAGTTAGTTATGACCCTTGCGTCTTTATTGAAGAGTCATTCGCATATACAAACACAGTCGAGAAGAGAAGAACATGTGTACCTAATTTCATTCAGGCGGAATAAAAGGTATATAAATGAGTGTACGTGGTGGTCTCAATAGCGGCCCCTCTATCCCTCTTTCTCTTTGTCATCAAAAAGAGAAACCAAGAGATCGAAACAAAAAAAAAATAATGAAGTGGACTGTGAGTACGACCGTGAATTAAGCAGCCACGTTATTTTACTATTCTATCCTCGTAAGGGAAAAATGTATGGAGTACGTAGTGAGCTTAATTGTATTGGTGTAGTGCCGAGTGGGTAGTGCGCGGGGTAGAAGGGATTGAGGGATGGCAGTGAGAGGAAAGGTAGCGGATGAGAGTTGGAGGCTGAGGTCGATCGATACTAGGCGTCTCGGCGCTATATCTCTCTCTGTTTCTTTTCTCCCTCGTTTACGACAAGGCATATGACCTGTACGTGGAAAATTTCCACACAACAGAGAGAGATGAATGAATGAAAACGGAAAGTGTATGCTAGTGAGAAAGAAGTTGTGAAAATAGAAAATGGAAGAGTGAAAAAAAAGAGAAGGAAGAATAGGAAAGAGACGCTCTTGTTGCTATGGAAACGCTTCAAGATGCCTCTAGGTATGTGTTGGTAACAATCTTCAGCAAATAAGAGTAAATGCTTTTTCTTATTATTTTTGCCGGCTTGGATGGAATACGCTACTGATGCAAACATGCAACTGGTATATACACTCTGTTGGACGAGTCTGTGAATTCTATTTTGTTGAGAATGATGAATTTGGGAATTTCAATTGATATTACTTTGGTAAATTACATAAGTTGAGTACTGTTTGTGATCGGGTTCTGAAGGATATCTCAGGATCTGAGGAGATAGGGAAATTTTGGTAGTTGGCTTTTCTCCGGCGATCTTCTCTACGAAGAAGGCCATGAGGAAAACTTCTCTCTCTCTCGCTTGAATTCTGAAATATTTGGTGAAGACGTGAGGGATCAAGGAGATAATAGTATGTTACACAACAAGGACGGAAAGAAGGCAAGTTCGACAAGAATTTGCCTCCTGAGCGAAGCGCACGGAGTGAAAATTATTGGAAAAATTACCATTCCAGAACAGTAATAATGCTGCACTGGTCAGCATTTCTGGCCAATTATGTAAAAAAACATAAGAATGATTGAGATCTGAACGATTAATATCATGATTTCGAATGAGTAATTTTTAATGTGTGAACCGTAATTTTCCCATTCTGAATAAATTTCATAATACGTATGTCAGAAATCGTATGAATGATTTCGACAAATTACACATATTCTAGTAATTTTCAGTGGACTGATGTTAGATTTTATTAGAATGAATCTTCGAACTTTTGATTTACAAATACTGTTGGAATGTCTGTGAACAAACCAGAAATTTTATTATGGTACTTGAAATTTCTGCTATGCAGAACCATAAAAATTACTAACACACTCATATTCTTTCCAATGCCGAACTATGCATTCGGAACCAGTCGGAAATATTCGTGATCAATCGTGTGGCAGTCGGAAATATTCGAGAATAGTCGTTTGAAATCATGATTAACGGTTGCAGTTCTAGTGCATGTTGTATTGATTCGCGATTGATAGACAACGTGAAATTGAGTGAAAAAGAGATACAGGAAACAATTAATTGTGACAGCCGGTTTTTTTTCGTAAGTATCAGATATATTTTTCATTCATTCAATATTAATATTTGGATCGAAGCATGTGGTTTAGAGACTAGCGATTTTTTTTTCACTGATTTGTGGTTTTCAACTTTTCTGAAACATATTATACACTCTGTAAAATGCTTAGAAATCCAGTCTTATCAATATCTCACAATTGGGATGGTTCATCTTTCCACAAAATGGATGGAAATAATTGTCCAGCCACGTGATTCTATCTCCAGTCCCGAATGATAATTTCAAATATTTGCTTGTGGTTTTATTGTGCAAAATTTATTTTTTCATTTCCAGCTTGTGATTAACATGGTAAGAGTAATTTATCCATAACCTACAAGAAAAATTATAGCATATGAACTGAACGAGAAATTTCTGAGAAATGGACTGATTATTTCTGTACATAATACTAGTGAAAGTGTGGATGAACGGACCACTTTGGCTGATGAAGATTTGTTTGGACACTCCATAACGAATTTAGTCAGGTGCATGAAAGACAAATTTATTATCAAAAACTGGTGGTGATCAATGTAGATAGGGGAGACCGGAGTAAAATGGACACCTTTTTTTAAATCATGTGGTTAGTCTACTATTGATAACTTAGAAAAATCACAAATAAATGAAAAAAAAAGATAAAAACTATTTTTTTTCGCGTCAGGCCAATTGATAAAATAATTGAAAATGGGGTAAAATGGACACCCAACAAAATTTATGAAAAAAAAAAAAAAATGAAAATTCCTGCAAAATAATTTGTCTTGTGTGATCGACCGACTGTATGTAGTGTAGGCAAGACTTCAAATTTGACGAATGGTGAATCTCGCTACTAAATGTTTTCTATTTAAGCGTAAATTCGTTTTGTTCAATAGTCATCTATGGTCAATGTGGATGCAAAAACCTTTAAATCGATTTATTATCATTAGATTATATAGAAAGGTTATTAATTTCTCCCATTTTCCCATCCGCAATCATGAGAAATTGTCAAAGATCAACAAATCGTCAATCCTGGAGTGAAATATCTATGGCCAGAGCAATACAAGCAGTACTTGACGAAAATTCTCCGTTAAAAACGGCTGCTAGAAATTATAATGTTCCCTGGAGTACGTTAAAATGACGAATAGATTTGTACAGAGAAATTCCTGACATGGAAATAGCTACAATGAAAGGTTTGACCGTTTATTCATGTTCATTGAATTCTATGCTCAAAAAATTTTCGACAAAATCTCTCTATGCAATCTTTATGCGCAACTCTCATTCAAAATTCATCACTTCTGTATTCATTGACTTCTTGCTTCTAGCTACTTTTTTTTTAAAACTGTTTTCGTAGCTTTAATCGAGGAAATTAGAATAGTCGCAGTTGATTTTTCTCTATGAATTAGTGCAACAATTTCCATATTTCCTCAATGAAACTATGGTGAACTTCCACTTCACCTTTCTCTTTTTTCCCTCATGTTTTCACTACTATTTTATGATCATCGAATAGGGATGGGGAGTCGTCAAACCAAAACAGAAAATCTTCTATGAAGAATCTCGGTCGAAACAAGAAAGCTATCGAATCTGACGATGATTGGGAAAACTGAGCAATATTCATTATCAATAATTGCTCAATGGACTCTCAAACGAGTCACAAAGCTTTAATAAAAAAAAAAATTCATTATCAATAATAATTTTTATCGATAATAATTTTGAGTTACATTATTTTCTCGGGATTTTCCCCTAGTTTCAGAAGGTGTAAAAATTGATATTAAAAAAAAAAAAAAAAAAAAATTAAATTGTCCATTTTACCCCGGGGGTCCATATTACCCCAGTCTCCCCTAATCATAATTTGTTCAGATAAAATAAAAATAAAGACCTCATATGATGTTTTCTATTTCCACCTTCCCTATTATTTTTCAATTAATAACTTAACTGATTAATTATTAACAGCGCACAAATTTATCTCTTCAATGAAAACACGGAATTTTTGTGATTTTCCTAAGAAAATTTATGATGCAACGATTCAAAAGTATGAAACAGTCGACGCTTGAATGTAGGGTGAGGTTAGTAAAATTTATGGTTCTGGCATAAGAATTTTTGTAATGCCAACGTCAGTTAATACAATTCTCGCTCATACTTTTTATTTTCCGAAAACTATATTTTACTATACTCAGCATAAATTTCTATACGAATAGCATCCGAAATCTTAACACAAGTCGATTAAGAAATATTGAGAGAATCTGTTGAAATTTCTTATACGAAGACTAAATTCTCTCCTACAGTCCAAACGCTACAGGATTACAATGCTGCATATTAATTTTTCTTAGATTTTCTCTATAATTTTTCTTATTTCTTTCTCTCCGTGCGAGGGTGCCAAATTTTTGTTGAGGTTGACTTCTTTCTGCCCGTGGTGTGTATGCTATTTTTTGCATCGACGAAACGGTAAACAGACGTTTTTAAACGAGCAAAATGAGGTTAAAAACGTCGTTTTCCGCCCGGCGATGCGAAAAAGTTTTTGGATAAGAAGAATTTTTCAATAAAAGTTTGCTTCGCATATATATCTCAAAAAGAAAGGAAGGTCAAATATATATCCGCAACGATATTTTTTGTAGCCCATAATTTCTCATATGAACGAACGTTCGACGGAAATCCTTTCATTCTGCTTATATTTTGACAAATCCCAGCAAGCATGAAGCGGGAGTCAAGTAGGAATCATGCGCACGAGAGTAATTACCAGACAATTAGTTTTTCTGAAATATCACAAAATAAAGTCAGATAGAGGGATTTTTCTAAGAACTAAGAAGTTTTCTTCAGAAGTAGCTTCGAAGCCCTTTTTAACCCCTCAAGTATGGGGCCTCAGCGCGCCAAACTGTCCTAAAGGCCGGGCGCCTTGTAACATGTGAAATCAGAAGTTTGAAAAAAAAGCAAATTTCTCAAAAATTAATTAGTTGAAATCGAATTAATCGTTTTTGGAAGGTTGCATATCAAACTCGAATCATCCATCTTCAGGAAGCATTTTGAAAAATCCAAAAATCTTGACAATTGTAAGAGATATTGAAATTTTTATGCAGCGTGGTGAGGGTCTCTATGAGGGTCCATATACGTATATGGAGCCCGTACTTGAGGGGTTAAAAGAAAGTAATTGCAAGGAAAATTCAATCTCTATTATTTCCGAAGATGATTCAAAAATAACGCACTACCACTTAATTGCTGAATCATTCTTCCAAGACTTTTCTGTTGAGCTCTATAAATCTAGAGAGAGTATGGGAGATAATGGCTTAATCATGGATGTCCAGATATTTCATTCATCAATCATATGAATTACGCAGAAAGAATACAAATTTTAAGACAATTCACAACTATCAGTACGATTTACGAACATCATCATAAAATTAATTCATTGATCCTGAATTCAATTTTCTCCAGATTTCTCCCATTTTTTATATCATCAATAGTGGAATTTCTGAAAATAATTTGCAAATGAATTTACATATACAACGGAAGTATTGCAATGAAAGTGAAAACAATGGATTTGAATGAAAAAACCTAAACATTTATAATTGAAATTTGTGTTGCAATGGGAGATATTGCGATTCGATATCTCATAACACAGTGTCAGATTGTCATCTCGAATAAGCTTGATTAGTTTATTAATTACAAGTTTCTTTTATTTTTCATTTTCTTTCAGCAATAATATCTCCTTGTGTGCGAATCCAGTACATTGGTCCTGTTGTGTAGAATGCCCACGCGCGAAACGAGTTCCTCCAGATTCATGATATCGTCATGTAGAAATTTTTCTACCTACGCACTCTCACTTAGCTTGTGTTAGATATTTATTTGCTTATATTGAATTCATGGATATGCGTAATGAAGAGGCGTTTTTATGCACTTCCTCATCTTACTCGTTTTCTTATTTATTTTCTTCATTTTGAGTGGCTCTGGAAAGCTAAGAGAATCTAAGCTGGAACCGGTACGATACAATTGATTTTGGGCCAATCCTTTCTGAGAAGAAAAAAAGAATGAGATAATATAACACAAATTGAAAACTGTAGAGAAAAGTGTTTTTTAGTTATCTTGAAAACCATAGCGCCAAAATCGTTTATAACATTCTCCAATTGGTAAATTTCTCTGGAATTTATGAAAATACAAACTTCACTTTGGAAAGTTCGAAAAGGACAAATGATCTATCTATTGTGGTAAAGCATTGAACTTGAGATCTCATTTTTTTAATATCTTCTGAACTTCATTGGAAAGCTAGGAGAATTTCAATCGGAAAGTGCTACAATGAAATTAATTTTGACCGCATATTTTCCGGGAGAATGGAAATATGGAGAACTGCAATAGTAAAAGATTCAGTTTTTTCGTTTTCTTTCTCAATATTTCAGATTTTATGCGAGATACGAAATTTTGTGTAAGAAACTTTCTGGTTGCTTTGTTTAACGAGGAAGGTCTCCATCTTATTTCCAATATATTTCCCAAAAACTGATATGGGATCGGAACCGCTTTTCTTCAATCATTCTTGAAGCATCTCAGCGAATGTCAATCTGAACATTATTGTATTATAGCGTTTTCAAACGGAAATCTCTCGATATATCCAGGAGAATTCATAAAAGCTTGGAACACAATATCTTTAAAAGCAAAAAGTTCTTTAATGACAATAAATACAATTTAATCATGGAAGTTGAATAAAAGTATAATTCACATAAGGGAAGAGGGTCTTATCCAATGCATGCATCTGATGCCTCCTGCACTTCGATGCCACCCGCACATTCCATCGAGATGACTACAGTATCCTGTTGACTCACCCCTCTCCCTTCTCTCGTTTTTACTTCACTCTTCATTCTACTTATTTTTTTGTTTCACAATACCGTGACAGTAGGGATAGTTGTGTTAGCACGAGAATACAGATATACGGGCTTCTATAGTGCCGTCTGAGATACGACTTTAGGTACTTATAAGGACAAACCTCAAAGACACCACGCCAATGTCCAACATGGCGAACAGGCCAACCAGCAGGTTAACTCATACACCATAAAAATCCACTTGCTGAAGGAGAAAGGAAAATACTCATGACTTCATTGCTTCTGTGAAATTTTTTTTCTTCTTTCCTCTTTTTTTTTTTGTAGGGGGTGAGTAAATGCTCTGCTGATTAATGTGACTTTGACTTGGAAATAACGTTGAAAAAGTTGGTTCAAGTTTCGTTAGGATTAACATTGATTTTGAGAAATGGGAGGGAGAGTAGTGATTTATATAAAAAAAAATGAGGCCAAGTATATATTTTCAGGAATTCTCCGTTTTAAAGAAAAATGGAATTATTTGGTGTTGCCAAGCTTGTGAAGGACGGCGCAATTTTTGCGAGGATTGATGGAGAGAAGCTAAAAAAAATGTGATTTGATGGAGGATGCTTGGTAGGAAAAAACAAAAACTCGTTTTTTTGTCGGTTTTCATCAATGAAGTTTCCGAATTTTCCTACGAATCATCCTCCATGATGAACCATCTTCATTAATCTCTGCCAAAAAAATTTTCACCATTCGCCATCTTCGCTTGAGGATCAATACGGAACTAGGATTCAAGATAATGACTTCTAAAGTGAAGAATTTTGGCTTTAAATAATAATATGTACTGTAGAAAAATACTTTGAACTATTTATTAATTTCTTGGTCCGACTTTTCTCAACAGGGAGGATTAAGATGAAATTATTCAATCCTGCTTAGATTCGGAGATATATTTTATAAAAACGAGAGACAAAGGATTTTGATAGAATTATTATGAAACAGATTTCGTTGAGAAAAAAAACAGTCTTGAGGCGAAATTGTCCATCTTCCTGAGTTCCAAGAATTAAAATAGAAACTAACAATATAATGACATGGTTTTTTCTCAATTCATTACGTCACTACACGGCAAAAACAAATGTGTGAAATTAAGATACTTTTGTAGACACTTTCAAAGCACTTTGGAGATGCTGTTGCTATTGAATGGCATTTTAAGATTTTTCTTTAATTGACATCTTCCGTTAAGATGCTTGTTTTTACAGTAAACAAAAATCATTGAATTACCATGAATCTCAATTGACAACGAAGATTCTTGAGTTGGAACAAAAACTAGATATTTGATGGACTCAAAATATTCAAAAAGTTTTTCTGCCTGCACTTAACATGCTCTTCATAAAAGTAGAACTCATTCAATTCTTCTCTTCATTTCAGTATCAGCAGGAGGTTGCTTATTATGCAACAGAGAGTCTTAAACAATAGTTTGTTTACATTGTTAGCATTAACAGTCCAACCTTCCAATAAGAACGCTTCCCCAGTTGCTCGCTTCAACACTTCATCTACTCCAACTCGAACACCAAGCTCGAGTTATTTGTGTGGGATCTTCTGACTGAGAACGCCTAGTCTAGGAAAGCTTAAAAGAGTAAAATGAAATGAACGTTGTAATGCACATTTCCGTTTTAAATCGTTCTTCTTATACTATGAAGAAATTTTACTATACCCTAGGGAATCAATACTTTTATTAATTGAACGCAAAAATCTTCCGAGTCAATTCTAAGCATTTCATTCCCATTTCTGTACAAAATAGCCAAAGATTCAAACAAATGATTAAAATTATTTTCGTTCTGTTGAGAGTCGTTTTGATCGATGGCGCAAATCAACTGGAGGTGGAATACGCTATTACTCAGTTAATTCGATAATGTAAATAATATGTACATCGACACAAAACTATTCCCCACATAAAACAGTATCCATATGCGATCGAGAACGTGCTTACATGGGCGATCTGAACGAGTTGACACTCGTTGGAGCGGCTGTCCTTATTAAGAGGATTGCATGCCGAAAAGACAGAGTGAGTGAGCGCGGAGCGCGCGTCTGATGGGGGTACTCGAATTCTAGGAAAAACTCTTCCCCTTTGTAGCTCTTGTGTTCTTCTTGCGAGGTCGGATTGTCCCAGACCTCATCTAATTTTCTTTCATCTAATAGTACTCTCCCCCTCACGTTTACTACACTGAGAAAAGAAGTGGTGAAAACTATCAAATATTTGTTCCATTGATCCTTAGATTTTTTTTTTAATAATTAAGAAAGTTGTTGAGTTTACTGAATTTTGTTCATTCAAAGGAATGAACTGTTTGGATGAACAAAATTCAGTGAATTCAACAACTTTTTTAATTATTCCAAAGAAATATGTTCTAAGGACCAATGGAACAATGAAAAATCTTCTCGCAGTTATCGGAAAAAGAATTTAATTATCAATTGATAATTATCATCTATCTCGTAAACTATTGGACCAGACAAAATTGTATGATACCGTTCCCCCTCTAAAATTGACCTATTTTCCTAATGAAATCCAGAAGAACGTCTGAAATTAGTAAATTGCACAAGAGCAGTTTTAATTTTTTTTTTACATGAATTTTCCTCTCAAAAAGATCAAATCGAAGATTGCCCCAGATTGAATTAGGCATTGGCAATGGAATTCATCCTTCGAAAAAAAAAGGAAACCAAGAAGGTGCAATTACGTCGACTGGCTAACAAAATTCAACCCCCGGCAAAATTTCATGTTCAATGAGCAGAAAGAGAAAAGAGGAGCTGAAAGAGAATGAGTAAATTTCAATCAGCTAGGCTTTTCCTCTCTGATAGAAGAAAGAATGGAAGTGGCATATGGGTAGTGGAATAGGCAGGGTGCCTGTTCAAATTGATGGTACTGGGGGTATTTTTGATGGGTTGTGGGTATATGTGTACTGGCCAATGTCAGTCCCCCATCAAAAAAATTGGTACCAATTCAAAACTAAATTGTTTTGTTAGGAATATGAATTGAAGTTGAGAGCAAACTTAGAGCAACTATCCCCCATTTTTCCAATTCTATTTTATTTTGTAAATAAATATTGTGGAAAAGTAAAATTGTATGGGATATCAATCATATGAGATACTTGAGTAAATTTATTTCTTTGAATGGGTAGTCATAATAGTTTTGTGGTTAAAATTACACCGAGAGGAGTGGAACGTTTAACGAGAACTTCTTTTAACTGGAGAAAACATCGGAGGCTTTCGATTATCAAGGATGAAAAGAGTTTTCAAGGGGTGTAGCGAAACTGCAGTTGAGAGTATTGGTACGTGGCTGTACTCTGAAAGGATCATGCGCACAATAAATTCATGACCAGCTGCTTCCTGTTTTACCTAATTAAGTAAAATTTCCACTATTCAAGCCAAATTTTTTTTACATTTTCATGAGATTTTGGTACATTTCGTGAAAATTGAGGTCAATTTTTATTATATCTCGGGAACCAAGTTCTTTTTTTGTAGAGATAATTTTTTCCCTGCGAGAATGGGTATGAAATTTCTCTCATTGTACTCAGATCTCAATGTATTTCAAGGAAATCAGAATGGATATGGCGTCAAAGAAATTGATCGAATGAGAGCAAATTCATTGAGATCACGTCTTCAGAAATAAGGAGACAATGCATGGGAACAGAGTAATTTCCTCAATAACCCTTTTTAGAACTCTTTTTGGCCTCTACAAAAGAGATGATTATGGAATTTCGGAGAAGGCGATCATTGATTCACTTCTTCGTTGTGTTGAGTTAACAAGGTCCCGTAGTTAACTCAACACAACGAGTTTTTCTAAGAGCGTTCCTGACGGTGACGGTTGAGTCGTTTTTTTCAGTAGAGGGAGAGGTATCCTTAAGGCTATGGAGCGGGGGAGCGCTTCATAGATTCAACGAAGGACATGCTCGATTACGTTATGATCTGTGATTGTTACGCTTGACTCAGGGTGAATCCCACATTATCGATCAAGGCCCTGTCGGTGAACAATTAACGATAAATATGCAGAAGAGCGGCCTACATAAAATTTAATACCCAATTAACAGCCAATTTGCATGTGTTTCAAATTGGTGAATCCATCACACGGTACTCTAAATTTTGTTTTTTTTCAACTATTCGAACTATCTAGTTGTAATTATTGAGTTTGACATATCTTCTTGTTTCAATGAATTTATGTTGAATTAAGCTTAAAGGGGGGGGGGGGGGGTATTGAAATGGTATGCGCTCCAGGTGTTGCGTCAGATCCGTATGTCTGTTTCAAGGATCCTGTGCGTGAACTTGAAGGCTGGTATGAAAAATTTGAGAGGAAATGAGTGATGTATAGAAAAAAGATAACGGTTAGGGACTCCATCTCAGATATGTCGGATTATTTTTCAGAATTAGGAAATTTAAAAGATTTGATTGAACATCCATGATTGAGAACAATATAATAATACTCACAACTTTTTTAAAATATAACAATGCGTCGATGCGTCAGTACTAGGCTTTCATGAACATTGAAAAGATATTAAGGTAAGACTATCGCTCACGTCACCACTAAGCGTGGGGGCAAGGGAGGTTAGGAAAAAATCATTTGGAACAACCAAAGGAGGGAGAAATTGTTCAACCTATAATGCTATTCAGCCTCAATAATTTCTTGCTTTCATATGAAAGCATAATTTAATCAAAATAATTATATCTACTAATATTTTGATTTTTTTTTCGAAGAACCATTTTTTAAAATTCTGATACGGGCCTGCCTACGCACATTAATGTGCGCGTATACGTATGCGCGCACACTAGAGAATACTCCTGTAGTTGTACACACATACAGAGCGACCGCGTGTACGTACACAGCGGTGCTGGCCTGCCATTAATCGTTTATTTTTTTTTCTCCAAAACTATGGGTCAGAAATAACTGATTTTGGTCTCAAAAAATTCTTAAAAGTGGTGACTATGGACTACAATTTTTTCAGAAGCCCCGTAAATGCCGTTTTTCTTTAAATTTATAATGATTGAATCGCGACTCAATTTACTCGTTTTCTTATGGGAAAAATGCACTTTTTGAAATTCAATATCTCGGATTCCACGGGTCAGAAAATTTTTCACCATGAGGAAAAGTTGTTGGGTTTCCTGTGAAGAATATCTCTGAATTTTTTCAGATTTTTCGTATTTCAAGCCTCTGGTGATAGTCATACCTTAAGACTCGGAAGAAACATTCAATGCATACTGTTGCATACGGTATAACCCGTGCATGACTGATTAAATCCTGATCTGAAGTGAATATGGCTATCATGATGAGGCATAAGATAGGCAGGCCTGATCAAACCTCGGTCCGGAGTGGGTATGGTTATACTGATCCGGTATAGCAAGAGCACGCCTGATCAAATCAAGATCCGTTATAGCATGGGCAGGCCCGATCAAAGATGGCCTTGACAAGTATTATATCAGGACAGCCTGTGATCAGAGATATTTAGAGAGAACGCTAACTCCAATAGGACTGGTCTGGTCCGGCCCTGACATCTCCCGGATCTGGGGAATCTGATCGGGAATTGTGAAAAACTCTAATTCCGATCCATTTATCCTGATCCGGAAATAATCTGAACCATATCAGGTTCCCCGGATGTTTATTAAACTTTATCAACTTTATCATAAACAACTCGTGAATCATTGAGTTCCTCACAGATTGATGATCTAATTCTGAAAATTATTAATATCCCTATGGAAGAAGTTGATGTAACTGATCAGACCGACTGATATTATAACTGAACTGTAGTTGAGTGGTTAGCGAGTCAGCTCAGTGTGCAGAAGGTTCCGGGATCGAGTCCACCCAGGTGCAAGCTAATTTCCTCATTTAAAATCTCTAATTTCAGTGAAAAATGTCATCTCACATGCAAATACAACGATCAATTACTTGAAAGTGAAGAAATAATATGTTCATTGTTATTGCGTTGATTAATTAATGATTATAGTCTTTCAGATCATGTATGGAATTTCTCATCCGGCACTCATCTGGAATGCCTCATCCGGTCCTGAGTTGGCGATCCAAGGCAAGCGCTGACTTGACGAGCGCGTTAGCGCCCAGATGTGGACCGGATAAGGCATCCAAGCGAGGGCATGACGTCCCGAGTCAGGCCAGCCTGATGAGGTCCAGATGAGACCTGGATCAAAATTTCTCGTCGGGATAAAGTGAGTTCATGCGCCAGAGCATTGTTGAAAAAGCATTTCAATGAAAAAAGTTGTGAATAACGTTAGTGATATCAATGGATTTATGCTATGGAAAGAGTCAAAGTTTTCTTTCAATTCGAATTGTATCACTTGTTATCAAACTGGAGGCCTGCATTCCTCTATCAACCACATTTGGTCCAGTATAATTCATTTGCACCAACCCATTAGAAGCATCAACCGTTGCTCGGATACTATCATTCAACATTCCAATTTCTATGTGGATAACTATATTTAGTTCGAACGTGTCGAAATTGATTCCACTTCTCGTGAAAACAGTGGATGTTCAACAAAAATATCAGTTTCTTGCCTGACCTCTTGATGATATTGCTAAATCATCATCACTTCTTATTGATTACGCAATTCACCATTCATCCTCGATGAGTCCTGATTGTTCATCGGAATTTGAATATTCCTCCATCATCATCATTTCTATAATTATCACAATTTCAGGTAGTCATCATCGAAATACAAAACAATAATAGCACGACATGACGTTTCAATCACCTACTCCCCTTTTAGCAACTTTGAACTAATATGAAAATGAAGTTGATATAATCTTCGGTCCCCTGTAATATAATCGCTCATGAATATAATTTGATAGAACTTATCATTTTTCATTTGGAGGATTCCCGATCACGGTTTTCGTAAATTCCATTCAATGGAAGATGATAGCTCAACATCGACTCCTCTGTCGCAGAGTATTGTGGAGCACAATACACTTTCTTATGATTCTTTTGATGTGCAATAATATGCTCTATTGTTAATCTCAGTTGTTCCTAATCATTCTCAATAATTTTGATGCAAAGTTAGTTGTACATAAACTACCTGGAGCGAACTACTTCACCTCATGTTACTTTTTTCCCATTTATCATACTTTCCCACGCAGGGCTGTCGACTGATTTACGATCGCTGATTTCTTGAAAAAAGAATGTGGAGTCACCTCCCCCTAGAGATTACCTGTGTATTGGGACGGTTTCTTAAGATCTTTGGGTGAGATTTGACAGTGTCTGCAAATTTAGTAGTGAGCTTTGAAATGAAAGTGCAGATATAAAAGCATAGTTTGCATAGTAGGCCCTTTAACGAGACCAATTGGAATTCGGGATTTCACAATAGGCTCTGGACAAGTCTTGTCTGAATATTCCCCTGGTCTATCTGTCCAGAGAGTATCGGAGAGACTCTTACCACAAGAAATGTCAATTAGCCAAACTGCGGGCAGCCAGACGGTAACATTCTCGCCAGAGCAGGTGAGGGTGGATTCAGCTAACTTAGTAGTTGACAAAAGAGCCAAACAGATCCCCACGAGTTTGCCACCTAAGACAAACTAACGATGGCAGTCTGCTGAGCTATTCATATCGGTTGCTTCTTCTCGTCTAGAGGTCTCTCCAGTGTGCCTGCGTGATTTTTCCTCTCACACCACCACCAGACCTGGAGATTCTTCTGACATATTAGTGGGGCACCAGTATTCTAACCAGGCTTCTGTCATTTCCTTCGACCGCGGATAAAACCAGTTAAGTGTGACAATTAGTTCCCGACATATTCAAGGTATCATTGTTTACAGATACCCATCTAAGAAAGGCATATACTAAAGAACATCTACTGAAACATTTCGTTTTTCCTATTAACATGCAAAAGAAGATATGAGTAAATATCTAGAATTTTGCCACCGAAGTATATACTCACATATTCTTAATCATATACACTTGCTGCATATTGTAACTATATGAAAAATATACGTTTTATAATAGAAGTGAAATGTTTATATGACTTAGTACGTAGTTCTCCACGCATCTTCTCTATAAGATCACTCGGAGTATTGTTTACACCTTTGTATACTCATCTCTAGGATTGACTTTTACATTTGTTCTTGGGTCTTTTTCTTGAAGATTTCCCGAAAATTGGAGGATGGAATTCAAACAAGACCATCACTGGCATCCAAAATACCTTCACCCAACAGGAGGTCAGTAAGCCGGGGAATTGACAATATCCTTTTTTATTCTTGAAAATGGAAGATTTCATTTTTCTGAGAAAACTTTCTACACCCCCGTGTTTGTGTCGCGCAGAAAATTGACTCTTTTCATTATAATTCACAGCACTCACGCCACTTTATTTTTAAGGCGACGATGTGATGCCATTCTTCCTTCATTTTCCGATAAATGTAATCGAAGTGTTGAATGAACGGAGAATCTTTACGTGTCTTGAAGCTATCCATCAGTATTCTTGTCGGACTAGATATTGAGAGACTCATGTTATCTCTCACTCATCACAGTAAAAGTTACATTCCCCGTGAATTTTTTGTCATATGATTTTTCTTTGGTCGAATACTGCCTCTCATCCCTCTCATTAGAATTAGTTCTTCCATGAAACTTTCTATCAGGCAGCTCATGCCAATTTTCTCAACTATCAGTGCAAGTAGTCCTTTTAGTTAATTTTCAGTTAACTGGGTCAAGGAATTTTTCTTTGTCATCATTCGTCTCATTTTCATCCCACAAGTACACTGGAATTGTTCATCATTATCCTCAGGAGACTGAGCTGGAGAAGAGTGATTCTGTTCCTCACTGCTTTTCCTCCTTCCAAATTTGATATTTTTTCAAAAAAATTCAAGTATTTTCTTCTAAAATCTACATTATCTCCCTCATCTCTAGTTCTTCTCAATCGTTTTGGATTTTGCGTTTACCCTTCAGAATGATTTAAAAATTCCAATTTTCACTGTCATATACATTCTTTCAAGCAATTTGATTTTTTTCGCGCTTCCAAGACGCACTTCATGAACGTTCAAAGTTCACCGGAAATGCGCTGGAGAGGAATATGAAGTGCGCCAGAAATGCATCATAAACTTATGAAGGATAAGTCAAGGATGGACCCGGAATATGCCAGATAACAGAGAAGTATGTATCAGTGAGGTCAGAAAAGGGAATCAACAGATTCATTCGATTTCTCCAACTTCTGCTTATTGGAGTATTTGTCCGCTACTCAACTAGCGAACAAATCCAGCAGGACAATATCCAGCCCGATTCATCACCTGTACTACTAACTCGTTCTTTCCCCACCATCATGGTCTTTAGCTCACTTACGCGCTTCACGTTTCATTATCAAATTACTTGGTCAATTACCGCAGATTTTGTGTCATTCATTGGCAATTTAGTCTGCCAGGAGTAAGCCTGAGTCGTTGGGATTTGCAGTTGACCAGGTAGAATCTTTGGAGTTTAGGTTCTATGCAATGGTCGCGGGGAGAGTAGGGGAGAGAAGAAGGGAGATGAGGAATATGTCTAGGTTGATGTTGGAGGAGTTAGAAATTGAGTAAATGTTGATGTTCTTGTTGCGGGTTTGAAGAAAGATGCACAAGTTCTGTGGGAAAATTGAGGAGTAGGGAAAGATGAAACTGGAGAGAGATGTGGACAAATACTCCCTTTGCAGTGCTTCCAGTGCAGCCCGCTCGTACGAATTTCAAGTCCAGTGAAGATAACTTTTCTGTTGGAATGAGTCACGTTGTTTCAAAGAGAAGCACAATTTGTATCTTTCATTCTTCAAGTTCTAGCGGGAGTTTCTGCTTGTAAAAATATAAGCCTACTGCATTTCAAAAATAATGTTATTGAGAAAATATGAAAGTTGATGAAGTAATAAACCAAGAAAGGGAGATTGTATTATAGTATTTGCCATCGAAAATTTCCCTGGCTATTTGCTGGAATAATTGGTTTTCCTCAATTTCTGTTCATTATATTTCCAGAAATGTCAGATGAATTGAGGTGTCTAGCGAAGAATTTCTGTAATTTAGTTAATTCATTTTTAAAGAGAACTCACCCTGTTTGGTTGAACATGCCAACTGCGTCTCTTTCCATGACGCTGAATACCATCCTCGGAAAATGTGAGATCGCCTCTACTACCACCGATGCAATTCCCCATATCGTACTGACCTATAAGGAGTCGCAGTCGGTTTCCTGGACATATTCCCTGAGGGTAGTAGTAAGAGTCAATATAAGTTCATGAAGGATCAATGCAAATGAGGGAATTCACATGTAATGGATTGTTCTATAAATGAAAAGTATTATTTCTGTTCCCAATTAGTTCACACGCTGGCAACACTTTTGTCCCGAAAATGAGCTTCCCAGGAAAACTTGATTGATTCTGACTAACTCGAGCGTGTAGAATCCGGATTTGTTGGTTATCTTGTCCTCCGATTTGCCTTTCTAATTGTTATTAACAATTTGATTGTTCAAACCGTCATAGCGTAGAAGCTAGAGGGCTTACAAAGGAATACTTCAAACAAAAGTTGTTCGTCTTTTCAAAATAAAGAGATTGGTTTTTTTTTCGTCGCGATAACTTCATTTTTGACCGAGTTACGGCTGAATAACCGTTCAAATAGACCGTTGATGAGGTTTGGCGCGCGAGCGAGATAGCGAGGAGAGGCTTAACTGGTTAATATTACCTAAACTTCTGAAAAATAGTATAGTTATTTCTTTTAAATGAAGCGTAAGGATTTCTGCAAGTATTCTTGATCTTGCAAGAGCGGAATGGCATACAAAGCCTTCATGAATAGGCGCAGTGACAACCATCGCGTTGACATCTTGCGTAAGTACAATTCGGAAATCACGCGAGATAGGGAGATTTCACATGAGTCTTTTTTCGTAGAGGATTTCAAGAGCCATATAAAGGACGAGGGTAAATCTGTCAATCTTTCTTAGTTTCCGAGAAAATTTAAGAAAATCTGAGAGAATTCAGTAGTGAAGAGGTAAAAAGCAGAAGTCATTTTTTTCTCATTCTTTTCTTGAGAATATCTCAGGAATTAGGCGAGATCGCGTGATTTCGGTATCATGCTGTTTTGTATGAAATTCTAAGAGCTATAAGAGAGGACTCACAAAATCATTCTATCTCTTTTAGTTTCCGAGATATTAAAAAAACCAGTGTGAAGAAAAAATAAAATGATCCTATTTTTCCCATTTTAAAGGTATCTCGAGAACTAATGGAGATACGCCCTTTTTGCCCCGAGCCTTTTTTGTAGCTCTTGAAGTCTTTACAAAAAGAGACCAGAGCGAAATCGTCCTATCTTGCGTAATTTCCGAATTGTCCTGATAATAATGCTGAATACCAACGTGATGGTTGTCACTGCACCTATTCACAAAGGCCTTGTATGCCATTCTGTTCTTGCAAAACTAAGAATACTTGCAAAAATCATTATAATTCACTTTAGAAAAATAAACAAACTATTTTTCAAAATTATAGGGGTCATATTAATCCGCTAAAACTCTACTACATATGGTAGTCTCGGGCCAAACCTCATTAACGGGCCATTGGAACGGTTATTCAGCCGTAACTCGGTCAAAAATGAAGTTATCGTGACGAAAAAAAAACAATCTCTTCATTTTGAAAAGACGA
This sequence comes from Aleiodes leptofemur, assembly GCA_963942555.1. Classification (NCBI taxonomy): domain Eukaryota; kingdom Metazoa; phylum Arthropoda; class Insecta; order Hymenoptera; family Braconidae; genus Aleiodes; species Aleiodes leptofemur. The sequence continues at coordinate 12,383,927 of OZ012615.1, forward strand.
ACAACTTTTGTTTGAAGTATTTCTTTGTAAGCCCTCTAGCTTCTACGCTATGACGGTTTAAACAATTAAATTGTTAATAACAATTAGAAAAGCAAATCGGAGGACAAGATAGCCAACAAATTCGGATTCGACACCCTCGAATTAGTCAGAATCAATCAAGTTTTCGTTCGGGAGCTCATTTTCGGGACAAAAGTGTTGCCAGCGTGAGAACTAAATTCAACGAAGAGTTGGACGGGGAGGTAAGAATCTCGGGATGAAGCAGCAGGAACAAACAAGTTTAAATTATTTCCGAATTAGATTTTGTGAAATTTCTGGGATTCACAAATGGGACGCACTCGAATTCATACAATTCACTATGGGGAAAGACAGGAGTCGTTGAAGGGAAATTTCTTGTAATAAAGAATGATAGCTGCAGACAAAACTTTCGTATCTTTTTTGAATTCTGAGATGCACAATTAGAACTAATTGTGAAGCGAACTTGACGTATTCCTTTTATACGTAATTGCCATAAATGAAGAATTAGAGCCACTCAATCTCGCGCCAGTCTTTCTCCGTGCCACCAGCGACTTTAGATGCTCTTCATGTATGAGAAACATTTTGAGTTCCCTCGTGACGTGGAGTGAGACTAGGAAATTTGGGAGGCTCTTAATTTTCATCTCGCTCAATGAGTCCCGATCAAATATCTCTGGCTTGAAGGAAGAGAAATTATAAGATTCAAGACTTATAAAAAATTGGACTATAAATCATTAAGTGCGTAGTACATCTCATAATGAAATTTGAAGACGATAGTTCACAGTAAACATGAGGTGATTGCAGTTAAAAACGACTTTTTTGTACATGCATCATGAGGGAAGTGTAGGAAAATAACAAATTCTATCATTTTCTACAATGAAGGAAACTGACCATCTTTATGAAAAGGAAAACTATCACCTATTAGAACTATATATTTAGAGTGGTTTTCAAGGAAATTGCAGTTGTTTACTACATATATTGAAAAATAAGTTGAAATAATAACATATTTAGACGAATATTTCCAATAAAACCCTCAGGGAAAATAATTAATATATATGGGGCATTCCACGCCAAATCAGATGGTTTTGGAACTTATATTTTTTGAATCATCTGAAAAAATTCTCTCTTTTTGTACATGTCAAAAAGAACTTTAGTGAATTTTTTCAAATTTTTTCAGCTAGCCGTTCTCGAAATATTAATTTTTATTGATTTTGACTAAAAACATTCATATAACCGTCAAAAATTGACGGATTTCGCCTTTTTTTTTCAAATGTTGATTTTTTTTGGTTCTTTCGATCAAAAATATGTTGAGAATTATTTCACGTATTTTTCAATACAAGAATCCATTTTTTGTCTCAAAATCTTTTTTAAAAAAATGTTTGTGTCAATCGATTTTGTCGAAAACTTTTTATGTTCTTCTAATTTTACAACTTTTGTGCGAGTGGCATCGTGGGATTATGATTCTTTCTATTTTTTTTCGAATTTCAAAGAATAAAAAACTGAAAAAACAACCAGAATAAGTCAAAAATAGCGTATATTTCAACAGTATTCTTCATTCTCAATTTTTTCCTGAGTGAAGAACCATGACGTGATAATTTTTTCGCTAAGGAATAATTTCGACAGAATATCTTTCATTGGACATTATGGAGTACATGTAGAGTAGACCGGGGCAGAGTGGAGTCCCTCGGGGAAAGAGACGGTTTTCAGCACCTACAATTCAGTTATATCTTCATAAAATCACGTCAATCAGGTTGGGCCTAATGATTCAAAGTGAATACCCAATGAAAATCTCGATTTTATTAGCAGCTAAAAAAAAATTTGTACTGTAATAATTACCAATTCTGTTAAGTATTTGAGAAGTTTTCATGGAGATAGGCTCTTTGCATTGCAGTTTGGTGCAAAGTGGCCGATACAACATGAATCAAAATTTAATGAAAAGTTCACTTAATTTTTGTGTTAATAATCAACCGTTCCACTAAGTTATTATGACATTCCCACGAGGAAAGTTGCATTCAGGGTAGAGAGAAGTACTTTCCAGTAAGATTCAGTTTCTTTTTCCAGATCTTCTATACTCCTACATAACCAATCAGTACTGAATATTGGCATTGAATTATCATTCAATTTTGAAATCGAGTGTCAAATCGTTCGAGCGTAAAACGTCGTCTGTGTTGATATTCTCGTACATTCCAAATGAGGAACCGTGTAGGGCTAACCAGTATAGACAACATGACGAATGATTAGCCCAATATCAGTAAACAATATTGCCATCCAATATAATGTTACTGTTGAACCAATATTGAGACAGCTATTGAGCTGCTATTGATCCAATTTTACATGCCAATATTGGGCCCGCGTTGTCATTGGGCCATTTCTGCTCCAATGTTGCAGTCATCATCTGAAAACTCGGCACCAAAAGTGAGCTACTATTCGCTGCTTTCTCTCCTCCTCCTCCTGGCGTAGAGTTATCAATATAAGAACCATGGCCAATAATTGGCCTAAACTCAAATACTCAACAGAATTGGTAATTATCACAGTACAAATTTTTTTTTAGCAGTTAACCCTTCAAGTACGGTACCCATACGCTGCGGCCTGTCCCATCGGTCGGGAGCTATCTGACGATCAGACTACGCTGCTCAATGCGCAACGTCTCGTGAACGCTTCATCCAAAAATTATGGAAAAACTCCCATTGATTGCTTTGGTTTTCCATAAAAATACTATAGAGATATCAATTTTTCTCAGATTTTGCGTTATAGAAATATTCAGTGAATTTTTAAGCCTAATTTTAATCACATCAGATGATTAGTTGCTGAACTAGTCTTGCACGCTAAATTTATTTATAACAAACAAATTATCAATCCCATTGAAATTTCCATTGCGCCATTTGATAGACGAATCTTCAGAGTAATTTAAGTGAAAATTTCGGAATTTCCAAAGAATATTTTTCCAATAAACGAGACGATTGAATATATCAAGCGTGGAATTTCAGCCCACAACTATTGTTTATGAAAAAAAGAGGTAAAAATATCGCAAAAAAAAAATTCACGACTCCGAAGACAGTTCCATTATCTACCAAAATAAATTTTTTTAATTTCTACATCTGTGATAGTATTTGAGAAAATGATTTTTTAATGTTAAAGGAGAGGGTCGATACGACGTATCGACTCTGGCCGATAGGACAAAAAAGTGGGTCGATACGACATATGGACCCCATACTTGAGGGGTTAATGAAATCGAGATTTTCATTGGGTATTCACTTTGAATCATTAGGCCCAACCTGATTGGCGTGGTTTTATGAAGATATAACTGAATTGTAGATGCTGAAAACTCTCTCTTTCCCCGGGGGACTCCACTCTGACCCGGTCTACCCTATATGTACTCCATAATGTCCAATGAAAGATATTCTGTCGAAATTATTCCGTAGCGAAAAAATGATCACATCATGGTTCTTCACTCAGGAAAAAATTGAGAATGAAGAATGCTGATGAAATATACGCTATTTTTGACTTATTCTGGTTGTTTTTTCAGTTTTTTATTCTTAGAAATTCGAAAAAAAATAGGAAGAATCATAATCCCACGATGCCACTCGCACAAAAGTTGTAGAATTAGAAGAACTTTAACATCAAAAATTTTCAACAAAACCGATTGGCACAAACATTTTTTTAAAAAATATTTTGAGACAAAAAGTGGATTATTGTATTGAATACGTCAAATAATTCTCAACATATTTTTGATCGAAAGAACCAAAAAAAACCGACATTTGAAAAAAAAAAAACAAGTCGAAATCTGTCAATTTCTTGACGGTTATATGTATGTTTCTAGTCAAAATCAATAAAAATCAATATTTCGAGAACGGCTAGCTGAAAAAATTCATCAAAGTCCTTTTTGACATGTACAAAAAGATAGAATTTTTTCAGATGAATCAAAAAATATAAGTTCCAAAACCGTCTGATTTGGCGTGGAATGCCCCATATGTATTCTTTTTTTTCAACGACGAAAAGAAAAGAAAAAACATAAGTATAAATGATTAATTACCTGTCGGCCTCTGAGCGAGCACAACCACCATCCTTCGAGACCAGAGGTATTTTGCTCTAAAACAGTTAGAACGTCACCCTTTCGAAATGCCAATTCGTCTGGAGCTTCAGCAATATTGTCGTAAAGGGCACGTGCTTTTACACATTTCTGGAAACACAAAAAGAATAACGAAATTGTTTGAGTGACTATTCTGAACGAAATATCGTTTCCCTTCCTTCCATTACAAATATTCACTCCGGGAATATTAGATTAAATGATTGACGTTTTCATTGTTCAGAGTGACATATTATTGGAGTTATCGTTAATTGTTACTAATTAATAGCGTCTTTTTTTTCTTTGAAACATCGTTTAAAAAAATATGGGCGAATGTGACAGCTGGTTAGACAAGTGCTTTGGTAGTATCTTGATACTTGTCACAGAACACTCAAGCGAGTTCAATTGAATTGGCCGCACTAACAGTGTTCACTCTTTCCAGTGAAGGTAGTGACGTCACTTTCCTCAACATGTGTTCTCACTTTGCGATTTTATTTGAATTGTTTTTTTTCTTCAAAGAGAACATGGATAATTGATTAATATCTTTGGTTTCTTGGGAGGATAAAATTTTCGTTTATCATTCAAGAAACCAAACTTTCTTGGATTTTCAAAATTCAACTTCTATCAGAAAGATTGAAAATTTTGCATTGAATGATGACAGTACAATTGATTTTGGACCATTATCTACGAAGGTATTGAAAAGGAAAAATTCAATAAGAAATTTTATATTCTCTCATTATCTAGAACATTATTGCTTCGAAACAGTTGTATTACAACATTTTCAGCTCAAATTTACTGATCCAACACGACGAATCAAAAGAAGACGAAAAGTGCACGCCTGTGAATTTCTAATTTTGTTGAATGACGGAGAGTCGAATAGCATTGGAGTAAAAAAAAATTTTAATGTATAATCTTTTCTATTTAAATCTTTATGCCCCGCATCAAAACTTTCGGCATTTCAATAAAATTTAAAAAGGTCACAACATATGTAGGATATAACTCGCGAAAAATTTCCACCTCAAGGCATCACGATGTAATAGTCGACATTGATTTCCGGCGACACTCTAAAGATTTAATCGGCCTTTAATAATAGAGAGATAAAAATTTACGTTGCAAGATGGAATCAATCATTTTTAGTTTCACAGGATGCTGGAAGAGAACCCGGAAAGGCGGGGATTATTCCAAAGATAATTTTTTCGACATCTCCATATATCCGTATAAGCAGTCTTTGTATTGAAACACTGTTCAGATTATGACACTGAGAGGGCTTCTCTCACCTTCTCTGTGGGGTGTGTATTTTTGTGTACGTGTAAGAGTCACTGGGCATTATCCGATCTCTTCCACAACCGAAATGATAAATTTACCGTCCCAGCTACGAAGAGAATAAAAGACTTCATAGAAAAATAAAATAAATACAAAGGATAAAATAACTTGAGCTCCCTTATCTCAAGGAAATTTGTTTAATAAAGGAGAGAATCTTCAAAAGAGCCCTTTGAGAGGTAATGTCTGGTTTCTCAGAAAATTCTATTATGTTAGCTTTTATAATGGAGTGGAATAATATAAAAATTTCGGTTCATTGATATTCCTAATTTTTCTGAAAGTTCTAATCATAAAGAATTTGGAAGCAATTAAGAGAATTGAAATTTATTTAAAATATCTTGAAATGACCCGAGTCGAAAAATTGAAGTCCCCCAGACGTGGGAGAGACGCATCTTCACAACAAATCGCCAGCCCTTATCAATCAATTAGGCTTGAGGAATATACAATTGTACATTTTACTTAGCAGTACACTTATTGGAGTGAAAATTGACTATTGCCCGTAATTTTTTTCGCAGTGGCACTTTCCACATGTTGTACATGAAAAAACTGTACCTAATACGTGTGGTAAACATTTTCAGAAAATACTTCACCGTACTTGTTAGGTAAGGTACTATTTCACTCGAATTACTGGAGAAGAGAAAAGGAAACTAATTAGTCAAGCTTTCTTTGAAATACAGTAAGTTCTGAGATCATTTATAGAAATGATTTTTTTGTATCTAGGGAGCGAAAACAACGTTTCTAAAAGTGTCGTTTTCCCTCTCTTCAGTACAAAAAATCTTGTACGCACCATAGAAATAAAGAGGTCAACAGCGGCGAAAAATTGGCACCCTTGCTTTGCTCGAGTGGCCATTTTGGTCGCAATGAACTTCTCACTTCCTAGGTACGTAATAGACTAAATGATTCGATCCTATATAACTTTGGTGTTCGTCACTATCCTGGACTATGAGCGTCGATTTTTTGACAACGCTTCATCATCGATAAATTGGATTTTTTCAGGAGAATCGATACCTTCATAAGAGAAGGATAATGAGAGGAGCAGTGGAGGGGAGTGACGAAGAACGCAGCCCAATAACTCATATCCCCATGGAAACTCAAAATCAAAAAATATCACGATTACGTAGCTCCCACTCTGTAGCGAGAACGTACAAAGCGGTGCTGGCCTGCCGGTGGTCCGATCATTACTTACATTAATCGTTTATTCTTTTTTCTCCAAAACTACGTGTCAGAATCAGCTGATTTCGGTCTCAACAAATTCTAAAAAGGCCTGGCTATGGGCTACAATTTTTTCAGAAGCCCTGTAAATCCCATTTTTCCACATTTATAATGATTAAACCGCGACTCAATTTACAGGGGTTCTTATGGGGAAAATTAAATTATTGAAATTCAAAATCTCGAATTCTGTATATCAGAAAATTTTTCTTCATGAGGAAAAGTTGTTGGGTTTGATGTGAAAAATATCTCTGAATTATTTCAGATTTTTCATATTTCAAGTCTTTAGCGATAGTAATACCTTAATACTGACTACACTAATTATAACAGGTGTTTTAAGTCGAAGTCGGATATAATCGTTGCCATAGATTCAACAATATAACTGATAACAGTGGATTTTGGGCGGGATTTACGATTTAATACAAATAGCTTTACAATATTTACAAGTTCCAAGACTAAATACAAGGTACATAGCGTCTGCCCATAGGTTTTCAAATATGTTTAATCAGCTGTGTGGGATTTTGTCAGATAAGTGAAGGTGGGGGAGAATTAATCGGAATATTGGAGATAGATGAAAATTATTATCAGCAAAAAACCCTATAAGTAAATTTTGGCTAGATAGATAATAACGTATATTTTATGGTAGTCACCATGTTGTGTACATCTATTTACCTACATTTGTTTAGAATTAATTATCTCAACATCTATTTAGAATTAAGTAGTAATTACCTACATCTATTTAGAATTAAGTTTGTCAATCTTAATCATAGTCTCAGACTTTGGACACACGAGCTTACTGCTGATTACAAGAAACAGGATCTTTCATTTGAAATGTATGGTTTATCAAATGACTTTCAATTATAGAAGGATCAAAATCATTCCGTATAGTTCTATCTATCTTGAAAAATGTAATTGGAGGAGTGACATTAAATTGATTATTGTTATTCTTTCATTTTTCACCTCGCTCATTCTTTTTTATAAGTTTTGTTTTTTTTGGTCATTTGTTGAAGGGAGAAAACAAATCAATACCAAACTTTAAAGACTGATTTTCTAATGAGACCCAATGACCAATATTAGAGTATTTGAGCCATGGAATTCTCGAAAATGTTATACGAATGCGATACCAAACTTCTTACAAAACTTGAGTTCGATTAGGGAGCTGAGTTCGATTTCCGAGAAATTAATCTTTGAAATTGCTTCTCAAACAGGCTAAAGTATGAAGAGCCGATACGATAAGCCTAGTACGAAATTTATCGTACCACCCGGGTGATACAGAAAAATTCATACTCAGTTTATCGGCTCTCCATACCTTAACATGTAGAAGAAGCAAATTCGAAAAATAATTTCTCGGAAGCGAGGTACCTAGTCGTACGCAAATTTTGAGTAATATTTTAATTTGCATTAATTTATAATATATACCGGGATCTAACAGCTGACATCATTTTACTTGAGACCCAATCCCCCTTAAGAGGTAACAGAAGACTCAGTAAATTTTTAACCTTCAAACTCATTGTTTAGCAATAGTTATCATTTTTTCCATGAAATAATAGAAGAATCGACTTTTTATTCCACTCCCCTAGTTGTTCACACTCTTTTATTAAAATTTTTTTACAAAATATCGTCAAACCATTAATTTGAAAATTCAACACACGCAAGGTTGTTACTCCTAAACATGAAATTCTTTCTCCATCCATCCAAAGAGAGCCACACACGCACACATGTAAAAAATTCATGCAGTTACTGATTTTTCGAGAGAACAATTCTCGTCACTTCCCAAATTCTCCCCCTTACTCGAATACTAGAACAGAAAAAATATTGGTGAGCGAGTATTCGGTAAGCTTTGAAATTCGAAACTTCTGGAGACCCCTCTGCATTGATCTACATATTTATTTATTTCTCCGTTCTGTATTTCTTTGAAGCATCAATAGGTATCCTGCCGAAGATAATAGAGACCAGATTCATTTGAGAAAGGGCTGAAAACCCCAGAGTCCATATGACGATTCTCGCTGGAATCGTGAGCCACAAAGTTATGGAAGGGAAGAGGAAAAACGACGAGACTGGATCGCAGTTCATGTTATCAATTTTTAGTGAAATCAATTTCGTGGATTTCGGTTTCGATTCAATATTTCACTATTTATGGAAGATAGATGAGTTTTTCATAACAACATCGTTCGGAGTTTTCGTTCTCGTCGACAAAAAATCTAATAACGACAATTTATGTATCTGGTTTAGAAAGAGTGAATTCAATGGATGAATCCCAATTTTTCATTAAATGAACAATCAATGAAGTATCCAATAATAGGTTCATGAGGCCTTGACTACAGCATTAACCGCAGTAAATACAAGTTTTCTTCAAGAACCTTAGGGACGATTTATCGTTTATGAACACTTTCAAGGGATTCTCACATACCAGCCACTGTTGGTTGCCTTCAAAACTTGGGATACCTTCCAAGAAGGATATAGCCTCGAGACGGCAACCGGCAGGACGGTCGCCCAGGAATCATAAAACTCAGAGTGTGGGATGAATGGAGGTTAAAGTAAGACAGTAGATGAAACGAAATGAGACAGAATGGCTCACGGGAGAAGGAGAAGAAAGAAAACAGGCGATCGTAAAATTTGGCTGGCACGTGAGCATCAGCCGTTAACTACCAATATGTTCAGTCCCTGCTGTGCATTTGCAACACGTTTTTTTTTCTCATCTTTATGTCCTTTATTTAGAATAAAATGGGCGGGAAATAGCTAGAGGTGTTATTGAGGTTGTCATTTTTTGAGCTAATTAGAAGAATTTTCGATATTTAGTAATCGCTAAAAACTAGTGTTGTAAATCCGCAAGTGTTAAGGTTACAGAAATATTTATTCGTGAAACTGGTCATTGCCTCCACTATTCCGGATACACTTGATAATCCGGCAATTACTCTGTCTAGCCAAACGCACGGCCTAAAGCGTAGGACTTGTTTTTTTTTGTTCTGTGCGTACTCCATCCGAGCAGAGGAAGAGGGAACGGCCGATAGAAAGTGGTTGGTGCTAGAGATAGATATTCATATTTTGTTATCTGAGGATTTTAATAGGGTTTTCTCAGGCAGAAAGAGCAATTCAGGTAATCAGGTTTGAATGAAATATTTAATATTACCATCTTTTGCGATCAGACATGACTTTCGGAAAGAGGAACTCTTACCGATTTCTGAATGGGTAGATTGCAAAAATTTTACAATCGTAACGATAAGCATGCAGAATTTGGACCAGAAAATACTATATATAATACAATTGATTTCCGGGCAAGTTTTTGAAATATTCAAGACGACGCGATTTTCCTCACAGAATTTTTCATTTCTTCAGAATGCTTCATTGTAGATTTTTCAATGTTCCTGACACAATCGATTAAAATTTAAAAATACATGAATTTCATCGACTCTAAGAAAGGAATTCTTCGTTCGAAAAAAGAAGAAGAAATAATTAGTTGAAACTTTCGTATAACTTTTCTTCTGAAACTGTTGAAAAATTTATGTAAATCCGATATAAACGCAAGTCAAGTCTCGTCAACTTCCCGCTGAGAATTTCAACAATTTTATTTGTGAGTGATGGGAAATTTTTTACTTGGAAGAAAAGAAATAACGTAAGGATCAAAGTCTGTCATATTCACAAGTTTCTCATTTCGTGTATCACTGCTTTCTTTCAAAACCGTTGAGTTCATCGGGTTTTAGTGTTTGAGAATTCTTAATTCAGGAGTTGTTTTTCCCTGGCTTTGAATGGTGAAAAAAATGAGAGAGGAGAACTCTAAAAGTAACACGAGACAGTGGTTGATATAGTGATCACACGGTACTTGAATACTACAGATTTATGTCATTATTATCAGTGAAATATCTAAGTTCAAATATTTTCGTTTTTGTGCAGGCAGAAGGAGCTTAGGTAAATTTCGAAAAGTGTGGTGGAACATATGGATTCAATGATGGGAGCACTGGTGGCAAATAAAAATTAACATACATTCAATTCTTCATGAGAGGCAAACACCATCTGTTTCCAACGTTTCCACAAACATCTTTCATATTCCTGAGGGATTCATGCTTTCTAGTGATTCGTTCGTAGTTGGAAAGATATTCTTAAGTTTGAGAAATAGTATTGATACGTTTTATGATATCGAACATTACTTTTTTGAATGAATGGAAAAATTTACATGGAGGAGAGAATTGAAAATGAAGAAGGTCATTCTGAAATCAGGTTCAAAAAAATATATCCGTTGAAGAAATTTCTCAAATGAAAGAACATTGTTTTAGAGATAAAAGAATTTTTAGAATGATCTCTTCTGTATCCCCACCTTCAGAATAGCTGATTCACTAGATTAACAAACATCTCACGAGTTTATTTTATTTTCCCATAAAATATTGTTCGAAGCGGAAATAAAATATTTTTTAATGTTTACAAGTTCCTTTAAAAAATCTTCATTCGTGAATTAGTATTTAATCTTTTTCAGCCCTTTCATGGACTCATAAATACGCTCCAGTATCAATGTCTGGATGACGTGGGATAGCTACTATACATCATCAGGTGCAATCAAGTGACGCTTCAGTACTGATGATGCTCTGTCGTCTGAATACATAAAAAGGTTTGCTCAAACATTCAGCCGTGTAAAATTTCATCAATGTTCACTATCAAGAGGCTGTGGAGGTGTCCAGCCCAATAGGGGTACATTGACCATCGCACGAAGTTTATAATCCCGTTTGTAGGTAACTCAATTATCCACGCTTGAACGTCCTGTCAGATGAAACAATGACAAGAGCCACAGAACATGTTAATCAAAGTTACGATTTGAAAACAATGCCTTGAAAAGTTGAATTTTTTGATTATTTTGATTGATTCATTTGCATGGTTATCCATGGGAAATAACGATATAATTGATTCTTTTCTGGCGACTGGTGAAATGAAATTAAAAATGATGAGCAAGTGATGTTCTACTGAAAGAAACTAAATCAATACGACCTTGGAAACAGTTGCTATGGAATATCTCGGAAACTTTGAGAGATGGGAAAATATTCATTCGGAAATAGGAAGACGCTAAGAACCTTTTGTGTAGAAAAAATTTGAGGCTACCTAAATTTCTTCCTCTTCTGAAATTTTGCAAAATCTTAACTGAGACTAGAATATCATGAGGACTCAACTCAACGTAGAAAAAGTCGAATATATTCTTCGATTAACAAGGAATTTTTTGTAATCAGTTTCCGTGGAATGTCCTTGACTCCAATTGATATGAGGAACTTTACGTAATGAACTTCATCGTAAGGTGATTTTTTTCTACAATAAAAGTAATTACCAGAATTTTCATATTTCAATTAGATTCTTAGAAAATTCATGAAATGTCAAAGAATTGTGACGAAAAAGATTGAATTTCATGAGTTCAGATTTAACAAAATATCTTGAAGTATATAGAAAGTAAAAAAAATATTCCCGCCAATTTCCTTTCCAACTCCGAATTTTCGCGATATGGAGCCCCCACAATTGTCCACGAATGATGAGATATTTAACACGAGTTGCTAAGAGTTCGTTCCATGAAATTCTCTCTAAAATTCCGATTGAAACGTAATAGAGATTGAAAAATCTAGTCTGCACGATAACAATACATTCGATACTCCATATTATAGTAGAAGATAGCGTTACGAGACAGAGACTGTATTCTTCAAGCGCAATAGGCGTTGACTGTATCGCCAGTATATTAGCATTGTGCAGATGCCAGACTCGGTGATCCGATAGGGATAACACGGGATTCGATGAACTCAAGAAGATTATAAATATCGTCATCGTAGAGGCAAAGAGACGTAAGGGCTACACTCAGGCATACATACCACTTACTCTGCTCCGGTTGTGCGTGACAACATGTGTACATGCTGTTGCGCAAAGCCGAAAAGATTTCACTGAGAGCCTTTTACATAGATGATCACAATGTGAGCTTCAAAAAGCTCTTAGTGAACACTAGATGGAACCAAAAGTACCCAACAAAAGTGGAATTCCGAACAATCGTTGTTTTAGGTAATTTTAGTGAAAAATGAATTCATGGTTTTCGGGAGCTTTCTGCGAATTGTATTCATAGAATATTGAATTTCCGAATAATCGCGGTGTTTTCAAGTGACACATAGAAAATGGGGCTTTGCTCGTTTCATTCAAGTCTAACAATGAAGAAAAGTACTGAAAACCGTTTGAAATTTGTACTTCAATTTTCGGATTTTTGATTTTTTTCGTAGTATCGTTAAAATTGCTCTGAAATGTTCGCTTTGGAAAAATTACATTTTGGAGCCTTTTGCCAATCGTATTGATAGAATATTAAATTTCAAATATCAGAATGAAAGTTTTCCTGACCGTTTATTCAAGTTTGGTTTTATTCTTTGGTCATCTCCGGTTCATGCAGATTTTAAAAAGAGGTGAAATAATAATTATTTTATCCCAACGTTTCGACTCCTATCCGGAGTGATGGATTTATGAAAGGAAGAACATGGAATACTTGGACTGCGGAATAGGTACATCCGAACTGGAAGGAAAATGGATTGTTATTCAAAGCCCATAGATATATCGCATAGAAAAAATCAAGATTTCTCGAAAATTTTAAAATTTGAGATTAAATAGTCATTTTTTTTTTTTTAAGAAATCTGTTCAAAACGAACAATTTTTTTTTTTTGCCAATTTTTGTAATAAAACATTTTTTATTAGGAATTTCCGAACAAATAATTCAAGAATATTTATATCACATTACAAACGAAATCGACCATTCTCCTGGCTTTCCAATGACGTTTTCGGAAATTATCTGCCTTTCTTAGAATCCCAAATGAGGAATAGTATACTAAAATCCTTAATGAACCTACTCATCTCTTCACGCTTCAATTAATAAATGAATCACGAAAAGAAGCATTCTTCCAAATTTTCAAGACAAATACCAATGAATGGTTGGGGAGTGATTTAACACAGTTCATAATCGTCATGAATGATTCATCGGTCGTCGATGAGCTCAAATATCGTATGTGGGTTAACGCTTCTTGGTGCCTCAATTTCCGTTCTATTTTCCGCATTTTTTTAGAATTTTCATCATTTTTGTCTCTTCCTCATCATTCTCTCAAAAATAGCATAATCCAATGAATCGTTCCAGTTTCCCTGCATAAGATAATTTTTTTTAGCTGTATGGCGCACACGATCGAACGTGGGAGACGTCTCTTCATGGAAAAAACATATAAAAAGGAGTTTACATTCACTCGATACATTTGTCAACCAATTCTCGTCTCGAAGTACTTGCAGCATTCCAATCTTTCATTTTACCTTTTTTTCTGTAGTTTGTTTCTCGAGAGGTCAGCACTTGAAAAAATTCTATTCCCAACATTTATACTCCTTTCGTCTGTCACTAGCGCAGTCTACTTTCGAGTCAAGTACATTTTAACTTCGCATATGCAACACTCCATTTTTCTCACTTACTCTCCTCTACTCCATTACAACCAGTAGCGAGGCAAAATTTCCGTCTCCACTTTGAGTTGTACACTTGACTTAGAATGACGCTTTGGCATATTTCCTTCGTTTTTTTTCCCCTGCAGATCGGACAAGAGCTATGAGAGTTTCAGCTTCAACATACACCAGTACTTTGACTGCGCGAGTTTATACTCTCTCTCTCCACACTAAAATTTTAGTAAAAGGAAGAAAAACCCTCAACATTGATCATTCCTCTCACATTAATGGATAGCGGAGGAGCCGGAAAATATCAAATTTTCAGACCCATTGTCTCACAATAATTATGATTCTATTCACGAAATAGCAGATGCGCCGACCTTCTTCCTTCTTTCTTCAGTCAATGACACTCTTGTATAATGAAAATATTGATAAATATCGTTAAACAAGTGGTTTGAAATACAACAAAATGATTCAATTCTTTAGAGTTTCCACGGAACGTTGATCATGTTATTGAAAATATCCAGTTACATTCAAGACAACACTTTCTACACGGAGAGAAAAATCAATGAATTTTTGCGATGAAAATCTGAAAAAAATTACAGTGCTTTCCGGTAATCCAGGCAAAAAATGACAGCATACAAAAAAAACGGGTAGCACCGTACAATTTGTTGTGCTCCTCTAGAATTTCTCTAGAAATCCCAGAAACTTTTTGGGTTATGAATCAATTTTTAAATTGCTCATTTATGATTTTTTTTAAATTTCAAACGATAAAGTTGAAATTTCAAATTTATTCAACAAACGGGGTTTGTGATGACAGTTTATCACCATTCAGCTTTACAAATATTTATTATAATACAGAATTGAAAAATTACATTATAACCAGTTTTTAACAATAGATGTGGCACCATTAGAGGTTCAAATTACCCGCGTTACAAATTAATCCATGCACTTATCAGTCACCATTTTCCATGAAAAAAAGCAAATAGTTAATAATCTCTGGAATCTCATATTTCAGGTTTCAGACATTTGTGCCGATCTCTAGCAATCTGAGTGCAAAGGAAAAGGGGTTAAGTCAGACCGATCACCAACGCTACTTTTTATTAATTAAACATATCAATTCATTAAAGCGAATTAATACTCTACATTATGCATGTATCTCCACAAATATCAACAAAAAAACATTAATACTCACACAATCCCGATAGAATTTCTATCCTCTTCTAATTCGCCTGTCAATACGATTATGTACATCTTGACAAACTAGTGAATGTGTTCAATTCCCATCAGTTCCGGAAAATCATTGGAAATATTCGAAAAAAAAGTTGAAGAGAAGGAAAATTCTTTGACAGCACCGTCAAATTTCGTCGCTGCCTCACATTAAGTAAGAACTATCCATTATTTTTTTTCCGAACACCTCTTCAAAATCCAAGAAATCGAGGATTTTACGGCTCCGTCCCGAAAAATCTCTCGTTTTTTTTAACAAAAATCAATGAACGTTTGTTAAATTTTCGCCTATGAATGTCAATTTTTCCTATTCTTCATAAAAAATACTGGTGTGAAATGTTTGCACCTCGGTTATAGTGAGGAACATCGTAATTTTTCTTGGACTGAGTTTCCTTTGGAATAGATCTTGAAATGTTTCAAAATGTCGAGAAAATTCCAGAATTAAAAAATGGAGTACATGACTCGAAGATTCCTAATTTAGATAAGCTGATTAATATTCTACCAATTCCACGGAAGTGCACTTGAGGGATGCCTGAAGAGTTTGCTTTTGCTCCCATGGGATCGAATCATTATTGGACGACAGATCTCCCTGATCAAACTACTGTTCGCGATAGGATTATGAAAATTATTCTGAAGAGTGTTTAACTGATGAATGAATAGAAAGCTCTCAAAATTGTATTCAGAAAAATTCAATTCGGAAACCTGCTGCCAGTAGCATTAGCAGAATATTAATACGTATTGTGGCAGTATCGGGGACCGCAAATAACCTATAGAGAATAGGCTCTTTTTCGTGACTTATTCATTGAGGACATTTCTAAACAGACAGAAAATCAGTTGAACTCACAATGAAATGGAGTAGAAAAGAATCAAAATCGTTGGATTTTTCTCTTAGTACTCGTAGTTTCTGGAAAATACCTCGAGATCTAGAGGGGATAGGTTATTTCTATCGGAACCGCCATGAGTAAAAGATATATTTATAATGTAAAAGAAATAGATTTCACGATTTGAAAAAGATATACGTATTGTGCAAGAAATGACATAGAAAATATACAGTGATATATTTAGCGTGAAAAGTATTCAACTGATATATATTCTTTGAAGATTCGAAAAACAAAGGAATGTATTTTGCTTTTCCAACATATTTCATATTCGTTCCATCTACATAGGGGAGACCGGGGCAAAGTGGGGTACCAACTTTTCGGGGCACTTTTTTTTTTTCTTTCAAGCAATCAATGTCTGCTCTAGTGTTCATTTTCATGACGTTTTGGGTATTATTTATGGCGCAAATAAGGAATGAAAATGAAATTTTTTTTTTTAAATAAGATTTTTCCAAATTTAAAAGTTTTACTGATCATGAACCGAACGGATGATGGATTTTATAAACTTGAATCAGTGCTCTGGAAGTATCTCGTGCTGTTTTGTTAAAAGAAAAAAATGTATATCTCAAAATTGGTTTCTAAAAGTACCAAGAAATGACTTTTTTTTTGTTTTTCCGAAGATGGAGCTCGATTTCGGAAATATTGCGGAAAGTACTGATGTTTCAGCGTTTTTTGCTAGCTTAATATGTGCTCAAAAACCCTGTAGATTTTGAAGCCAATCGGTTGGATCGTTTCCTTTTCCCGAACGGTCGAAGTTGTAACGAAAATTGAAGAAATGCTTTTTGTTCCTTAAACTAATGATGATTTAGACCGGAGATTTTCTTTTTTCGTGATTTCTTATGGAATCCTCGGGGGATTTCACATGCTCCCTCCCTCTCTCGCCCACCCACTAACCCCATCTAAAGAAACACGAAGAAAATAACGAAAAAAAAACATCTCTGGTCTTTGTCATCATTAATTGATGTTCAAGCAAAAGAGCAAGAGAGCGTTCCTTCAATTTTCGCTAAAACTTCGATCTTTCGGGAAAGAAGAAACGGTCCAAGCGATTGGCTTCAAAATTGACAGGGTGTTTAGGCACACATGAAGCTGGAAAAAACGTCAAAACATTGGCACTTTTTGCAACATTAGCAAAGTTCAGCTCAATTAAGAAAAAAAACAAAAACTTATTTTTTTCTTTACAAAATGATCAATTCTTGAAAAAAAAGAAAATCTCAACTTTTTATAAAAATTTCTATTTTTTTTTGGGTACCCCACTTTGCCCAAAATGCGATCAAAATGAACTATCTCCGCAAAAATGCTCTAAATACTCAGCAGAATAATCAATTACTGAAAAAAAGAAAATGTCAACTTTTTATAAAAATTTCTATTTTTTTTGGGTACCCCACTTTGCCCCAATGGGCTCAACATGGTCGACGTGGCTTCATCGATTGGAAAACCAAAAGCATAGGTAAAAATAACGATTGAACCGAATTTTGGACCCTGAAAACCCTCTCTTTCCCTTAGGTACCTCAATTTGCCCCGGTCTCCCCTATAATATATCATTTGGAGAATGAGGATATATTGTGACATGAGTAGCGAATATATCGTATCTATGGCGGCATAAGGCACAAATATATGAAAAATAATTAGAATACAAGGATTCGAAACATTAAAATTACATACCAAATATATAAAATGTATACTCAATGTTGAATCAAGTGTACACGGAGAGCCATCGAGAAAGAGTAATTCTTCTGAGAATTAATTTCCTATATATTTGATATGTATTTTTAATGCATATTAATACTTGTATTATAATTATTCCATATATTGTTTCATAATCATCTTAT
Organism: Aleiodes leptofemur; assembly: GCA_963942555.1. Lineage (NCBI taxonomy): Eukaryota > Metazoa > Arthropoda > Insecta > Hymenoptera > Braconidae > Aleiodes > Aleiodes leptofemur. The sequence continues at coordinate 12,401,881 of OZ012615.1, forward strand.
ATATATTTCTCGTTTTCCTCAGGAATATACTATATCCGGATGAAAGGACTCGTCACTTGGGGATGAGTCGGAGATCTCCGCGTGCTTACCAGGAAATTCGCGAATCATCACCGGGAAGTCACCGAATAATCTCCCATTCATAACTCTTACGGAACTAATATGACCTTTTGACAACCTTCTCAGAGACTTCCGGGAGGTAAATACAGAACATTGGCGAATCCTTCAACGACTTCGTATTTCTTTTAGTTTTTTTCCAACATTCCTGATGGAAAAAATTCATAGTTAATCTAGTCACTTTTTGCCTACATGAGAGTTCGTCATCATGTAAATAAAAAATTCCCAATAGATTACTCGACAATAAGAGATGATCCATGTAGTAAAAAGTTCTCAGATGTTTTGCGATCATCATGTATCCACTGACCTTTTTTCTTCAACTAATATATGAGTTATAATCTCTAAAAAACCAATCGAGAGCCACTATTAATATATCATTTTTAAACGCCACTACTATTCCGATATTTAATATTCCGCCAATACGATTGGTAGGAGTACCTATGTACACGGAGAGAAAAAAATAAGAAAAATTATAGAGAAAATCTAAGATAAATTAATATGTAGCATTGTAATCCTGTAGCGTTTGGACTGTACGAGAGAATTCAGTCTCCGTATAAGAAATTTTAAAGGATTCACTCAATATTTTTCAATCGGCTTGTGTAAAATTTCCGATGCTATTGGTATAGAAATTTATGCTGAGAATAGTAAAATATAGTTTTCGGAAAATAAAAAGTAAGAGCTAGAACTGCATTAATTGACGTTGGCATTACAGTAGTATATTAGACAACGAGTGCGGGAAGCGCCGTATTACGAGCACGTAACTTTTGAAATAATTGTGGAAAACTCTCCGATCATTAACCAATTTTTGAATAAAGCACTGGATCAATTGTAAGTAAAAGTGTAATTACTTTTCATCTCCTTAATGATCTATGATCATGACAACAATTTCCGATTTGGGGCTTCAAAATTTTTTTGTAGTTAGCTTATTCCTCAGAGAATTTCACTATAAAAAGGCCGGTGTAAGTAACCATTCATATAAGAAAGAACAAAATTATTGAAAATTGGCAGAAAATACATAGGTTCTTATGGAGGAATGGAGGTTCGAGCCTATCCCCACCCATCACAATTCACGGTTCTCCTACTCTCTCGATTATACATCTTTAACTTTACATTGTCGCATATGTGCAGAATTGAAGCTGTTTCAGTGTATCTCAATGTTCGAACAGATTTGAGAAACATCACAAAATTTCAACTCAGGGGTTCTTCAAAACGAATCTATTAGAAAGAGCTCATAAGAAACACATTTCAGAGCAACTTTAACGATTCTACGATGAAATTTAAATTAAATTAAAACTGAAATTGGGAAATTGAATTTCATACTTCATAGGGTCTTTATCATTGTTCTCATTGATAGATCCGAGTGGAGATGAGCTGATTGTATAGAGAAAGAGGATCTACTTTGAATAAATTGAAAAATACACATAGTCTCAGGGAAAAATTGAAAAAAAACCGAATATATGAGAAAACTCATTTTCTCAATACTTGTTTGGGACATTTCCCTGGAAAAATCTAAAACTTCTTGCAGTGGTTGGGCTTCTTATCACGCGCATTCTCAGCTGCACTTATATTAGATATATTGATGAATTTCAAGGTTATAACCTTTTATTTCAATATCTTTCTTTTCCGACGTTATGGAACGTTATAAGTTATATTCCTATAAATACTTCAAATCGAAAAATGGCACGATCAGATAGCTCCTATGTGTCAACAAAAGGAAGAATATGTAAATTGTTTGTGTTTATAATTTCTTATCTTTAATTGCGAGGAACTGATCTAGAATGACTATTTCATATTTTCATTGAACGTATCACTTTCATATGAAATAATCTGTGGATTAAAAATAAACTGTGCGAAGGTCACCGTAAGTTTGAATCAGTCCCATAGAAGCTATAAATAGGAGTTCATTCAGAAATCTCCCAATGAATCACTCGGAATTCTCCGAAGGATCTCGGTAACTAATTTTTTTCACTTACGGATACATACGAAATCAATTTTGAAATTCATTTAGAAGGGCCAGAGTATATTAATAAGAAAAAAAAAATTTATTTTAAAAAATCGTAAATAATTTACATCAGGGATATACTTTCATCCTTTTCATGTATTTTTTTTGTATAAGTATATCTTTGTTCTACAGCAAAGAATATATTCCTCTTATATTGAAAATATTTATTATTTAATGGCGGAACTTTTCTGGCTGGAATGGAAACCTTAAGATATAGAAAAAAAAGTAAACTTAAAAAAGTTGACGAACAAAACTTGAGAAAAATCCGGAATAATGAATGAGGATAACATTTGAAAAGAGAAATTAAAGTCGTGACTCCACTTCATTATTTCGGATTTTTATTCAAATTCTCTACTTCAACCTTTTCAGATTTACTTTTTCTTCATTTCAATGCTTTTATTTCAATCTTTTTGTCAGGGGTTATTAAATGTTAATTTTTACCTTTTTCTCTCTTCTTTCATTTTTCTATTTCGAGGTTCCTTATAATGGATTCCCCCTTTCTTTGTAATTTGTAAGGAAAATTTCTTGTCACTTGAAAGACGTAGCGTTGACGTCAACGGAGAGTGAAAACCCACCTGCACTGTCTCATCAAAAGAATTGAACATCTCTTAGCACCAACTCATTATATCTTTTATTTCCATGGGGAAGTTTAGTTCAAGTTACTATTTTTTCGAAAATCATTTCGTTTTCCGCAATTCTGAGAGAAATACGAACCGTAATCTTCATCAATATATGCCAGAAACCATCTCTGGATAAATCCTTAAGTCGAGAAGCACATACTTGTTCATTCGTTTTCAATGAGATGAGCACTTAGAAACGCATTGTAATACCAATGCATTCCACGCCAAACGTACATATCCCTCTGCGTTGCTGTTGAGAGTAAAGGGATAATCACGAAAATTTCGCCATCTTCCTTCAATTTTGAAATATTCGATGAAATTCCATGTGCATGCGGAATTCATTCGTGTTTTACCTGTTTGTTTACTTAGAGCATATTTCAGAAGTTAAGGAAGATACAGAAATTCATGTGATAACGTTTTTGAGCGCGGAGATCTCCTAACTCAAGTCAGAGCTCCAAAAGATGTTTCATCAAGAATTTTTTTTATTGCTCTTGGATTCCGAGCGATTGATAAAAACGGGTTTCGATGTGAAATTGATGGAACTCGTTCACTTCATAACGAAATTATTATGGAATATTTTGAAAAATGAAGGAAGTGGAGAAATTTTCTCAATTAGCTTTTCTTAGAATTGTCATTTCTTTCGACGGAAACATCGTAGCAAATAATTCTCTATCTTTTTGAGTTTTTGAGATATTTCAGGGAGAAAAATTCTGGAAATTAGAACATTTCTCAGAGAATTCTATTCTGTCATATTACAAACAGAAATTTTTTTAAAATTAATTTTGTTTTCCGGGCTCTATTATGCATCTTCACCGATTTATTTTATCGGTGATCAATCTGATGTTGATTCTCGAGGACTGATCGTTCTTCATCAAATGGTATTTTCAATAGATATAAAATATGCTTTTTTATGTGTGAATCAAGCGAAATTTCTTGGGTCTTCTCGTGGCAGTGGAGGAAGAGTAATTACAAAATAGAAATTGCAGGAGCTCAATTGGTAGAGCATCAGACTGGTAATTTGAAGGATGTGAGTTCAAACCTCGCTTGCGCATTCCCTATTTTTTCCGAAATTTGATTCTGAGATTATCAAATTCTATAAAATGGGCGCTGTTCTGCATAATAAAGCCCAGAAAATAAAATTAATTAAATTTTCTTTTTGTTTGTAATATTACGGAAAAAATAGGGAATGCGGAAGCGAGGTTTGAACTCACATCCTTCAAATTACCAGTCTGATACTCTACCAATTGAGCTCCTGCGAGTTCTATTTTGTGATTACTCTTCCTCCATTGCCATGAAGAAACCCGAGAAATTTCGCTTGATTCACACATAAAAAAAGTATATTTTATATCTATTGAAAATGCCATTTGAGGTAGAACGATCGGTCCTCGAGAATCAACATCATATCGATCACCGATAAAATAAATCTTATCATATCCGTTGAATGGCGCGTCTGAGTATAGTAACCAGTGATAGTGCGAAGCCTTGTAATCACAATTTTCAAGCGGGTAGCAAATTACATGCAAGTTAATTTCTATTCCATTTCGAAACGAGTCTCTCCTCTCCAGCTCATCCTGAAATGGAAAATTAGACCCCTCAGGATAAATAAATTCCAGATGCTCTACATTTTGTTTTATATTAATGCCCATCACATTGCCTCTATCATATTTCATTATTTATTTTTTACCTTTTATTTTTTTATTAACAAATATAATCGGTAGAAGTGAAAGAAATTTGCGTGTTAGCGTGCCGTGAGAAACACGTAATTCAGTCACGAGTGGAAATGAAAGCCTGAGGTAGTGGTCCTTGAGTGTTTTACAAAAATGTGAGAGAGAGAAATTAATTTCTTGGACGATTGTGTTGAGTTTCAATACGTGATGCATCGTGGATTATTGAAAAGTTATTACCAGTCACAAAGAAGTCGTTTTGAGTCATTACTTGCTTGTGTATGTGCGTGTGTATAATGATTGAAAAATATGATCCTTATCATAGCGACGGTAACACTACGCAAATATGAACGTTTATCGATAAATAAAATATTCTCCACTTTGTTACGGTAGAGGTGACACGAGTATGACTTTTTTTAAATCGAGACTCACTTTACCGATTTTAGGTCAAAGATAAACGTTTCATTATTTCTGTTCAATTAAGCATCAATATGATTGTCTTCTGAAGGAAGAAGTGGCGATTACTTAATTCTTAGTTTACTGGATATCCTTAAAGGTATTCTCCAATCCATGCAGCAAACTGTAATTTATGGAATGAAGATAGGTTATTTGCGGACTGCGCATGTTTCGCCTCGTGCGATTTTCATACAGGACGCATGCGTAGTTCAGATCTTGTGACTTGTTCATCCACATGCTGCAAAAATAATTTCTTAAGATATTTTTTATGCTGTTTTTAATACTATTGCATCTTCAATCATCGATTGATAGAGTACTCAATTCCCTGAGGAATTTCCATTGTTTTTCTCGATATTTTGAGTAATTAAGTTGATATATCATTTAACGCAGTTGCCTCCCTACCATCCAGTTGAAAAATTTTGGCTCTGAGACGCCACCCTACACGGAGAGAAATTTTGACGAAAATATAATGAAAGATCTGAGTAAAAATTACTGAACCTCTCGGAATCGTGGAACATTTCGTGATGTATACAAAATATTGAAAAATTAGGTGGTAATTTTTCACAAGAGTTCATCAACAAGTCACAGGAGTACATCAAAAATGGCGCTGTTAGCGCGTCAAAAATTGCCGAACCATGTTCGTTAATTTTTGACGCGCCAACAGCGCTATTTTTGATGGACAGATGTGATTTTTTGATATACTCCTGTAGCTTTTTGATGAACTCTTATATTCTATATACATTACAGAATGTCCCACGATTACAGAAGGTTCGGTAATTTTTAGTAAGACCTTCCGGTCCTTTTTACTGAAAATTTCTCTCCGTGTATGTGTTGATAATGTACTACTACTATAAACCTATATATTTCCGACTTGACTGTACATTCACACAGTAGTATCCTCTATATGAATACACATAGGTGTGAAATGTTCTCCTGCAAGGCGCTTGCGCAGCCATCTTGATACTCCTTCCACTGAGAATTCCGTCAAAGTACGGTTTTATTTTCAATTATTCACCGAAACTATGTGGTCAATGATCTCTATTTAAAAAAAAATAATTCTAGATGTATAGTTCTGATATCGGTCAGTTTTTCATAATGATGGTGTTTTTTTCAGCATGGAAAAAAAAAATTTCTAGTTTTTCCACGCTTTTCTCATGCTGCCTATACAAAAACGGTAATTTTTGATCGAAATTATCTCATTTATACTCTGGACCATCATTCTCAACTTTCATTATTAGATGCATGATGCATCTAATTATTAATAGCCCGATTTTCAAGCAAGTCTTGAGCTTTGTCATTAGGGAGGCAATTACCTTAAAGTATTACTATCACAGAACGACTTGAAATGGGATCATTTTGAAATTTTGTACGGATATTCTTCACATTAATCCAACAACTTTCCCTCATGGAGAAGGATTTCCTGACGACTAGAATTCGAGATATTTAATTTCGGATTGTTCATTTTCTCCATATGAACCCATGTAAATTGAGTCGCGTTTCGTTCATGATAAATTAAAAAAAAACATGGGATTCATGGTTTTTCTGAAAAAATTTGAGCTCATTGCTAGACATTTTTTAAATTTTTGACACCAGAATCAGTTATTTTTGACGATCGCTCTGTAAGTGTATACAGCCACTGTGTGTGCGTATACAGCTACAGAATAATTCTCAACGAAGTGGCGTCAACGACGTTGCCACGTCTATATCGCTGAATATGGGGCAGTAGTATGCATGCATACGTATATGTCCAATATTAATGTGTGCAGGCAGGGACCTATCAAAATTATTGATCGCGGTTCCTTGAAAAAAATGAACAGATTCGTGTACATTATTGTTTTGATTTTACTATCTAATACTTTTTTTCCAAATGGGAGCGAGCATTATTTTAAGATTAAATTGCATCAAACAAGTTCCACCTTTTTTGAGTTTTTTAAGACAATTTTTCTCTAAACTACCTTGCTCCCACTCTTAGTGGTAACATGAGCGATAGTAATACCTTAATATTTCAGTAATACTTTTGGATGTCTGCGAACCAGTTGACCAATCCTTTTTTTTCAATCAGCACAAAAATGAAGTATTTCCCAGTGATTTGCTCAAGGATTATGAATTCATTCCAAAGTATATACGATGGAACGCTTGCTAAGAATCCCAGCAATTTGCAATTGTTATGGGAAAAGCTGCTCTGTAGTCTGATTCGTAAGATTCTCTTCATGTCGTGAGAGTCTTACTAATTTGCTATGGGAATCGTACATGATTTTTCCTCATGGACAAAAGTGCGAAATATCCATAGACTCGGTCCATGGACGAAGGTCATGACATTTTTCCCTCGTGTAGTTTTCTTGATAACTGTTTAGCTCGCTCCTAAAGTAGTAACTACATGTTCTAAATGGAATGGAAGAAAGTTTGGCAATGACTGTACAAGAAAACGAGTTTGCAACATCTGAAGGTAGCGGAGTCACTACCATTTTTGGTAATCAACTGCAATCGAGTTCATGAAGTATTGTTCCGCTTTCCAGATCGAAATAACACACATCATTTCACATTATGATTGAGTGGAGAATTTTAATTGATCGTGTGGCTCGTAAAGCTTATTCTATTGATTAAATTTGATAAATGTACGGAAATTAAATTACAAAATTATCCATCAATGAGTTTTGTTTTGTTTCCTCGATAATTTTTCATCGAATAATTTACGAGATATTGATAATCAAAATTGAAAACGACAATGTTGCGAGTAGAATGGTTCAATTTCAGAAGGAATACCTAATTCGTATGGAAACTTTGCAACTCATGTATGAATTGAAAACTATTAGCAAAAGAATTTCTTGTGTGTTAACACTTCTCCTCTTGAATGCAAGAGAAATCTTTTTCCGTATAATCATCAGAAAATATCAATTAACTGCTAGATATAACCTATCTCCATCTCTCTTCATGTGATGTCTTTGATACAATAGAAGGTAAGAAATAAAAATGGTAAAATTAATAGCGTCATCATTTTTTTACCTGCAGTGAAACGAGTTAGATGCAATTATTGATAATTCAACCTGAAAATTCTCATTGTCCTCCATAATACTAACCGAGCTACTCAGTAATACCATATTCCATTGCTTTCCCAGGATATTTTTTCCTCTACAGAAGAAAATGAGAATGCCAAACGAACTCGTTTTCCTCATAAGCAGAGATAATCATCATCATCACGTATCGCGTAACCAGAATGCATCAATCAATAAAAATAATCTACTTTCACCACATTAGACGCGCGTCGATTCCTGAAATAGTATTTGACATTGACCAAGCATGGAGACAGATAATGTGACCTCGCCGGAGTGTTAAAGGGGGCCCCAGGATCGAATGTAGACACATAAAAGAAAAGAAAGAAGACAAACGAAAAATCCACCAGCGTGTACTAATTCAATGCTATTCTTCTTTTCTCTTCAAAGGAATGAAAACAGTGCCAAAACATGAAGATAGAAAGCGTATTACTCAAATGAAGAATTAAGAGAATAAAAGATTCGAACCGTCAGAGACATAAGAAGAGAAATGAAAGAAAACTTTTGAGAGTTAAAAGTTGAGTCTGCAACACACACTCTGTGACATCTAACCAATGAGAAACTACGGGTGATATCTCTCGAGAAACGACAAACGTATTGTTGTGTGTACAGTTTGTTAGTTCGTTGCGAAATCGTTTGAGCTGGAAGACCTTCGTGGAAGCTAAATTGCAAGCGGTGAGCCAAACAAAGCAATAAAAGAGTTTTAAGAATGTCAGATACCACCTGAGTATATTAGCTTTTACATATATTTTGAGTTGACGACACCAGATAACATGTTTACATTGTGATAATTACAATGAGTTCGTTCTTTTGATTTTCTCTATTTCGAAATGACGCAAAAAGTTATTAAGCATTCAAGAATTTTCGACGTGTAATTGAAGACTTTATAATAATTCATGAACCTAACTTATTCAGTATTTTTGTAAGGACCTCTCATATTGAGGCGTGATTATAGTATCGCTTGTAGTTTTTCAATGATTAATAATGAGTAAAATCCTTCAAGAGAAAACTTTGAAATGATTTTTTTGCCCTACTGATTACTTTTTGCAAAATATCTCGAAATCTAAGAGAGATAGAAAAATCTTGGTGAGGGATTCGTTTGTTCGAAAGACAGTGAGATCAACGGAAAGTCATCACCACAAAAGTGTATTCATGAATTCTTGGAAACTCGAAACAGGAAAGAACAAAAAAAATAAAGAGCTAATAAGTTTATTTATGCAGCTTGGTTAACTTCAACTTCAGGAAGAAATTAAACAAGAGATGAAATTTTATAATTCATGTATTCTCAAATATTCTTCGAATAATTGGAAGAAATGAACAAAAATCATGAAGATGAGCAATTAATTAATTTTCTTTGAAAAAAAATCATAAATATCAATTTCTTCCAGCAATTCCTGTATGAGTGTAATTTCATGTGGAAGACATATCAACTTACTCGAGAGAAAGGTAGTGAGATGTTGACCGGATGACTAACGGTAAATTAGAACGTAATATAAAAATGATAAAAAGGAAAAAAATAAATGAACAAAAAAAAAACATTGCGACCTTTTGACTGAATATGACAGTATATGACCTGCTCGAATGCAAAGCGACGCTTCAATTCAACTAGTGTTCTTTTTTTTCTCTTCCTTCTGCCCTCTTGCACTTTCTTATTCTGCGTTATTGAACTGAAGAAATTTTATCGTCTTACTCGTGTTTCAGATTCTTTCCTCACAGAGACTCATAAAAATTGGAGAGAAAACAATCAACTCAAACAGAACTCACTTTTGAAGAATTGAGAAAAAAATTATTCTATCGTGGTTTCTGATACTTCAGAACTAGTTTCTGACAGAATAAATCGACGGCAACAACTATTAGTTTATTAAGTGTAACTCAATTATATTGATACATATTTGTTGCGCTAAGCGAGCTCGAAAATTGAATTTTAAACAATATATTGTGCATTCAAATATAAGTGAGATATTTGGAAAAATAATCAGTTATTGGAGCACGTCTTAAACCGGGGCCACCACGGTATGCCAATTGGCAATCTTAAGATTAATGATGAACAGTAATCTGGTAATATTATTTATTTTAATGACTTTTGTAAGTTTTGTTATCTAGATTTTTTTAAATCAATTTTTTCAATATTTCTCTATAATTTAAAAATCAATCCCGTCGAGATAATGATGATTATCATTTATTTTGAACTCTATTCGAATTCTATTCATTGTTTCGATTATCCATTTAAATTTGTCAAAGAGCGCTTGAAATACTATTCGGAACAATTACTTGTAGCAGAATGATTGAATGCGCCCGGAATATTTCATCCACTGGATTATCCTGTAATTTCTCAAGTCAGAAACATTTCAGACATTTGACAGTTCTTGGATTAGTTTCTCATTTCCTGACTATACATTCCAAATAATGAAATGAAAAACAAGTTGAAAGAATAGACTAATATTGATGGGGGACCGTTCTAGAAATGTTCGAAGATTATAGAGAAGGCCTTCAATTCGAATCAATTCTCGGACTGATTTTAACGAACAGATCAATTATCGAGGGTATTCAATGCCTTTTGATTCAATTATGTGAGCTGGATGGTAATTTAAAAAAAAATTGCTGTGATCCATTAGTCAAATCATTTTCTAGTGTTGAATTCTTAAGAAAAAAAATTAATTCTAATTCCAAATCGAATACAAAATGAAGAAGACTGGAACAAAATGAGATATCTTCATTTCTGACAAATCTCTAATTGACAAAGAAAATACAATTGGTCGCAAATCAATCATTTGAAATGCAAACACTATTTCACATTCAAATGATCGAATCATTTCATGAGAATCCAATTAATAGTCATTACGGAGAAAAATTAGCAAAAATCTGACGATAATTCCTGAATATTCTTCCAATAATTCGCATAGAAATTAAACTGACAAAATGATTCAAAAAACATTCCAAGCCCCTAAGTGGAGTATAGAAACCCAGTGACTCCGTCCAATGAACCGTCTCAAAATAAATTCGTTCAGTTCATCGATTAGAAATCAAGATTACCCCATTACAATGCCGTAAGCACGTTGACTCATTCGAGTCATCATGCGACATCATATAGTTCTACGAAAATTACAGGTAACACCAAAGAGAAGCTGAAACATTCGTACTTTTCAGCAACAAAACGCCGGAGTTATGTTGAAATACAGAAAAATAAAAGGAAAAAAACGGATCTCGGAGAGCTGCTTCATCAATTTACCTGGTGGAGAGATGTTGATATAATCTCCGGTGTCTGCGGCAGCATTTTAACGCCAATCATAGCGGCACTATTGAATCAATGGAACTCCAAATACCATGAATTGATAATCATAATAGTGGATAAACCAAAAATATAAAACAATTGAAGAACAAAATATATGTAAGTTTCAGAAAATATGTATGAAACGAAATAGAAAAATATTCGGAGGCACCCACAGATATATAACACGATCGATAACACTTCAGTATCTAACAATGAACGTAGCACACAGTAAGAAGATAAAACAAATTATTGATAAAAAAATCACCGTTTAATTATTTGATACAATTTTTTACTCAAACCACAACTAATGAAGACTTATGAAAGTGCACAACATTTTTGTGTTTCCATTAAATGAGGGAACATGAGAAGATTTTTTAAAAAATAGTTACAAATGTACACCTTTCTTTGGCGAGACCGTGCGCGGTACTACCTAAAGTCTGGGCGGCTGTTGGATGGCCTGCGCCACGATTACAACCGAACAGTTACGGAGTTAAACGGACGGTAATTCTTTGGTTATTCCTTTGTAAGGGGAGGGGATAAGAGAAACGGACCTGAACAAAACCATTAAAAATTGATACGTGTGGGTATTACTATGTGTCACGACTTCCGAAATTTATTATTAACAAGATGTCGTTCGCTGCTAATGCAAAGGAAGTATCGATCGAGCTAATGACTTCAATAGATGAGATAGGTTGTACATTGGGAAAACCGCATATATTCCTCTGTGTTGCTGTTGGGAGGTAAAAAGAAGGGTTCATAGAAAAAATTTTGGTAGTTTTTTTGTAGGGAAAAATTCAATGACATGGGTAGTAACTAGGGTGAGTTGACCAGTGTTTGAACTCGTCCAGTGATCGAACTATTTAACGTATTTATCCTAGAAAAAATAGGTAAACCGGCGAAATAACGTTTTCCTAATATTCGAAGCACAATATAATGTTCATCAATTCAGAGAAGAGCCTAAGAAACTATTAAATGTATCAGTAATTATCGAATTTCTTATGTTCGATCACTGGTGTCTGACGAGCCTACTTCGCTCGACCAGTGGACCACTCACCCTATCAACTTTTCGGAATTTTTGGTGAAATTTTATTTTTTTCTAACTTTATTTCTTATGAATTTCTCAAATTTTAATCATCATAGCGTTCCGGAGTGAATCCAAAAGTAGGGGTGACATCGTTTCCTATTGATTTCATGGTTCCCAATTGATTTCCAGGGCAATTTGAGGGAGATATAGTCGGAAAAGAAAATCTTAGAATCTCAAAATCTGTTCAATTTGATTCATTCTGATGGGAAACAAGTTAAGTTTCATTCGCGATGAATAAAAATTTGTAGTGCTGATACAAACCGAAGATATTCGAAAAAAATTGAACAGCATTGAATACAAAAAAAGGGAATTTTCCTATTTTCTGATGGAAATTTAGATTAGATCAGTTTGCACCGCAGGACGCACACCCCCATAATATATTCACGATATATCGTGATTAAAAATAACATTTGTTATTTTTAATCATTATACATAATTAACAATGCTGTAAAATATCTCGGAGCTTAATTTCAAATCATTCATTCCGATGAAGTGATTATAGTTATATATTAAAATAGTGATATTATCTCTGAATTTTTGATTGCAAGAACTGCACTTTATTGATCATAAATATCATTAAATTTTGATAATTTAGAAAAACTCGATTTTTTTCCTCAATTCTGATATTAAGAAATTCTATCCTGGATGAACGGTAAATACGTATGCTTGGAAAATACTGGTGTTCAATGTGCTAAACAGTCTACGTAAATTCCTATCAATACATTCAATATATTTGCCCAATTACTCGTGGTTACAACTAGATATTTCAATCCATGATTCTGATTATGTGAAATATTGAAAAATACTTTTAAAAATTGCATAAAAAAAACATGGATTCTCAAGATCTGGTCGGTTTTATTGCATAAATTGGAAAATTTACTATTAAAACTGGTACCATACAAACCATTTAGTTCTAATAGTTTTTAACATAATTGAAAAGCCATTGAGACAGTCATTGTTGTTTTTACATTATTTCGTTAACTGTTGGAGTAAATTCGATTGTATTACAGCATTTTCCAGCGCGGATTATTTCAATTTCCAAAGTTTTCCATAATTTTTTCAATATAGCATAATTTCCATTGAAATCGTTATTTTTTTATTGAAATCTTTTTTCACTTCATTTCTAGATTGGAAAACGGAATAATCAATGAATTAATGAAAGATGATCCAAAATTCCGATTTGCACTGATTCATCTCAAAATTCCCGTTTTTAACTTTCATTTGTCTTTAACGCATATACTAATAATCCGAAGGTTATTCACGCATTGGAATGTTTCACCTGTTTAAAGCGATAATGATAACAAGTGAGAACTATTACGTCACACTTGATGAGTCAAGTAACAATGATGTCTGGGATTTTTCGGTTCCATCCATCTCCATTGGTTTTTATATAGTCTGTCATGGTATTACGAACGAAACTGCGCATGGATATTATGTGAGCTATTCAAAGTTTTAATGACCCTAATTCATCGGTCATTTCGATCACTCCATATCATTTCAGTCGATCCAATCTATTATACTTATTGTCCATTTTTTATGGTTTTTTTTAAGATTGAATTTCGGAATTTTCATTCATTTAAACTGATGAACAGTTTCTTATGAATAATGAAATTTGAAACTATTAAATCAGCATCGATGCACTAAGTCATCTTTGAATTCTTACTTTTCCGAACAAACTTATTCATCATTTATATAGAAGAGAAGTGATGAAACGGGGAATTCGATTCCATTTTGAAATCAGTTCCTATTTAATATCTTGAAAATCTATACGAGATGATGGAATTTTTTATCAGTTCCTTATTTAGAAAAAGTATGAAAGCTATAGTTTCCACAAGAACTCCTCTTTTATCCCTAGTTTCCGCGAGATTCCAAAGATAAAAGTGAAAAATTGCGCTAAAAATTGAATATTCTTGTTTTTATTGAATATCTTTAAATTCAAGTCTAATCTTATTTTAGCTCGAATTTAGCACTATTCCCGGCATCTCGCGATTCATATCGGATTACGCATCCAAACAGCGGTACCATAGACCTCTCTGATAATTCAGACAATTCATCGGAAAATCCAAAAGAAGAAATGTGCAAAATATTTGTGTAGTTTGTACGTTAAATTTGTTTACTCAGGATGACTAAGCAGGTGGGAGAGAAGAATGAATCCGGGACCTACGACCAGAGATTACGGGGAACATCTCTCATGCTTATAAAATGTTTTTGTCGCCGAGGCCCGTAGCGGTGAGCGCACATACTATTCTCGAGTTCATTGTTGTTGGTAAAACAGGTGAGTATATGACCGTCAGTAGATGTAGATCGAGGGTTCTCAAAGTAGACACTGATCAAATTCAATCCGAAGCTGCATAAATTCAAATCTTCCGACAAATTATTTCGTTCAGATGACGTTCCATCGATGGAGTTATTTGTTTTCCTATTGCAATATTTTATTAAATTTCAAGGGGATCGAATGATATGGAATACACACGGAGAGAGAAGGAATAGCAGGAATAACTACGCAGTCAAATTACCATGATTACTTATGCTATGACATAGTAATCTCTACTGTGCCATCGTACTGGTCGCTATGTTACACAACATGAAGGGGTAACGGAAAACCCATTGCATTTCAAATTTTCAAAACCATTTTCAAGTAACAATTACATTTTGTTGCATTAAATATCAGAAGCATCGACTTTCTCATTCCCTTCCCCAGTCGCTTTCCCAAAATTATCATTATTCAATTCTGATTAATTAATATCACGTAATGTTGACCGATGAAAAATATTAATAAACTTTTTCAATACTCAAAAAATATTAAAGTAACGATACAATATAATTATTTATCAATTTTCCATATTTTTACTATAATTATTCAATCAATTTTTTTTTCAATGTATTCAATTAATTCAAATTATTAGATTGATTATTTCATTGTTATTCAATCAAGATTGAAGTTTACACTTAGGTAAATGCGAGACATATGTTATCATATTTATTATTACATGATAATAACCGGCAGTTTGGCTGTTCGGTCTGTGTACGGCTCGGCGGATCTACCGGGTTAAGCAGCATTGCGTCTGGTTACTACTTGGATGGGTGACCGCTTGCCGTACACGGATTCGAATGACAAACTGAACCATACGGTAGGTGTAACTATAGAGAATTAGTGTGCCTTTCTTGTCAGCGTGACAGAAAGGCACATTAAGGCTCTGTACGAATCCGACTGCACTGATCAGGGTTTTCCATGGTTTCCCTTGGTCCACGGCAAATGCGGGCAGTATGGCAAAAAGTCGATCCATGGAGTCGCACGGAGGGTGAGGAAAGGAAAAAGAAAAATTGTAAAAAACCGAAAGGTTATACATGGCTAGAAAAAAAATGAGAAATATTAAATGAAAATATTTTTTCTTTATTAATTCTATTTATTAATACATTGATAAAATCAAGACACCTTTTTGGAGAGAATTCAATTCTCAACAAAAAAGGTGTCTTGAGTTATTTCGATAAACTTGATAGTTTCCGAGATATCTTTGAAATAAATTACAAGTTATTTTCCTGAATTTATTCAAAACAATTTTAGCAATGAATTGATAAATAGAATTAATAAAAAAAAATGTTATCATTTAATAATAAATATGATAACATATGTCTCGCATTTACCGTAGTGTGAACTTCAATCTTGATTGAATAACAATGAAATAATCAATCTAATAATTTGAATTCATTGAATATATTTTTAAAAAAATTGATTGAATAATTATAGTTAAAATATGGAAAATTGATAAATAATTATATTGTATCGTTACTTCAATGTTTTTTGAGTATTGAAAAAGTTTAGTTAAGTAATAATTAATCAGAATTGAATAATGATAATTTCGGTAATTCTCAATTGGAACTTTCAATAAATCATTTTTATAATAAATTGATTGATCATCGAAAGAAGTAGCTTCCAAAAAAATAAATGAATTTGTCAAAATAATTTTTACCTAAATTGTAATTCAAGCTCTAGATTATAAATTTAAAAATAGTGAAAAACGATTAGGCGTCACCCCTTATGTGTCATTTGAATTCCCAGATTTAATATTCTGCCAATGCAATTGGCAGTATGCTTCCGAATGGAATTTTTGAGCTCCAGTTCGAGCATTGCGACTTTTATTGATTCGATTCTCCTTGATTGGTATTCTTCATAGGGGAAGGTGGGGCAAAATGGACATTGTAAAGAAACAATGGGAGATTTTTAATTTTTTGAGAATTTGATTTTTTTGGGCATTTTTGAGGGTAAGAGACTTTTCGAGTTTCGAAAAAATCCAGTTTTTTTGGAATATCGCCAGTTTTATTGGTTGTAGCGCCATGAGACCGATCTCAAATGAAAGGTGAGATCACTTCCCATCGATTTATGGGGGTTTGAATTCAAAAATATCGATTTTTCAGATAGTTATGGGAGCTTTTGCGAAAAATTATGATCATCGGTTTTTGCCCTATAACTATGTGAAAAATTGATATTTTTGAATCCAAAACCCCATAAATCGATGGGAAATGATCTCACCTTTCATTTAGAATCGGTCCCAGGTCGTTACGACCAATAGAGTCAGAGATATTTCCAAAAAACTGAATTTGCTCAGAGATTGAAAGGCTTTTACCCCTCAAAAATGTCAGAAAACGTCGAATTCTTAAAAAATTGAAAAAATTAATTCTGGCATATGTTTCCCGACTAAAATTTTCTCAGCTTTCCGATGGAATCATTAAAAAAATCCATCTCCAATATTTTCATTCATCTAAAGATTTTTTCATAATATATGTATGAAAACTCGAATGTGTTCATTTTACCCCTTATGTCCGTATTGCCCCACCTTCCCCTACACAAAAAAGTATGATTATCAATCTATTGAACTTCCAGCAATCGATCCAACATAATGAATTAATTAATTTCTACATTTGATGAGTCAACTTTTTAAGGTTCTAATAATCATATCAGAATGAAATTGATCTCATTTCATGCAGAAAAGTATATATGTTATTATCATGAAATGAAAACTATGTGTGTTTTCAGGAAAAAGTTGAAAAAAAATTTAAATTTCTGATTTTTTCTAAAAAAGTTAATTTTTGTCATAACAAAAAGAAATACTTGACCAATAAATTAGAAATCCATAGAGTTCATTACCTTCATCATAACGAATTTTTTGAGTACAAGTTAGTGTAAATCAGCCCAGGAGTTTTTGAGAAATACGCTTTTAAAAAATAATCATTTTTTGCAAATATCTCAAAAACGACTAGACGAATTTCGGCTAGATTCACTACCAAACAGCACCTTCATCGGATATACAAACTGACAGAATTTGAAGTCTCTAGCTCAAATACTTATGGAGTTATCGTTCCGCTAAACTCTGAACTGAAAATCACTAAAATTGAAATAATTTCCAAAACGCAAAGTCAGAGAAAAATTTACCCCGAGTGGAAAATGTGAGTTTTAATGTGATGCGTATCATAGCCCAGACTGGGGGCTACGAATTAATTTTTCATCGAGAAAATTGAAAAAAACGCTTTTTTGAAAATTCTATTTTTCTCGGAAACTAGTCAACCGATTTCGCTGAAATTTTGCTGACAACATTTTGCACACACAGGAAAAATACTGTCAAATTTTGGGAGCGCTAAGTATAGCCGTTTCAGAGAAAATGACGATACATGTCAATATACTCAGACCCACACAGCCACACATACACACACACACACACACACACACACACACATGCGGACATGCTTCAAAAATATGATTTTTCGACGTTTTGGATCATTTGGAGTCATATTCCGATGAAAACTCGAAATCGAAAAATCCGACGTTTACAATGCTTCTATTCGGAAGCAAAAGAAAACAAGTGGATAATAGTATTGCTTTTTAACCGATATAGCTTTTTCTGCTAATACTTTAGCAATATGCTTCCGAATGGAAGTTATTCATTCAATTTGTAAACAATTATCGTGTAATTCTTAATGGATTTTTCCATCTGATTTCTCAGATATTCTGTAATTGCCTTTTTCGTATTTATCCATTTTCTTACTAATCGATGATCAGATGTTATTCGAATTGGTTGAAGTTATTCGTTTCTTCCTGCTCTCTATTCTCAGAGATCATTTGTTTATGACGATTCGTTTATTACAACTGTGACTTTTCATTGATACCCAGATGATATAATATATCATTACTCAAGTATTTCAACATACTAGCGATAGATACATTTGGCTTATGAATTCGTCATCCATTAAAGTATAGAACTCAATAATGGCTGAAAACAGGAGTTTCTCAGGTGGATGTATTTCATGCATTTTTTTCTAATCCAGTGATCTGGCGAAACTATTAGTGATTTCAATCAATGTAACATTCCATTCTCTATTCACTCAGAGCCTCGATACCTTCAAAAGCACTGATATAACTTTTTCGAAACCATCATCAAAATATCAAATTTTGACAAATTCACTAAAACAGCAATAACTCGGGAACTAATTAGGCAAATAAGCTCAAAATTGACAGGCATCTAACTGATACAACTCTTGAGATAATATATGAGTATAAATAAAATCAGTTGGATAGTTTCAAGAAATTCCATTAAAAACTGATTTTTGAAAAATGGACGTATCTCAAAGAGTACTAATCCGATTCTCTTCAAATAAGCTTAGAAAATAGATTTCGTCGAGAGGAAGTTTTCCACAAAATATGAAATTTTTCTACAAAACCGTTTTACTGTAGTTGCGACTTTTATGCACATACGGACACACACACATACACACACACAAACATGCGCTAAAAATGTCATTTTCTTTCTCTTTAGACCATCTTGAGTATCTTCTATTAAAAAAATTGGAATCGAAAATTGTCATGATTACATAGCTTCCATTCGGAAACAAAAAAAGCGTTATTTGATTGAATTTAATCATGATAAACGTCAATAGTTCACGAGAAACATTGTGATCCTCCACGAACAATAAAATATATGAAATATATCTGAATTAATAGCATCATGTATTACAGTGAGTATAAATAAAATGAAAAGTTTTCATACTGAAATGAATTTTTCATTAATTTTTTTTTTTTAAATTAAGATGATTGAGGGGATAATATTGTGGATATCTTTGAGGCAGTTGGAGTTGGGGGAAAATGTCAGGAGACCTTTCTTGCAAAGTCGATTGAAACCTGTCAAAAACAATGAAAAAAATTTAAAAAATGGAAAAAAATGAAATTCAACGCGTGTTTTCCCTTCAAAAAATTTCTCAGCTCAAAGTAAAAAAAAATCAGGTTTATTCTAATATTTGAGACTTTTTCAGAATTTTCGAAATTTTTGTGACATTTTTATGAAACTTTTATAAAACTTTCGTAAAAATTATATGAAATTTTTTCGAAATTTTTTCTGATGATTTTCCAAATTAAACTCCGGCAACCTTCCTTTGCCAATATACATTTCAAAAATCGGTTTTATTCTAATATTTGAGATTTTTTCAGAATTTCCGAAATTTTTAGGAAATTTTTATAATTTGATTTCACCATAACCTCCCCGCTGTCAAACTCGCGGTCCAATTCCGTATTCAGAAATTCCCGCCTGTCTACCACGTCGTGTCGCACCTTCTCGTGTCTTGGCGTACCGTGTCTACCATAATTGTCATAATCGGCCCTCTGACCAATTTCGGAATTGACCGTCATTTTACATCTCTAGAAGTGATCCAAACGGTGTTAAACTGATCCGCTTGCGTCTGCGTAAATACGTTCGCTGCCTCGCGTATGTCCAATTGCGCGTAGGGGCAAGTAGATCAGTTGAACACCGTTTAGATCACTCCAAACCTTAACGTAGTACCGCCGATACTACCCTAGTCAGTGGCCTATAGTGTCTCGTTTGAATCATGCAGTGTTTGCACACTAGATAGCGTTCCGAATGAGTATGAGAGAGAAAGAACATATAAAAAGTACAGTTTTCATAGTTATTCACTAATTACTGCTATCGCACGCTCGGAAACTGTATTTTCAAGGTTTTAAAATGTTTTAGATATAATTTTCTATCACTGCACTTTTTTTTATTCAAATCGGAACGGTCAGTTTTGTAAAATATAATAAAATGTGCGTTTTTCCACAAGGCTCAATGTTAAAGTCGTGAAATTTCAAGTGTCAATATCTTTTGACTCGATCTCGCTAGCCCTCTAAAAATTTAAATGGATCATTATCTTATCATAATGTACGAGTGTACCAAATTTCAGAATTTTCGGAATGGTCAATCTAGTACCGGCGGTACTACCTTAAAGAACACAACCCAGATCTTTTCTCTTCCCCAAAAGTGTCACAGCTTCTTCTGAGGATTGGATTCATGAACTCTAGACCAGTCACCCTAAGCGTCCTAACAACTTCGGTCGGATGATGAGAGATTTCCCGACTCATTATTTCGACTGCGACATTGCTGAATCCCATCTACACTACCCGGGTGCGCTTCGCGAGTTTTCGACAACACAAGCAACTTTATTCAGCATGACAAAAAAATTCGCTAGTTTCCAGAATTTAATTTATTTTTTCATCAATTCATTGGAAAATATGATAGTTTGTTAAACACTCCAACTAATAAAGTCAATTTTTTTCTGAATTTTCCGTTCAACTGATCCATCATAAAAAAATAAAAATGGCGAAATGCGGGGATTCCCTCATAAATCTAGGATTGAAATTAGAACAATTAATTTTTTTTCGATAGTTTTTTGAAGATATTCCAGTAAACAAGCGAGATAGCAC
The DNA here is from genome assembly GCA_963942555.1 of Aleiodes leptofemur. Classification (NCBI taxonomy): domain Eukaryota; kingdom Metazoa; phylum Arthropoda; class Insecta; order Hymenoptera; family Braconidae; genus Aleiodes; species Aleiodes leptofemur. Next base: position 12,422,885 of record OZ012615.1, read on the forward strand.
AACTTTGCCTGTTTCCAATTTTGAAGCTCTTGAGATTCTCCACAAAAGAGAACGGAGACATCCTCAAATCTTTCCATCTCACTTGGCTTCCGAGATATTATCAAGAAACGAATGACTAAAATAGTAGTGCAGAAGTAACACAGACTATTTTTTTCACTCCTTTTTCTCAAATATCTTGAAAATCAAATGAGATAACATAATTTCGTCCTCATCCTCTTCTGTAAGCTCCTGAAATTCTGTTCGAAATTTTTTTTTTAGCTAAATCGCTCTATCTCCATTCCTTTTCGAGTTATTCTCATGAACCATATGAATCAAAATTCAGTGGCAAATGTCTTGTCCCTCAATGACAATTCTCAACGTTCCCAATAGTTTGAAAACAGTTGGAAACATTGAAATTTCCAACATGGGATAAACATCATTCATTAATCCATCCTTGAACATGATTGGTTTATTATATATTCAGAATAACGAGATGATTAACAGCGTAAGGAAAGGCATGCTCCTTGCGAAAATACCCATTGTCAAAACAACAGCCACTTGAAGATCTTCATCACAATTGTTCTCCAAAAATGAGCCTAATTCTTCATGGAATTTGCCGTTGCTATTCTCGTGAAGGGAATTTATACGTGGTCACCATTGATCAGAACAACTGATCCACATACAGTTTCTGGAACAACTCGGATCGCTCCATTGACGTAGCTTGACTCATATTTCTCCAGTGAATTCAGCAATAATTCGCCAACACCGAATTTAGATACTAGAATTTTTGCATTTGTTAATGTCGCTGAAGCCAGCCTCGAAAACATCCTCAAAAATTTGGGCCTTATGACAGCTACGATTGATCCATATTTAAGGGATAATATTCAATAACGTTAGCGATATGGCGAATAAAGGCATGAAATTTTTTTGTGAGATACCTGGTATCGTTTTCGAGCCCTCAGTTTTGGGAATTCGCGGGAGATGACAAGGAGGGGGGGTGTCGGGATTTTTTTCCACCGTCACACCATAGATTTTGCAATTTCATAAGCTACATCTTTTCTATGGCGAATTAAAGCGTGAAATTTTTTTGTGTAACACTTGAAGGTGTTTACGAGCCCTTAGTTTTTGGAATTCGCGGGGGATGACAAGAAGGGGGGAGGTTAGAATTTTTTTTCACTGTCACACCATAGATTTCGGGATCTTATTCGTTATAAGTCCTTCTCTATGGCGAATTAAGGCGTGAAATTTTTTTGTATAATACTTGAAGGCGTTTACGAGCCCTTAGTTTTTGGAATTCGCGGGGGGGTCGCGCAAAACTCCCCCCCTTCTTGTCATCTCCCGCGAATTCCAAAAACTAAGGTCTCGTAAACGCCTTCAAGTATCATACAAAAAAATTTCACCCCTTAATTCGCCATAGATAAAAGAAAAAAAAAATTCGCCATAGAGGGGGACTTACAACGAATAAGATCCCGAAATCTATGGTGTGACGGTGAAAAAAAATTCTAACACCCCCCTTCTTGTCATCTCCCACGAATTCCAAAAACTAAGGGCTCGTAAACGCTTTCAAATATTACACAAAAAAATTTCACGCCTTAATTCGCCATAGAGGGGGACTTATAACGAATAGAATCCCGGAATCTATGGTGTGACGGTGAAAAAAAATTCTAACACCCCCTGTCTTGTCATCTCCCACGAATTCCCAAAACTGAGGGCTCGTAAACGCTACCAGGTATCTCACCAAAAAATTTCATGTTTTAATTCGCCATAGAAAAGGACTTATAACGAATAAGATCCCAAAATCTATGTTGTGACGGTGAAAAAAAATTCTAACCCCCCCCTTCTTGTCATCTCCCGCGAACTTCAAAAACTAAGGGCTCGTAAACGCCTTCAAATATTACACAAAGAAATTTCACCCCTTAATTCGCCATAGAGGGGGACTTACAACGAATAAGATCCCGAAATCTATGGTATGACGGTGAAAAAAAATTCTATCACCCCCCTTCTTGCCATCTCCCACGAATTCCAAAAACTAAGGGCTCGTAAACGCCTTCAAGTATTATACAAAAAAATTTCACGCCTTAACTCGCCATAGAAAAGATATAGCTTATGAAATTGCAAAATCTATGGTGTGACGGTGGAAAAAAATTCCAACACCCCCCCTCCTTGTCATCTCCCGCTAATTCCCAAAACTGAGGGCTCGTAAACGATACCAGGTATCTCACAAAAAAATTTCATACCTTTATTCGCTATATTGCCAACGTTATTGAATATTATCTCTTAAATATGGATAAATCGTAGCTGTCATAAGGCCCAAATTTTTGAGGATGTTTTCGAGGATGTTTTCGAGGCTGGCTTCAGCGACATATTTGTTACATGAAAATAAATAGAGAAAAGTCAGGTAAAATAGGATTTTCATTAAACGGCTTGAGTTTGAATTTTTCTAATAATGCCATGGAAAAGCTGAGCCAGTCTCCAATGAAAAACAATTTTCAAAATTCTTTCTTTTCTATTTCTTGAAAATTCTACACACTGGTCGGGATTTGAAGGGGATTTCGAAAAAAAGCTTTTTTGGACATATCTCCGATTCAATTTGTCGTAGCAATCTGGGATTCATCTTTATTGAAAGTTGAGATAATTCCTCATCGATTTGGGTAATTTCTAATTTTCTCACGGATTTGTGACTGACGTCTAGTCGATTTTGTAAAAAAAAGAGTTTTTCTATTATATTTACAAAAATCGATGTTTTTCTTATAATCACGAAAATTAATGGCAGATAATTTCATCTTTCCTGTAAGATAAATTGCAAGTCGCAATGATCAATAGAACCGGAGAAGGGTCAAAAGCCTGATCCTCGGCTGAAACAGTCAAATTTTCGAAATATTCTCAAAAATAAATTTTCCCATGTTGCCAATTAAAATTTGCTCAGTTTTTCGACGGAATCCTGAGAAAAAGCAGACTTGGAGTGAGTTGTCAGAAAATTTCTTAGTGAGGTATGAAGTCCATCATAAAAAATAGTTGCTAGAATGTTCAGAGGAAGATCTCTCAATTTTTGAATGGACTTCTGCCGCTACTTCACACCTAAAAAGTCAAATATTAACCACGATGAATGAGAAGAAAACAGCACATGAATTAACATAAAAATTCATTCTTCATGATTCCACAATATTTTCACGTATTTATTCACACATATTCCATACATACGGATAAGTTTACAAATGTAAACAGTCTTATCAGATTTACGTTTCCTTTTGCGGATTATCTGAGCTGCATTTTCAGTGAATTAATCTCGGTGCTTGATCATTATTTCAACGAAAGAAAACAACAAAAATCATCGAGTACAACGTTTTTTTTTCAGCATCAGAATTCCATCATAATTATAGCAGTAATTAAATGAAAATGAAGTCATTGAATCTCGATGCACTGGAATGGTTGAATACTCCTAACTAAATCGGCAGTTGATAGTTTTCCATGGCATTTTGTTCATTTTGTTCACTGAATGGAAATACACAGAATACCATTTACTGAAAAATTGTTTTTTTTTTTCAGAATTTCTTTGTGTCCCATATCTCAACGATGGCTTCGTCGGGCTGTTGTTCTCAATTGTTTTTCAATTTCAAACTGACGTAAATCAGCGCGTTGGAGGAAATCTTGACGCTCTAAAAATCCATCTTTACCTCTGTTATGCGTTGTTATCTCTTCATCGAGATTTTCCTGTTTTTTGAAATTATCCCAATCGAGTTTTGATTTTTCCAATGTACTTATCTTTGATTTTTTGCCAATTTGACCAAGTACTGAGGATATTCCACTCAATCCACCCGGTTTTATGCCTCTACCACGTCCTGATGTTTTTGGAATGTCCGTTATCGGTGTTAGGGATTTTTCAGACATTAATGATGATGACAATCTCGCTTCAGCCGAATCAATTGGAACTTCTTTGTCAACTTTAACTTCTTCACCAGCAAATTCAAAAATTTTCGTTATTTTCACTTTTTGGTCAATTTTTGGACGAACTAGAGATTTTTCGGTTGAGATGGCAGATGAATTCTGAGGCTTCGGCTTCGATATGGTACCTGGAGCAATAAGGAAGTTGGTGATTAATTTTGTTATCAATTACCTTTTAATTTATCCAGTTTATGAACGAAGTGAAAAAGTATTGTTTTGTTCTGATTGATGATTTTGAAGTACCCAAAAGTCAATCACAACGTTACGCCAGTTGAATTGATTTTGACAAACTTCACTGATATTTAATTTTGGAAAACGGCAAAATTGGTTCATCCTAAAATCTCACGCTATGGAAATACTGGAACTTACCAGAGAGAATGTTCAAAATTTACTCGATTGTTTTAGTAATGGAACGCAGGAAGGAAACAATTGAAAAATAAAGTAAAACAAGTCCAAAAGTCACGTCTACATGATTTTGAAAACATTTTCTCTGGTGATTTCTAAGCCTCCTCGTTCCAAAAAAAGTTGAGAAACATTCTGCAAAATATTCCACGACTTATCACAACTTTCTCACTACTCTACTGTTTATGAGGTATCACTTCCAAATCATGTGAAAAACTCGCGAACATCTCAACACTGAGCTGATTCAGGAGGATAAACCAGAAGTCCTTTTACATGAAAAAATTTCAGTCTACAAAGAAGGTCTGGCCAAATTTTCTCAAATCCAATACTTTCATGCACTCAAAACAAAGAAACAATATTTTTTACCCGAATATCAGTAGAAAATGACATGATAATGAAAACAGCAGACATCTAACGATTTCCACCTTTTCTGTTCTTAACAAATAAATTATTTTCTAAGAAATGATAAATATGCACGTGTAGGAAATTTCAAAAACTATAAATCTAATTTATTTCAATATTTTTTCGATAAAAATTGATTTGTTTGAAAAAATGCAAAAAATTGTCAGATGTACGCTGAATTCATCATAAAATTACCTGTGTCTTTCATGAAATCAGCCCACAATGAGTCAGCATGTTTTTTTTCCTCTTCCTCATTCAGAGCTTTAGCCTCTTCACTAATTTTCTCACTTTCAACAACATCATTGTGATTATCACTCTTTTTCCTACGTTTACCACCTTTCTTACTTTTTCTACCTCTTTTTTTCCCATTCCTCTTTGTTGTTAATTGTTCATTTTCATTATTCTCATCCTCAGGTCCACTTTCTGCATCACCCTCGGACTCTGCTTCAGAGACAGCCTCATCAACCCCATCAGGCACATAATCTTCATCGTCGTCATCTGTATCCGATGGTAGCTGATGATTTTCAGACATAACCTCAAATTCTCTCGCTCTATTCAATCAAAATAGATTTGATTAAATTTCTAATCAGCATGTGGAAAGAAAAACTTGAAATGGCTAATGTTTATGAATATTCATTTACCTTCAATTTATCGCTGTTATTTTTTTCACAAGAAATGCGAAGGTCCTTTGTACGAATGGCAGATGACGCGTGAAATTTTTCGTGAATCTTTCAGAATCTCTCACGGCACATACAAAGAGGGCAATCTTCTTTCAATTTATTTAATAGTTGCGATTGATGATTTCCATTCAGTGGGGGAAAATCATGGAATAATTGACGCAAATTAATGGCCTACGTAAGAGGATGATCCTTTTTTTTTTAACGAAAAATCGTTCATTTTCATAACTGGAATTATTAGTTCGAATTCTACACGATCACGGCGCTAGATGAAAGCTTTCGGCTAGAGATGGGCAATGATGGTCATTTTTGGACCGACGTCATATGACCAAAAAATGAAAGTCTTGTGACGGTCACATGACGTCACAAAATTTCAAATGAAAAATGACAGTCATAATTAAATTTATGCTTGTCCAAGACTGGAAAATGAGTGAGATAGTAAAATACATCTATATAGATGTAAAATGACCGTCATTAAATTTCTTTCTTCTGTGACGGTCATTTTTTTCAGTCAATTTGAAAAATCAGTAAATATTCAATACATTTGATTGCAATATGAATTTTTTGTTTTTCAATTCAAACGGATTTCAATTGAGTCTTTCATAACCAAATTCATTTACACTTGCCAAGGAATGAAAAATAATTGATTCTAAAACATCTATATAGATGTAAAATGACCGTCATTAAATTTTTTCAACTTATGACGGTCATTTATTCAGTTAATTTTATAAATCTGTGGGAATTTGATACATTTGATTTGAATGACGGTCATAATTTATTTTCCTTTTATGACCGTCACTCAGTGAAATTTTGTGACCGAATTCTGTCACGGTCACAACTATTTCGTCGCGTGACGTCATATGACCGTCATATGACGCGTCATGTGACGGGCGCCCATCTCTACTTTCGGCACAGGATTAGAGATGGGCGGCCGTCACATGACGCGTCACAAAACGGTCATATGACGGTCATGTCATGTCACGTCACGGAGTAGTTGTGACCGTGCCAGAATTCGGTCACAAAATTTCACTGAATGATGGTCATAAAAGGAAAATAAATTATGTCCGTCGCAAATTGAAGAAATTCAATGACGGTCATTTTACATCTATATAGATGTATTTTACCATCTCACTCATTTTCCATTCCTTGACAAGCATAAATTTAATTGTGACCGTCATTTTTCATTAAAAATTCTATAATTCTGACGTCATTTGACCGTCACAAGACCGTCATTTTTTGGTCATATGACGTCGATCAAAAAATGACCGTCATTGTCCATCTCTACACAGGATATTCGGCAAATGAAAAAACCATTATTTCTAAAACACGCAAACTTATTAAGGAAATGATTTAGAGATATCTAGGAAAACCTTTCCATTGTTTGGAAGAAGTGAACAATTTATAAACAATAAAAAATCTTTTTTGCGTTTACTTAGCAATGATAGAAAAAATTAAAAAATGCATAAATTCTTAAAATCGTTTGGGGAACTCATACTTTTCCTTTTTATCATTTGGGAAAAAGTAATTAATTTATAAATAATTGAAATATTTCATACGTATAGAGAACCAGTTGTAGAATTTGAGGAATTAATATTTGTACTTTTTATCATTCGGAAAACAGTATGTAATTAACTTATAAACAGAGACCGAGAACGCGTTCTTTTTCCGTTTTCGTTCTTCGATCGAAGAGCGAAAGAAAATAACAGCATTATCCGGAAGGACAAAACTGAGAATAACGTTATTTAGAATGAATGAAATCCAGAAAAACGAAATTAAGAACGACAATCTTTTGAAAAAGAAATGGGATATACGGCCGGATGATCAAACGATCAGAGCCATAAAACAAGCAGGCGTTCCTCGCTGGGTTGGCTGCTATTTTTCTACGTTATCCTTTCTAATCGCTATTTCTTCCTTTCAATTTCTGCTCATGAATCAGCAGGATGCTTCCGAATGGTTCTTCTTGAATTTTTTCTATCATCTCTCTCGAAAAAAAATCATATATGCTAAATTTTACATAAAAAATCACTTTTTCACTTTTAATGTTCCTTTATGGGTACAGTTTCTGATTGTCCTACGAAGGTGAGTAGAGGCTCATTTGAAAGAGAAAAATGTGTTCTTTCAGAAAACCAAATAAAAAATAGGGGTGTCCATTCAAAAAAATCGAGAAAAATGGTATTTTTCTGATTTTTTTTGGAAATATTGAGAAAAAAATACATTTTTCAATATAATAAGCGGAGAACTTCATCTAAAAATTCGAAAAATTGAGGGTTTGTTCAGCTAATGAACACGAATCTTTTGAGCTCTGTCCCGATGAAATCGGATGAGTAGTTTGGAAGATACAGCCGATTTTTGGAAAAACTTCGATTCAAAATATCTCGAGAACCGTTCAGCCGATATGCCTCAGATTCAATCCCAACCATCTTCATCAGAAACTACATATACAGAAGAAATTTGAAGTCTTTAAGTCAATTATTCATTGAGCTATCGTCGTAAAACCGAGTTTTTGAAAAAAAGCACAAAAAAATTAATGACTAATAGAATAATGGGATTAAATTCATAAAAATTCGCCAAAAGTTAGATATTATGGTTGCGAATCTTAAGTAAAATTTTGAACGGAATTCGTCTCACACAAATTGAGAAATTTCGAAAGATACGATTTTAAAAAAATTGATATATCTCAAAAACTATTGGACCGATCTTGCTGAAATTTTTATGGGACATACACTTCATCAAAACTGATATCTTGCCAAAATTTCAGATCTTTATCTCTCACCGTTCTCGAGTAACAGAGAGTCGTAAAGTCGTACATACAGGCACACATACATACATGTCTACTTTTTTTCTCATTATGATTTCTCGACGTTTTGCATCATTTTGAGTCGTTTCCAATGAAAATTGGCATTTCGAAAAAAATTGCGAAAACAAAGCTTCCATTCGGAAGCAAAAGAAGAAGAAGAAGAAATGGGATATCTACGTTCTCTATTCGGAAAATGGAAAATGTAATTTCCACATAGCAATTTTGTTAAGAAAGATGAGAATAATGTAAATAAATGAGTATATTATAGAAACTTAGAAATATTGATATTGATCCATTCGCCATGACGCTGACAATTGAGCTCCCGAATAAAGTTATTCAAAATTTCGTTTTTCTGATTAACGTCATTCCGAATTTCGTCCTTCCAAATACAATCACTCTTGATTTCATTCTCAATTTCGTTACCGTCTTCTTCAATTCTACATTCAAGTTATCGGACCATGAGTTAATGAAAATAATCATTCGTTTCTGATAGGATCTGATTTAACCAAAGACACATGACTCTGAATATAGTGATGCTAAAACCAACGGAGATAACAAATGCAATGCTCATTTTACGTTTGAACCTAAAGAACACCGTTGATCAACAACTCCGCTGGTAAAATTAATAACAAAATGAGTTAGAAGCGGAACGCCTGGAGAAAAAATCGAGGCCTGAACCGGAAACCAGTAATAAATAACCTTTGGTCAATTCCAAACAGTTAGACTACCCGGAAATAAAACATCAAATACTTTTTAATACTTCAAGAAGACAAATGAGATTCAGATCCATTTTGGTGATCAAATCGAGAATTTGATCGCATTAATCCTGAATCCTGAATCCGTAGAATACTGTTAGACTTTAATTCTAATAAAATTCAAATTCTCGAATAAATATTATATTGCATCTTGAGGGCAAAAATCAATAGTCATGATAGCGATCTTCATATTAGTGTGCATCTAAAAGCAGTGTCATTTACATTTTTAACAGTAATACAGTTAACATTATTCCACAAATTCAAATTCTCCCACACTTGTCTAAAAAAAAATGTTTCAACATGAATAGCCTGGAGGCTATACAATAAAAAAAATGAAAAATCATAATTGATTCTGGAATTAATGTAGATCAGAGAAAAAACTTTCAATTCCTTTTTGTAAATTAATTGAAATAATTTTTTTTGTAATGTAAAAAATTGAACAATTAGGTCATCAATTTTATTCTTCCTCCTAGCATAAGAAAGATAGTTCGAACAGAATTTCTTAAATCATCACGTTTTTCTGGCAAAAATGTTGCTGGACAATAAATTTTCCAAAGTTACAAAAAAATATCAAATTTTCATTGAAATTTTGTATCTATTAAAAAATACATTGAATAGCTTGAGTCAATACTCATAATTTCAAGAGAATAACTTTTCCCCATAACTTATATTTATGAAAATGAAAAATGATATACTTTTTCCGATATTTCCATTTATTAGAAAGCTTTTTTACGTTACTATGTACAAACTAATAATAACAATTATTTCATATCCTGATGAAGATTTTTACAGCACCTTAAATGACTGTCTGAGAAGGGAAAATTCTAAAAATAATGATAATAAATCACAAGAAAGGAGCCAAAAAACATCTACTTGTCACTGCTTATAACAGGGTTAATGATTCCCTCCCTTGTTAATATTCTATGATTGATTAATATGAGAATATTGAGTAAGTTATATGCATATAAACAAAGGGAAAAGGGGGGAGGAAAGGAGGAGAAGCCAATTCATGAGATCAAAAACATGTAACATATAATTTTGAAAATACTTATAATACTAAATATTGAAAGGAGAAAAAATTTATAAAATGCATGAAATCGTATCTACAGGTCTCTTCACACCATACAATTGTCATCCTACTTGTGTAAATACATTTGATTCTGCCACAATTTTCACAACACATTTTTCTCTTTCTTTTTTTTTATAATTAATGTTTTCATTAATATCTCACCTTAATTTATGTTTATCCCCATTATTCAACACAATTGGTCGATCAATTGTTTTTAGTGATTCTTCTGTTTGACTTAGGGGGCAGCGGAAATTACTTTAGCTCTGGAATTCGCAAAATAAATTTTCGCTCATAATTATTACTTCTTGACATAAACAAAAGTTGAAAATACTTCGTTATGATATTGCACAGCACTCGCAACTTTTATTTTTTCTTTATTGAAAAATTAATCATGATGAACAAACACCTGATTTGCAATACCAATACGCAGTACCTCCCATTACTACTTGAATGACGTATTACACTTATCTAATTACTTGAATCGATTTACTTAAATAAATGTGAATTAAACAATTTTTACGAAATCAATAGGTTTTGTACGAACAATATGCAATAAATGTTGCAGCCAATTCAAATTTACATGACAATGAATGATTTCGCAATATCAATGAACTGCTGAATAATATGAAAAGGTGCTATATTATTATTCAAAGATTATAGTTTATTATTATTCTTCTGGATTTTATTGATTTTGGGTTCGTCTTTCACCAATAAGATTCTCAAGTTTTCTTGCTAAATAAGGAGATGTCATCGTTTTTTTAGTCGGGGAGTTATTTTCAGTTGATACATCAATATCCATGTCATCTGAAAGCAGCCGTTTTCCAACGGATTTCCTTGCGTCAACTGATATCATCATTCTGTTAATTGCTTCCAGATCCTGAGAATAATAAAAGAACAACAATTAAATAACAAATAGAATTCAACGAAAAATTGGAGGAAAATGGAATTTTTTCGTTCGAATTCAAAGTGATAGAGTTCGCAAACTAAAACTAGAATGAGAGAGTTTTCGTTGGAGACAAATTTTTTGACAGAAATGGCGTTTTACGATGGGACAGAAGATGAATATACTTGTTCTCGTTTGTGTCTCTACTTTGCAAGGACCGAGAACTTAAATGCAGAACGAAACGGAAGCGCATTATTTTCGTTCTCATTCTCAAAAACGAAAAAAAAAAAACGAAACTGAAATTCGGAAGAACGTTATTGAGAACGAAATTCGGAATAACGCTGTTCGGGAGGATGATATAGCTAATGAAAATGGGCTAAGAACGAAATTAAATTTAGTACCCTGGGTGTTCTCGATCTCCATTTCGGAAAGAGAGAATGAAATTCCCGCCTAGCAATATCGTTCAGGCTTCAAAAAACTGACAGAAATGTAAATAAATGAATATTAGTGGCCCAGCATATAATTTAGCAATTTCTTTCATTATAAAAGGTAGAGATATCATGTGTTTTATTGCTACGCAGTCAATTATTAATAAATATTATTATTAAGAGTTGACTAAATAAAAATCCACTATTGAAATATCAATACCTAAAAATGGCGAATAATCAAGATTCAAAAATCGCAAATGAAGAAAGATCAATATTTTTACTTTTCATAATAGAAGGAATTGACGAATTGTATCATGCCAAACCGATTTATCCATTCTTTAGCTATTTTTTTCTTGAAACGCAAAACGATGCCGTTATGCACGAACTTCATTTTCTATTTTAGACATGGAGGACAGGAATACCTAGAGAACGAAATTCAATTTCGTACCATGAGTATTTGCGTTCTCACTTCCATTTTGGTAGCATTTTGTTAGCAATTTCGTTCTTCGGAGGCGTTATTGCGGATTTTGTTCCCGGCGACTGACGTTATGCTAAATTTCTTTCTCAATTTCGTTTTCCGGAATAACATGATTAGTCCACAACATGCCTACAAGAAAGGTCTCCTCAGAATTTTCGTGGAAGCCCGTTCGACTTTCAATTATTTGCTAGAAAATCTTCAACGAATCTATTGACTTATCGCACTCTACCACTTGATTTAGATTGAAAATTCATTTTTTTAAGTGAAATCTCATATTACTGCTTCTCACTTAATCTTAGCTACACGAATCGTCTAGTTTATGCATAATACCGTTCAAAAGTACAGTTAACACGGGCTGCTATGACCACATGTGACACTTCCAAGTTAATAATGATAGAAAGTGAAGAATTGTAAATTATTTTTGAAACAATAAAATGTTTGAGACATGCTAAAATTGCGGACAGTTTAATTTTTTGAAAAATAATTCATTTAATTTCTTGAATAATCAGCATGGTCGAGAACAGAAAGGAATTCATAAAGTTTTATATTCGTTTAAACTGAAAAGAACAATTTTAACGTATTAATAATGATTCTCTCTCCAGCTATACCATATTGCTCGCGATAGACCTAAATATTTAATATTGAACGCGATTACTTTCAATGAAATATTTCGAAATCCAATGGAGGTCGAATGATTTTCGTGGATCTTACTTTCGCCGGCAAAAAAATCATAACAAAAATTCTATCTATCGGTTTCAAATTCGGAGATATTCATCATGAACTCAATAGTGAAACGGTAAAACAGAATATATCGATTCCCTTCTGCAATGATCTTTTGTGAAATGTCTCGAAATTCTATGGAAAATAGGAAGATTTCTTTTTGCAGCTCTCATTATTCTTTAACCTTTCATACTTGTGCCATGAGCGTAGTACCACCGTGACGCTACTCAACTTACGGAATTTGTTTGACTGCGAGCGACATGCTGAAAAGAGCGCGAGTTACGAGAAGGTTAAGAAATAGGCATAATTGGAATCATCAAAATATCAATTTTAAAAAAAAATTAATAAGCTATCGTTACCTTGGCTGGACTACGACTAAAGCAGTAGCTTAGCTGTGGTGCTGGTGTAGCAGTTATAGCTTTTGGATCAAGTGTTCGTGTCATAACACTACTAGTAACACGTCTCACTGGTGAATTCAATGATGGGTTACTCCTTGGTAGTGGACTGAGTGGTAATGAAGAATTTGATCCGCGTGATAATATAGCAAACTCTTTGACTTTTGGTACATAAACAGCATTATAAAATTTGATGAGATCACCACGTATTTCATCACCAAATGTCTGTGATGTACCAGCCATATTTGATGGTGTTGGTGGTGCTGTGTGTGCTTGATTCTCAATTGAGGAATCACCATCACTATTACCACTCAATATATCATGATCACCATTATTCTTATCGTTTCTCGTTGTTTTCGTTATCAATACAGATCTATAAATATGTGATTCGGCTTGTGGTTGGAATCTATAGCATCTCATTATTTCCGTAAATGTATTTCTCTCAATTTGTGCTAATTTGCAAACAACATAAACAGCACACATTAGTATTTGATCAAGATGCCTGTCTTTCATTAGTTCAGTACGATCTTTTATTGAATATTCAAATATAGTCCATATTTTTTTCTTCAAATCTACATCATTAACTGACAATGAATTGCAAAGATTTTGCATACGTATTGAACCAAGTATATAAAATTTACGGAAAAAGAGAGCAACAGAACCAGTTTTCTTTGGTTTTGATGGTAAATTCGTTTGTGTATTTAGTCGAGGGACATTTGATTGTTCAGTAAATGCAAGATAAACTCTTGAACTACCATCAATAACAACTTTTTGTGGTATTTTATCTTTTAATAAACTTTGTCCACTCGATCTTGCTGTTGTATCAGGAAATAAACGTTTTTTAGCAACACCAGATGCTGTTACAGGCGATTGAAATCTCTCCGATGCAGTTGATATTGGACTCTGATGTACATCTAATTGTGTTGTACCTCTATCCAGTGCAATTCTACGTAATGCCAACTGTCCTGGTGTATTTGGATCAACTGAATCTAAAGTACCTGGTAATGATACTTCTTCACAACTTGGTACACCACCACTTGTATTTTCAATAGCCTGCCATAATGGACTATTCGATTTCCATGCCTGAGATTCAAGTATTTTTTCTTCAATGTCATTCAAGTGTTTCACAACATCTCGTGCCAATTGTTCAGCTCTAACAATAACTTCAATTACTTTATAAAAATTATATGGTTCAACTTGTAATGCATTAATTATCCAAGGAAATGTACGGTCCTTGTTTTTATATGACCATATAACAATTTCCAAACAGCATGCAAATAAACATTGTAAAAATATTTCATTTGTTAATAAATTTGTTATATCATAATCTGGCTTGATTTTTTTCTCATCAGTGAGAATCATCTCCAATAATTTGTAAAATAATGTTTGTCCAAGTAATAAACGTTTTTTACCAAAGTCTAAAACTGTTGCCTCAGTATCCTCTGTACTTTGTGTATAATTTGCGCAAAAACGTTCACCAATTTCTTTAACTTTACTGTCAACAATTGTTGGTACATTGGTTGCACAACTCTTGAACATTTCCATTAATGTTTCACTTGGTGCTGGCTGACGACCAGCTAACAGGGCTTGTAAACGTATAACACTCTGTGTTGCTGTTGCTACAGGTGTTACACTTGTCATGTCCTTTGTTCTCAGGTACTTTCTACCAGTTAATGGCGTTGGTGGTGCTAAATCACGTATTTGATCACGTTTTAATTGGCACTGCTCATGAAGATCAGAGACATGCAACATTTTTGTTGGGGAGCCAATGTTTTCACTCGCATCAGCACCTGAAAATTGATGATTGCATTAAGAGGTTGAATTGAAATACAATGTATGAGGTTTCCTCGTAAAAGTCGCAGAATAAATGGTCTTTCAATCATGTCTAGAACTGTTCATCCTAAATTAATTGTATTGGAGTAAACAGGGTAAAATGAAAATTGCAGTGAGAAAATTTGAGATAGAATGCTTTCAAAGATTTCAGCATGTGTTAAAATCATATCATTCCATACGTGTTAGAATCAAGTACTCTAAGTTTACAGGAAATTGACATTTTGTTGTAGATAAATGCAGTTCTAATGATCATAGCACCGAGAATGAAAAACGAGCTCATGAAATTATTTATTGAACCCTCAAGAATGATGAGAAAAAAAACTGGAGAATATTTAGACGTATTCGAAGAATATTATCATTATTATCATTATTAACATGTGATTCTGTTTGATTGTTCAAGAAAATTAGAGATTATAGCTTTTGAAGGAACGAAATGAACAAATTTTTTCTCATATAGAACCTTTTATGGCAATCTTTTTCCAATCCAGATATCTCGGACAAAGCATTCAAGAAAAAAAAACTCAAATCTACCGAAAAATGGCAACAAGTGCTCTGGATCCAATCACGAAAAAAAAAGTTTAGACTATTCATCAAGATAAGAAAGGTTTTTCCTATATTTTCCTTCTATCAAGCGCAAGTAGTATACATATCTAGTACATGTTGATAAGATTCTTCAATCATTATTAATCACTGTGTTTATCAATAAAGAAAACAAAATTGATACTTCATGGTTTCAATAAAATATTACTCAAAGGTAGCAACTCCGTGAGGAATGATCTCATCTTGAAACTAGTTTTTTCGATTTTCAGCACTAAGACACTTGGACATGTTTGCAAAAAACAGAGACTCTTCAGAGATGAAAAGTGATAAGTCTTCAATTTTTCTCTAGAATCGTTGAATTTCTCAGAGTTTTACAAAAATCAATTTTCACATATTTTTTATTGGAAATTTCATGAGGTTCTCAACGTAAGGATTGGGAATATTTCATCACAAACGCTCTCCCTGTTGTCTAGCGATTTTCATCATGGTGAATGATTAAAATTCAACTAAAATCCAATATCATGGTTCCATCCCTAATCTAGCCTATCCCAGTATCTTCCATAGGTCTTTTTAACAAATTTCTCGATCTTTGCAATGAAATCGATGAAATTTTGAGCATATACAATTTCATGAGCTCTTACAGTTTTCTTAAAATAGACGCAATTGTAACGGTTTTATGCTTTTTATTTCTTCTGTTGTTACCTAATAAATTTTCAATTTCAAAAAACCCACCTCCATTTATTAGAGACCTCGGATTTTTAACCCAAGTCCCAAAGTCCTCACCAACAATTTCCAAACTTGATACTCCATTAAGTTTCATTCTCCTCCACTCGGCTGTTATCATACATCCACGAAAATGAAGCAAATGCATGTGTTGGGATTAACGGTTTTAAATATAAATATGAAAAAAAATGAATAAAAATGTTATGAATTAAATGAGAAAAATAATGGATAGATGAGAAAGGAGAGGTAATGAAGAGAATTTCAAGAGTCGATTGATTCATGAAAAATTCTACATGGGTAGAATAGAGAAAGAGGAAACCGACATACATCAATTTCCAGACTATCACTATTTCTTTCAATTCCTCAAAATTTCAACCAGATAACAAATTTTTAGGAGCTATATTATTGAGAGAAATGATAGCAGCAAGAGGAATTATTACCATGATTGAAATTTTCAGACAAATTGATTTTATTCCATCATGAGTTGTTGGAGAATATCTCGAGAACTAAGCGAGATGAATCGATTTCGCCTGAATATTTTATCGGTAGCTCTTGAAATTTTCTACTGAAATACCTCGGGAAAAAATCGCTCCATCTCGCTTAATTTCCGAGACATGAAAAAAAATCATGACAGAATGAAATCAGTTTGTCTGAAAATTTCATGTTCTCAAATTTCCGATTCTCCTTGAATTTCTAGATAATTGAAAAAAAAAAATAACGACTGATCAATTTACGTCTATATTTCATTTTACCATTAATCATCTCCCGCATATTTCCACAATGCGTGGGTCTAACAAATTCCTCCAAGAAACCTGTTATTTAGGAAATTTTATTTCCACCATGAAAGTTCTCCTAAGAAACCAATGTACCTCAATTGATCACTAGTTTATAAAATTCAATGTACGATGAAAAATCAAGAGAAACAATATTAGCAAGTTAGCAAATGGTGTATGCGTGTTATGAAGATTAATTGCGAAATTCAGTTGTTATTTATGAAACCTACCTGTACCTTGAAAAATTAATCAGCGAAAATTCGAAATATAACCAAAGAAGACCAGTAAGATTTTTTCAGAATATCGCGCGCGCACAAACATACAGAGACACACATGGAATCGAGCTAGATTCAATATGAAATACTACATGGTTACTTTATGAATTCACATAGTACATACCTAAAAATATTCTCTCATCAAAGTCTCCAACGCTCAGCACATGCTGCTCATATGCTTTATTTATGGCTTTATTATTTCCATCAAAATGTAGTGCTTCCAAAATACCCGAGAAATTTGACTGTTCCCCACGTAAAATTCTATCATTAAACAGCTTGTTCATGTGATTTCTCAGGGTATATTCCTTGATAACTTTAGCCTCAACACCGATAGCTTCGTGGCGCTCGCAGAGAATATTCACAATGCAGTTTGCTGTTTTTGGAGGTGTAAAGTTGTCATGATTGAAGTTTCCTGGTAAGCCTGAAATATCAATAGTAGTAGATTGTCATGATTGCAGTTCATGATGCAAACAGATAGGAAATATCATGCGTGAACAAGTCGTCATGAACATGTTAACAAAGTTTATCGGTTTTTAAATCTTTTGCAAATGCAATATTCCTTAAAACTATTTCGAGATTATCTGTTTGGTAAATGAGTGTAAAAATATTCATCTGAAGAATTCCATGTAGGAATTTATCTGAATTCAAGAATTTTAGTTCTACCATGTGTTTTACAATGCTTCTCCATGGAAAATTTCATGAGCTACCAAATAGGTTGCATTTTTTCGTAATCTTCTTCAGAATAAAGCTAATAAATTTTTTGATTATTCCATTTCTTGCCTATCAGGGTTACTTTATGCCTGAATATCTTGAAAATAATTGATTATTTGAAAGCATGGATGTATTTTACAAAATGTCTATTATCATGGAAAAATCAAGATTGCAGTGAATATATTCATGTTTCATGTTAAACTAAATAATTGAATGATTTCTTACCAGGAAAATTTGGATTCAACAAGTCTTTCCTATTAGCAAGCAGTGCATTGCTG
Organism: Aleiodes leptofemur; assembly: GCA_963942555.1. Classification (NCBI taxonomy): domain Eukaryota; kingdom Metazoa; phylum Arthropoda; class Insecta; order Hymenoptera; family Braconidae; genus Aleiodes; species Aleiodes leptofemur. The sequence continues at coordinate 12,440,945 of OZ012615.1, forward strand.
TAAACAAGATCACAGCATGCTAGCAATAAATGATAAGAATTAACAAGATCATCAGATATCACTGGAAATGCTCCTTTGACACAAATGAATAATGTCCAACAAAATTCAAATGCTCTGGCTGGTGTGCATGGTACTGCCTTGTGTCTACGTAATCTTGATTGCTTCGAACTGTCATGAGTTGGATTTTTAAAAATATCAGTAAATATTGGCTGATATTTTTTGAATATTACCATAGAAACATTAAAATTTCTCTCAATTTTATCAATTTTTGAACGAAAACCCTTCGGTATATTAGCCATGTCTGACCATGATTTACATTTGTTGAAAAATTGAATCAGTGATAAATTGCATAGTCGTAATAATCGTGTCAGGGATACACAATTACCCTCTACATTTGCACCTGGCTTTCCTACAGTTGGAGTTGAAGATTCACGACAAGCTACGTACAGAGCGCAGCCAATCCAATGTAATTGATCGCCCTATTGGAATATTAAATTAATTATTATTGATTTATAATTGAAAGTTGATGAAGATTCTTTTGTATTACATGCCGTCGTGACACGAACAATTGATAACGGGAAATTTTTACTTAAAAATGCATTGAAAACCTTCCGTGTTGCAACGAATAATTGGGTAATGAATAGGTGAACAGGAGATAAGCTAATTCTATTTTCGAATTCATTTATGAACCATATTTTCGTAGGAATAATTTTTTGTAGAAAAGAAGCACTACAAAAACGGCCTCAGTGAAAAAAATCGTATCTGTGATAGTTTCCAAGATATTAAAAGAAAAATTTAATCAAAATCGAATCCACTTATTCCGCAATAAAACTCCTGATTTTATTGCAATTAAAAATGGAAATTGATAAATTCCATAAATTTCATCAGAAAATTAAGGAAACTCATTGTAAAAAATGCTTCAATTACATTTTTACACGCACAATTTTCTAGATGATTGATAAAATAAAAATGACCTCATCAATTGTTCTTGAAATGCCTTGTAATAAACTATTATTTCAAAATTCATTGGATTATATTATTTATTAAAAGGAATTTCCCGCTCTTTTCGATAAATTGATAAAATTCCACAACTTTTTCCTCATCAGTATATTCAGAAAATTAAGAAAAAATTTTCACTGCAGAATTTTCCTTCCGTGCAAATTTGAATAGAAAAATTCATTGCATGAGAGTTTCCTGCATAATCTATTTTTTCATTGTTACTCAATACTTATCATCATCAGTTTATACTCTATGAGTATTTTTACGTTTAAACGTATACATACACACTACTACCTCTTTGATTGAAAAATAAAAAGTAAAATGCAAACGTTAAAAATACTAACCCATAATTTTTATTTCTTTCATTTAGTTGATCAAATGATAAAGAATGATAGATCCAAAGTTATAGATACTAACTTTTACAGTAGAAACAATAGTAGGGAAAAAAAAGGAAAAATAAAATAGTAAAGGAAAATCTAAAAAAAAAAGAAATTGGTGAGCAATGAAAATAAATACCTCAAGTGTGTAATTTTGTCGAATGGTAGAGTAAGATTTCCAAGCTTCGGATGCAGCAGTTGCATCCATATTAAGTTTTTGACACAAATCTTGATGTCTACTATACGCAGAATCTTCAATATCGTCTGATTGACCCATTATTGTATTATTATTACAAATCTTAACTCGAATTTAAATGTAAACAAAACAATTGAAAAAAAATAATATCTCTCGTTATGAATGTACTACATACACAAGTGAAACACCGAGCCGCGAGCTTAACAGGCCACGGCTGCGCCATACGACACACAGTTGCCTGGAGTCTTGGCGGGAAATACCTCAATGTCAGCCATATTGGCTGAGTTGGCGGGAAATTGATCACATTCATATTGTTAAAAAGTTTAAATAACTATTTTTTTTCTATGTACTCCATTGAATCAGTCATTTTCATTGAATTGAAAAAATTTATTGTGCTTTTTTTTACAAATACAATTTATTCCAGTAGTTTTCAAAAATATAATTTTGAAGTATAATTTGTTAGATCTATTTCTTCCGCGCGTATTAGCATCTATGGTGCGCAATGGGTCAACATGGTGAATATAAAACTCCCGCAACTTAATCTCAAAACTCTTTTTGCATTAATTATTATAAAATTATAAATCTCTGGTATTATTTTTGATATTGTTATTCTCAGTTATAATTTATTGAGATTTGTTTTCTTGGTTGCATTTTTTTTTTTCGTTTACTTTGCGATATGCAATTAAATGGTGGCGCCACTCCCAAAACTTTTGCCGCGCCTGGTGATGAAAATTCTCAATCACAAAGAGAGAGGGAAATGGAAAAAGAGAGAGAAAGACATGTGATAACCTCAAATCTCAAGCTTCATTGATGGATAGAATTTCTTCAATTTTATATTGAAAAATTTTCTTTCAGCATGTTGCAGACACAGAAAACTTTTTTTACTTATAGTATTCGTAGATATCTCATGACGACTAATGTAAATAACAAGATCAATTATTTGAAGAGACAAGGTAAATTTATGAGGAAGCTTATGCGCGAAGATGCACCGAAAAAGTGAGTATTTTTCAATTTAATTTAAATGACATGAATTATTGCAATAATTTTTAGAAATAATCTAACATGCAGGATCTATGAGAAGAACATGTCGATCGAAAGCGCAATGGAGAGAAACGCTAATTTTGTTTATCAGAAAAAAAAATTGCACTAATGAAACAAATGGATTTGAAAAATGTTATTCCATTGGAAAATCCAAGAAATTTTGATTGAAAAAAGATGCAATAGATCTCATTTTGCTCAATAATTTCTGAGGGTCAAGACGCCTCAAAGAAAAATATATAGACACACAAAAAACAGGGGAAATTTCGCGCGATTCCTATGTTTTAGAAAATTGAATGAAACACAGAATTTCTTATTATTTTTATTTGTATATTTTTTCTATACTGACTGAAGCTTTTATGAGTTAATAAAAAAGAAGTAATTGGCGAAAATCATTCCAGCTGAAAATAACAAAGAGCTTTGACAACTAATTGACTGTTTATACATTTTTTTTGACATGTCAATGTAAATTTAGAATTGAAACGAAAGACTGGTATAACTCCAAGTAGTTGCTATTCATTCTAGCGAAGTATCTCAGAAACTAAGCAAGATTGTATAATTCTTGCAAACACCTCTTTTAAAGGAGAATATAGAGTAACGATAAGAAGTCCTTACGAACATGTCGCTATCTTGTTTTCCGAGATATTCGCTTCAAGATGATCACCTTAAAATAAGTCAGCTTGACTCGCTTGATCTTTTCATTACCAAAATAATTTTCCAAAATTCAAAAATTATCCAGCACATGAGAAAATGTATCACACGAGTCCATAAAATCATTTTTGATTGCCTGTTCTAAATACACCGAAAAACTATAATTAAATATGTATAAATGTTCTGGCTGCCTGCTTTCAAAGAGTTTGATTATTTTAAACTAGAAATATTTTCCACGAATCATGCTTCTTCGATACTCAGATAGAACTCAGTTCTAGCCAATGTGAAAGAAATGAGGTAAATTCTCTTGTGAATTTCATATTTATTCTTGATTTTTTCACCACTTGAGGATGGAAGGAAATTCCACCCACTTGAGAGCTATTTATTTGACCAAACTTTTTTTAGTTAAAATTTTCCTGGTTTCTCGCTGAAATTAGAAAAATTCTCAGAATCCACCAATTTTCATTTCAATTTCGCAGGATCATGTTTCTCAGTGTAATTAAAGGGTGCAAAACGATAGATTGGAACACTTCAAAAAATATTGCTAATCCCTCTAGATCGAGTGGATTCCTTAAAATTTGTCAAGAGAACTTGATTTATTTTCAACTGGATAGACTAAGAAAGAAAAGTTTCTCAAGGAATTTTTTCCGAGTCGGTAGTCCCTCAGTTATTTGAGAAATATTTGAGCAGTAATTTTGCTACATGAAATTTTTTTCCGACTTGGTTCTCATAAGAAGCTCTCTTGAAATCTCAGGCGAGTGGATCCACTCTTGTCAGAATTTGAAGGAGTTCCAGATCTCTGGGCTCACCTAAAAGTGGTGATAGTTTCTAGGTCCAAACACATCTCGGAATCCATTGTAAATTTTTATCCCAGGAAGTAAGAGGCTCAATAAATCTGTTCGTAATAGTAAGCGAAAGAAAATAATGGCTACTTTTTTTTGACGCTTATATTTTTATACAAACAAATTTGATTGAAAATTTCCTTCTTTAAACCTTGCAAATATGGAAGAATTGTGGAACTTTGTTCAAAACTTCAAAGGCGTGGTACAACTCTAACTTTTAAAGTCATTCTTTTGTACAGAATTGATCTTCTCACCATATCATCAGATCCCCGAAAAACTTCTTTAGCGATGGACTTATTTTCTATTTGGGTCTTTCTTATGGATGACTCCGTAAGCAATGTTTGACACAATTATAACTCATTCGATAGAAATACGTTTTTTCCGTCATAGCTCTTCTAAAAATCGTCGCAAATTAATTAAATATCACCCAAATCAATAGGAAACGCTAAGACTTTCAGCTAGTTTTCAATTGTTTACGGTATGACCTCAAGAACTGGTAATATTCATGGAAAAACGAGAGTGAAATTGGTTTTAGTTATTAGTTTTTGGACAAAATCTAATTTTCGAAAAATTCCTCAAAAAATATTTTAACGCATCTTTCTATTGCAAATGTCCCCAATTTTTTTACTGAAATCACTAGGGAAATCAAATCCTGAACTATTTGATGAGGGTGTCTAGATACCATGGGTTTGGAATGGAATGAACTCAAATGTGGTGCAATGCTTCTAAAATTTCATAAGAATCTTCTGCATAGAAATGCTCATACGTCTAATTATTTTATAATTTTCTTACCATATTCGTTGCGTATAGAAAAGTTTCTTAATTTATTCGTCTATTTCTACAGAAAATGGCATGTTGGTAGGCAGAATAAACCTGGTGAACCATTTGGACTTGATGCAACAAAACTTGTAAGTCCTCATATAACACGCCGTGTTGAAGTTTTGAATAAACTCTTCATGACTCACATCACTGATTTAATGGCAACCGGTGAAGTATCATCGGAACTTGTGGGCCGAGGAATTGAAGTTTCCCGTGTAAAATTAGCCAATGACTTTCATGTCGTTCGTGTTTATTGGTTCTCATCAGACAACAACGTTCATCGTGCTACGGAAACTGAAAAACTCTTGGAGACAATTGCATTTAAATTACGACATGAATTATCACAATTGCGAGTCATTGGTGTTGTACCACCAATCCTATTTGTTCATGAGAAAGGCGTATCTATGAATGCAGAACTAGAAAAACGTATGTTAGAGGCTGATTATGGAGATGATTACGTTCCAACGGTCAAAATACCAAAAGCTAAAGCAGAATTAACATTGTATACTAAATTGTCTAATGATGCTCGCGAAAAGATCTTAAGTACGGTGGAGAAGGAGAATGATGCAGAGACTGATGAAGTGGAATGTGAGGAAGTAGATGATGATGAACTTTATGATATCAAGTTACCTGCTATGAGGCATAATGTACTTGGAATAAATCATTCAGTCATAATGCAGAGGGTAATTTTAGTTTTTGTCTTTATTTTATTTTTATTTTCATGACTTTCGAAGGAAATATTCTAATGTTCAATACTTATGGAAGTACAAATCATTTCAATCAATAGAGTATTTTTACCAAAAAAAAATATCTATAATTTCCGAAGAGGAGAATCATGTCATCCATAATGGAGTTCTTAGACCTGAATCGACTCGGATGAATTATTGATTCTTTCATATCTCTAATTACTATCATTTATGGCAGTATCTTGAAATTCAGGAAAAATTAGCATCGAGGGCGTTCTCAGATATGAATTATTTTTACACCTTCAGAGATACTGAAATTTTAATTACTTTTTTTTATCGAATTCTGTCATTGAAACATTTTACTCTAATCTCACTTAAACTGAATGTAAAATCTTTTTTGTAGCATAATCGTTTTGATTCCTGGATTCAAGCTTGTTCTGGATACTCTACTAAAGAGCATTGAAAATTCTAACAAAATTGAAAAATGCAACTCTTTTGCTCCTGAATATCTATTTGAAATTTTGAAAGAATTTACTACACCGTATAGGAGAGAATTTGATTCCTTCTACTGAAATATAACATGGGTTCTCACAGGAGAATCAGATTATGGCAATCAAAATACGCCCCTATCTCTCAAATCAAACAAAAAAAAAAAAATTGGAATATCCTATGAATAAAGTGAAAAACTGAAAAATTTCGTCTATTTGTTGTAGCCTATAAAATCCAGAATAAAAAAAGCCTCTTGATATCATTCGTAAAACTCTTTGAATGTGATAGAATACTCTGGATTGACTATTTTCATTATTTCACTTTTTGTTTTTGTTAGCAGAAGCATAAAAAATTCAATTTTTTCACTAAAAGTGAATGTCTTCAAAAAGCACTTTGAAGTAGACTATTCAAATATTCTTCTAATATTCTTCTTTCATCATTATCATTATTCTAATATTCTAATGAAACAAATCATTTACAGGTAAAACTATCATTGAACAAACTCCGTACAACTGGCGTACAAGATGAAAACCGAACGACCTTCGATTTTCATCAGGCATTCAATCCCGAAAACATAAATATACTACAAACAGACGAAACAATGAAATCTTTTGATGATTTTTTGTTGAAGAGAAAAATTGAAGAAAAACGCAAAGAAAAATTCGAACTCAGGAATTTAGATCGTGACATTATTCTTAATGTCAATGAAGTAGATGAAGATGATGAAATTTATGAGGAAGACCAACAAAGTTTTGATGATTTCGATGATATAGATTCTGGAGAACAGCATGGTAAATTTTTCAATGAAAGGTGAAATCATTGTAGTTACTAGAAATAATAATCTAATCATTATGAAAAGTAAATGTACATTTCAATCTGATCAACAATAAATTTTTTAATTGGATTTAATGGTAAAGTCATTGATTTAATAAGCAAACTATTAGCGTAAACTAATTTCAATAATTTCGATTGCACTTCTTTTTGCACCTGTGCTCTCGCTTCGCTCGGGAAGCAAATTTTGGTCGCAGTTGACTCCCTTACGGCCTAGGTGCGTAATATACTATTTATGCGAAAGAAATATCCAAATTTATGCTTCAATGTTTTTCTTCTGCATTTAGTGGAAGAATATCAACTTGAGAATTTAACGATTGTTCTATAGATAGACAAAGTATTGGAAAGAAATTCGATCATTTGAATGATGAGTGAAAACCCTGTTTCATCAAACAATTAACTATTTTTTGTTCGTTCCAATAAATAATTTTCTCGCCTAAACTAGAAGAATATTTAATGATCCATTCTCCATAAATTATTTGCACTATAATGAAGAAAGAAAAAAATTATTTGCATAACTCATCACTTGCATATATTGATTTGGGAAGTAATTACAATAATTTCCATAATTCATAAAAAGTGAGTATCTTCTCAATCTATCCGTCAATACATCCACAATATCTATCAATATTCTTTCAGGATAGGAAAATTGATAAAAAAATATTTTCACAATTTTTTTTACTCCATTGTAGAAGTTTACATATTAATATGTATTGCGAATAATTCTCTATTCGATAATGAAAACAGAACTTTAATCTGGCCTTCATGAATGTTAAATTTAATGTAAAAATTAGATAAATTCATAATTGGCATTGTTGCTCATCAAATTAAATTATCTATCAGTAGAAAAAAATCACAAAATATAGTAATATATGTGTTGATACTTTCAGTATTAAATTCCTCGCCACTTTCTTCTCTGGATAGTACACAAATTCTCAATAAATATCAACAATTGTTAATTGCTAAAAAAAATGATTTGATTTTTCTTTCAATTATGTATTACCCTGCAATCCAAATAAATTAACAAGAAAAAAAGATTTTCTCCGAGATAACTTGATGCTTTACAATTTTCCCTCCCCCATTTTTATACATTCAGCATTTATACATCCAGCAACTATAGTCATGACGCTAATAATGGTTGATAATAATAAATTTTTGACTTCTTCAACTATTATTGCGCCCAAACGTGATTAGTTATGACGTCAGTATATATTGAAGTCGATTCATTGATGTCTTTTAGTTGTCTGCAGTTGAATCTATGCATAAATTATATTTCTCAGCCTTGTAACGAAAATGACTATTCCTTTGATCAATTTGCTGCATACAATTACATTAGATTTTTCTATAAAATATCATTTTAGGCAATCTTCGTTACTATAGCTTCTGCAGTACCCACTTATGTGTTCTTGATAAACTGAAACATTGCACTGAAATAAAGATGATTGAGTTAAGATCATGTGGAAATCATAGGAAAAATAATAAATAAGATTCATGGCAGTGTAATTGCTATTAAACTAGTGGAAATCAAGGGAAAGCAATGCTGGGAGAATTACTGAATCTTCTGGAGAATAATCCCAATGATTGATGAAGAAACTAGCATTTCAATAAATAATGAAGCTCAATCATGATCGCCATGGATGGGAAGAAATAACAAAGAGTGAGTTGACAGCAAATTCCCTGCCATTATGAGACAATCCTGCGGTCACTTGAACCATATTAAATGCGAAAGTTAACTTGATTTCACCTCAAATATTGTTGGAATTGATGTCTAGGGAATTCGTTTAAATTCGCGACAAGTTTGAGACATTACCACTTTGATAGTGAAAATCTTCTAGCTCTACAATTGGTTGAAGAATGGAGAATTCTTTTCACCAATCGTTGAAATTATTTTTGTTACGAAATCCAATAATTTTACCGAAAATGGATTCACCATTCTTTCTTTTCATTCAGCTAAACGTTGAACTCGTTCGATAAAACACGGGAGAAAAATGTTTCATTTAAAGAAAATTTTCCTAAGTACTTTGTACAGTGTTTTCTTTGAAAAGCCGAAAAAAATAATAAAACTGCAATCAAATGCATCTACTTGATTTGATGATCATAAACTTTTTAACAATCCATATGAAATTACCTACGTCTTGGCTTCCTCCCTTTAAATTCTCTATTATTTATAAGTTAAAATTCGTCTGAATTCAACTGGTCTTCGGTCGCATTGTTTCGTCTTTTATTCTTGAAATTTGTGGTTCAGTATCAGGCTCCCCTTCGCCTTCTTCTTCACCTTCCGATTTCGAATCATTAGCATCAACGGGCAAAGGCTGAAGTCGTCGAGGAATTATTTTTGCTGAGTGTCGAACATGTTCTGCTGTCAATTTCGTGACACTTTCACTCAAGGCACATGCTTCACGCACATGTTTGTTGAATATGTCACTTTTATCGGCATAAACATGATGCCCAGCACCACTTATTACCTGTTAGAAAAATCAGAAGAAGACTGTGATTATTTTGATTAGAATTGCGAGCCACTTGGTGGTACCTCTATTGGTTTAATTTCAAGAAAAGATTAGTTCAGTGGTAAGGGGAAGCGATAATTCAAGAAATGATTTTTTTTCCAAATGAGAGCTGGGAAAGATGTTGTTGTGGAAATTTTTCAGCCCACAATACATTACGACACATTCTCAAGAGAGAATCATCGCAGGTAAATTTTATTTTCTGAATTTTCCCGCTTGACCACTGATAAAATTTCCAACTTAAAAAAATTTCCAGTCTCGAGGATCTCCTGTCATGACCATTTAATAGAATACTTTGTAAACTACACGAGAATATAGAAAAATATTGCCATGACGTACTTGGATATTCACATAAGAATTAATACGCTTTTGTTTTATAATTTCGCCTGCTGAATTATCCACCCATGATCGACTACCATAAAGTAAAGTTATGGGAACTTCTTCGTGCATCTGATCAATCCTTTGGATCATGGGATTCTTTGCCCAGCCAAAACCTTGCATCATGGCGTGGAATGCACTTTCTCCTCTGAAATAGAATAAAAGCAATCAGAAATCATGAAGAGAATTGATGAGATTAGAAGTTTGAAATTCATGTTCTTTTCGATTAGATTTGATAGAAATGACGAGAATAACATGGTGAAAACAGGGATGGATTTATTAAATTTTGGAAAAATTGAATAATAGATGTAAAAAAATTTCCCTTCTCCAGCCAAGCTGAATGAATGGGAAATCTTTAATAGGAAAGCTGTAATCGAGCCATAAATAAAGCCATTCCATGGCGCTAAGATCAGTCCGTATACTATGATTTAATGACATGTTTGGGGCAAAAATTTCAGGAATATTCTATGCGATATTGAGTCAACTATCGCATGAAGAATCATTCGAATAATCGCAAAAGCTCGTGGTCATGGTGACCCATTGCTGGAACCTTGAATATTGTTATTTTTTTTCAAATCAAGTCATCAACTATCAGAATTTTTCTGTTTTTTTATTCATAGATAATTCTTTTAGTTTTTAGCATGATTCTTTCTCCATTCCTTCTTGAGATAGCCTCATGCTCTTGTTTTCATAGAATTTTTATACTTACGAGGGGGTCTGACTGTTACATTGATGAATATACTGGAAGATTACATTGGCATCATCTTTCAATACTGGTACAAATTTTTTTACAATATCTGGTCGTGTTGTTTCAATTAACCTCTGGCCTACTCGAAACAAGAAATCAGAATTACTTGCTTGATACAAAATATTAACGTCAATTTATCTACATTTGAAAAGAACAAATGAAATACGGCGGATTTTATTCACAAGTATTTCATTATATTCTCAAGTGGAATCATGATATCTCCTCTACCGTCTGGACAAATATCTAAAAATCATGTCTCTCAAAAAGTTACGTTAAATTGACTTGTTCCAAAGATAGACCGAGTGTACCAATAAAATAATATGAACAATTGAGTGAACAAAACTTATTTTGGAAGAATAATTATTTTCAGTATCATCTCCTGTGTTCTTTGTCTTCGTAAGAGTAACTTGCTTCACAAGGAATCATTTCGATTGTCTTTGTTCGGAAATTTAATTTTCTCGAGTTATATGGAAATCAGGTAAAAAATGAATATGCCAATAAAGCGATCTGAGACAAAAAATATTTCCATGTTTCTTTCTTAAAAGCTACGGAAAATTTTCGAGTTCTTACAAATATCTGGACGGTGAGTTCATCTCCAATTACTTTCCATGTATTTGAAATCATTCATGACGTAATTGGAAATCACCAAAAATCTATTAGAAACCAAACTTTTCACTTTGACGCTACTTTTAATTTTCTACGCTACAACATTTTGAATGCAAATCATTCGTAAAAAACTGAACATTTTCGAAACTCGAAAGGATTAGTGCTTCGATCTTCAGCCAGAAGCGTTGAACTTTCCAAGAAATTAAAAAAGTTTGGATCTGCGTATTCAATCAGAACTTTACTCGATTTTCCAATCATTCGAAAGACTCTATCTTGAATACTTTCACATGAAACATTCTAATTCCAACTGGAAGTCAATACGTTCTTCAGCCCTACTCTCTCCTATCACTTAATCATCCAATAATATGATCGCCATGATATTCCTATAATTTACCGAAAGGGCCAGCAAATCTAACTGCCCAAAGTGGATTGAGTGGCTGTACCATGTACGCAATTGCTTTGACCCAAAATGGTACATTGGATCTCGTCTGGGCATCGGTTGGTTTCTCAGGAAAACCCCATGGATCAGCCAATATCAAGTGCTTCACTCTTTCAGGATACTGTATGGCATACGATGCAGCCAAAAAACCACCCATTGAATGTCCTAATAATACAAATTTATCAAGCTGCATTTCTCTCCTCCATTCTTCAACTGAACGAACCAATTGTGTTTCAGCTTCTTTCGCTTCATTGCTAAACGTTGGTCTGCTACTTCTTCCAAATCCTGAAATACATACTTTCATCAGTGTTATTATACTAGCATCCCTCCACAAAGTTAATGATTTCACGCCATGTATGAATCATGCGATACTTATATTATACGCAATATGCCATTGCAATGAATAGCATCTTCCTTTCCTAATCAAAAATTAATGAATTATCGAGCATTCTAGTGTAATTGTATATTCAAATAACCTATGAAGGATATCTGAATTTTTATAATGACTTTTCTTGTAACTCTGTTCTCATCTACTAGGGAAATGATAAATTTTCCCTTCCTTTCTTCTACGGAATAGAAACTGTTAAATTTATTCTGCATTGTTAGAAACTCATTATTCGGAATCTAATCAGGGACCGAGGACTTGAATGAAACACGACACGAAAATGTGTCATTTTGGTTTTTGTTCCCAAGAATGGAAACCATGAGAACGAAATTCAGAATAACGTTATTCCGGAGAAGGAAAGTGAGAACAAAAATACCCATGGGATAGAATTGAATTCCATTTCAAGAGTATGAAATTTTATAACAAAAGGAATTGGAAAATTATACATCATCTCGAATGATTTAATGATTTTCCATTCATCTTTTCTGAAACCTGAATAAAATCGCTAAACAGTCATCGAAATGTTTCGATTAGAAACGAAAATACTAAGGATGTGCGAATAGTAATATTCAATTCGGAAAATGAATTGAATATTCAAGAAATGAATATTTTGAATAATAATGAATAATTTGAATAATCCGAAATATTCAATCGGTTTTGAATATTTTTGAATTTTTGAAGAATGATTAACTTCTACGAATACTTCATAAATAGAAAGCGTTGTGAGGATGTTGGAGAGTTTTTTGACCGCATACAGCCAGCTAAAATATTGACCGAGTTTTTTTTTCCATTTTTTTAGTCATTTTCAAAAGGTTGTAACGTTGCAAAAAATATTAGGAAACGGATTTTCAAGAAAGAATTCTTGAGTTTGGAATCTCTAGTTTTCAAATTTCGGCGTGAAATGGACATTAGAATCGAACGGTTGGAGGTAGATTCTTTTCTGATGATCCCATTGAAAAGCTGAGGAAATTTTATCCGGAAAACAAGTAAATCAATTTTTTAGATTTTTTTGAGAATTCAATTTTGGTGGGTATTTCAGAAGACAAAACCGTTCCTATTTTTGGAAAAATTCAGTTTCTTGGAAATATCTCCCTTTCTATTTATCGTAGCGACCTGCGGTTGTTCTTAAATGAAAGGTGGAATAATTTGCCATTGATTTATGGGATTTTCAATTTGAGAATATGGATTGTAAAATAGTTATAAGGTGAAAATTGTTTCACAAAAGTGCTCCTAAATACTTGAAAAAATGATATTTTCAAATTGCAGACCCCATAAATCGATGGAAATTGATTTCACTCTTCATTTGAAATTGGTTCCAGGCTGCTACAATCAACAGAACCAGATATATTTAAGAAAAATGAATTTCTGATTTGTTTTGTCAAAAATTGAAGATTGCTTACCTTTCCAAAATGGAAAAAGTTTAGTTCTTCGAGAATATCTCTGATTCTATCGGTCATAGCGACCTGGGATCAATTTTGAATGAAAGCTGAAATTATCTGCCATCGATTCATAGGACTTTGAATTTTGAAATATCGAATTTTAAAAAAGCTGTAGTGCCAAAACTGTTCCACAAAACTGTTTCACATAAGTTGTCAATGAATATTTGAAAAATCGATGATTTTAAATTGAAAATGCCATAAACCAATTGCAAATGATCTCAGATTTCCTTTAAAATCAACTCTAGGTCGCTATAACCAATAACATTAGAGATATTTACAAAAAATGGAATTTTTCAAAAATATCAAGGTTTTTACCTTTCACAAATGCAAAAAAAATGAATTCTTGAAAATTAAAAAAAAAATGAATTCTAGCACTTGTTTGAAATTGAAATTTCTTCAGCTTTTCAATGGAATCATTATTTTTTTTTTATTTTTTTTATTACCACAGTTCCATATGTATGAACTTTCGGCCTTTTACATTACTCCCCTTTCCCATCCCCTCCCCCCCCCCCTCCTTGCGATTCCCTTTGCGACTACATGGGTCGACTTCTAATACTGCACCGCATTTGCCGTGAACCTAGGGAAACCATGAAAACCCTGATTAGCGCAGTCGGATTCATATAGAACCTTAATGTGCCTTTTCTGTCACACTGACGAGAAAGGCACACTAATTTTCGATAGTCACACCTCACCGTTCAGTTTGTTGTTCGAATCTGCGTACGGCAAGCGGTCACCCATCCAAGTAGTAACCAGACTCAATGCTGCTTAACCCGGTAGATCCACCGAGCCGTACGCAGACCAAACAGCCAAACTGTCGGTCATGGAATCATTATAAGAAATCTATCACCAATATTTTTATTAATTCCAAGCGTTTCTCATGATATACAAATTAAAATTCAAAAGTGTCTAATTTACCTCCTATCTCCGTTCTGTCCCAGCTTCCCCTATATTAATCGATGAGTGGGAAGGCTCACACTTTTCTGAATAATAATATTTCCCAAGTAATTATGTCAATATGAATTACTTGTATAACAATTAAGGGTTTCTCACTCATAGAACTTATTTCTAAATTGAGCGAATCGCTGCGACTGAGATGAGTCTGCGATCATTATTATAAATAAAACAAAATTAATAAACAAAAAAAATTCAAAAAATTCATTCGTATTGAATATTCAATTCATAATTGAATTGAATTATTTGTATTCAATTCATCATGAATTATTGAAAGTTTTGAATATTCGCACACCCCTAGAAAATACGTAAACGAATTTGTAACTAATAAGGTCTCAGTGGATTTAGCACCAGTCAAAACAGTAACGTAAATTAGAGATAAAAAGAATAATTGGACAATGAAATATACCCTCTGCTGCATATAATCAATATAAACTCGTCTAAATCCGAATGAGGATTGAAACTATCATCCGTTTGGAAAAGGACCGTATGAGTAATTATAATCCGTTGACAAAGTTTTTTCCGAGATAGCTGAGAATAGGGCCCCTGTACATTTCCATTTTCAATCTCGTTCTCGGAAGATGTTCGTTGGCAATTTCATTCTCAATTTCGTTCTCCAAAAAAAAATGGAAAATTGATCAAGTAATAAATTGAAATTTCAGACGAATTTATCTCACGAGAATTCATCTGGGAGAATGAGAGAAAATTGTGAATTCAAGCCAAGTTATTGTTCAAATTTCCATGAATTATGAATTTTCGCACAAATTTGCAATAAATTATTTCGTTAATCAATGCAATTTCAGGCAATTCCTGAGAATAACTGGAAGGATTCACTTTTAAATGACTAAAAACGGCCTTTCATCTGAATTTTCAATTATTACAAAATTTTAGTCTATATACTATTTAGTTGTTTATTCTGATCTGAAAATTTGAATGCTTGTTCAGAATTCAATGATTATCATCTTGAGGAATAGTTATATGCTTCTTGGAAATTCTACAGGAATTTAACGCGCCTCGAGCAAATATATATACAAAATACTCCATCCTAAAAAATCCAATGATAAATATGAAACATACATGAAAAGGTTCCACATTTTTTTTCTACAGCAACTGAAATTCTTGAGTTTTGAAAAATGGCTCCAACGAAAAATATTTTACCTAAAAATAACCAAGCAATTTGACAGTTGGCAGCCATGATTTTTTTGTATATTTATGTATATTTTTTCGACGTATTCAAAATGATCGATGAAAAATGAGTTTATTGACTGCTGTGATATATATTTCAATGTGTTGGGGAAACTATATAGAGAAATTATACTACGTGCACATTCCGTGAGAAAAAATCGAACTGCTGAATTTCGAGAAATTAATTCAGTAACTGGAAAGATAAATCGAGAAGAGTTAAAAATCAGATAAAGAGACTTTTATAAGAACCTTCTGTGGAGAAAATTCATATGAAAATTACTATTTCGCTTTGTTTTGAGGCAGCCTACAAGAATGAATCGCGAAAAAATGACTCATTTCATTCTACCACTTCATTGCCGAGTTTGCATTGAAATGTCAAAAACAATGTATATGAATATGTGGAACCATCATGGCTGCTGGTTGTCGAAGCAACTCGTTACTTCTGACTGGAATATTTTTTAATTATGACATTTCTTAAGACTCAGGAAAACTTGAACCACTATAAAAAGAAATAAGGAAATTCTTTATGTAAGTTTCATATTTTTTGTAAAATTTCTCAAAACGTAGGAATGCCGCGAAATTTCGAAAAAATCTATCTCGACTCAAACTAAAATCTAGATGGTGAAATTCAATATACATATCAATATTGAACTATCAATTTTTTCCCAACAATACATTTGATTAATTATTGATATTTAGTCATCAGTTTTTCCAGAAGTTTCCTAAAGAAGATGGGAATTTCTTCGTAATTATCTCTTCTTTACTTCAATTGTTTTTCTTAAAAAATATCATTAAAAAAGCTGCCTAATTTCCCATCAATTTTGAGATAAACGCAAAGAAAATAATTTTAGATTAAAATTGACTCATTTCACCACGTTGCTGCTAGAATGATAATGCCAATGATGATAGTCTGCAATGAATCATTCACCACGGCGAAAGATATCATACCCAGTAGATCCATAGCATAGACTGGTCGATCTATCGATAAATTGTCCAAATTGAGACACCAAAGGGCAACTCCAGCTCCCAAACCATGCAATAAAACGATTGGCATTTTCTGTGATTCTCCATTCAACGATATCGTCCATATTTTATCAGCTGTACCAACGCATGGTCCAATATCAACATACCAGCCTCGATAAGCATTTTTAAGACCTGAAAATGAAAAAATGAAGTAAGGAGATCAATACAAACAACAGAGGATTCATCGTATCCGTTGTAAGTTTAACGAAAACGAGTTGAAATAGTCTTTGTTAATATGACAGCATTGACATAAATCTTTGGCCTGAATAAATTCGTCATGCCTCGAGTTTATCATGGATTTTTCTCAATGTTTTATCATTATCTTTTGAATAAGTACTACAGTATGTATAAAAACTGCTTATTCATTAATCTTTGAAACAAAGCAAGTTCCCTCGATACTCTTACATTCGAATCTTGAAAATAATATTTAATTCTCATATCTTTATGAGAATTATATGACTTTGATGTATCGAATTATTGTCATGAAATCTCAGATACGATCTATATAGTAGGCTCGATAACGTCTCTAAAAATGCAGGAAAATTTCGTGGAAAATGAATCAATCAATTCGAATTAGTTTTTAACTTTACTGCTCAGCCGGCGAACTTGTTTTGAAAAATTTCTCTAAATTTTCAATATCTTGGGATCTGTTGGAGTGAAATTGTCTACATGGTAGCACTTTTTTCATGGAGACTTGCCTGTTTTTCAATGGGACAGAAATGAAGAGTGAAGCGCCAAGTCGATTTGATCTTTCATCGCTTCTTATTGGATATCTCGAGAAATAATCGAGATTGCGAAATTTTTGTAATCGATTTTTTGTCGCAAGGAGATGGAGCCACAGAAAGGTTCACAAAGATTTCACAATTTTAAGTATTCATTGTGATATTCCATAAAAATTGATGACATAGATGAAATTGAATCAAGTTGCTTCAACACTCCGCTGCCATGTAGGCTCTCCCAGTAATTCTAAATAATATTTGATAAAAGTTTTCAATTACATGATAAAATTTTCTTCTCTGCTGCTCTTAGCATGGTTGTGGAGGATCTTGACCAACTGAACCAGCTCCAAATCCAGCTGAAAGAAATAATGTATCAAAATAGTTGCATTCTATTTAATTTGTATGGAAGAGATTATGGAAATATAATTATACCTCAACGCTGTCAATAACGTACTGAGGAGATTGCAGATGCGAAAGTTTTAGAGAAAAACAGAGAACAAATTTTTTATACACAACAGAATTTATATTTGTAATTTATTATTGATTTGATTATAACGAATTCAAGAAAAACGAAATTTCATACTCAATATTTAGGGATTGTTAGACATGCGTTCAAAAAGTGATGGATATTATTTAGAATGTGTCTTTGGAGTGAGCAGGTTTGCGAGAATTTACCAAGCGACCAGTCTTCTCTAGAATGAAATGGGCTATGAAAAAAATGTATGGATAAATTATTTAGAGTCCAATATTAATCGAGATATTATTGAAAAACTCCAAACACAAAAATCGTGATAAGAAATAAGATGAAAATTCTGTACGAATCGTTTTGGAAATATGTTTGAAGCGAGTCGCTAGAGAAAAGGCTCTTAAATTATCTTCATCAATTCCTTGAAAATTTTAGAATAAAATACTGCAATTACTTTTCGAAATATCAAATTGGTTAATGGTAGAATTCCGTCCTAGAGTCATGAGACTTCTTCTTTTTTATGGCTCTGATCATTTGATCATCCGGCCGAGAATTATGAGACGATTCCCCAAAAATCAATTTCACGCATAAATGGAAAGGATTTTCCTTATCTGAGTATAAGACAGTCTAAAAATTTGACTTGAAATCCATGAAAGAACAAACCCAGAAAAATGATCATTTTCACGTATTTACGATGATCTCTAGTCGATAGAGATTTTCAGTAATGAACTGAGATACTTGATGATTCATGAATTATCATAAATCGTGAATCATAAACACAATTGCTGCAGAAAAATAATGAAAAAAGAGTTACCTAACCTCTATTCTCAGCACATTCGTAATTAGAGCGATATAATTTATAATTTTTTATAGGAAAAAAAAGATAGAACAAAGTAAGAAAATATTGTTCACACAAATAAATGACGTAATCCCAATTGCATCATTTATGCATGTCTAAAAATAGTTATTCAACAAATTAATCAAATTGATGCGGAACGGAGAAAGGTTTAACAGTGAACTTGACATTCACAGAACATTTTTTCAACATGAAAGAATATATATTGAAAGACTCTAAAAATTCCCAAATTATTGCGTGACACCGGAAATCTGAGTTTGTTGGATCATGAAATTTGGCAGAAGTTGAATATTTTGTTAACAGATTGGATGAAAATCTGAAGTACTTGAGTGACATAGCGAATAAAAATAATTAGGTGCACCTTTGTGGATTAGCTTCCACTAATTCATTGTCTGCCATTGGTGTTTAGAATGAAATAAACCTTTGCAAACGATAAATCCTTTTTTTGTCCCAAGTTAATTTTGGTTATTATTAAACAAAAAAAAAACACGTTTTATATTTTTTCTCAATGGCAAGAAAAAACAACACTGTTACTAAATCAATGGAAGCACTGACTCGCACTGGAATTATGGCATGTCAAAAGATGCAAATTTTATAGATAATTTTCTTGGGAGGCCTGATAACACTTCTGAGCAATCGCCAATGTGTTTACAACGCGGGAGCCAATGCTTGAAAACTTGAACGATTTTCCATTGGTTGAGTTTTGAGGTGAGGGGATATAATAGCTTGGATGGTATTATGCGGTGCGAGGGGAAGAGAGATCAGCTGACCAGTGTGGCATATATATAGTGGAGCTCGCAAAAGAATAAACGTGGAGCTGAATCCCCTCTCTACAGCACTTCTTTTACTTCTGTGGTTGCAGCCAATTAAATGGCAATGCCATTGGCCACCGCTGCGGAGATGAAATTTAGCTTGCATCGCTTTTCACGTCCACTCTTTCGTTATAATATTGTGCACGACTTTATAGTAGAACAACCGAAAGCGTGGACCTCGGCTTGGTTCGGCTTCAATGCCCCACCATGTGAATTTCGACTTCGGCACGGCCTCGGAAAACCACGCGTTTTTCAATACTTCACTTTAATATTCCCTCTGAGAGTTAATACATATTTTTTTGAGTAAGAGGCTTCCAATCCGGAGGCGATAAGGTAAATAAGATGATTCGATTTTATTTTGAAGGTAATTGGAAAATATTTTGTAAACAATGTGAAATACTGGAATTTATATACAGAGATCTTTCTGTAAATCCCAACGAACTTTATACAATAAGAAACTAATTTTAAAAAAAAGTATTTTTCATAAACTTCCAGAAATTCAAGAAAGTATAGGAATCAATTTAATTTTATGCTTTCTATAGTTATGGTTTAATCGAGATGATAAACCTTACATAGGTATTACAAAAACCAGAGACATGATCCAGAACATATGGAGAAGCTACGTACATTATTATGATCTTGTTATTGTTATTATTTATATCAATAAGATATTTTAATTGAAACAGGAACTTGTTCTTGATATAATTGAGACAGTATTGACGAAAAATTGTTCGTCTTAGAGAGGGCAGTCGATCGCAAATTCTTGCAGAAATATAACGTAGTAGTGGAATGTTGAACAGAGAGAAGTCGAAAATCTTATTGGGAACTCTTTTGGGAATCTTCGTCTAACCAATAGGTCTAGAGGAAATTTCCAAAGGATCTCTCGCAAAATCGATGAAATTTCCAAAAAAAATGTTCCCTCCCAATTTCTCTCAAATTTAGTCATTTCAGATGTATTTATGAAAGGATAAGCAGAAATTTTCTTTAATTATCTCCATTTATCGTTTTATTACTACAAACATTTTCATACACTCTTGAAATAAAAATCAATAGACACTGGTCCTGTTCCATTTCAGAGTTCAAGCTCTTTGAAATTTCAATCATGTCATGAAATAATGTTCAATGCAATTCTTTAAGAAAAATAGGTAAGTGATAATAACTTCCAAACATAATCGGATCTCCACACAAAAAATTGATCATGCTATCAAATTCACCACTATTGTATTGTTCGAAAATAATCAATTATCAGAGATTTCACATTCTTATTCGTTCATATTTATGATTGGAAGTTTGACAACCATCCCGTAGATAAATCCACAAGGCTTTCAATTCTAAAATTCTGAGTACTTAGGAGCGAAATCGCATAAAAAAGTCGCAATATATAAAGTTTGTCTTATAAGGAAAACACTACTGAAGTATAAAGGAGTTGATAGAGCCCATTGAAAATCTGAACGTTTCCCATTTTTAATAATCATAATTCCCGATTTTATAAGGCAATTGATCCATTGATGGATGAAGAAACATGCATATTTCTAATTGTTATTAACTGCCAAATTGAACTACTTTGAGGAAAAGTTGCTTCTGCCGAATAAATGTTCCTGATTTTTTGCTTATTAACCATACTAATAATACTACTAATACTCGTCAGCAGTAAACCTTATTTCAATCAAGATTTTTTTTTTCAGAGTAAAAACCGACAATCATTGGTAATGTAGATAATACATTTCTAAAAATGCAAAAAATAGAATGAGTTTCCCTTTGTTTAGAGAGATCATCGTGAACTCAGTATTTTATAAGTTTTCTAGATTTTCGAACATGCTCCATATCACATGCCAGAAAGAATCATGAATATGAATTCGAATTTTTTCGGAACTATTAAGAGATTTTTTTCTCCTTTACGTACTACTTGATTTTCCGAGAGATATGAAACACTGCGTTCCTTATTTTTCTAGAATTCCATAGGAATGAAACGAATGCTACGTGTATTAATTCATAGTCATTATCTATCTTTCATAGTCATGTAGTGATTCCACAGTTCATACATGAACAGGATAATACTCGTGATCGAAGCATGTTTGATGAAATGGTGTTTTGACTCTATCAATGTTATACTTTCGAATCATTATGTTTTTTCATGAAGGCTCATAAGATTCACCTTATAAATCTCAACTTACAATACTATATAAGGCTATAGAATGCAACAATTATTTTGATAAGGCTATTTTTGTTACAGCTAATTAAAATGAAAGGATTCAAGAAAATATAGTATACTTTTTCCATAATACATGGATTTTCTCTGACCTTTGTACTAATACATGTTCATATAACAAATCAAAGTAGAATTCTGAAATAAAGTTATTGAAAGCTATTATCGGATTTCCTGCATTATTTATTAACAATTGGTTATCTCACGCAATCATATTGATTCATTCTTTCCAATTTGAATTTCAAAAGAATAAAATTAAGGGGCTAGACCACTGTAGAAATTTCAAAAAATCTATTTTTTTTTCTTGGCTCAAAAAATAGTTCGAGCCCGTGAGAAGGTGGAAAGACAAAGTTTATCACTTGATACCCATTGTTTCCAATGAAAGTTTTCAAATTTTTTTTCAAGCATTTCTTCATACTTAAAGCACATGTCGAAACTTTGAACGCATTTATCTCGAAACAGGATTTTTCAAAATTGCACGCAGCATAACTCAAACAATTTTCAGTTTTTTGAGTTGAATTTTCGACAGTATCTTTGAAATAGCATTTCGAAGTGAAGTACGTGGAATTTTTTCTAAATGACGATTTGCCCCTTTTTTATGAAGAAAAAATGACCGTTTTTTCCGGCAAAAATTGAACGTTTTTATTTAAATGCCCGCCAATTACTGAAAAAGCAATATTTTCAAAATCAGCCACGTACTTCGCTAGCTATAGGCATGTAGATTGAACCAATTTTTTTTTCTCATTTCAAATTTACTCCAACTCCACTGCGTGCAGTGGAGCACCGAAAATTTGATGAGCTTCGAAGAAATCGCTGTCATGTCGCCATTTCTTGATATTTTGGCATGAAATTCTGGATTTATGAACTCAAACATATGCCTAATAAATCCCCGAAATGTTATAAATTTACCATCCTTTTTTCCCCCTCAAAAAAATGCCGAAAAAACCCCTTTTTTGGGACGGTTACAGTGGCCTAACCCCTTAATCTTGGAATTCTTATCAGCAGAAAGTAAAATTTTGAAGAAAAAGTCTTGATTTATCGGAAAAATCATGTGCATGTGGTTCTGAAGAAAGATTTAAGAATTTCTGAGAAATTCTCAAGAAATAAAACATTTTGTAGTTTATATGGGAAAAGTTCCATTCTATATATCATGGTTTTAACAATAATGACTAAAAAAGCTATGATTCTTTCTCTTTAACGGAAAATTAATTAATAATTTTAAAAACAAAATTAGCTCATGGACCAATTTTTTGAGTATCCTATCAAGCACCGTGCAGTATTCTTTCACCCCAGTAATGCTCTAGAAGGAATTTCCGAATGGTATGCCATTCATTCCGTTTATCCTGACAAAATTGAAATTACTCAAATGATAATTCAGTAATGTAATAGTAAAGGACAGTGAGTTTATCCTGAAATAAAAGATATTTCGTGAACATGATAAACGATAAAGTTCTTTCCGTTCATACCTTGCTTTAGCTCCAATTTTCCTATCGGAAGCATGTTACTATAATAAATGTTTCGAAGCATGGGCATGAGAAAGCCAAGTTAATTTTCAGAAATATTATGCAAAATCGACTGATCTCGTTGTACCCCGTAGCGTGTGAATCCGATTGTAAAAAAAGGGATAAATTGAAATATTGTAAGTAGGGAGCTTTTTCATAAGTTAGTTGGTGAATCATGCGAAAGGAGTTCCAATCCCTGAACTTGCACCATTAAACGACCAACATGCAATTTTTAATCAAACAATTATTTCCAGTATTTTTCACTAATTATCTTTTCATGTCATTTTTCCTTCATGCTTCATGAGAACCTCATGAAATTAGGAATGTATAGTCTTAAGTTGAAAAGTGTCATCATTTAAAAAGAATAAATAACAGATTTTTCGATTCGTCGCTTTTTTTTGCTACAATTTTTTGAATTTTTCCGTTCTATTTCCAGGTACCCATTCATTTGTGCCAAGTACCATCGTTTAGTAATAGTGATTAGGACTTGTTAAATAACTAATTCTTTAAACAATTTCATGTGTTAAAACGATCCTTCATGGATTATATTAACGCAATATATTTATATAATATATTTATACCAGTGATGCTATTTTCTTTCTGTCTCTGGTTACTCTTCAGACACAGTATACATATAATATAAAAGGTCTGACAATGGGAACCATCATTCATTCCAATCAGTACATCCTCATTGCAGTTGACGACGAACTTCTTTCTCTCTCCTCTGATTTCATCATTCACATCTATTACAATTGTTTCATAATATATGTTCGGATCAATTCATCAGAGAAATCCACAGGAAGATCCTTTCAATTTCCAATACCAAGAGATAGTTATAACAAGTCCTCAACATGGTAATTTTGGGCTGAATGAAACTTCATCGATAACGAAGAAATTGAGGAAAATTATGAAATTAAAAAAACACCCAGTAGATGTTCCATATGGTCTGAGGGCCCTGAGTCGTCCCGATACAGCGTATTTATACCGGGCGTCAACCGTCATTTTATTCTGGAACTACTTTCGTATCAGCCAACCATATTCTACGATTCCTTTGTCAACATGATGAAAAAAAAATAATTTTCATTATTTTCAAATAATAATTCTTTAAAATGTTTGAATTCTTTTTCTTCATTCGTTTGCACCTGAGTATAATTAATAATGACAGAATTAGCATGATAAATTTAACATAAATCCAGTCATCTTAAATTGCATGGCTATTCGTTAATAAATAAATCGTTTTATACAGTCAGTTATGAAAAAATGCGCAAATTATAATTTCTTTTTTCCTTAATTAGTGGAAAAACTGTTCAGTCTATTTTCATTGAAAACATTTTAAAGATTATCAATAATTACTTCAAGTACCAAAAGCATATACGAATTCCGGACTATTTTTTTCACATGACGGATGATGCATTAAATAGTTGGTAATTCAGTCAGAAGCCGTTGGGTGGTGCTACCATGCATTATGTAGGGGCGATAACAACCGAAGTTTCTCGAAGTCTCATGCTGATACGGCATTGGATCCGAAAAATGCCGATATAATCCGAAAATTAACGAAGCTAGAGGGAAGCCGTTTGCAAGCCTCGTCTGTCGTGTATATTCACCGATGCTTGATTTTATTCGTCTCTGATCCCTCTGGTTCTCATAACATTAGGGGGTAGGGGTAACAGTGGTTGCCTGGCAACCGGCAACACTGCGCGTCGCGACGCCGCGCGAAAACCCGACATATAGCCCCTGGGCCGGTAGCAGAAAATTTCACATCGAAGGAGCAGACAAGCTTAACCGTAAGGACGTATCAGAACGAAGTGGTCTCTCGTTTGGTGCGGATGTCTTGCCATTGAAATCATACGCACATACGCGCTCTCTCTCTCTCTCTGTCTCGCTCTATTTCATATTATTTTGTCCGTAATTTGGAAAAAGATATAACAATTGTTGTTTCAATTGATTAACTTTAACGCCGATATTGATTTTTTGAAGCGTTAAAAAAGTGTTGATAGATTTTGTTTCGCCAATAATTCAAATAAATTAATAAATACATATATATATATATATATAGATATATACGCATTTATATATTTATAGATATATATATAAATATATATAAAAACCGGTTGTTCTTCCGGAGTTGTGAGTGAAGAAAGAGAGCGTGCGCATCGGCTCGGTCTGAGATATATAGGGGAAAAAAAAGGAAAAAAAAAAAAGAAAAGGAGTCTCATCTCATAAGAAAGGAACAA
This sequence comes from Aleiodes leptofemur, assembly GCA_963942555.1. NCBI lineage: Eukaryota > Metazoa > Arthropoda > Insecta > Hymenoptera > Braconidae > Aleiodes > Aleiodes leptofemur. The sequence goes on from OZ012615.1 coordinate 12,466,326, forward strand.
AGAAAGCGTGACGCTTCCGGCGACTCTTCGATTATTTTAACGCAAAAAAGTTTTAGGATTCTAAAATCTTAAATACTTTGAGTTTTCCAGTCGTATTAGAGTGAAAAAGAGTTTTATTGAGCCGGAAAAAGGGAAAAATAATCATTTAAAATGGCGGAAGAAAAGAATGAAACTAGTCCAACTGGTGAGGGTGAAAAGAAGGCACAGGAACCAACTACTCCAACCAAGAATGAAGAGAATGAAGAAACTAAAGATAATAAGGAGGTTGAGGATAAAAAGATCGAGGAAAATGGTGAAGAGAAGCCAAAAGAGAATGGCGAAGAAAGAGAAGCACCCGAGCCGAAGGACATGCGTGCCATCGTACTCAATAATTTTGGTGGGCTTAAAAGTGTCAAGGCTCTCAGGAAACCAGAGCCAAGCCTCGCCGAGGGTGAAGTACTCATCAGAGTTAAAGCATGGTAAGTTTTATTTTTCAATATTTAAATTCTCATATGCAGTAATACAGTAAATAACTAATTCTCATAACAATTTAGTTGATGGATTTTATAAATCATAGCATTTCCACGAGGAAAGCAGAGCAATTGCCGTTGAAAAATTGTATCATACGATTAATTTCAAATCGATACTCAAAAAGTAATTTTTAAATATCTCAAAAAACCATCGCATATTGAATCCATAAAATTTTAAAAATCCATTAACTTATATTTTATTGAGAAAAAATGATTCAACATGGTTGTAAATCGATGAATAATGCGACTAACTTTTCCCCTTATCCTATCCCATCAATTACTCATTATTGTTGTGAATCATCACATTGTCTCTCGAATCATTAGTTGTTTGTGTTTAATATTTCGTTGTTTCCTCAGGAAATTACTCATGTACAATAGCATTCATGAAATGCTGAAGCTTGTCAAGATGAATCTTATTTCACATGACTGAGTTTTCTCAAATGGGTTAAAATGACTAACAGTTAAAAAATTATCTGAAAAAAAAATGACAATTTTATGTCTTTGTTTATTTTTGTGTGGCGATTCCTTTGTTCTAGGTAGTTTTCAGAAAATTTCTAGATGGTAATCACACCATGAAATAACACTAATTTCCAGAAGAAATTCGTAATAGTGCTCTGGAAATGTTTTTCTCTTTAATCTTCTTCTTCTTTGTTCGTTCTTCGGTAATTGCTGTGAAAAATCCGTCATGGAATTAGTTTATATTTTGTGAATAAAACTTTTTTTTATATAAATCTATAGAAAATATAAAAAAATGGAAACTAAATGCAAATAAAATACATAAATATATATGTCAATTATTATCGAAGTATCAAGAAAATCTATTTCTACTATATCAATTCGGGCGTTTTTCATATATTCGCAGAACTAAAAATATGTGAAATATATATTTCATATACTTTAGACCAAAGTAAAATGGCTAAAATCGATATGAAAGTAATAGATTTTTTATATATTTCAATTATAATTCACATGGATATTTATATATTTCATTGCATTTTAGTTTATACATCAAAGATGAACTAGAAATTCTATTAGAAATTTTCTTGTGGAAAAAGGTGAAAATAAAGCGCAATTTATAACCTTGATCGATCATGGGAAAATTGAGGAGTCTCGATTCTGTCATGTGTTATGTAGTGAAAATGTAACCAGTAGACAGGAGGAAGAGGGAGAAAGAGAGAGAGAAAAAGAGTGTGCCATGTTGAGGGCACGTTGACTCTTTTCACGCGTGACTCACGATTCATAAAAGCCATTGCCATTGATAAGCAAATAACCCTCTCTTTAGAAAAATATAATACAGACATGATGGCAGTGAATAATCCTAAGTGATCTGCACCGTGGTTCTCAGCTAGTCTCATGTGAACTCATGACATATTCAACTAATCAATATATGAATCATTAGCCATGACGCGAGAGTAAATAATTGGAAAATTCAATTTAGATTTGTAGATATCTTCGGAATTGGTAGATTCGGCGAATTTCGGCAAGACATGTTTCTGTCTAGGATTTTATCGATTAGGAAAATGATACATTGATGAATTCTTCTTAACTTGATAGATTTTGAGATATTTACGAAATACATGTCATTTTGAACATTGAACAGTAATCGATAGATTGAGAGAAGTTTTCATAAAATACTTCTCTATTCGAGTGAGATAGTGTAACTTAGAATATTTTGGAGAGACGAATCGGAGCTACAAAAAATTAGTAGCTTCATCTCAAAAACTAGTTATCATAAGAAACACTCATTTTATTGAATCACTTGACTACTGAATTGAGTTTCAGAAGAAGATTAATCCAGCCAAAGTAGCTACCTCATTTCATAATAACCATGATAAAATGGAGTAAATGATCTCGAACTTTTCTAATTATAAAATAAATATCGAGTAGTCATGAGGGAGACTGATAAACTCCAGTGTAACGACACAATGAAGACTCTCATGGTAGAGAAGTTTCTCTTATTATGTTTTTTTATTTATCTTGATTCTGTTGATGTTTTTTCGTATCGTTTAGCTTTTTCTTTAGATATAAAGGAATGAATGAATTCATAGTAATATATCTAGAATTTCTCCTCTTAATGGGCTGTGGTTATCTTAATTGCGCAATAATCTTATCTTAGAGGTATCAAACGGAGTCACATTTCCGCTTCATCGTTAGTCATACGCATTATGAATCTCCTGCTGTTGATATTTATTTTATTTTTTTCCTTAATGAGCATAATCTATCCAGTACTGTTCTAATTCGCTGAATTCTTTTTTCACCTCATGCTACGTCACCATTTGCTTTCATTATTGGGCCATGTTAAGATTGTTTTTCATTTCTTCTCAATAAGGTGAGATTGGATGTCACAATAACGTTAATCCGATTAAAAAATTATACTTTGAAATATTCATAAATCTTCACGGAACGTCGATGTAATGATGTAGAGCGATTGTTGATGTAATGTTATAAACGAGTATAAGTATTGGAATTTGAAAAAGACAAACGAGCGTGGTGTCAGAATGATTGCTGCGCGAAGAATGTTGAATCCGTTCGTTGTTTTGTTTTAAAATTCTTCAGGTTTTTTTTTCTGTTTTTGTCGAGCGAAAATTACATTATTTTTATTCTTAGAAAGAAATTATTTGGAAGAGTGAGGAATGTACAATTTTGCTCATCAACTTGTTCGATTATTAAACCAAATTATTTTGATTATTAGAATTTTAGAAAAATGGAATTTCTATTCGTACTCCGTTAATATTCTTGAAAACATGAGAACGAGACTATATTATCTATTTTTGACCATCATGACTCTTATCATTCAAGGAGAAACCATGTCATTTATTATTCTTTCCCTGCGTATTTTCCCTGCAGAATTTCTAATAAATTCGTCACTAATGATTGCATTTAAAATCACCTGAATATTCAATCGTATCAATAAATTAATAAGCTTGGAGAAAATATTCCCCTATCTCATCTGATTGAGCTCTTCAATGAGGCATATTTTTCCGAGTGACATGATCTTCATCTCAATCCATACGAGACTGGTCGTTGTGGTCATGAAAATTTATGATTAGAATATCAATAATATTTACCACTCTCACATGAAAATGGAGCATGTTCAAGTGGATTCCAAGAGAAAAAAATTACACATGTGGGAAACGAAAAGAGTCCATGTGAATTCCCGATCACTTGCTTCTCGAATATTCTAGCCTGTAAAACAGATAGAGAATATTTCATGATAACCTTTTCAGTAGCTCAGACTTGCGTCGACAAAAAAAAAATTTATGCTTTTTTTTATATCTCTTTCTAATTCTGCAATTTTTTCCAAAAACTCATCATCAAGTGATCGTGATATGAACTCATCTCGTTTTGCCATTTCATGACTAAACTGATTTTTATGCCCTCTCGAAAGAAAATTTCATGATAGTAAGTTATTGACATAAAAATGCAATAAAAATATTACTGAAAAACTGAGAATAATTTCACCAATACTCGAAATTTGATGCGATTATCCATAGATTTATCATTGTCCATAGCTTGGAAAACGTAAACAACGAAAAAACTGAATAGAGGCATGAAGAATGTAAAAAACTATGAATTCAAGAGTCGTGTGATTTATTAAGAGTAGCAAAAAAAAAGGAACAGTAACGTCACCAATAGATCTCAGGATGTGTTGGTATTGATCGGACCACACCCCAGTTGAGCGCCCTCGTGCGTGCGTATTCGTATTTCTAACCCAGAGAGAGAGCACGTGGTGGATGGTTGGGACTGAAAGGGGAAAATAATTGCGTGTAAATACACTATTACCAATATACCTTTGTAGGTTTTATTACATTTTTTTTTTTCAATAGACCTAGCACTTTCAAGAGAAAAAAAACGAAGCGTCCATTACTCTGGAGACTCCCCGCATGATTGGTAATAGCGGCAGTTTTTTTTTTATCAGACTATCTGTTATAATTACTCGTTATAACAGGCTTATGCGTGAATATACTCTAGAATTTTGAGATCCTCACAAACAGTTTACTCGACTGAGTGAAATTTCAGTAGTCAAGTGATCAAAGGAAATTAATTTTTAGGCAATCCCTTGGAAATATGGATGGACCGAGTGGGTTTAAAAGTGGGATTTTCTTTTGTATAGAATTTTACGAACCATGGAAAACGGCTTCTGATATATCCTTCCAAGTCCCACCGTTTCCGTGATACTAGTAGAATTATCGACTTATGATATTCAGGCATTGAATCTTTAAATTTTTTTTATGTCTATCAATTAATATTTTCAGGGTAAGGTATCCCTCTTGCGTGAGGATCATAATTCTAGTAGATGAAAGGATATTCAAATGATTCTTCTATGGAATTATCGATTTGAGAGCTTTTAAATGAAAATTCGTAAATTTAGTGTCACCTTCCATAGTATTTATCCAATGAGTGTTCTTGAGGTATATCTCCACCTAAAAAGGCAGGGAGGAACTAACTCACCACACTAAGACCAAACATATCAGTTTATATAAATATTATCTAGAGTTACACTTCACAAATTCCTCGTATTAATATCTATATCATTGCTCCTATTACAATTCTCTCAAGTCATTATTAGTATGAACATTGATGAAGCAACAGGACTGCATGATAAAAAAATGGAAACATTTGAGGAAATACTCCAACATGTCTGCATTCAGTAATTTTTTCAATTCTATTCATATAAGCCTTCCGTCTCAAAGAAATCCCGGACCATTTTGCTCCGGTTTCCCCTCTTATATTTACTCTACACTATTCTTCATTATCAAAGTGATCCTGTCTGAATCATTTTTACGGAAATCCTATTTTTCTCTGAGCAGGCTTATTCTCTTCTATCACTCTACTATCTACTGTACCATCGGAATGATAACAGGACCACCGAAATCCAAGTGAAATTCCATTGGAGATGAGTATACTACAACCGATTCAGCTCCAATAGCGCATGAAATATTCTTAAAATGATTGAGTTCGCAACTTTCATCATGGCAATTATCTTTGAAAGTAACCAGGCAAAATTGATTGTACCATGGTATTTCCCAGTGGAAATTTCGTTGGGTCGTCAGTGACGCACCTGTAATGCAAAGAATTTCTGAACTTGATTATCTCATTAGAGATAAATTCCAGGTGTTATCAAGTGGTAAAATAAGATTCACCTTGGAGTGAAAATAGTTTAAGGACTATTTTTATCCATAGCACTTACGCTACTCGCTTTCTAGAGCCAAGATATTGAGACTATTTATATTTATATTTATATTTAATGGCAAACAAATAGACGTTATTGAAGACTCGATCCATCAGGATTGGGAAAACAAGTTTGACATGGACGTTTGATATCATGTTAACAGAACTATTCAATGATCCGGTTAATCATACCAATCGATATTGACTGACTGTTATTGAATCAAGTAGTAGACATATATGAGTTATACGATGCGATCCTGATAGATTCATAATTTACTATTGTTAGAATAATTCTCGATGTTCTCCTTTCGCCTGTCCAATGAAAAATATCGTAATCGATCTTGATGATAGACATTTCTGCGTCAATAAAAACATTGAAAGTCATACTTACAAAATTTCTATACTAAATAGGCAAGCATTGGGATGAGAAACATTCGGGAAACAAGTTGGCCAATGCGAAAATATCCATTTTCTCATATCGAGCATGGATAATCTCACTCTATATTAAATGACAGACGGTTTGCAGCAGATTTTCATGTCAATATATTCTCAAGTTTATTTCTTTTGTTATTGATAAATTATTAATTATTTTGTTATTAAATTTATCGTGAAATTCACCCATGCAGTTGATAGTAGTTTGCTGAATAAAACGCAACTGAGTTGCAATCAAAGCAATAAATTACTCGATGAATGTATATAAAAATTTCTCATTAGTGTAACACATTGATCAATATTATCAGCGGGTTTTCTATGTTTATATGTTACATATTAATATTGCAGCTTATCCAGACACAATCATGAGCTCTCCTGTCTGAATGGTGCAAAGAGAGCAATTTTTTTTCATAAAAATTCGATTTACTATTTCAATTTCTTTAGAAGAAGTAATTAATTGTCCCAGTGATTGCTACTGAAGTGAGAAGAAATTGCTAGAATAATAATACTCGATCATGTTATTTTTAACTCCAGTCTTTTATAACAATCACGCATATTGCGGGGAAAATTGAAAAACAATTATTTATCATATCGTCGCCGTAAAGTTAAAGGGGAGTGAATGCCATCAATCCCAAGATGGATAAAATAAACAGACAATTCCATTGCAAAACTAGAAAACGCATGTTTGCCCTTATAATTACTTTCATGATAAGTGGCACTCACATCTCCGTGATTACACGGTGACACAATGCATAATACCTCAGTAATCAATCCATATAAAATTTAATAATGAAGTGGCAAAAGAAGAAAAGTTTATTGATTAATGCAACAAATATATTGCAAATATCTTCAGAACGAATGTATTTTTCTTTCAAAGCCGATGCTTTCTGAGTTATGAACCAATTTAACAAGCAAAGCTTTATTCATTAATCGTTGGAAGGTAGATTAAAAAAAAAATGGTTTCTCAGTATTGTGAACTGTTTCTAAGCTCTTATTTTTTTTGCCTTTGTTGCTAACGAATAGACGAGGACTGATGATTGGTATGTGTGATGAAGTCACGCAAAGACATGTTAAGTTCAGTTGCGATGTGTGCACGAACCGACATGCTGGCGACTACTCAGGCGCCCCAATGTCTAGATGCTTCGTGCGCATTTCAATCGATCCTTTTATAACATCGGCAGACATGGTATATCGAAGCAAGTTCATGGTGCATGATAAAACAGAGGGAATAACATGAACTCCCCATTTTCCACGCCCCCAAGAAAAAATGAGACTAGAAAAGGGGATTTCTGAACCCATTAAATTTCAAACAAATTCGCGAAAAATATCTGTATTAATATCTTTTAATTTTTCCGAGAAACTTGACGTGAATATAGAAATTATTATTATTTTCATTGCGACAGGAGGATCAGAGTATTTTTTATGCCAAGTTAGAAGCCTCTGGGCAACCTCCTTCGTTTGAAATTCATCCATTTATTTGACATTGATAGTAACATTTTCGGCTCTACATCAATCCACCTGATGAATACAAAAGTCAAGAAGATATTAGAAAGAGAATACGTAATGAATTGTCAATAATGCAATCCTTCAGTGACTCTTCTCAAAATAATTCAAATTATTTTCTTTGTAAGCATTGCATGGTATTTGTCAACGCTATTGTCACTGTGTGCTTCAATTGGTCAGACAAGAATAAAGGAAATTATTCTTCTCAATTTGATACAATTTAACGGAATTAAAGCTGGTCACCCGGGAGAGGGCTCAATGCTACGGGAGCAGTAAATGGAACCCTTTTGTACTTTCATTCTTTGTTTAGTACATGCATGTATCGTTTTCAGCAATTGATTGATCTGCATGAATTCCTAGAATAATTGAAAATTGATCAAGTTGATGAAATAGAATTTTTTAAAACTACATGGTCATTTAATGTGGAAAATAATATATTTTCGCCGAGTTTTTCCTGTCTTTCCATCTTATTTATTAGAGAATGATTATTTATCAGAATCATCTTTCGCCATTCTATTTATGTTAATTCTGCACTGTGTGTACAAGAAAAAAAAATGTTGGCGTCTCAAGTGCGTTATAGTAGCATTTATTATGCCCCTGAGAATATATATTGGCTCGATTCAGATTCAAATGTTTTTTTTTTTTTTTTTGCATTTGTTTGAGTAACACGAAGGGAGAATCGGTGGTGACATTAAAAAACGAGAGATAATTTTCCAGTTTCATTGGAAACTAGCGAGTTTAGGGAAAATGGTCACAGGAACTTCTTTCAAAATCTTAGGAATATTTATCGAATTCTGCATGAATGAAATAATTAAAGGTGATTGAAGAAAAAACTAATTCAAGTCACTATGAAAATATTTTTGAAATGTGTGATTTCAGTAAAATTGTCCATGACATTCTTTTCATACGAACTTGGATAAATTCTTTTCGCCATTGATATTCATTAAAATAAATTTCGCAAATTACAATCACTCGTTCATTTTTTCCTCGGTGTTAATATCGTATGGCGCCTGTGAAATTGGAAGGATATGAACTACCGGAAAATCGGTTCACTTGACGTGGGTTTTTACCGCTTGGAGACATGATAAGTGAAGGAGTATTTTCATATCGATTCATTTTAGCGAGTTCCATATGTTATACTGTATATAATAGTACAATGAACATTCGACAGCTGCATGTACTCTGGTCGCGTAGGGGAGACAAGTTCTCAGAACGAGACACTTACCGAGGGTTTTTCAACTTGCATTAATTATGCAGCAGTTCCTGAAATTAGAGAATATTCTTTAGCCGATTCGCCATTTTGAAAGTCGCGGGAACTCCCTCAACTGTTAGGGGAAACATGGTGTCTTGAAGTAACTATTTCGAATTATTAGGAAAAGTATTAGGTCATGTCAATTTTCTGTTCTCCTGTGGGAAGCCCTTTCGTCAGAAAAAACTGAAATACTGTTGTGACCGAGTCAATATGGTCTTGATATATCTCTTGATATGCTTAATTTCATTCTATTGAGATATACGGGTTCTTTTCCGAATTCGCCCTCCTCTCAATTTTTTCATTTCCATTGACTCATGATTAATATATGAATTTATCACTAGAACATATGAGTCAACATGCCATGTAGAATTACGAATTTCCTTTTTACTGGGGAAAATTTCCATCGATAGTTCTATGAAACATGCTGATAATAGTTTTGAGAAAATCTAAGAATTTCAATTCTTTGTTAGATAAGTAATAGAACATGCTCGATTTCTTGAATACTTGAGTTTTCGTGCATGTTGATCAATCCATGTAAAATCTAGCCAAGATACAAGCGGAGTATAGACTGTAAAAGTTCAGTTAATTCAACTATGTATTTTAACTCATTATAAAGATAAGAGGATCAAAAAATCGGTGACTGGCCGATATCATTTCTAGGGCGAATTACTCGAAGAAGAAAATGAAGAAATTCATTCGCGATCTATTTCTCACATCTCTGAACATCAATAATTACGATAATATTGATATTTTCGACGGAAAGTTCGGATTGGAGAGCTTGATTGTTAAAAAATATCCAGAGCTGTTCATCATTTAGAGAGACGGCGACGATCGACAAGGAACTATCCACACCCACATTTTTCCCTCATGCTCTGGAAAGTCTAGACTACGTGGAGGGGCTCAGAAATTCTGAAAAATCCATCCAGACTTGACTGATTAAATTACATCCCCAACTTGACGTCTCACCTCATATGACAAAACTAGTCAAATATCTACGACTCATAATAATCATTCTTCATTATTTGACCATGACTCATTGCTTGAAAATCGATGGTATCACAAAATAAAAGAATAGTCATATCGATGTCTAAGGTATATGACTGATTTGAATCATCGGAGTATCTCATATTGCAAATTCGAATTTTTCATTATTTCTGCCGAATTCTTGGGAATATGCGTACTAACTGAATTTAACATTTCAATTTTTTCTCTCATATACAATTTCTCGTTAATTCTCACGTAGAAGCAAAAAACTTTTACCGAACAATGTAACCCATTCACAAGCCAATTGAATACCCGCAGCGTGTTAATGGTTACAACTAAACTCGGAAAGATGAACGGAACACTCATCACTTTCATTCCCTCGAACAATTTATCCACTGCATTATCCGATGAAATAACTAATTTACGTTCTGATAAGAAATTATATAATAGAAATAGATATGAGGGTTTGAATGGGTGAGCGCACTCAGGCATGGATTGAGAAAAACCAAGTAGTTATTGTGTGTATCCAAGCTGGCTAGTATATATGCTATGTTGACAGAAAACTACATAGAATTTACATATTGGCTTGAGTATCTCGGTTGAAAGTTTTGAGCACATGCCCTGTCAGTGTCATTCAGATTTATACTTCTTTCACTGGGCTTCATTGCTCTCATCGCATTCATATTCTGTATTTCCAATAGTTCGTGTTTCAGGGATGCAAAGTCACGGCTTGATAATCATTATAATACGTTTTCTACGTGATTTTACATTCCATTCCAATAGCTCCATGATGAAAATGGGGTATGAACATTGACAGATCATTAAAGAACGGTATTTTTTGTGAAGGAGTTTGAAACATGGAAATGTTGGGAGAATTGATTCTTGACCATGAGAGAAAGAATTGTCTTGAATATCGTCAAGTCTCGATTGTAGATAAATATTTAATAGATGAAGGACTTGAAGAAACATGGTTCACTGGATTACTGGAGTAATAGGGGATGAGATCTGTCAATTTCATTTTTTCTTGTGAAAAAAAATTGAGTAATTCGTATTCCTATGAATTAGAAAAATCGTGATAATTGAATTGAATGGTCTATTTTTTGTCCATATCACTTGAAAAAAAAAAATTCTTCGAGACCAATATGTATAATTTGTGACAAGTCATGTTTGTTAATCAAGAATGCATGTTTGTTTGTTATAGTGGTTTGAATTTTCAAGATTTGATGACACGACGAGGCGCAGTCGACTCACCGCCCAAGCCACCTTTCATCATGGGCTCAGAGTGTGCAGGTGAAATTGAAGCCATTGGAGAAGGAGTTGAAAATTTCCAAGTGAGTTCAAGTCTATAACATGTTTGTTGAATTCATTCTCAAATGAAACAATTGAATGAATCATGATACAAACGAAACGTTAATCAAACTTGGACAATCATTGAGTCCGAAATGAATTACCAAGCGAAATATTCATGTTCCTTGGATGAATTTTAGGTAGGTGACCGTGTAGTAGCACTGCCAGAATATAAAGCATGGGCTGAACTTGCTGCAGTTCCTGCAACAACAGTCTTCAAGATTCCTGATAATATGAGCTACTTGGATGCCGCAGGAATCACAATGAACTACACTGTTGCTCACATTCTGCTCTTTGATCTGGCTTGTCTCACCCCAGGAAAGAGTATCCTTGTCCACAGTGCTGGAGGTGGTGTGGTAGGTATCTTGTTACAATTAAAGAACGATTTCGGAATAAAATTTAATAATTAACGGTTTTCTTGAATGAGATATCTGATCCCCGTGTTGATAGTACAATATTAAAATAATACCGAACTTTTCGTTACGAACTTGATTATCGCGAGAATAAGAGAATCCTCGAATTCATTTTTAGTAGATATCGAATAGTTGAGTTTTGTGTTTGGATAATGTACATTTACACTACTGGATGTACTGCAGCAGGTATCTCTGGCCATGACAATGGGATGACATTTCTCAATCATTTAAATATTGCTATTTGGAAAATTTTCGATTGTTGTAGGACGTGGTTCAGTTGAATTTTCCTCGAGTCGTTCAGTGCTAATTCGACGTATGCAAATAGTTTCTTTTTTTACGTTGTCTGTTCTTCTTGATCAAGTTGGCGAATCATTCAGTCATGATGAACTTGAGTAGACCATGATAAGTTTTTTAGTTTCGTGGAAAATGTTTCCTTGGAGAATGATTTTTGTTACACGTTTTTCTTGGACACTTGCGTTTTTTTGGGATCATGTTCTACTAGGATTAACAATTTTCAAGTGGTACATATACGGGTAATGCACAGAAGGAAATATATAACTCGAGATAATATTCTCCTCTTGGAATTCTTGCTCTAGTAATCCAATCAGTTCGCTACAAAGAAAAGCATAGATAGTCTACTTTTTTCCCCTGAATGAGCCCCGTTTTACTGTATTTCCTGAATGATAATGAGGAGAGGTAGAGAAATGATCATATGCAAGCAATTCTGCGGGTTCTAATGGTCATTTTACGGTGAATCCATGAGGATTGACTTGTCGGTATACTGAAACATTTCTGGTAGAATTCCAATAATTTCTATAGAATAACTAGACAGTTTGGAGTATAAAATTTCACAGGATAATAAAATTTGTTTCCTCCATGCCCCTCTGGATGCTGACGATCATGGCGTATTATTCTTGGCCATTTTAATCCTCGATTTTTTCGTTATGAAACTCCCCAACACTCGAGACCTTACGACGACCCATCCGGCTTGCATTCTTTTCGTTCTGGACACTTTTCTCACCATGCAATTCGATGCTTGGATGTGATTCATTCAAATACTAAACATGTGCAGCTGTTTTCAGGAAAAACATGCGGGACAGTCTCGGTCAAAATTCCAAGCAACTACTAAAATTTTTTTTGAGTTTATGAGTTTTCATACCTGCAAGAATTTCTAGTTGGATTGTCAAGACCTATCAAGTTGGTTTAAAGAAGGAAAGAGGTCTCAATAAAAAAAGACAGGAGTATTTAGATTATCAAGCGATCGAGTCTCGAGGATATTCAATAACATGATTTAGACATGTTAAAAATATAAATCACCCTTTGGTTTCAAAATTTTTCTTGAAGAAAAACAAAGCATAATCTATTCAGCCAAGATACACGGAGAGAAAAATATTAGAGTTTTTGTGAATGACTCTTAGGAAAACTGTCATGCCGCTCTATAAACGGGATGCAAATTGCGCCAAGAGGAGAACATGGTCATTCGGAGAAGGAGTTTTCATGAAACGCGACCGAAAAATTCTCATGCTGCATATCATAATTTTTATTTCTTAAAAAAATAGCCATTTTACACTTGGCTTCGGATTGAAATATCTCGAAAACTACTCGAAAGTTATCGAGACATGCTGTGAATGAAATTTAGAGGGAAGATGAACCAAGAAAATAAGCAAAATGCCGTTTTTCTACGACCAGTAGTTTTCGAGATATCAATTTTTTAGTGAGTAGTTCAGGAACAATGGCCGAGTCCTTTCTGAATTTTTCATTAAAAAATTAATATCTTAATAACTACGAGTCGTAGAGCATCGGAGTTTTGCTTATTTTATTCGTTAATCTTTGCTCTAAATTTCACAGCATGTCTCGATAACTTTTGAGTAGTTTTCGAGATATTTCAATCCAAAGCCAAGTGTAAAATGGCTAAGTTTTTAAGAAATAAAAATTATGATATGTAGCATGAGAATTTTTCGGTCACGCTTCATGAAAACTCATCCTCCGAATGACCATGTTCACCTCTTGGCGCGAATTGCATCCCGTTTATAGAGCGGCATGACAGTTTTCCTAAGAGTCATTCACAAAAACTCGAATATTTTTCTCTCCGTGCATGAATTTGGAAACTTGTGATTCGTGGTTAACTCGTTTCTTTTCTCTTGAATAAATTCTATTTATTCAACAATTACATGGTCAAGAGTATTTCTTTTCTCAATATTACAAACGCTTCATTCATTATCATCCTGCATGGGATCAGAATTTCGTTCGTGAAACGAGTACATGTCCAGTACCAAATGGTATGAAAATGAAAAAATATTACTCATGTCGAGTTTCATAGACGAGAAGAGAATATGCAGGGCCAAAAGTTATAGGGTATCTAATTGGATATAGTCAGTGACTTGAAGACACCAAAATTTCTGGGTATTTCCACCACATCTGTTTCGTACGTCTCTGTCTGAGAGGATAGTGTCATACTTGACTAGTTCTATGTTAAATAAACACCTTATCTTGTTTCTGTATAACACCCTCATAGCTGGGTCACTTCTCATTACGTCAAAAATCGTGAAAATATTTCTATGTCATGGTAATAGATGTTTCCGTTAGGATGGATAGAATAGCCGGGGGCTGTGAAGCCTAAAATCAAGTATATTGGGCGTACCTATTAATCATCGCAAGAGAAAAAGGGCATAAATTAGATTATTCATCTCCAATCTTGCGGGAAGAAGCAGATTCAGTTACTGATGATATTCGGTTTAAAAGATCGATCCTGACAATGTTCACTTTATTCTGGGCGTTTTTGATTAGTGTACTGAATTCTTAAAAGTAAGGCTTCAGTCCAGATGGTGTGTTGTCTCCAAGGCATTTGGCTTACCAAATTTGGTGGATGAGAAAATAAGATGAGGATAAGCGTCAATAAGTGAAAAAATGGCCTAGTGGAAATGTAACGTAGACTCTTAGATTCAATAATTGATTATTTTCTCAAGTATACGTATAATAATGGAAATGTAAGTAATATAAGGCTGATTCCGTTCTGAACGATGAAAAAGACATGAAATGAAGGCGTTAATTACATTCGTTAGTACAATTTATTCCCCGAAAATGTCAAGTAGAGCAAAGTATTAGTACCCCATCTTGCTCAGGAATTGAAATATCTAAAAAAAAACAAAAAAACGGATTTCATAGTGTAATTGATTCATTTTCTCCGACAACGTGAAAACTCAAATTTTGTTGAATCGAAAGTTGACTTACTCATTTCTCATTTAGGAGTTTTAGCTCGGTATGACCATGTTATTTCCGCTCATGGTCACAAAAATTTTCATGAAACATGTTAGACAGACGGTGAATTGAAATTCATCATGGCAAGGCGTCGCCCAAGATTCTTTAGTAGGATCAATACAACTCAACAGGTTTCATACCTATCTCTAGAATTCAGAAAAAAACGAAGAAAGCCAGAGAATTAAAATTTGTAGTAACGTGTTAGTACCCACATCTGCCTACTTCTACTACTATTACGGCTACTACTACTACTAAAGTTGAGAGAGAAAATTCTGAGTCTTGCACGGGTTGGGTTATTCCTTATATGGAGGGGTTGGTACGGGGTTGCCTAGCGACCATGGCGTACGTATCCCATCGCTATTTTACCCTTCACAGTATGGCCCACTCACTTTTCCTCATCGACCAACACTGACCGAGCCAGTAACCGCGCCCGTCTGAACCGTTTTCAGCGAGCACATGTTCATGTAAAAACTTGGATTTGTTAAAATCATTTGAATTGTATATATAACTATCTATTATAAATCGTCCAATCATTCAAAATTTCGGAAGGGCCAAGTTCTATAGTATAGATAAATGGATATTTTTTCCCATATTTTTAAATAAACCCTCACACATGCAGTAATTCAAAGAAAAAAAACCTTTTGATGATTTCTCCAATTGAATAGTCTCTCAAATACTTGAAAAATGACAAATTTGTGACGTATAATTGTCCTTCTTTTCTTATTTTGCTGCAGTATCAAGTGGAATCTCACGTGAAATTTTTCTATTTTCTCTTCAGATCGAATCAATCGTATGGAGTAAAGTAGAAGAACTATATTTAAAATGCTGGATTACAAATAGATATACAGTTCAATTTTTATTGATCCATAACTAACGTCATGGCTTTTGAAAAGATACTTCATATTGATTTATCTACGTCAATAAATATATATGCATATTCGTCATGCAAGAAATCAATACCTGCAATTTTAGCAAATTCAATCCAATATAGCACAATTCATTCAAGTTTCAATAAATTTTATAGAAACATTTTTTTTACTCATGACGTCAGTCCCCGTTTCAAATTTCGAAATATTACTTCTCTGAGTGCTTCATGCGCTCTACATGCGTTCCTGCATGAGCATTTGCAAAATTCCTTTCCTGAGAGCCTGTTCCTATCACTCATTCTGCCTTCGATTTCCCTTAAGGATGTTCTACACCTACCGTAAGCGGGGGTTGTGTGGCATGAGAGGGGCAGTGATTTCGTCAGTGTTCCAATCCCTGAACATGAAATAATGATTTTGTTCCTCTTCTAACTGTACCAAGTAACGCGTACTCGTCAAGACAGGAGTCTTCTCTCGTGTTCGTCTTCTTCGAGTTGGGTGTCCATTGATGACTAACAAAGGTTGTACCTGCTGAATTAGTCCTGTCAGCAGGATAACGTTCTCCTCCACCTGGTACGCCAATCACATGATTCATTGTTAGTTGTTCCTCAAGAAGATTGAAAAAATTATTCACAACAACTTCTTTCTATTGATAAGTAGTTTTTCAAACATTCCAAGAATCTATATGTTCTCCTGAAGCACTAGAATATTGAAAAACCGTGATAATGGTCATCTGAATACATGAGATTTCATGCCTATGATAGTGTTAGAATTGAAATACTAAGCCTGGAGTCGGAATGAATCACTCGTTGAAAAATTTTAAAGGAGCCATTAACGAATCACTTTCAATCGAGTTTAATGAACAGTCTCCAGAATCTTTGAAATCGCAAGGAAATTCGAGTCTGTACATCAATTTGTGGATGCATAATGGAAATATTCAAAAGACTCTTTGTCCTCTCTTCCCACATTCATCAACTGACTTGAAAACTGCGGAGAAGCTGAAAAGCTCTTCCACATTAGCTTTTCATTCAAGCTTAAATTAATGATTAATATTTTTTCATTTTGTAGGGTCAAGCAATTATACAACTTGCAAAAACGGTTCGAGATGTGACAATTTTTGGTGTCTGTGGAAAATCGAAACACGAGGAATTGAAAGCCCAAAATACGATTGATCATCTTTTGGAACGTGGAACTGATTACTCCAGTGAAGTCAGAAAGTAATAAAAATACTTCATAATGAATGTATCATTATCAAATTAATTAGTCAATATTAATTTTTCAATTTTATTGTACTTTTTTTCAGAGTTTTCCCTGAAGGAGTTGATATTGTTTTGGACTGTCTCTATGGTGAAGAATGTAATAAGGGTTATTCTTTATTGAAACCAATGGGTAAATACATTCTCTATGGATCAAGCAATCTTTTTACTGGAGAAACAAAGAGCTTCTTCTCTGTCGCGCGATCTGTAAGTTCCTTCCGAAATTATATTTTATACTTGACTCTCTTCCAACTCATAAATTAAATATCAGACGTTGGATGTATACAAATCACTTGACATGTAAATGACCGTTTACCAACGAAATACATGTAAAATCGATTTTCATAAAAATATTTCAGTAAATAATTGAGGTATAGGAATTTTCATTATTATCTTTTTTTTTATAGATATAATTATCCTCTACAAAAAAATGGATTCACAAAAATTCCTATCTTAGATATTGAGATATGTTATGAAAATTTATCACAATTTACTAGTTGACAATTGAATTTTAAAAATCATAGATATAATATTTTAAAGATTATTGTAAAGATTCCTGAAACTATTAATGGTAATTGTATATAATAGAGCCCACAATAAAATTAATTAATTTGATTTAAATTACCTCAGGAAGGGAGGTGGCGAAAATGATGTAATATATCTTGGTCAAAAATTTGAAGTAAAGTATAGGAACTCGCAAAAGCTCAGTGGTCAGAGCACCTGACATGTAATCAGAGGGTCGTGGGTTCAAATCCTGCTTGCGCATTCCATATTTTTTTCCGAAGATTTGACTTTCATAATTAATTAAATTTTATGGGCGCTCTTCTGCACAAATACCCTATTAAGCTTATAAAAATTTGTCAAGATATGTTTCTTTCAATCTATGAATTTTCTGACAGGAAAATCTTTTGGCCATATCAGCTGAATTAATATTTTTTAAAATATTTACGAATCTAAATGAAAGAATCAAATGCTCGAGACAATCTAGAATGCATAATTGATGACTTTGTTAAACGCTTTTCAGTGGTGGCAAGTGGATAAAATTTCACCAATAAAACTGTTCGATGAGAATAAGACAATTTCTGGTTTCAATCTACGACATCTCATGCATCATCAAGGTGGTCATGCGTTCGTTTCGAGAGCAGTTGATCAAGTATTTAAAATGTGGAATGATGGTGCTATCAAACCGAAAATTGATTCAACCTGCGCACTTGAAGAGGTACCCGATGCAATGCAAAGGATGCACGATCGTAAAAATATTGGTAAAATATTGTTAGATCCAAGCCTTGAGCCCAAACCAAAACCAGCAACACCAGCTAAAGGTAAAGCTAAGGAGAAGAAAACTGTTGCCCAGGAAGAAAAGAAAACGTCAGGTGGCGAATCTGAAGAGAACAATGAGAAGAAAAAAGAGCCTGAATTAACTAATGGAACATCTGAGGACAAAGAGGATAGCGGTATGTGTTTATATATCCTTTAAATTGGTGATATTTCCCGAAGTACATGGCAATAGCCAATTCTGAATGGGAATCTCTTTTATATCGGAGAATTATAGTCTTTCTGGGATAAATGTCAACACACATTTATCGTAGAAAATGTGATGAACAACAAAAACTTGATGTATTTTCCCTAAAACTGTCCATTTTCACGATATTCTAAAAATTGCGAGTGTTTGTTCTTGAAAAAAATAAACATTCTTCGAAAACGTAAAGAAATAATAATTCTATTTTCATTTTCCATTTTCAGAGTCTAAGGAAAAAGAGTCAAGCTGAATTGATAATTCCACCGAAAATTAACTACATAATAACAACTGAGAGAAAGAAAAACAAGGAGTAATCAAATCAGGAGAAAAATCATTCTATATTAACAACGTCCCTATTATTATCGAATAAATCCTAACGCGTACCATTATACATGAATCATTATAACTTTGGAAACTGATGGTAAGATTCGCAAAGAAAAAAATGCATTTAACAAGAACGGAACAATTGCATTCCTGGATTTTTCCCATTATCGAAAACATTGGATAGCTGAAAAAAATAAAAAACCTAAATTGATAATTCAGCTGATTTGAAGATGCATTATTTGGAAATTAATGATGATAAATGCAGAATGAAATGCGAGAAATATGGAAATCCAAACGAATAAAAAAGAAGTTGAGGGAAAATGAAACAATGAATAAAATAATCCGAACTATATCACTTCTTGATGCGGTCCACAGTAGTTTGCAGTTAATGAAAAATAAATATTAATTTTATTTTTAATACCTGATTGACCGACTGAATCAGTTAATTTTGCATTTAAAAAAAAAACAAAGACAAAGACGAATTACCTATTTAATAATTAATGATGAAAATGAAATACTGAATGAATAAATAATACACATGAAATGGAACAAAGAAAAAATGAAGAAAATAATCATAATTGCACATCTATTCCTAATAATACCGCTAAACTGCTATTCTATAAATGGAGCTATAAACGAAAAAATTTACATAAGCTACAAGGAAAAAAAATAAGAATTATAAATCATCGCTGATTGATATAACTGCTCTGTGTAATGATTGCTAAACTGCTGCTGAAGTAATGCCAAGCCATAATTAGTTTACTCATAAAATAAACATTTCTTTGGAAAATCGAAGAAAAAAAGAAGATAAATGCGTTGTTGTGATAATTTTTTGGTAACATTAATGAATAAAAGAAATAAAAAATTAATGAAATTAACAGATAAATATAACTTTCTATGTAAACTTTGAGTCGGTGAACTTGTAAATTTGTTAAGTACAAAATAACAGAATGTTTCACATGAGATTTTTATGTCCAACACTCGATCAAGACAAGAAACGTAAAACAAGTAAAAGAAGCAAAAGAAACAGCGTGAAAGTTAATTTTTTTTAATGAAACAAAAATAAATCTTTGATACTTTCTACTAATCGAATCAGTATCACTTATTTTTGCAATTTTTTATCAACAGATTTAAGTAATTAAAGAAAAAAAACATGCATATCTTTCGAGAGAAATGAGTGGAAACACTTTTTCATTTGAATTGTTTTTGACATCTCATTTTAATTATTAATAAAAAAAATTGTACCATGGCTCGTTTTACACAAGAAAATAATTTTCAATAATTAAGTACTGATCTTCGTCGGATCAACTGCCTAAATAAATTACTCGAATGTGGAAAAATTTATAAATCATAACAATGAAAAAATATGCAAATTTTCTACTTAGAAGAAAATAACAAGCAATTACGTAGCTAATAATTATAATGATAATTTGCGAATATAATACAACTTTGTAAGTCAAAGATACTCGTAAAAGAAACATGCAAAAAATACATGGAAACTCACACATCAGTTAACATTGTATATTTTATGTAAGGCTTTAAATGTCTCATCAAATTACCTATCTATTATATTATAATGTATCTATGTATTCATGCTGTTCACTCTTTTTTCCCTATCTTCTTTGAAACTACATGACATTCGGTAAAATTCCATGTCGGATAATATCAATTTTGAGGGGTCAAGTGAAGGGAAAAGGTCATTTTTCATCGGAATTTTTTTTTTTCACGTTTACTTTGTTTATTGGTTCAAAAAATTATTCAAGAAGATCAAAAGTGAAATTATTCATTAACTCGCAAGAGATGGACTTTCGAATCTAATGGAAAATGGTTGACTTTGATCATTTTCAGAACATCATTATCATGTGTCTTCAGAAAAAGAAAGCCATTCTTGTATACGATGCTGAATAATCGTATAAAATCAGTGATGGAATAATCATCAATATGAATGAATAACTCAGCTGCGAGTTTGAATAACTGTAAAACTAGGCAAATAGATTTAGAATTATGCTCAATGAGAATATCTCAGGATCTATAGGATATAATGAAAAATTTGGAGAAACCTCTTTGTACATAAATCAGGAAAATAGCGTCAAAGAGTTCGATGAAGAATTTTCCAGATCCATTGGATCATGACGTTTTTCTACTCTGTGATTGCATTTCACAACTGATTTATTATTTTCGTATTCGATTAGGGGGAATTCATGTTCTTTTGCAATTTCCGATCAATTTGGAGAAAATTTAATTTCTTTCTTGAAATTTTATTAACGTGAATACTAATTGCTAGGCACAAAATATTTAGAAGTTTACATCCAAAATATGGATCTATGACCCGAGCTTGAAGGCTTTTACATACATTCTCCATGAGATTTTGGTATATTCAATTTTGAGGTATGTATGATTGTTCAAAACCTTTAATGGCAGGGAATTTTTTTTGTTCAAAGACTAAACTCTAATTCAATATAATATATACACAGTTAAATTCAGCATTTTTATTCTTTTATTCATCTTGAAGAATTTCGGGGTGAATCAGCTACTTCATAGCATTTTCTTACTGTAATTTACCTAGCTTTTCAGTCAAACCTTGAAATTTGAGAAATTTACCAAATTCATTATTTCAAAAGAATAAAATTATTTTTCCCATTTACTATATATCCGTCTGATCCCATGTTCATGATTCAAATATTTTTTTAACGTTAAAAACACACGATATGATACAATCAGCAGAATGGAGAATTATCATTTCATATTTATAGCTGAGTTTTTTCTCTTACTGCTGGAACAAGTGGAAATACTATTTTCTTTACCCTGAACTAACAAAACTTCAGTCACCTCCCGAGGGATTCACCGTACAGCTGATAAATAGTCCAGTTCTAAGAGGAATTTTTATTATTAAGGATTAAATGATAACACATTTGAATCCTATCATGAAAAGATAAAAAAAAAATTAATACTTTGTTTCTTATTAGTACCGGTTCTATAATTCTGTAGACCTCAGATGTATGTGCATATTAAACAATTGTGATCACTTTTTTTGCACATGATCAATAGGAAATCATGTGGTTCACACGCTGGCAACACTTTTGTCCCGAAAATGAGCTCCCCAGGAAAACTTGATTGATTCTGACTAATTCGAGGATGTAGAATCCGAATTTGTTGATTATCTTGTCCTCCGATTTGCCTTTCTAATTGTTATTAACAATTTAATTGTTTAAACCGTCATAGCGTAGAAGCTAGAGGGCTTACAAAGAAATACTTCAAACAAAAGTTGTTCGTCTTTTCAAAATAAAGAGATTGGTTTTTTTTCGTCGCGATAACTTCATTTTTGACCGAGTTACGGCTGAATAACCGTTCCAACGGCCCGTTAATGAGGTTTGGCACGAGACTACCATAGGTAGTAGAGTTTTAGCGGATTAATATAACCCCTATACTTTCGAAAAATAGTTTCGTAAAATGGACACATTTGAGTTTTTATACATATATTATGAAAAAATCCTTAAATGAATGAAAATATTGGAGATGGATTTTTTTAATGATTCCATCGGAAAGCTGAGAAAATGTTAGTCGAGAAATATGTGCCAGAATTGATTTTTCCAATTTTTTGAGAATTCGATATTTTCTGTCATTTTTGAGGGATAAAAAGCCTTTCGATTTTTGAGCAAATTCAGTTTTTTGAAAATATCTCTGGTTCTATTGGTCGTAGCGACCTGGGACCGATTTCAAATGAAAGGTCAAATCATTTTCCATCGATTTATGGGGTTTTGAATTTGAAAACATCGATTTTTCAGATAATTATGGGAACTTCCGTGAAAAATTATGATCATCGGTTTTTGTCCCATAACTATCTGAAAAATCGATATTTTCAAATTCAAAACCCCATAAATCGATGGGAAATGATCTCACCTTTCATTTAAAATCGGTTCCAGGTCACTACGACCAATAGAACCAGAGATATTCCAGAAAACTGAATTTGCTCAAAAATCGAAAGACTCTTACCCCTCAAAAATGGCAGAAAATATCGAATTCTCAAAAAATAAAAAAAAATTAATTCTGGCACATGTTTCTCGACTCAAATTCCGTCAGCTTCCCGATGAAATAATTGAAAAAAATCCATCTACAATATTTTTATTACAATGTCAATTTTGCCTCACGTTTCCCTACGTTAAAATTCTTAGTTATTCTTGAAAACAATTTTTTTTATTAGAATTTTACAATAATCCCCGAAATTGCGTTGAATTTTCATAATTGTGATTTTTTGTGAACCTTTTTGCAGATTCCAAACTGATCGGAAAGTTCAATTTTTCGATTAAATATCTATCAATCTTAAAAATATGGAGATAATGAAAAAGAAACTATGAATTTCCCTGATTAACATTAAAATTCCCTGACTTTTCCCTGATTATTCCAGAAATTTTTAATTCCCTGACTTTTCCAGGTTTTCCAGGTCGATCGCCACCCTGACATTTGAAAAAAAAAAGTAGAAATCTGTCAATTTTTGACAGTTATATGAATGTTCCTAGTCAAAATCAATGAAAATCAATATTTCGAGAACGGCTAGCTGAAAAACTTTGAAAAAATTCACTAAAGTCCTTTTTGACATGTACAAAAAGATAGAATTTTTTCAGATGAATCAAAAAACATAAGTTCCAAAACCGTCTGATTTGGCGTGGAATGCCCCATTTCAAAGTACAAAATGCTCTCAGTGAAATGGGGGTGAAATTGATTGAATAGTTCAAACAGTAAAAAAGAAATTATACCACGCACATCAAGATAAAAATTTCATGATTTGCAATCTTTATTATTTCCACTGTTTATTCATTTCATTTTATACAAAAATTTCCATAAGAAAATATTAATAAAAAAAAAAGGAAAAAAGTTTAATTACAGTCTGTTAAGATGACTCTGAATGGCCCTGAGTCGTTGAATGAGTTCATGGGCATTTGGTTTACTGAATAATGTAGTCAAGCATTTTGAGATAATATCCTGACACTTGATAATGACTTTTCTCTTCAAAAAATTGTTAGTTATTTTTGTATTATTCATGAAATAATTGACAAGATTAGCAGTTGATTCAATTAAATGAAATTCATTACCTTCAGTAAGCCAAACTCTATTATTACCACCAATTATTTTATCGTATAAATCCAATAGATCTTCAATTGTTAAACCAAGTTGTAGGAAGCATGTCATGATATCATGATTATTTATCTGTAGTCGACAAGCACGTATTTCCAATTCTTTGATTAGATAATCAATTGGAAAACAGTGTGGTGTACCAGAATATTCTTGGCCAAGCATTTTTATTTTACTCATGACAATTGACATTTTATCCTCCAATGATGCCTGATTTTGTGCATTTTTCAATTCATTATCAATTATATTTGTCCAAATACCTTGAACAAGCATGGCATCTTGATGACCGGAGCAATGTATTATTGCCAATTTACATTCCCAAAGCTGTAATGGATCAGCATATTCTTCATACAATTGTGTTATATCGAGTAATGCAGAATTGAGCCGCAATTTAGCATCTCTGATCATCATGTTATCATATAATTGCTCCTGATTACATATTGTATCAAGTATTTGTTGTTGTATCCTTGCAACTTCAACTTTGTCCTCAAGTTCACGTAAAAATACACCGAGATATGGCGCATAACCAGCCTGATCACTTCTCATACAAACAACAGCTCTTGCCAAGTACTCGACACGCTGGGATAATGTTACGGTTGTGCCTGGTTTTGTTGCTAATGCATCGAGTATCTTGGCTGCCGCTGCATGATTTTTACTCCTTTCATAAAATTGCCATAGTAATTCTGGTGCATTAACACGTATCAAGTATGACTCGAGTGAGGGTGCTGCCAAGGCTACTAGTTCACCATCAAGCCCACGCTCTATCATCCACGTGTAAATTGATGCATGAAGTATCTCACATGGACTGTCGAGAGCATCCTGAATGATTTCATGCAACTGGAATTGAAAAAAAAACAAGAAAAATTTAGGATTTAAATTTTTTTTGAACATGTGATGAATCGAGTTATCAAGTCATGAAAAAATTATAAGGCATATTCATGTTTCCATCCTGAATATCGTCTGTAGAATTTCTAAAAGCAAGGACAAGTATCTGATTACAATCATGGGAAATTAATCTAAGCTCTCTTGGGGGAATGAATCTTGAATAGTTCAAACAGGACCAAAATTTAGAACCATGCCCTGTCCTGTTGTCGTTTTTTTATATCATGATATAAGAATAAATAAAAAATAGTTAACTGTTCATTTCATGAAACAGGAAAACGAGACAAATGAATTCAACTCGATGACCAGTTTTTCCAGAGTATCTTGAAATGGATGAGAGATAGCGTACATTTTTACGTAAATACTTACAATTTGTTTAGCTGGTGCAATAGCAGTCGTTGATGTATTGTAGCTGGGTGGTCCAGGTTTACTTGGTATTGTTGGCGTCAATGGATTCGATATACTCTGATTATAAAGATGCTCAAGCATAGCCGTAACCTCTTTATAAATTTCCAATCGTTTGAAATATGAAAAATTGCCCTCTTGATCCTCAGGTGGTTCATTATTTTTGTAATAATGTAGTGCGGCATTATTAGGATCAATTTTTTCAGCACAGCACAAGCATAACTCCAAAATACCCCTGTAAAATTGTGATGCAACAAATTGTTGACATACAGCAGATAAATTTAGACGTGGTGCTACCATTTTACATAATTTCAATGCTGACTGTAAATGGGATTCTTTCTCATCAGGACTTGTACAGCTTTTAGCTTTCAATATAATTTCATTTGCCTTTGAACAAACAGCATCCTCGCTTTTGTACAAATTTGGACAGACTTCTCTCAGCCTTGAACTGACAACATCGACGGACGTGTTATCACCAAGATAACTGTCAATCAAATGTATTATTAGTAATGAACAAATTTCATGGCCCATCAATATTAAATCTCTGAATGTAGCAGTTGAAAATTGATTAACTTGGTCTTTTGATAATGAATTAACAATATTATGTAATTGATTTTCACACAATATTTTCCAAAGCCCTAATACCTCACAAGCATGTGTAATGAATACTTTTAATGCATCCAATGAATTTCTCTCTTCAACAATTGGCTCTTGATAATTAGTCATGGTCGTATCAAAACCATCATGAACATTTCTATTCGC
Source organism: Aleiodes leptofemur (assembly GCA_963942555.1). Taxonomy (NCBI): domain Eukaryota; kingdom Metazoa; phylum Arthropoda; class Insecta; order Hymenoptera; family Braconidae; genus Aleiodes; species Aleiodes leptofemur. The sequence goes on from OZ012615.1 coordinate 12,492,337, forward strand.
TAATTGTTTTGAAATATGTGTATTTTTATTTAAAAATGATCTGAGCGCCTGCAAATGTCCAAGTATCCAGCCAATTTGTACACCTGTAACTGTACTGTGCACTTGTAATTTACCATTTACAGTTTCCTGTTTGATACATCTAATACTCCATATTGGACGTAATATCCTGCCAACATACAAATAAAGACCACCATGCTTTGATGAAAATTGATTGATACTTGTTTCTGGTTTGTTAACACCAATTTGTTGATAAGATGACCGAAATAATGCCTGACGTGAATCAAATGGTGTTACTCGTGGTGTTGATGTATAAACATTCAATCCACAATTTTGTGAAATTGTTTTTTGTCCACCGTATAGGAAAAAAGCTCGCGTTGCCCATTCTGATAGTTGTGCATTCTGCGATGATTCAAGTGTTGCTAGTATCAAGCATGTTGCACAAGCTTGTTCTGGTGATTGATTTTCGAAATAAGCACGTACTGATTCAGTATCAGGACCACGCTGTTCCAATAATAATTGTCTCAATATATCAACTGGTCTAACTTGAATGAGAATGATAGCACCTTGTGCCGTTAAAAATATGAATTTTCTCGGTGGTTCCATGTGCTGCCTAACTAACAATGGTGGCTCACCCTGATTAACTTGTTTATCAATTTGTATCGCTGATTCACCATTAATTTCAGCCATTGCCCATGCTGGACTATCAAGTGGTAATATACTTTGAGTTTCAGTTAAATAATTTGTAAATGGATATGCATCATTATTCAAACACCAAGCTGTCTCGGTATCACCACCACAAACAATAATCAATGTCCCTTTACGATAATGTGCCATCTGGACTTTTCGTGGTCTCATGACTGGTGCATTAGCAGCATAACCAGGTGGTAATCTTACGTGAATTAATTGCAAACATTGTGGACGTGAGCCAGGATTTGTTCCTGATGTGCATGTAAAATAAAATCTCGTACCAGTAGCAGCAATTGCGACTAAATTTAGATGTATTGATTCATTTTCAGTGATTGCTGATATGCTAACTAGTGGACGAAAATTATTACTGTCCAATGTTTTAACAACATGTACTGTATTTTGTACGAGCGATGATTGTGATATTGATGTTACTTTTGATGCACCATTATTATCAATATCCCATACAGCTATGGTACCTTTATCACCAAGTGTATAAAGGATGTTACGTGAATCATCAACCGAAATTTGGACAATAGCCTCTTCTTCAGTCAATGCAACGGTTATGAATGATGGCACTAAAAATGACAATGGCCCTTCCGAGTGATTGATTTTTTTACAACGTTTACCAAACCAACTGCTCTCAGCTTGATAATGTATTTCATACAATGAACCATTTCGGCCACCCAAAAAAATTCTTCCACTACTTGTATTAGCAATTGTTGTTATTGCAATACCATCCGTTGTTACAGTGAATATTGGTTCTGGTACTAATTGTATTTCACCCTGTTTGCCATCTGGCTTTTCTGTTATTGTTACACCAAGAACAGTTATTTCAACGGTTGTTGTTAGAATTAATAAGTATTTAACGTAATTTTGAAAAATATCAGCTTTTGGTTTGACGAGACCAACACTTATGATTGTTTCATTGAGACCATCGAAATATGCTACATCAGATTCATCTTCATATGACCAAACGTAAATGTCACTATCAATTGTTAACCATGCTTTCGATATATCAGTGAATAAGCCCATCATGCAGTGACATTGCATGTGACCGAAATGCTCCATCACTTCTGATGGTAATGGTATTTTACTGTGCATCTTGATTTGATTTATACTTGTTAGGCTCAAATTTGGATAATCGTGATCATCCAAACCACTCACTGTTGGTCCACCTGAAACATTAATTCATGAGCGCTTTTATAATATTTGAAATATGATTTGCGAGCTACTTGCGGAAACGAAATGAATGGGTTTTATTTTGGGATTTATTTTTCTTGGGGAGAGATACAGAAATTCACGCCGAGACTTTTTTCATAGAAAATAAATTGGAGCTGCAATCAAAGTCATCATGGAAATTTTTTCCTTAGATTTCGAGAACTGCAAGAAAGTGATTACAGAATGAATTTGACTTGGTTAGCTCTACTCCCCTGTGGAATTTTTGGGGTTTATTTCAAAAATTGAGCGGGATATAGAAGAAACTTGTCAAGAGCTTTGTTGTGGAGAAAGATTGTAGTTACGGACAAGGTGAAACATGGAAATAATCTAAAATTGATCCATGTTGGCTCGACCACTTGATCATAGAATTCTGAAAATCTCTCAGGGAGAAAATCTTATGTTACTCCAAAAATTTTTTTAGAAAAAAATGTCTTCTGACGAATTTGACTAGATCCACTCATTAACAAGGTAGGTGAATTGGCGACATTTTTTGTTTTTCTTTTACCTTGTACAGAGTATCTCATGAGATTTATTAAAGAAGGGAAGTTACTGTCAGCTATCATGTGTTTATCCACCATTTTCCCAGCCATCTCGAGGGCATCAAGATGTATCTTCAATGGCTCCATTTTTCTATAAAAACAATCAACTCATTTATGATTTCTTGAAATGAAAAAAAAAAATTTACATTGTTGTAAACAAAACCAGGTAAAATACTCACATTTTCTTTTTTCCTCAGGTAACGTAAACTGCAGGGAAGTTTTTTAGGTTAAGGTATCTTTAATACACCTACACTGCCGATGTTCGTTCCTCAAGTATTTACAACTAGTCTACATATATAATGCGAGGTCTTTCTTGTTGATTATTAATAACATTAACTACAAAATGACTCAACTATCACAAGTGCACACAAATAATAACGTAAAATTTTGGCAAGTGCCGGTCATCCCGCTCATCCAACTCCATGCGATGCCTCGCTGCCAGTAATTTTTGGCGCCATCGAACATGGTGCCATCTTCATGTTACCCGTAAGTTTAAATGATTCTCGCATATGAAGGTTCATATTCTGCCACTCAAGGGATAATTGTTTTTTCTTTTTCCCTGTATCCACAAACATATCTTGAAATCGCGCCAAGAGAGATTTGTCGAATAGTCATGCAGAGTATCTTGTGAGTATCTCCTGAAAATATAAGTTCAGGTGAATACATCAAGTACTCTTTATTGTCGAGAATTCATAGACTCGAAAATATGTCTTGATGAATTTTTCTCGAACAGATAGTTCCGCAATTATTTAGACAACAATTACATCATCATACTTGATACTATATAATAATTCGAGATTTATATTGCACCAAGAATCGATATATTTATGGAAAATATTTTGGCAGGGTTTATATGAATTTTGGACCTGCTTTACCAGCTTGCAGGACAGTTTCCTACCACATGCAAAATGAAAACTGCAAATACAACGGCAAATGCAACTTGACTTGGCCTTATTTTCATCTCCTCTTTCTACTGTATTATTCCAAGTCTCAAAATAATTAATTATTTTGATGGATTCTAGAATCTATTTGATAGCATGATGTGGAAACCGCCAGGAAATTCTGAAAATTTGTGAAAATCTATCAGGAACTTTCCAAGAATTTCAGAAGAATCGTCGAGATATCCAAGAAGAGAGGAGTAATAAAGAAAACCCAATTAGGGAAGATCAGAATCAAGGAAACTTGTGGTGCAGAAAGAATCAGCTCAAATCTTATGAGATCTCAAGACACACACACACACACAAACTTTCTAAAAACATGTTAAAAAATTTTTTTTTTCAAGATACGAACCAGTATTAGAGAAATTAATTCTTTCGTAAATTTGGCTTTTCCTCGATTTTTTTCCCGAGAACACGACTATTATTCTACAACTAATCATTTGAAAGTAAACGTTTTTTCCTATATAAAGCAAGTCAAATTTCATTTTGATCTGGAAAGAAGAAGTAGTATGAAAACTGCTTGAAACATGCTTTTCGATTTTTCGATTTTGCAATTTGATCGTAAGATCGTTCAAGTAGTTCTGGAAAGTGTTTTCTTTGTGAATAAAATGATTCTCCTTATAATTTTGGTCATTAAAAATTCCATTCAGAACTCTCCCGCTAATCGTAATGGCAGGTATTCAATTCCAGAATAGTAGTGGATTTTCTTCACATGACGCATAGGAAATGGGATCATTTAATGGGAAATAACGAGTTCTCTATTGAATGAGCCCATCTTGACTCCCATCTAACAATGAGAAGGACAAAAACCGTACGAAACATGAATCCCAATTTGCCCCGTTCCGAGTTCAATCAAAGCAAAAAATGAAACCTGCAGAAGAAGATCGTAGTGCAATCCATTTATCCTCTTATAGATTGTGCAACATTGTGCAAAAAAAACTTATGAAAAGATAAATTGACATATTTTTTATCACTTTAAACCAAGGAAAACTTCGCGCCTCCGCATATTAACCAATAAACAGCTCCAACCAATAACAGCAGTGTGTTGAAGAGTGGGGAGTGCCTATTGGTGAAATAGTTGGAGAATATAAAAATTTGTTTCAGTGTCTCACAAATTACGATTGAGGTTAGCCCAGTTTATTTGTCAATTGTTGAGATAAATGAGAAAATGGGAATAATTAAATCGTCATTAAATTTGTCCACCTTTTATTAACCAATACAATTTTCAAATCACCTAAAAAACTTTAATGTGTAATTATTGTGCTTTAACATTTCGTGATAAGTGAAGAATGAAAAGTGATATTGTATTTTAAATGTTTGGAATTATAAATTTCAATTATTGTGTCAGTTTTATTGTTTTTAATGTAAAATGTTACCAAAAGCAATTAAATATTTAACAAGAAATCATTTACTAAAGAATAGGTGAAAAATGGAAGAAGATGCTGATCTTAGGGAACAATTATTTCACAATACTGTCAGAGAGAATATTGTGAGTAACTTCAATTATTTTAATTTATTTGATTTCGTTTTTTTTTTACAGGTTTCGTTGTTCTTATTACATCGACAGACTTTTTTTTTTGCTTGCTGCGTCGTATTTAGCAAAAGTTTATTCACCATTGCAGAACATTGAACTCAATGACTATCGGTAACTTGGGAATGCAGTGCTGCTTTTTTAATGAAACATAAGTGAACAAATGAAATGTCTTTCTTTGAATAGAAATTCCTCTGATAAAGATAGTGCAAAGTACTAATGGTTTAGATGCTCGGATATTTATAGACGTCAAGAATTCGCCCATCGCATGGTATACCGTTATGCGATTGGCCTTGACTCATTATCATTGACCTCAACAAAACCTTGCAGTTTCTCCTGCATTTTTTTTCTTGAATATTTGAGAGCCCCGTGCGTTGGATAACTCAAGTTTGATGGATAGTAGGTCTATCATTGTTAGGCAAGAACTTGAGGGACTTGTGAACAGATATACTTGAATAGTCACTGCCCCTTCTATACGTACGGTAAAACTTATTCCATGCGCCCCCATGTGAGATCAACGTACTCCAAGAAATTCAGTCGTAAAGTGAAGAGAGAAACGAGATACATCAAGGTAACTTGTGATTAATTTTCTAGAGATAAATTTGTATTATTATCGCTTCTTGATGATCTACTTCTCTTCCTTTCTCTAATCCTTACTTGCTATATCCCCTATAAGGGACAGGTGCCACACGATCTACTTCTCCCCTACGGAAAATGCAATTACAAAAAAAAATATATTTCGCTTAGATCCTGAGATTTGAGGGGAAAATTCATTCGAATCAATTATCTGTTTCACTTTTTGCATTTTATTTCTGAATTTCAATCGAAATTGAACAATTTCCAAAATTAACACAAAATCATAGCTCATGATATCAATGCAAAGAAAAATGAAGGAAATGAGATATGGTTCACTCTTTATTGAGAATCACAAACAAGAAAATGTGTTGTTCCGTAAATTAATTTTGTAAGAAAAAAAATCTGACCTTGAATGCATCACGTTAATGTATGTAATGTATTGATAAATTACATTAACTGGGATTTTCAAATAATTATCTGGAAACCCCACTACTATTCTGATGTTTAAGATTTTGCCACTACCATTGGCGAAAAGCTTCTGAATGATTTCTTCTCCCAAATGAAACTGTCAAGAAATCCGGTAATCCACGAGGAAAACCCTTTTTCGAACAATTTTAACGATCCTACGATAAAACTCACGAATCACAAAATGCAAGTTCATTTTTTACACGATTTTTATGCTTCTTTTCATTGTCAGATCAAAATAAGAATGAGCTTATTTTATAAGAGGAATCCGCTACGTTCTAATGATAAATTACGAAATACTAGTGGAAAACAATCCAAATTCATGGACAAGCTAATTTTTCCAATATTCGTTTGAAACATTTCCTTGGAAATTTTTTCAAATTTTTCGAAATGCTGTGGTTGTGCTAATTATAAAGAGTCTTTTGAGCCGAACTCGAGTCGAAAAATAAGTCGTGGTAAGATGTAGTTTCGACTGCTTCGAGTGTCATTTCTTTTGTTCTCCGACCTTTCTCCATGTCTTCATTTAACGTTTTCCAACATCAAAGACTTCAACAATTTTGGAGGGAGTCAAAAAACTTCAATTTGACGTCCGCTATCGTCGTTTTACCTTTTCCTGCAACATCATACGATACTAAAATGAAGATTCAGAACGACAACCGGAGGAAAACTTCATAAGTAGTCGAATTGGTGTTACGTCGTACTGGGTACAGCTATGGCTCGTACATATGGTCCTTTTTTTTCATCAGGTTCTTCCCATGTTTATGACAAGAGAGTGGTAAAATAAAATATACCGAAAAGTACGAAGGTTCGAGGTATTTTCTCGCCATCTCCGGAAAATTAAAAGACCAGAGGCATAGAAAATTCAGTCTTAAACCAACCCTTGTGAGGAGTGCATCGTTCAAGGCAGTCCAAGTGAATTTATGTGTAAAGTGTTGTGCTGTTCAGTTTGTCGTAATTTCTGCATTAATTTTTTGGATAGGGAAAAATAAAAGTAATATTCTGCCTGTTAATTTAATTCAAGACACAACTTTTTTGTATGAGGATTGAAGACGCTAATACCATGGTGGACCCAGTTACCGGACATTCCCCAGTTTACGGACGTAGCGGCAAGATATACTAATAATAAATATTTGCGTGAGAAAACCAGGTTTTTCAATACTTGCAAAGTGTCAATATAAAAATCAATTGAATTGTTTGATTCACTGAAATGAAATCTTTTACCATTTTAGTCTTTTACCTGTGACCCTCCGTTCCCGGCGTGGGTCAAAATTTTTTGAAGACCCGTAACACCAGTTCGACTACTTATGAAGTTTCCCTCCGGTTGTCGTTCCGAATCTTCGTTTTAGTGTCGTATGATGTTGCAGGAAAAGGTAAAACGACGATAGCGGACGTCAAATTGAAGTTTTTTGACTCCCTCCAAAATTGTTCAAGTCTTTGATGTTGAAAAACGTTAAATGAAGACATGGAAAAAGGTCGGAGAACAAAAGAAATGACACTCGAAGCAGTCAAAACTACATCTTACGACGACTTATTTTTCGACTCGGGTACTTTCGTGATAAACTCATTCGAGGGTATACTTGTTTACTATTTGGACAATTATGGTTATGATTCATCATGATGTGTAATTAGATAATCTTTTCTGGTATACTTTTACATACAAAGAAAACATTGCATCATTTTAGCCATGAAGTTCCACTTCCTGTCTGATTTCCATTTCCAATAATATTTTCTCACTCTTGGATACATAGCACATTGTCCTACATTACATTGGTTTCATCCATGATTAATTAATATCTGTTATTATTTTCAATTGCCACATCTGAGTTTTCGAAAATAGCCAAGTGTTGTGAGTCATCGAAATTCTCAAGATTTATTAGACTTGAGCAAATTTATACAAAAACCTTCTTTGGAGATTTAGGATTCAATGAATTACAAAAGAAGCTTCTTGATTGATTTTCCTAAACTTGATCTATCCCAGAGAGATATTCATGAAAACAGTACCAACTTGAGGCAGCCGACTGAAACTACTTGATTAGAAGATTATTTTTTTTTCAAAACATCTCGAAATGTAAGGGGTCAAATAAGCCGTGTGAGCGCTAAAAATCGTATAAATTTCAAAAATCATCATTTAGATTATAGGGTGAAGAGCGAAATGGATTTTTGAATTCAGGCTGTTTATTAATCTTCCAACGTTAAGATTTTTTTTTTAATATTGAAATTTTTTACGGCTATGAATGGATGACTGATCAAAATCAGTTATCCACCGGCCTCCTTGTTAGCATAATAACTCGGTCAATTTTTAATATTTTCTTTACTTTTTAGCCTGACGGAGGAATGTTTTCTTTTCTTCGAAACAAAAAAATTACAGCATTTTGAAATATAGTATGCAATTTCGACCGGAAGAAATAGTGTTTCACAATTCATAAAAAAGAAGCCAATTCAAAAATTGAAAAACCCTTTGATCAGACTTTAAAAAAAATAATCATGAAGATTAAAAAAAAAGTTACAAAATACAGTGTCACCTCCCAATAAGCACTCATCTAATAAGCCGCTTCCCCTAATTTCTCGTTCGAGTGCTTCCCCCACTCCGACTCGGACTCCGAGCTCGAATTTTTCAGGTACGGACCTCTCAATAAGCCTACCAAGCCTAGGAGTGCTCAGAAGAGTAGAATGAGATATACATTGGGTGCACATGTCCCTTATAAATAATTCTCATACTTGATTTTATTGTACAATACGGATCAAAATGTTTTTTTAATTAAATGCATGAATTGCCCTAGTCATTATTATAATAAATGAAAATTTCATTGATAACAAATATATCTGAGTCTAAAGATTTTCATACAAAACATGCAGAGATTCAGATAAATAATAATTCAAATCATTCCCATCTTGTCCAGCACCATTTTTTGTGATGCATTCAACTGCAGGTGGAATATTTTCATTAATGGATCCATAGTATTTTCAAAATATTGCCAAATTACTACAATATCTATTTTTCTTATGAATATTTGTTCTTTGTACTACGGGAGTTTGAAAATAGAATATTTATCAATTTACGATCATAAACTTCATTCCTCCATGAGAGCCCATGTATTTTCTGTCAATTTTCAATAATTTTTTTCTCTCTTATATGGATGGTTATCTACCCCCGACTTCTTATAGTAAAATTCTTTGAGGAATAATCTAACTACAAAAAAATTCTGAAGCCCCGAATCGAAAATTTTTGTCATGATCATACATCCGTGAGCGATTTGGCTTATTGAGAGAGTTGCAATCCGAAAAAACAGAGAGAGATAGACTGAGCCAGTGAGCGCGGGCAGTCACTGAGTACGCCTGGTGGGGGTACTTGAGTTCTCGGAAAAACTCTTTCCCTTAGGGGCTTTTGCGGCTTATTGAGAGGTCGCACTGTATCAAAAATTGACCGAGTTAATATGCTGACACGGAGGCATGATGATTTTCATCGTTCATTCATTAATGGCTGTCAAAAATAATGTTAATATTGGAAAAAAAACGAATTCCTTATAGTTGAAAAGTCAATAAACAATATGCATAACAATTTACTTTTTCCTTCACCCTATAACCTGGATAATGATTTTTCAAAGTTATACGATTTTTAGCGTTTACAGATAGAGCATTTTTTTGTTGACATTTTTGTAGCTCGTGGCGACCGCTATATATACAAACGAATACACACAACAAGAAGCGCAATACATATCGCTAAAGCTAGCAGCTAGTTCAACTGCTAAATGTACAGGAACTGGGGACGAGTAGCGGATCCTGTCACCATTTTCCCTGCGTGATGGATACTCGGGGGGATTTAGAAGTTTAAACATGAGGCGAAAAAGGTATAAACCGTACAAAAATTTATGGAATTCTTATTAGCAAACAGTTTGTGAGGAATCCTTTTTTTTTTTGGTCGAATGAAGAAATATTCGATCCTTTTACTCTCCACACTTGTTGAATTCCGCCAGATCATGTTGGATATCTCAGGGAAACCATCACGTGGGATCACTCAAACTATTTCATGCCCAAAGAAGTAGTCGCGAAGATTAGTTTGTGAATTAAGGGAGATCGGTGCTCTAGCGCTCGGAAAATTGAGGTATTTTTAGTATTTTTTTTCAAAGGTCAAAATAAATTATTCAAACTTTCCAGGTATGTTATCACACTCATGCTGCATCCAAAAATATATTTTTTTTTTAATTTAAGAAAATTTTGATTATACGAAAAATGGCATAAGGGTGACATGACCAATGGATGGACGGTCAAGGAAATATTAGACTTTATTACTTCATATCGTCGTCTTAGTAACAAAGGGACGTAAGCCATTTTTTCGGACGTGCCATTTTTTCGATTTTTCATATTGGAAATATCAAGGAGTCGTATCTTTTTTTTTCATTCTAATCGGTGTTATGGGGTTTTTTTCTTCACAGAACTTAAGAAAAAAATTCACAACAAACAGCCGTAAGTGCCACTAAGAGTAACAAAGAGTCGTAAATCCAGCACTTTTGCGCCTTTTTGTTTCTACGACGTCCAGTTTCATTTCTCTGAAGAAATCAGCGAAATGAAATCCCGTGAAAAATTGGCATGCATGATCATGTATAATCATGCATAACCTATGTAGGATCATGCATGGTGCATGGATGATCATGTATGAAGCATGGATGATCATTAGGCTGGCCCATTTGGAAAAAGTTTTGAAATTCACCTTAACTTTGCTTGAAAATGGAAGCTTATCATATAGTAGGACACTGCAATTTTTTTCAAATTTTTAAACATAGTTTTTGAGACTCCGCGCGTTATTTGAAATCGTATGAAAATTTTTGACCCACTGGCAGTGACAATAAAATTTGATGAGAAGTTAAACGGCACAAATGAATCTCCATTGTCAGGTAGGAAAAGTATCCGGTGAGAGTGATGGGCATTTAAAGTCATAAATAAAAGGGTTACTATTGTCATCGGCCTGAACTACCTGGCGTGGGATATTCAACAAATATTAGGAAATATTTTCGCCACAAATACTTTCACTGATAATTTCGTGTACAATGTTTTATATAAGATTTGATCATTGAGAGATTTCCATAATAATGAAAATATTTTTCATATGACAATCCAAAGCTAGCATGCAAAAAAAGTTGAACATTTTACATCAAATTCAATAAAAAAATCTCGAATTGTGATTACTCATTTCTTATGAAATTCCACTTGCAAAAGTGATTAATAGGATAGTTTTCAGGAGAATTTCGTAACTGAGGAAGATAATGACAAAATATACACTCAGCAAAAAAATTAAGGGAACAGTAAATTTTGTCAGTTTTTTGCTTGATTTTCAAATGGCTGTAACTTCGCCAAAAATGATCGTATCACGATGAAAAAAAGGGTTGGAAAGCTTGAAGTTTCTACTCTTAAAATTTTGAGATGAAATTTTTTTTCGACCATCCGTTATAACGAGATAAGAGGTTTGAAAGCGGGAAATTTTTTAAAATTTTTTTTTCATTTTTTCAAATAGCTCCACGGACTTCAAAAAAATTTTCTCGACTTGACTTTCATCGGGATCGTGTAGCCTGGTCTTTCAGCTTCAAGTTTTTTTTTTTTTCCTACGACCCTTTGTTGCTGAGATATCGTCGATTGAATCAAAAAACACCCTTTTGTCTTTAATCGTCGATATCTCAGGAACTACTGATCGCACAGCGAGCGAATGATGAGATTCGTGAACTTGAATAAATTTCCTGTAAGATTCTTGCACTGCTCAATTAAAAAAAAATTTTCTTCCACTCTCAAAATTGGTTCGAAAAAGTACCGAAAAATGAGTTTTTTTTTCTTTTTTGAAAATTGCCCTGCATTTCGCGGATTTTGTGAAAATTGCAAATGTTTTAACGTTTTTCTTCAGTTCGATGTTTGTTGAAACACCCCCTCAATTTTCAAGCCAATCGGCTCAACCGTTTTTTTTCCCGAATGAACAAAGTTTCAGCAAAAATTAAAGGAACACGTTTTTGTACCTTAAACACCAATTAATGATGATTAAGGCCGAAAATGTTTTCTCTCCGTTATTTCTTTGTAATTTTCTGTGCAAAATTTGTTACATTCTATCGAAAAAAGAAAAAAAAATAAATCGAAAAAAAATCGAAAAAAAATTTTTTTTTCATTTTTTTTCGATCTATAATTTTTTTTTAATTTTTTTTTATTTCTTTTTTCGATAGAATTTAACAAATTTTGCACAAAAAATCACAAAGAAATAACGGAGAGAAAACATTTTCGGCCTTAATCATCATTAATTGGTGTTTAAGGAACAAAAACGTGTTCCTTTAATTTTTGCTGAAACTTTGTTCATTCGGGAAAAAAAACGGTCGAGCCGATTGGCTTGAAAATTCAGGGGGTGTTTCAGCACACATTGAACTAAAGAAAAACGTTAAAACATTTGCAATTTTCACAAAATCCGCGAAATGCAGGGCAATTTTCAAAAAAGAAAAAAAAACTCATTTTTCGGTACTTTTTCGAACCAATTTTAAAAGTGGAAGAAATTTTTTTCTTCAATTGAGCAGTGCAAGAATCTTACAGGAAATTTGTTCAAGTTTACGAATCTCATCATTCGCTCACTGTGCGATCAGTAGTTCCTGAGATATCGACGATTAAAGACAAAAGGGTGTTTTTTGATTCAATCGACGATATCTCAGCAACAAAGGGTCGTAGGGGAAAAAAAAAAAATTGAAGCTGAAAGACCAGGCTACACGATCCTGATAAGGGTCAAGTCGAGAAAATTTTTTTGAAGTCCGTGGAACAATTAGGAAAAACGAAAAAAAAATACAAAAAATTTTCCCGCTTTCAACCCTCTTATCTCGTTATAACGGATGGTCAAAAAAAATTTTCATCTCAAAATTTCAAGAGTAGAAACTTCAAGCTTTCCAACCATTTTTTTTTATCCTGATACGATCATTTTTGGTAAAGTTACAGCCATTTGAAAATCAAGCAAAAAACTGACAAAATTTACTGTTCCCTTAATTTTTTTGCTGAGTGTATAAAGTTTTATTCATCGTCTTTATACAATAAGATTGGCGTGTTAAATGGAAATTTCGCTCTGATTTCCTCTGTAAAATTGGTGCTTCTTTTTTCCCCCCGTGCTATGCGTGGTTAAACTCATCAGGCACTCCCCTACAGTTTGGGTGCGACACCGGTAATGTTGCTTTGCTTCCTCTATTTATTATCATCATACTCTAGAGCTACTGATCTGTCATGAGAAATTAACTGGAGATTGATGATTAAGTACTAACAATATTTATGAACAATGACGTCAATTATAGAATAAAAAATTCAAATGATTAGATGGAAAATCCAACTATAGTTATAGTGCGTCGTTTCGAACATATATTATGAGTTTCCATTTGCGCTCTTGAGAAGCTGAGTGAGAATTGATGTGGCGAAATTGGAGCGATTGATGTGATTGGCGAGCTTCTCAATTACTGTTGCAGATTGCTGTTGTGCTGTGGGAGTCTTGGTAGAACGGTCCAGCTCCGGACGAATCAAAAGCGTCCCTACGATACGTGGGACTATGGGCCATTTAGCAGCATTTTTATAAAGTTAGATGTCACGTTCAATATTTCAATGCGACGCTATTGAATTCGAGATGGAAGTCGGATCTTCACGATGGCAAGGTTCAATTTACAATTGCCTAGCCATGTTTTTTATATGAAGGAACGAAACAATGGAATGAATATAAAATACAAAAATAGCACTGCAGTCGCTCAGTGAGACGACCGAGAGGGGTTTTTCTTCTCCTTGTGCTGTGCAAGTGCAGCTAATCTTCAGTTTTTTGAATCTACGGACAATGAACACTTTGCGATTGACTGATTATACTTGGAGCGATCTCTAGTGAAATATTTGTTTGAGGAAGAATTCAAATTTCTTCAAGTGCTTCTGTTAGATCTGTTCAATAGTAGTTCCATTATTTGTTCTATGCATCCATGTTAAACCTAATTTGTAAAGAGGTTGATTCCATTCGTGTAATGCAATAAATTGATGTTGTCTTTAATACTAGATGGATATTTAATGTTCTTGTTCAGGATGTATATATCTCGAGAGAAAAGCGAATCCTTGCTTCATATGGAAGATCAAGATACGCGATAGCGTATCAGGTCAAGTATTCAGTTCGAAGGCTGAACGTTTTTTTCCCTAAAGGGATGGTCCATTTCACTCCTTATGTATCATTATTAAATAACTCAAAAATGCGATAATTGAATGAAAGGATGGTGCGTAGAATTCATGCGTGGCAGGAGTTAAACTTCTTGCCTATAAGGCATAGAGATAGAGATAAATTATTAGTATATTTTAGTTGAAAAAGAGATAATAATTGGAAATAAGAAGAATGCGAGTATGATATCAAATTAGAACAGTCAAATAGACCGATTCGCACATATAGCTGTGCAATGAACATAGGTTTACTCTGGAAATCTCAATACCTGCCTGCAGCATATTGATTTTTTGTTCGTTGAATTAATTTTTTTCATGATGAAGTATTCAGACATATAGATTTTTTTGGATCATAGTTTTTTGTGAATATCTCAGAAATTGATAGAGAAAGAACGATGTTACCTCAATCCTTTTTTTTAGCTCTCGAAATTCTTTACAGAAAAGAAATAGTGTCAAATCGTCCGGTCCTGCTCAAGTTGGTTTCCCAGAGATTTCTGTCACAGCTGACCCCCGTTTCTTTTTCATTGATTCTGAAAGATCATATTTTTGAGCATTTTTTTGTGCAATTTGAGTCACCTTAGCCGTGTAGTTTATGAGTTATTAATTAGCGAAGTCACTCAAAATAACATTGATGGAATAGCAAAGGGCCCGAATACAACCGGAGTTCGGCTATCTGCTCGAAAAAGGCACAGTTCACTTACAAAAAAAAAACTTCTCAGAGGGAAGAATAAATTTTAAGCTTTGAAAATTGATGAAAAAAAATAGCGGTGCCGTTTTTGCTTCCGAATGGAAGCATTGTACACGCGATTTTTTTCGATTTCGAGAGTTCATCGGAATATGACTCAGAATGTTCCAAAAGGCCGAGGAATGACATTTTTAAAAAATGTCTGTATGTGTGTGTGTGTGTGTGTGTGTGTGTGTGTGTGTGTGTGTGTGTGTGTGTGTGTGTGGGCTAGATATCAGCTCATTGCTCCGGAACGGTACTACTTGGTGACTTGAAAATTTAACAGTACTCTCCCTTCCCATGCAAATTGCTCTCAGTGAAATTTGAGCGAAATCGGTTGAGTACTTTTCGAGAAAAATCAAATTTTCGAAAAATGTTTTTTTCAATTTTTCTCCGCGAAAAATTGATTCACAGCCCCCACTCTCAGCGATGAAATTCATCTCATTTGAACTCACAATTTTCACTCGGGGTAAATTTGGCTGCTATTTTTCGTTTACGGATAATTTCAATTACAGTGTTTTTTATCCTGAATTTTGTATACACGATAGCTCAAAAACTATTTGAGTTAGAGACTTCAAATTTCGCCAGTATGTGCATCTAATGAACGAAAAGTTTGGTATTGAAATTGGGCGAAATCGCTCCAGTAGTTTCTGAGATATTGCACAAAAACCATTTTATGAAAAGAGGTTATATCTCGAAAACTATCCAAGCAATTACATCCAAGTTCAGCTTAAAAGATTCATCTCAATGAGCCCCACAAATGGTGAGATTTCAGATTTTTAAGAAGAAGTCTCTTGTATGAGTTTTTGATAAATTAGTTTTTTCAAAAATCACGGTTTTTCTTAGCTTTCTCCCGGAGAACACTACCATTTTTTATTTCACCATTCGAAAGGAGATAATTTTTTCTACAAAATGAGTACATTTTCTTCTGACGACAATCAGAAAGAATAGAAATCCTATTTGGAACCCGAACTGCAATTTTTCAGATTTGTCGTAGGATCTTCGATTTATGATTGAAAAATTGATTGTTTTTTTTTGTGGAACAAATGAATAAATAAATTCACCAAAGATCGGACCATCATTCAATTTATCCTCATAAGTACATATTTGTTGAGAAGATCATGTTTTGTTACTGCATTTGGAATAATGAAAAATATAAATAGTAATTTCATGAATACCGTATTAAATTTCATTCGGAAGCATTTTGCCAATGGAATTGGCAAAATATTAAATGTCGCATAAGGAGTGGGGTTTGCAAATAACGCACAGGATATAATGTATCTGCTTGTTTAAAAATGATTTTTCATTTGATAAATAACGGCACGACTATTTCACTCAGATGTAGGTGGCTGCCACTCTTTTCGCAGAGCGAATGTGCTGCCCTAGAAATTTTTTTCCCGTAGGCTAATGCACCTGTCAAAAATTATCAATATCGTAAATCAAAAATAACAAGCAGAAGCCTTACTCTCGGTGCGTTATTTACAAACCCCACTCCTTATGCGACATTTAATATTTTGCCAATTCGATTGGCAAAATGCTTCCGAATGGAATTTCACCCATAATGAATCAAATCGCTATTTATCTTTTTCATTGCTCAAAAAATAACATTACCTTCACAACAAATACGCACTTATACATTCCTACATATATTGCTCCAGACTGTATCGATCTGTTCAGGATCCCATCTGCGGCACTCCAAGTCAACTTGGGACTCGGAATTCCAGCTCAATATGATCGATTAAATTGCAATAATGTCATATGATACATAAAAATTTAATATTAGATGAAAACTGAGATCCTACGATAAAACTTGAGAATCGAAGTTCGGGTTTCAAATATGATTTCTATTCTTTCTGATTGTCATCAGAATGAAAATGTGCTCATTTTGTAGAGGAAATTGTCTACTTTCGAATGGTGAAATAAAAAATAGTAGTGTTGCCAGGGAGAAAGCTAAGAGAAACCGTGTTTTTTTAAAAAACTAATTTATCGAACACTTTTATAAGAGACTTCTTCTGAAAAATCTGAAATTCTCACCATTTGTGGGGCTCATTGAGATGAACTTGAATATAATTGCTTGGATAGTTTTGGAGATATAACCTACTTTCATAAAATAGTTCTTGGCCAATATCTTTTCGGTCATTAGATGCACGAACTGACGAAATTTGAAGTCTCTAACTCAAATAGTTTTTGAGCTATCGTGGATACAAAACAAAATTCAGGATAAAAAACACTGTAATTGAAATTATCTGCAAACAAAAAATCTCAGCCAAATTTACCCCGAGTGAAAATTGTGAGTTCAAATGAGATGAATTTCATCGCTCAGAGTGGGGGCTGTGAATCAATTTTTCACGGAGAAAAATCGGAAAAACGATTTTTCGGAAATTTGATTTTTCTCGAAAAGTGCTCGACCGATTTCGCTGACAGTAATTTGCATAGGAAGGGCATAAAATTCCATCTACATGGACTGCAAGGTCCAAAAAACGCACTCACAATCATTTGTTTCATCAGACATAATGCTTATTCAACAGGTCGGAAGAATGTGCAGGTTCTTCATTTTTCTGACATTTTTTGAGACTTAGATGTCTGAGATTGCTATGTAAGTTTTTCTCATAGTTGGACACGGAAAATCTTCGGAAAATTATATGCTCATTCGAAAAACGCCAGCAAGTTAAGAGTATGTCAATCGAACCTCCGCTAATTATTTATCCAGGTTGTAAACATTGAGATTTCTAATTTCATTTCTCTATCGTTTTCCTAATGAAATGATACACCACTGAGTATCGGAAAATAATGTGCTCTTCACGAGCAGTCATTCAGAGATATGGCTAGAGTTCATAGATTCCCTAGTCATAATTTGTGACACTTCAGAGGGTGATAACCCTGATAGTGAAGTGATTCTCTACTCAGTATCTCAACAAATAATTGATATATTAATAATTGGACTTAGAAAGCATTCATGTAACATAGATGAGTCGAGCACATTATTATTCTCGCTCGTTTTCGAGGAAATATTCCAAGGGAATCACGTAATATCATGAATCTATACGTTATCGTAGATAAAATCGGAACAAATAATTATTAGAAGCAAATTGTTGAACAAATCGGTGGGCTATGATTATTTCCACACGAGCACATGATTCTCCTTGTATAGCCGGAAATTTCGATAAAAATACTTCTTCCTCATCTTTAATACATTCAAAATTCAAAAATGTGCAACAAATAATTGGAGAGTGACTTTTCTGACCCAAAAATGAGTTCTTCCCCTTTCGGCCAAGCACTTTCCGCACTTTCTCACAATACCGGGAAAACGTTCAGGATAAGGTATCTGGCGATTGAAGAATCTTTCAACAATATCGTCATGAAAGCTCTTGTATTCTAATTGGAGTGCTGGTCTTGCCTCATTCAGCTGATCACATTTCTCTGTCTCATCTTCATCGGGATGATATTGATCATTCTCGTGTATAGTCTCACTTTCATCGTCATTCAAATCAATGGATGAACCCTCAGACGTTATAAAATCATCACTGGTTTCTGATTCCCACCACTGCATTCAAAATCCATTGAAAAATCTTCTGACAATAACACTGCATTGCTTGTTGAATCATCTGTACTTCCTTCAGACTCATCTGGCAAGATCTTCCCAGATATTGATGTTTCATTAGTTGCAGAGTTTTCCTCCTCCTGATTTGTTAGTTTCTCTCCAGAACTGCATTTTTTGGTGATTGACTCCGCCAATACACTGATATATTTGCTTTCTGTGGAATACACGTTTCGTTTCTTACCTTTTTTAGTGTTCACGCCACCCCAATTTTCTTGGCTCATGTCCTCATTGCTACCATTATTCTTCCGTTTTGCACGTTTCTTCTCTGTTGCTGTTCGGACCAATGAAAATTCACGTCTCTTTAATAAATCTTTAATAAATTGGTGACTAACGGTTATAAAGCGAGTTAAACCCAAATTCAGTTCATTCTTGAGTACATGAGACTTCATAATTTTGTTGAAATTTTCACTAGTGGCTGTGCTGTCCCTCAGAAGTCCTTCCTTTTTTATTATTGCTGCAGAAAAAAGAGGGTAATATGGCATAATGTATGTTAATAAATAATCTATGAATTTAGGGCAATAATAAGGGTTTTCTTGCAATGGGGCGTTCTTTGCTTCCTCTGTGGTGATATAGGTATTGCATCTTTCAATTACATCCGTGTGAATTCCTTCGAAGTATTTGCCAAAAGGTGAATTTTTTCGACTACTTTCAGATGCAACATGTTCAAAATCGTCTTGCAAATCTGTAGGCTCTTCATTGCAAGACTTCATGGAATTTTCTAATGTCTCGGCAAAATTAGCGCACTCGATATTCGTGACATAGTCTTCCAAGTAGGGAGTTTGGTATGGAATTGCAAAAAGGGCAGCTCCTAGCCGCCAGTATTTCGCAGCTGACTCCAGATCGAATGAATGCATCAGCCTAGCAGAGAACTGTCCACACATTCTTCGCAATTCCTTATCCTTGCAATATTCTGGATTTTTCTACAAATAGTCTTAATACAATGATTCCCACAGATGTGTGAAAATGTCATTAAAGGCAGTGGGTTGCCACTTGTGAGATGATCATATGTTAGTTGAAGATATGTTGGAAGATTCATGTCTGAGAATCCTTTCAAAACCCCAATTATAAGAGCCAGAGCAAAATCTGCCTCAATTCTCTGGATAATTACTTTTTTCGATGATTCTTGACGTAAGTGATAATTAAATGTACTCAAAAAATACGTAATCGCTGGAACAGAATGATCCTCTGAAATAAATTCGGCGATTGGCAGTGACATGATGCCTCCGTCGTTTCCTGGGAGGAGTAATGGATAATATAACGGATTTTTCGAAGAGTCAGGATATTTTGCTATAATATCCCCCGTAGCATCCAGGAAAGCGGTTGGTGGTTTCTTCAACTTTACTAAGTACTGAATTTGATGAGTCGTCCAAAGCAGTTCCATATTTTTCATTTGAAATTTCCCAGAAACGACGTTCCCGCACAGAGTCTCATCTTCTGAAAATTTTACGCGCATTTTCGCTAAATTTATTCGTGGGTCCGCATCGAGACGTTGTTTTCTGCGCTCATCACTCTTCGCTCTTGAGATCAATTCTTTCGTGGGGATATCATCCAAGCATCCACTTGACAAAATCCTCTCCGGTATATCCCTTAATTTCTCCAATTCAGCAATGCACGGACTTAGCCCTCTGCTCTCTTTAACTAATTCTGCTCTTCTATCACCTCTGTATTGCCTCCGACGTTTTTCTGTTTCATCGTGTGATATTGGGGCTGTACGATACATAGTTATTTCCGAGTTATGAAATATACTTTTGCTTGTGGAATCATCGATGGTCATCATATCCGAGGATTCAAATCTATATCTTGTGCATTGTGGAGAACATCGTGCAACAGCGTAAAAATAGATTTTATCGTTATCCTCTGGAATTCCTTGACTAGTTTCGGAATTTGATTCACATTTCACGCGATGATATTCGAAATTAATTGAACAGCATTCAAAATCTTCAACTTCTTTGAAATATTTAAATATAAATTGATCGGTCCAACCTTCTGATAATTTCCATTCTTCTTCTTTTTTCGTTGAATATTTCTGCCAAAATTCTTTTGACACTGTAAAGGTATTTTCATCTTTGATCTCCCACTCTGGACCACGAAGGGAGCTTTGAGTCCTATGGATCCTTTTTGGTTTTTGTACAGGTACTGGGTGTTGCAACGTTTCTGGAAGTTCATGACACAAAGATTCGGAAGAAAGAAAATCTTCGTGGTTCATGAATAGATCTGCTATTAAGTCTGAAGTTTCCATACTGGATGATTGTTGAGTGGATGGGGCCCTCGTGAGCAGCCCATTCGAGACAGTCAAGAGAGGATTAGAATCGATCACCGGAATTATCATGTCAAGTAGTATCGTCTCATCGCTGCGAATTTCCTCGGAATCAGAAAGAAAAGAGATGCTATCCGTGAGGGCACTCACAGGCTTGCTGCTCACATCGTTTCCACTGCAGGCATCACGAGCTTCATTACTTTCCTCAAGTTTGTCATTACTAACGTTATTGTTGGAACGATCATTTTCATCATTTCCAGCAATAGTATGATTGTTTTCAATATCACACTCGTCATTGTCGATTAGTGAAGGTGATTTCAAGGGATTGGGAACACGTAGACCTAAATCGTCAAAAACGTGTAAGCTCTCATAGTTTGACTTCGCGTTAGGCTCCAAACTTTCATCCATTCCTTCATTGAAATTCACGGTTTCCTGATGACTATGCAGAATACTTGTGTTCTCACCGTTCGCAAGTTCAATTTCGCCCGGTGAATTACATTCACTCTCCTCGTCGATTGTTTCATCAGTCATATATCATTTGTTCCCTCTTCATCCGCAATGATGTTGCCTGTTGGAATATTTAGTGGATAATTGCAGGATTATATGAATATGTATGAGTGACTCTTGATAGAAAGAACTGTACACAAGAACGACTGTTCATCTCAAGTATATTTTGGCGACTGACTCGATAATACACAAATGTCTCTAAATCGTATAAACGTGTGTGTGTGCGATTGTATACATGTATGTGTATCTGTTTGTGTTTGTACTAGAAGGTTCATTATATTCAACATTGTCACTATTTCCCAAATTATCATCATCTTCATAGACATCCTCCATGATTCCGTTATCGTGCTGATTTTCTGCATCTCGATCATTGATTGTACTTTCATTGTTAATTACATCTTGGTTCGGTTCAACATTATCTGCATTACGTTGTTCAGCAGTGTGGCTTAAGTGAATAGTCTCCTGAGCAACATCGAAAGCTATCTTAACGACCGATCTTTTAGCATAAAACGTATTGTAGCAGCTTCGCACGTATTTAATAATCGACTTAACGTTGCGAACGTCACAGATTTCTGAACATACAGTCTTCCAGATTGTATTCTGGTCTGTTATTTTTAATCTGTAGCTCTTAATTTCGGGCAATTTCTCCACTGCTTCGAAAGTTAACGTGGGATAAATCGACGCGAGAGTTCTCCCGATAGCAGCAGCATCAACCAATGCTGTTTGCCCTCTTCTGCCTTTAACATGTTTACTTTTACCCATATCGAAGCATGAATTTTATAAATTTGACCAATTATCGAATAAACCTCCACACATGCACTCTCCTCATTATTACAATAATTCTTTATATATACATGCGGCAAGACGTTTCGTAGTGTTAGAAGCTTGAATCCGAATTCAAAAAGCTATGAGCGGATTCTTCATATCATATTAAATGTAATTAATATTATTTTTCTACTTCTATCATAATAATAAATATAAAATATAAACATACATACAAATATATACAGATTAACGATTAACTCTCCAACACCTAACTCCCCATTAGTGATAATGATAATAGAATTCTATGAATGATTGAAAAAATTGAGTGATTCTTACAGTCTAATGAAAAATAGTGCAAACTTTACAAAGAATTTTCAAAAATTAGAGTGGTTTATCACACAGTCAGGGCTGCCAGATATTATAATTGGATACAAAATGTGTATAATATGGGTTTCCCATGTATCTTGTTTGTATAGAGCATGTCTCTGTATAATCGGATACAAAAATTCAAGTGAAATTGTATTCTCTTCATTACTCTGCTAATGCTGGCGAATTTTTTTTTTTTTTTTTTTTTTAGAAATCAAATGTTTTCCAACCACTAATGACAAGCGCGCGTTTTCTTTTGAAACTACTCCAATCAGAATTAACACTTTCTGCGTAAGAATGGTCATATGATGTCTCCAATTATTGTAACAATTCTCAATTTTCATTTCCATTATTAACTCGTGATACACCTAATAATATTGTCTATGTATGTGAATGTGGGTATATGACATGACTTTTCACAAATGTAGAATTTTCATTTTTTCTTTAGATTTGAATTTTACCGCCAAAGTAATGAATTTTTCCCGCTAGGCAGACTGAGGACTTATGACACAATTGTTCACAATATTTTCAGTAAAATCTTTCATGTTTCATTGTAAGTCACAGGAATGGAAAATTAATAATTATATTTATTACAAAATATTTTTCAACGGTTTTGGTGGTTTGTATAATGATATCCGATTTTGTATAATTTCACAGATCAAGCGGTATAATATAGGTTGGCTCTACTGGCAGCCCTGCTCATGAAATACCTCCGGCCTGCATTTTGTATCCACATTATGTCGCTGAGCATCACGATTTTTCAGAGAAATTTCTCCCCGTGTAGCCTTCTTATATACCTCAGTAAAAACCAAAAATTCATGCAATACCGTGGAACGACTCATTCTCTTGAGTCGATTGTTTTAACGATGTAGTAACATTTGGGAATAGAATTATTCAGGTCCCTTGCAGTGTACATATCCATCTCAGAACGTTTATTAAATTGAAGAAAAAATCCAAGAGTTGAGACACACGTGATTTTGAAACCGAAGAAAAAATATAATACAGCTATAGTGCGATATGTGTTTTCTATTTTTACTATTTTTCTATATCGATTTTATTTACGTTTTCAAAATGAGTTATTCCGCTGTGATTAATAATAATAAATAGTATGTTAATAAGATAGTTGGAAGAAAGTTGGATTTTCTTCATGAATTCTATTCATTAACATAGGGCAAAGAAATGTGATCATTTGCGGCTAGTTTGATGAGTTCATATGTGCATTATAAAGAATGTTCATTCCTATTATTATGTCTGAAAAATTCGATGTAAATTTTTGCAACGAATAAAATGAATACCAGTCACGACCGTCAATAAAATACTAACAATTGATCAGGGAAAAATTATTTTTTCGACCTGGAAAACCGAGAAAAGTCAGGGAATTTTCTCGTCACGGCCTATTGGACACCCTGACTGATTGTTACTGTTTATTGCTTCCGAATGGAAGCTTTGCAATCGTAATTTTTTGTGAGTACGAGATTTCATCAGAATATGACTGCAAATGACTCAAAACGTCAAGATCCGCCGTTTTTAAAAAATGTCTGTGTGTATGTATGCGGGTGTGTGTGTGTGTGTATGTGATGACGCATTTTTCGCTTTACTCTGAATTTTACTATAAATTTGCCATGCGTGCCCCAAGCTCTCACAAAAATTTCAGCTAAATCGGCCGGATAGTTTTTGAGAAAAATGAAAATGTCAAAATATCGTTTTTTCGACTTTTCTCGATGAAAAATGGAGTCACAGCGTCCACTCTCAGCGGATAGATGCGCGTCCAAGGGCTGCAACTTTGACCCCCGGGGTGGTGGGAGCTCAGATTTTTAGTTTATCCAGTATAAAACTTTTGGAAAATTTTTCGTAAAAATCTTGATTTCACGATAACTCAAAAAATAATTAAGCTAGAGACCTCAAATTTTGTGAGGCTATACATCTGATGAGCACAAAGGTTGGTATTGAAACTGAGCAGAATCGGTCCAATAGTTTTTTTAGATATTAGCATAGAAACATCAGAAAAAGCGAGCTATATCTTCAAAACTAGTCAATTGATTATATTAGGGACGAACTTAACCCTCTGAGGCCTATTTTGGTTTCCCCATACCGCGCACAGATCGATAATGCTAGCTGTAAGATTGAAAAATACATTCGGAAGCTTTCTGCCAATTGCATTGGCAGAATATTAAATGTACGATATCCAAATTACGCGCAAGTAGTGGGGCTCCTGCTTGTTTATTCATAGTCTAGATATTTTATTTATAATCAAAATACCGTTAATTCATAACTTATGACATGCAACTTGGAAGTAATGAATGAGGAATATATTGTGATACTCATTTGATTTTAGAGCTCTTCGAACATGGCCTGATGATTTAATTGAAAAAAAATAATTTTGTGTTCAGGGATTGCACAAATACAATAGATTCTCCTCCGTCTCACCTCCTACATACACACCTCGCCCTAACATCCTTGAATATCCTCGAGCTGAAAATTAATGGCACTACTCATATTTCTGTTTCAGATATTTCTTCTTTTATTCCTCATGCTGTACACCTCAAGCTATGCTTTCATAGCACGATTCCGACGAAGAGATAGAGAAGACTATTTCGCTGTAGATGAGGATGAAGTTACAGTTTATAGGATAAGTCTATGGCTATGTACTGTTGCATTAGCTGTTTCAGTCGGTGCAACTTTATTATTGCCAATTTCTATTGCAAGTAATGAAGTTCTGATACTTTATCCCAACAGTTATTATGTCAAATGGCTCAACAGTTCTCTTATACAAGGTAAATTACATTATTCTTTTTTATTTAAAAAGGTTTGGGACATCTGCTCAGTATGAAGTGGTGATAGTTTTTGAATCTAAAGATATCTCAAGTTTATCTCAAGGAAGGTTGTCGAGTCCGTGCAAGATGAGGCTTGAGAGGGCAAACCTCAATGGTACCGACCCCAGTTACCAATTGTTGGCCGAAGAAATCAAATCCCATAGAAAAATCAAATAAATTATTAATCTATGGAAAAATAGATGATATTTAATTATTGTCAGTACTAAAAGGTATGTCACGTCACCAATTACTTACTTGGAAGGCTCGAACTATTTATTCAATTGATACAAAATTCGTGGAGCGTGACCACGTTGCTTTCCGAAGGTTATCGATTGAACATACTGTCAATCTGTCAGTCATAACTAGGGCCAGAGACTTCATTCAAATTTAATTCTCAAATAGCTGCTACACGGAAAGAAATTATCAGTAAAAAGTCCCGAAAAGTGTTGCTAAAAATTACCGAACTCTCCGGAATCGTGATGTGTACAAAATATTGAAAAAATTCCATGGCAATTTTTCACAGGAGTACATCAAAAAGTCACATCTGAACATCGAAAATGGTGCTGTTGGCGCGTCAAAAATTAACAAACATGGTTCAGTAATTTTTGACGCGCTAACAGCGCCATTTTTGATGTTCAGATGTGACTTTTTGATGTACTCCTGTGAAAAATTGCCATGGAATTTTTTTAATATTTTGTACACATCACGAAATGTCCCACGATTCCGGAATGGTTCGGTACTTTTTACTCAGATCTTTTATTTTATTTTCGTTAGAATTTCTCTCCGTGTAGGCAGCTAGGCTGATCGAAAACATGAAGAAAATTTATTTCACAACCGCTAGACAACAATTTGTATTTATATCAATTGAACTGTCATTTCAAGTGTCAAAATTAGATTGTAGAGACATGAGAATGTATTTCGATGCCCTTTTCATGCATTTCTCACACATTTTCCAAGCATTTCTCATGTTTTATATGTGCTCTACCTATGAATTCCGCATGTGCTTTCCGTGCATTTCGCGTTATCTCCAAACGGAAGGAAATGACAGGTAAATTGATACGAATTTGAATTGTTGAATAGCAGCTGTCAAATATTATTATTAATAAATTTATTCATTTTTTCGAACAGTCTATTCGCCTAGTAACTATTCGAGACTCAAATTTAAATGCTAATGTTTTGGATTACAACAAAACATGTATTATTTTCGAGAGCTGATACATGGCATCCCTATGAAAGAGGTAGTTGAATACTCGCCTTGTCTTACCCCCTTTTGCTCTCTTCCTGTCGAAGTTTCCCAAAGTGGTCAGGGTTTGTAATCCTAGCACTGACTGAAGGCGTCGGTGAAGTAGGCACATTGAGCGCTGTAATCTCGTGAAACATACCGATCTACCACTGCTGATCTTGCCGAGACGAACAGATCGCTATCTGCGGTTCCCCACTCCTTGAAGATCATTTCCCTTGCCTCTGGAGGCAAATGCCATCTTAGGTGCACCTTTTTTGTGGGAAGGTGATCTGTGATCCTGTTGTACCTTCCTGGGAGGTATGCGGCCGAAAGAGTGATACGGAACTCCTCTGTTACCTGGAGAATTTGATATGTTAGATTGAGGAGATCTATGGATCTCGTTTCCCCTCCCTTTTGGATGTACGCAATCAAAGTTCGGTTGTCGGTTTGAAGGAGGATGTGAGCATCTTGGAGATGCTGAGCCTGCTGCTCTAGAGTTGCGTGTGCTGTAAACGTTTCCTTCTTGTTCGAGTGCCATGGTAGATGGCTTTGAATCCACGACCCTGACATCAAAATCTCGTTTAACTGGGCTACCCAGCCTGATTCCGCTGCATCCGTGGTTGAGAAGTGTGTAAGCGGCTTCTTGTGTATTAGTGTGGTTACTTCTGTTGAGTTGTGCCACTATTGTATTTCATCTAGCGCCCGTGAGGGAATCGGTAGTTTTTGACGTGCTCTGTTCTACCGGAATTGGGTCGAGAATCTTTGTAGATGGTGGCAATGAAGCCGACCTCCGTAAATCACAAAATTTACGGAATTTAGTTGTCCCCGCAAGCATTGAATCTCTCTTAGCGAGCTGATTCCTCTCGATTTGATCTCTGTTCTGAGTTCCGTAATCTTGTTGGTCGTGTTGACTGTTAGATTCATAACTTCGTTTAGAGTGTCCCAGGTGAGACCCAAGAACTCTATCTTTTGGCACAGTTTCAGAATGCACTCCGACCGATTTACCTGCCAGCCCAAAAACTCCAGGAGCTCCACTGCCTGGGTCGACTGGGATCTTAATCTGGTTGATTGAGAGCCCAGGAAGAAGTCGTCCAGATAGATGACGATATTCACACCTTGCGCACGAAGCATTTCCGCAATCCAGTTCATTACAGTTGCGAAAGTGTGAGGGGCAGATGAGAGGCCAAAGGGCAGACTCATCATCTGAAGAAGTTCTTGTTTGTACAGTAGACGGAGGAGAGGTCGATGTGACTCCGCTATTGGGATGTGGAAATAAGCTTGTGAGAAGTCGATTCTTGTCATCCAATCTCCCTGTTGTAGGAAATCTGGAATCTTGCGGTGCGAGATTAGTCGGAGTTCTTTCACCTGTACGTGTCTGTTGAGTCTGTTCAGTCGATTTTGTTTCAAACTCGACTGAGAATCGACCCTCAAGAAAAATGACTGAAAAAACTGCAAAGTTCTCAAATTGATTTCATATAATATCATTTATTAGTCAATTTTCACATGAAGACATGTCAATCGAAACGCAATAGATTTTGTTCCTAACTCGACTAAGAATGGACCGTCAAAAAAAAATTACTAAAAATAAACTGCAAAATTCTACAATTGATTTCACATCATATCATTTACCGGGCAATTTTTGCATAAAAAAATGCATCTGTCCAAAGTCAGTCGCTTTTGTTCCAAACTCGACTGAGATTCGACCGTTAAAGAAATTACAGAAAAAACTGCAAGGTTCTACATTTAATCACACATCATATTATTTATTAGTGAATTTTTACTTGACAAAATAGATCAGTCGAATCAAACCTATAGAATTGATTTCACGTGATATCATTTATCAGTCTACTTTCACTTAGAAAGATATATCAGTCAAGATGCAGTCGATTTCGCTCCAAATTCGACTGAGTCTCGACTGACAGGAAGAATTGGCTGAAAATAACTGCAAAGCTATCAATTTCACGGAATGTCATTTATCAGACAATTTTTACGTGAAAAAATATATCAGTCAAAATTTAGTCAATTTGGTTCGAAACTTGACTAACACTTGACAGATTTCGACTTTCAGACGAGGCGCAGAGAAAATGTGAAGTTATTAAATTGATTTGATATTATTTTTCATTATTAGTCACTTTTTCCTTGAAAAAGTATGTCTGTCGAAAAGCAATCGA
Source organism: Aleiodes leptofemur (assembly GCA_963942555.1). NCBI lineage: Eukaryota > Metazoa > Arthropoda > Insecta > Hymenoptera > Braconidae > Aleiodes > Aleiodes leptofemur. Next base: position 12,520,901 of record OZ012615.1, read on the forward strand.
TTCTGTTCCAAATTAGACTGAGGCTCGACTGCCAAACAAATTGTCAAATTTATTCTCCATTATATTCTTTCTTTTTCGTTCATTCCCAATCCTTTTCTATTATCATTAATACTACTATATTGTTTTCTTATTTCCGTCGAACGAGCCTCGTTCCATTATACTGTGATTTATAAGTGGATCGCGGGTCTTGCTCTAATTATTCATTTCCTGACAACGATTCCAAAACTGAAATTAACAACTCTAACAAGATGTTATTGTAGGATTGTCGAAATTTCTCTGAAAAGTACTCTCTTAAAAGTTGATGAATGTTAAAATAATATAAATTCTTAAAAGTTAATAAATGAACAAATTCCCCTGTGTTTATGATTAGAAAAATTTCATTTGAGGAAGCCTTCTACGCATCGTATTCAAACAATTGAATATTAGAATAGTAAGCGAGTTTTCAAACATAACATGAGACTGCCACTCTCGCTCATTTCACCATACTGATCAGATGTCTCGAGCTTACTCAATTATTAAGAGAAATAAAATTACCATGAAATGTTTATACGAATTCTCTATTTTTCAGGCCTCTGGAATCATGTATTTCTATTCTCAAATTTATCGCTTTTCGTCTTCTTACCATTTGCATATCTCTTCACTGAATCTGAGGGACTAGTTGGATGGAAAAAAGTGAGTATTGAAATTAATTGCATAGTGATATGATGAAATGACCTAAATCGATCATAGTTTCAAGTTAGTTATTGAAAAATAGATTGAGATCAAATGGATATGGAGAATTTCAGATGAAAACGTTTTTAGTATCATGTCGTTGGAACTGCAGTAAGCTTCTCATGAAACTGAGATATTCTTGAAAAACTATTAAATGAAAAGAGGTTATATCTCTGGAACTACTGGACCGATCACATCCAGGGTTAGCTTAAATCAGGAGACGCGGTAGCGTCTTTCGCCAAGTACAAGTTTTCTCTCTCTCTTTCACATGCATGAAATGCCAGGCGAGAGGCTACCGCTATATCTATACAGCTAGACGAACACTTAAAAATTTTGATTTTGAATAACTTGATGAATTTTCAAAATTTTACGTCAATTTTTTTTTATAAGTCCATTTTGAGCGAATGTTCAAGATAAAATAAAAAATAAAAAAATTTCTGCGTGTATTTTAAACAAAAAAAAATAGTGCCCGAAAATTTTATGAATTTCACATCTCGAGCGACCACTGTTACTGTGTGCAGTCACAAAGATAGGCCTCTGGCGACTGGCATCGGTGTGCGTGTACACAGACACGGTTTTGTTGAGATCTCCCGACTTTTTTAAGTGATTTCCATAAATTTTTATTGTAGTGCACAGTAATTTTTATTCTGGAGGTATACCAATTTTTTGCATTCCTCTCTCTCTGATCTCTAGACTGCTGAAGAGGTACTGTAATTTTCAATTTTTTTTCCGTGCATAGCAGTAGCCTCTCGCTGTAATTTCATGCATGTGAATGAAAGAAATCATCAACGCGCACTTGATGAGAGATGAATCTCCTGATTATAACATCTCCCAACGGCAATTTCTTCGCCTTTCGATGTGACTGGTGCAATTTGGAAGATCCATACATTTTATTATATCGTCGTCTTACAGTCGAAGGAACATAGGTGCTATGCTCATACATAGCACTGATGCAACTTTGTTTCTAAGGCGATGATATATTATGCGTAAATTTCTATTAATCTACTGAATTGAGAATGAGAGAGCTTATTATTGTTAATTAATCTAATCATTATTACCCTTTTTTCTCCAGGGAGTTATGGCGAGAGTTTATGAAACAGTTACCGTGTTATGCCTCTTAGGGACCCTGGTTCTTGGCATGACTTACGTATTATCGGCACTAATTGATTATCAAAAATCGGGTCATACAGTACTGCGTAAGTTCAATCAATTTTTTGTTAAATGATTTTTTTTTGTGGGTTGATGGGAGAATTAATCAACGAAGTAAAAAAACTCAGTACTTATTTTGCGACGTTCTTCAAAGTAAGTGGGCTCAGCCGAATTCATCAAGAGATACTTTCTGTACAAAATTTTATAGGCTACAATGGAGAACTCTTGATCAATTTCTCTGAACGCAATAACTCAGGAGATCCTTTCACAATAGTCTATATGAAAAAATTTATCTCACTTTACTCTTTGGTGAATGACGAAAGAGGAAGCAATCAGCATCTAAAAGAAATCTTAGACGCCAATTTTCATCATTCATAGAGGATTCAGTGAGCAGTATATTTATTATGTTCCACACTCATTTAATTTGAAATTAACAATTCGTCTGACCATTGTTTTATATCCTTTCTAATCAATTCAATAATCATTACATAATTGTTTTTCATTACCTTTTGTTATTCATTTCAGATCTGTGGAGTTATTATCTACCTTTTTTATATTCTTGTGTATCATTCGTTGGAGTTGTAATGCTACTAGGTAAGATTTAAAAAGACATGAACCCTATGAAATATTTTCCAACAAAATGCTACTCATCCAACTATTACCGTGATGGATTATTAATAGGAAAACCTCTGTTTTATAAATTTTGCGAAAGCTTCCACGAAAATTACCTCTTTTCCAAATCTCCAAAAATGTTTATGCATTAATTCATTTAATTATCAATCCACCAATTATGATTCTTTCCAATATTTACAGTATGCACACCGATCGGATTTGTACAACTTTTTGGGGTAGTTGGATCTTGTCTAGTGAAACCACAATTCCTGAAAAATTTGGACGAAGAATTCTTTGCTTACCGATTGGAAGAGGATTGTATCAAAAGACGGTAAACTTTTCATACAGAAATTATGAGAGCAAATTATAAAGATTTCTTTAATTATCAGATCGATAGAATACTCGAATAACCCACTTCTCACCTGCAATGTTTACTAAAAATAAGGAAAAAATTCCAGCCTTCATTTTTCAGTAAACAAATCTACAGCAAAATGATCCAATCAGATAATTCAAAAATATGATTAAACTCATTTCACAAATATCTTGGGAATGAGTAGATTCCACGAAAAATGTCAGGGTACGTTTTGCTTCCGAATGAAAGCTGTTTTCGCAATTTTTTTTGAAATGCCAATCTTCATTGGAAACGATTCAAAATGATCCAAAACGTCGAGAAATCATAATCCTCCTTTTTTATAAAAGGAACATGACAAACGGTTAACTTCAGAGCTCTAACACTTTCGTTCTCAGTCCTATTGGCCAATTCATATTTCATCAGCCAATAGGAATCGTCGCGCTTGGCGCGCGGAATGACGACTCACTTCAAGTGGTTTTACGTGAATGTGGATGGCGGCGCATGTCAGTCAATACGCGAGTGAAAATAATCATTCGATTCATTCATCATGTTATGTTTAAACTATGAGTTCACCAGTTACAGAGAAAAGGAAACTTTCAAGCCACGCGATAAACATATGTGAGTATTTTACGTATTAAATATCAAATTGAATAATTGATACATCAATTATCTCCGCAGTGCTTAGTGCGCAGCTGACCTGAAATTCATTCATATCGCTGTCTGTGAACTTGCTATGTTTCAGTCGCACAATATTCAAAGACTTCCTATTAATAAATGAATTCATCATTAAATTCAAAAAAATCATCAATTTTTCGAAATATTTTTTGAGAGGATTGAGGGAATTTTTCAATGCCATCGATGAGCTTCAAATTCTTAAAATATCGCAACAACACGAACCGGAGATATTTCACAATATCTCCGGTCCTATTAGTGATAGCGTAAAAATTCTTAATGGAGGTGCAAGGTGTGATCATTCTTTAGCGATCTATGTGGTTTTCAATAAAAAAACATCGATTATTGAGGTATTTATAGAGCCTCCTGTAGAAATCCGTTGTTGCCCGTTAACTATCGCAAAAATCAATACTAAATGAATGAATAAATCAATATATAACTGGCAAATGATTTCATCTCTCATCCCCATTTAGAATTTTTATACTACGATCAATAAAACTGGAGATATTTTGAAAAACTTCTTCTCAACTTCATTGTTTGCGTTCGTTTTTTTGATTCATCATTTTTTCTAATAATAAGTGAGAGAAATTATCGGGAAGTTCTTAGTGCGGCTCAAAGAGTCACACTCATCACAATCCACTCCTACTCATTCCTCCTAATCAGTAATAACGCATCCCTCCATTCGCGAGCGAGCATAGCGAGCGAGCAACTACCCACCTGTAGTTATTTTTATTTCATCTCAATTCCAAATTTCAATTAAGGATAAGTGGGGTAAAATGGACATTTTCAAATTGACAACTCCATAAATCATCCGCGAATGATCTCACTTTCCACCTCCATTCGTAATTTTCACGCTATGCTCATTGAAACTAATGATACTTCCGAAATTTTTTTTTTTCGAATTTTGTCTTTGAATCTCGACTAAAAGTAAATTTTTTTTACAATGACAAAAAATCATTTCTGATGCATAAATTCTCCCGTAAATTTCTCCGACTTTCCAATGGTATTACGAAAAATCATAAATTCTTGATATTTTTACTAATTCTAAATGTTTTTCATAATGTTAATCTGAAAACGGTAGAAAAACTTTGAAAAAACTGCACGAATAAACGGTGTAAACACAGTGCTTACACAGTGTTTTACACTCAAACGGTGTTCACGCGGTGTTTATACCGCATTTTCGGAACTGCTAGGGAGAGAAAATAATCGACTTGAAAAAAATGGAATTATGAATCAATATGAGAAAATTTTAATTAACAAGTGGCAATTGAAGGATAATGGGAGACACAGTAAATTGTAGATTTTCAAACTCAGTTTTTAGCAATAACTATACATTTTTCAATCGAATAACAGAAACATCGACTCCTTAATCCCTACTATCAAAATACTTATCGATTTTATTCCATCATCAGTGTTTCGAAAATATCGCAGAAAGCAAGCGGGATACAACGATTTTGTTTTCATCCTTCTTTGTAGAGAATTTTGGAAGCTACTAAGAACGATTCGAGTGTAGTCGCTCTATCTCGCTTAGTTTCCGAGATATTTTCAAAAAACTGAGGATAGAATGAGATAGATGGGTCTCTGGGAACTTCACATTCGTCGGAAATAAAAATATAAAGTTTTCAGAAAAATGTATTTTATTCCATCATCAGTTTTTAAGGCTATCTCAGAAATTGAACCAGATAGGTCAATTTTGTCCTAATCCTCTTCATAGAGAATTTTGAGAGCTACATGAAGGATTCAGGTGAAATTGCTCAAGAAACTGATGATGGAATGAAATAGATTGATCTAAAAACCATGAAAAAACAATAGAATTTTAATCATCATTTTTTCCCAGGAGAACCTTCACCGGGACCAGGTACAGATATAGATATTTATGAATACATGAAAAAGATAAATAGATACCTGTCAAGATGATTCACCATATATTGTACAGAGATTGATTGAAGATGTAGATACCAAATAAGGATAATACAGATGAATAAAAATCGACATTTTAATATAGATGCGAACCAGACCATTTCCTTATTTTGTTAATTTAAATTTTCTTCTCAGATATTTTTTACTGCCCCATTTATTCTGTTCCTTCTATCCTTTTATAAAAAACAAAATGAATATCAGTTCACTTACGAGCTCTCCTACACTGAGAAAAAAAATAGTGGTGAAAACAATCAAATATTGAGTCCACTGGTCGTTAACAAATTTTTTTTTTGAAACAATTAAAAATAGTTGAATTTTCTGAATTTCGTCAATTCAAACAGTTAATCTATTTGAATGGACAAAATTCAGGAAATTCAACCTTTTTTTTTGATTATTAAAAAAAAATATTTAGTAAGGACGAGTGGACTTAATATTTGATTGTTTTTACCACTATTTCCTTCTCAGAGTACGTTCATTCTCATTTCTATTGGCTGTTTTATTTAGCCAATCAGTCAATGAGAATCATCACAATCATAAAAAGTCCTCGATTATCGTGATGGTTTTTATTCTTTTATCCACTCCAAACGTTTGACGTAAGCTACAAGTTTCCCAAAACGCGCGCTCCGGCACCTGATCATTCTCATATAATGAAAAGGGAACAATAATTTGGAAAAGAGGGGAAAATTATCGAATGTTGAAGAACAGGATGATAATGTGGGGAAAAAGGGGACATTATCTAATGTACGAGAAACGAAAGATAATGTAGTGGAGAATGAAACATTGTGCAATTTTAAAGAACAGAAAGATAACGTGGGGGATACGGAGACATGATTTAATTTTAAAGAACAGCATGATAATTTGGGCGAGAAGGCAACATTATCCAGCGTTGAAAAACTGAAGATGTGGGGAAAAAGGCAACATTATCCGAAGTTAGAGAACAGGAAGAGAATGTTGAAGAACAGGGAACATTTCCTAAAGTGAGAGAGCAGAAAGATAATGTGGGGAAAAAGAGAAGTTTATTCAATGTTAAAGAACAGACATATAATGTAGGGGATACGGGGACATTACCTAAGGTTAAAAAACAGAGAGATAATGTGAGGGAAATAGGAACATTATTAACTTCCCGATAAGGGAAGTTTATGTAATGGCCCCGAAAATGGAAAATCGATTTTTCGATCGATTTCCATGTTTTGAGACCTCCTGAACATTTTTTGATCGATTTCGCGATCATGTCTGTATGTGTGTGTGTGTGTGTGTGTGTGTGTATGTCCGTAAACAGATGTTTCGTTCACGTTTTCTCAGAAATTAATAATGTGATCGAAGTGATCGATGTCGTAATCGAAGCCTCTTGACATAAGCTTGCGGTCATTAGATTTTGACCGGAATCAATCCAGTAATTTCTTAGTTTTTTAAGAAAAACATTATTAAATTTTGCTTAACTTCTCAATGAGCGAAGTCTATGTACTGACCCCGAGGAGGAAAAATCGATTTTTTTATTAATCTCATATATTGCGATCTCCCCAACTTTTTTTGATAGTTTTTACTACTATGTCTGTTGTTATTTATCATTCTTTTCATTCAACATTTTTCCTAATAGTAAATGAGAGAAATTATCGGGAAGTTCTTAGTGCGGCTCAAAGAGTCACACTCATCACAATACATTCTTACTAATTCCTTCTCATCAGCAGTAAAGTACTCCCCCATTCGCGAGCGAGCAGCTACGCACTCCTCTGTTCGCGAGCGAGCGTACACGGAGAGAAAAATATTAGAGTTTTTGTGAATGACTCTTATGAAAACTGTTATGCCGCTCTATAAACGGGATGCAATTCGCGCAAAGAGAAGAACATTGTCACTCGGAGGAGGAGTTTTCATGAAGCGCAACCGAAAAATTCCCATGCTGCACATCATAATTCTGATTTCTTAAAAAAATAGCCATTTACCCTTGGCTTTGGATTGAAATATCTCGAAAACTACTCAAAAGTTATCGAGACATGCTGTGAATGAAATTTAGAGGAAAGATTATCGAATAAAATAAGCAAAACTCCGATTTTGTACGACTCGTAGTTATTAAGATATTAATTTAAAAAAAAAAAATTCAGAAGGGACTCGGCCATTGTTCCTGAACTACTCATTAAAAAATTGATATCTCAGAAACTACTGGTCGTAGAAAAACGGCATTTTGCTTATTTTCTTCGTTAATCTTCCCTTCACATTTCATTCACAGCATGTCTCGATAAATTTTGCATAGTTTTCGAGATATTTCAATCCAAAGCCAAGTGTAAAATGGCCAATGGTTCATGTACCGAAAACAGTCGAAGATACCCGACTAGCCCCTTCGTCTACCCATTATGAGGCTGGCATGAGAAAAATTCTGAAAAATTTTTATAAAAATTCTTAGTAGCGTATGAAAATTTCTAAGGGCCCGATGATTTATCATTTGTCGGATAGACAATTTTTCTTCAGCTTCCAGAGAAAAAATTATCAGCTAATATTTTTATAATGCTACATAACAGTTATTATGATATTTCATCTTGAAAGTTTTATTGGCCCTATTACTAATTGCCGTCGCAAAGACATTTTTTCCATCGGTAGACTCATGAAATACCCCCGGCCTGCATTTTGCATCCACATTATGTCGCTGAGCATCACGATTTTTCAGAGAAATTTCTCTCCGTGTAGCGAGCGAGCAACTACGCACCCCTAGTTCAACGTTGGAAACGAGAAGGTAAATTGAGAGATAAGGGGACATTATCCAATATCAAAGAAAGATAATGTGGAGGAAGAGGGAACTATTAATCAGTTTTGAAGATGTTTGAGGGTAGAATCGGAAAAAAGTTAATTTTTCGTATAAAGTCGTTAATACCAACTTATACAAGATAAAATTCTCAAATGTAAATCAGTGAATTTGTGAAGAATGTAATGAAGAATAAAATGAGCCCCAGAAACACAAAATTAATTGAAAACTGAAAGATTCGTACCATTTCGGATATTTCTTTCAATCTTGACAAATTTAAAGAAATGTAGAAAATGGTAACAAATCATCAATTTGAAATTAATTTTTCGTTCCTAGGGCTTATTCTGTTTTTTATTACATTTTTCGAAAACTTACTGCTTCAGTTTTGAAACATTTATGTTATATGAGTTGTTATTTAGGATTTCAGACAAAAAATTAAATTCTTTTTCTAGTGTACCTCCCAATTATCCTCAAAAGACAGAAAGATAATGTGAGAGAAAAGGAAAAATCATTCCATGTTGAAGAACAGACCGACAATGTGCGGGGAAAGGAACATTATCCAATGTCAAGGAACAGAAAGATGATGTAGAAGAACAGGGAACATTTTCTAAAATGGTAATGGGTAAAAACATCATGTGGGGAAAAGGAGAAGTTTATCTAATGTTTAAGAACAGATATATCGTGTGGGGGGTACGGGAACATTATCCAATGTTAAATACAGAAAGACAATGTCGGGCAAAGGGGAACGTTACCGAATGCTGACGAACAGAGAGGTATTGTGCGGGAAAAGGAACATTATTCAATGTTGGGAACAGAAAGGTGAATTGGGAGGTACGGGATAACATTATCCATTATCTGTTGAGGAACAGAGAGATATTGCGGGGGCTAAGCCAACGTTATTGAATATTAAAGAACAGGAAAGTGATGTGGGGGAAGAGGGAACATTTCCGAGTGTTGAAAAACAGAAAAGTAATGTGGGAAAAAAGAGAACATCATCCAAAGTTGGAAGGTAAAGAGACATTGTCTCATGTTAAAAAACAGAAAGACAATGTGAGGGAAAAAGGGCAATTATTCAATGTGAAAGGACAGAAATATAATGGGGGGAAAGGGGCACATTTCCCGAGGTTAGAGAACAGAGAGATAATATGAGGAAAAAGGGAACATTATCCAATGTTGCAGAACCGAAAGGTCATGTGGGGGATGAGGGGACATTGTCGAATATTAAAGAACAGAGAAGTAATGCAGGGGATAAGGAGGCAGTATCCAATATCAAATAACAGAAAGATCATGTGGAGGAAGCAGGAACAATTAAGGGGGAGGGGGTAAGTTTTACGATTTTTTCTTAGACGTATAGATTTGAGCAGATTTATTGAAACCTCCTGAACATTATTAAGCATAGATTCAACAACATTGAGTAATTTTTTTATGCGAAAATATCCACAACCAAGCTGGCTTTTCCAAGAACGTTTCTTTGGAATAGACGATTTGCGGTGATCACTGTATCTCCGCTGGAAATTATCAGAAATAAAAAACCATTGAAATTTAGTCAAATTATCATTGAATCCTCCCCCAACGTTCTTTGATTATTGTTCAAAAACTGCCTGCCACTTTTCGATAAAAATAATGAAACTGCCATGTGCTGCTAGGAGCACGCCAGTTATCTGCTGCTTTCCGTCAAATCTGCCTCTAATCCGCCTGAATCCTGTTCGTTGCCCACCTTAATTTTTCTCTCGGGCGAATGGTTCTCCCTGAATTTTTTCTATCATCTCTTTTCCTTTTCGTATTATAATGAATCGAAATATAGAATAAAATGATTGAGATTCATTGAATTCAATTACTTTCAAGTTATGCTGGATTTCACACAAAAAATCACTCTTTCACTTTTAATCCTCGGAGTACACTGGGGGTCATTTTGACCCAAGAAAATAATGGCCCTCAAATTGATGAAATGAATAAAAAATATTTGAAATACTCGGCTCCGACGCTTATAAGCTTTTTTCATTCAAATTAGCCGACTTTAGAGAAGAGGTCCGAT